>CM035418.1:124864264-125259264 GCA_020310875.1 Ceratopteris richardii | reverse complement strand
GCTTAGCTCTCAAGGCTTGGCAAAATTCTACCACATGATCATATGGGTCTCCTGTACCATCAAAGTAGTTCTTCATGGACTTATATAGTTGTGTAGGCCTCAAGATCCTAGGGTGTTCTCTAGGCCTTGGTAGGGGAAATCATGTGCATTTCTTTGATGCATTCGGCCTCTATGCCTCTCATTTTCCATGCTATCCATTTTTCTCCCTGTTCTTTCTCTTCCCATTGGGTTAACAAAGCGTACTTTGTGTAGGTGTCTACTCTTGTCCTTCTGAGTTCCATGAGCTTGGCATGTTCTAGCTCCTTGATGACCATAAGAGACATTGGACCTTGGTTGGGGGAAAACAAATTCACCCTTCCAAGTGTAGGTGTGCCAACCAAGTTCCGTTACCATGAACACTCTCTTCGATATGTTTTCTAAATAGACCACTTTGCCTGGGGTATCAAGATCTTTAAATTCATATATCTTTAGGTTGATTGGTTCTAAATCTATAAAAGCATACATCATTATATCTATTCTAGAGCAATTCTACACCTTTGTTATCCTGGGGAATCCATTTTGGCGTGATTATCATGGTTAAGATCGATCTACCCCTAGGAGTTCTTGGCTCTCTTCCCAAATTCCTTTGCTCTATGTCACCTATTTCAGTCTCTAGGACTACATTACCAAATTCGTATGTTCTATCTAGCTATCTACATACATGGTTCCTTCTTTATCAATGTATGAACCATCCTCAAATTTGACTACTAGGTGTTCTATCCCAACAAGTTGATCTGGGTTTTTAACTTGGACAACAGATCTCCTCAAAGCATCCTCATAGATGTGAGCACCTAATCGGGTGGTCTTGATATATTCGAGTTGAGTCTTATAAGGTACTTCTAGTTTTTCTAGGTATGCCACTTCTAAGCTACCTACTAGTCTCTCCATGCTATAACACATCTCAGAATCACTCGTTTATGAACTTAGAACGTATGGGTAGTCATTCAATTGCTAGGCCCAAGACCTAGCTGTATGATTGACAATAGCTTCAAAAGATCTCAAGCTTTATTTATCACATCCTAGGTTTCTTCCTGACCTAAGGTTCATATGCCTTAGCTATTATCCTAATTTTCCTAAGTACAACCTCGTTGAAAATTTCTTTCCTATTAGTCCCTTGTTCTTTTTATTTTACTTAGGTTTTCACTTCTTGTCCAATAGTTTACATCGTGAGGAATACTTGAATTTTATCGCAATTGAAGTTGATCGCTCGATTTATGTCCTTTCCCTTTAGAGTTTGTCACAAAACTGACCTATTTATGCTTGTACTTGAGTAGTTAGGGTTCTTGAACTTGTATCATGCCTAACCTAGCCCTAATTAATCAATACCATTAATCGTACTTAGCCTAATCTAGGCTTTGACTGAGGGGGTTGAGAATGCTCCGACCTCAAGTCGCTTCTCCTTTTGATCACCCTTGATGGCTCAAGACACACATTCTCAAGCTTGCAACACAATCTTGCCTTGGAAGCCTTTTGATGCTCTCAATGGACTTGTAAAAGTACCACACTTAGATCACACTTTAGCTTTAGATGACATATAACTTTGGTTTTAGGTATTTTTAAAGACTCCTTTTTTCCCCCTTGTATTGCACAAAAATTCTCTAGAGTTCCCTTGGTTTCCTAATCCCACCTGAGTGTCATCTTCAAATTACCATATCTAAAAATTACCATACGAGCTTTCCAACGCGCTCTAGAGCTCAAAAAATGGATTTCATATGAAAAACTTATGTCAATTCAAGTTTCTCAAGGTTAAAACAGGAAAACAGGCAAATAAGACTTGTCAAAATAATTGCTTGGGGCCTCACCATGCTCTGATTATTTGAATTTTTGAATTGGCAAGAAATTTAAAAATTAAAACTCTAAAAGTTTGGCCGAAATCATGTGTCAATAGCGATGGACAAGGTTGTAAATCACGATGGACAGAGCTATCTGTCATGGCCTGTCAATCACGATGGATGGTGTCAATCATGATGGATGTGTCAATCGCGAAGGATGGTGTCAATCATTATGGATGCGTCAATCGTGATGGACTAATTTTTTTGGATTTTCTCATTGGTTTGTGTCAATCGTGGGCCTATGCATCATGATGGATAGAGGTTTTGACAATTTTATGTGTCAATCCTGATATTTGTGTCAATCGTGATGGACAATCTGTCCACCACAATGGATGTTGTCTGTCATGATGGACAGAGGCATCCATCGTGGTCTATCAATCGCGATGGATGGTGTCAATTGTGGTGGATAGTGTCAATCACAATGGATGG
The DNA here is from genome assembly GCA_020310875.1 of Ceratopteris richardii. Taxonomy (NCBI): domain Eukaryota; kingdom Viridiplantae; phylum Streptophyta; class Polypodiopsida; order Polypodiales; family Pteridaceae; genus Ceratopteris; species Ceratopteris richardii. Next base: position 125,256,964 of record CM035418.1, on the reverse strand, counting down.
TGTCAATGATGATGGAAAGAAAAAATGAATTTTTTTTTTTGAATTTTTTGTGGATTTGTGATGTGCTAGTCCTCTATTCTATGATAGCACACTTAGTTTTATCAAAAGGACATTTTTTGTATGTTGAAATGCATAGAGATCAACTCCTTGGGACCTGTGCAGAGTTTTTTTGTACCCACTAGAGTTGTTACAGTTCTTGTGGATATCGGTACCTACAAGAATGCTCAAGAAACATGCAAAAACAATGCACACAAAATCGCTCTCTCACTCACGCTCAGTAGTGAAATTAGGAAATGGAGATGGAGTGTGGGGATATGACCAAAATTGTGAAGGTGATGATGGAAGGAGAAGGAGAGTTGAGATGGTAGTGGTGATGATGAAGGAGGTAGAAAAGTAAAAAGTAAGAGATTACCTATGATTGCAACATCACGTCTCTATGTCTTACCATCACTTACTCATCCTCAGAGCTCAATCCCCGACAATGGCACGGAATTTTGTGTCACTCTAGTGTTGGTACATTTGGCAAGCTTAAATGCTTGATCAAATGGATAGGACTTCTCACATCTATGTTGGACTCACTAAAGACTAGCATATGAACATCTCTTGTAAACGTCATGAGTTTTATCTCATTGATAAAAGCAAATGAAAAGAGTTGAAGGAATCTCCTGTTTTTAGGATCCAAGAACCACGATCAATTAGTGAGTGGAATCAAATCAATCAATACCTAAAGTGTAGGAACACTTTTAGGTAGAAGAAATTCAAAGTTCAAATTCACTTTATGAGTATAAATATGATTGCCTTTTAGTCGCGAGATATGATAGAGAAGAGAGAGCCATTGAGCCCATACATTGAGCTCACATATGTATGAGTAAGTCCACTACATCACCTTTGTAACATAGATTCACTAGCATATACAATTTGAGTCATTACCTCATGATAATCTCTGTCTACTATTCTCTCCTACTATCTCACCAATTTCAGTGACCTTGATTAATCAAGTTCTCTCTGTATACTTAATCATTTGTTTTAATTTAACTTGAGATAGGTAGAGTGATTTGTCTAGTTGCTACATATCAATTTTCATTACTTTTGAATCACTAGATCGTGAGTTATGACTCATGCAAGCTACCTGTGTTTGCATACTATCATCCTCCTAAAAACTATAGATTACACCCTTGAGTTCTTAAACTCATTCCTCATTTTATATTCACTCTAAATTAGTGACATAACTTGGAATATTTAGCTAAGCCCTTCAATTAGATGTGTCTAAAATATCTTGGGCAATTCTTATCAGAGAGTGAGAGCTAAACATTTTCCTGAGCGATTCAAGTAAAAAAATAGCAAGTTTTTTCAAAGTTCTTTTGTGTGCAAGTTATCTGTTTTGGCACACCATTTGGCAATGATGCTCCAAGGTACATAATGGGTCTAAATGCACATTTGAGAACTTAAAGGTGTCTTGAAGGTACATTGGTAGGTGTGCAGCATGATTATTGCAACTCCACTTCATCTTTCGAGTGTATCCAACCATCTCCTAATAGTGGTATCCGAGCTACATCAACTCAACATGGGAGATGGATTTCCTTCATCCATTGACAAATTGGATCGAGCTAATTACTCAGCATGGTCACTTAGAATGGAAGCATATCTTCAAGGGAGAAATCTCTATGGTTACATCTCTAGAGATGAGATGATGCCAATCCTGAGAAGCACAGGACAACCAACTCAAGAAGAACAAGAGAGGTTAACTACATGGTGTTCAAAGGATGCTCTAGCCAGGTCTTACATTCTTAACTCATTCTCTGATTTTTTTCTTCCACACATTAGGAGCTGCAAGACCTCACAAGAGACATGGAACACCCTTGAAGCATTCTTCTCATCAAGCACTAGAGCTAGGAAGAACCAACTCTGGATGTGTTTTACCACACTCAAGAAGATGCCCAAGAAACCAGTCGTCTGACCTATATAGAGGTAAGAATAAGAGTAAGGATAGCAAAGGCTAAGGTAAAAGATATGATCATGAAGGTAGTACCTCCCAAGCAAACTTTGCAAGTAGAGGTAGAGGTTCAAGAGGAAGAGTTAGAGGAGGCAGACAAAGTAGGGGGAGATTTCAGAAGCTCCTCTCCATGTGCCATATGTGGCCTAACTAAGCATACAACTGAGAATTGTTTTAGGAACCCTAGGAATTAGAGAGGAAGAGGCTTCAATAGAGGAGGCTATGGAAGTGCAAGAGGCAAAGCAAATAACTTCAATGGCTACAAAAACAACAACTTCAACAATACAAATCATCAAGGAGGATATAGAGGAAGGAGAGATTACAACAATTACACTGAAGAGCAAACACAAGAGGACTCACTTGTATTGATGAACATGACTATGAAGCAAGGTAAAGCAGATAAGCATGTATTTTATATAGATTCTGCTTGTTCAAATCATGTAGCAGGGAATGTGGCTCTACTCTGACTTAGAAGATCCAAGAAATAGATACGAGGTTCAAACAAGAGATGATACTAGATAATCTATGGAAAAAATTGAAAATGTAAAGTGTTGGTGCAGGGCAATCAACAATTGAAGTTTTGGGTGAAGACTTGAAGTCAAGGATTGAAGAAAAGACCAAGACATGAAGCATGAAGGAAATGCATATCCAGGAGATAAAGATGTGTATACAAATGTACAGTATTTTAGAGTCAGTTCATCATATACTTTTGTATGGTCATGGGTTTGAAAAAATTTGCCTATATATACAAAGAAAATGTCAAGGCAAAAAAAGAGAGATTATGTGAGAACAAGATTTGAGAAGAATTAGATATCATTAGGCTTTTAGAAGTGAGTAGAATCTCTCTCATTACTCAGATGTAAGAATTTCTCAGAAATGAAAAATGTTGCGACCGATATTTTTGTGTATTCTCCTTTTGTGCTTGATCATTTCAAGAATCCTTTTGTAGATGTCTAAGTCCATAGTTAATGAGTATATGGTTAAAGTTTGAGAGCCTAATTGTAAACAGGTTGTGCCAATTATGAGTAGGAACATTCATATGTGAAGAAGTATTCACTGGTTCCTAAAACAGGCGCACAATTTGATGTTAATGTTTTGGTCAGTTCTCCTTCCACAGTGTAAAGTTTTGAGCAAGCAAGCACTCAATCTTTAAGTTGAAAGGTAAGCTACCTGTGGCTAAAAGCATTTTCATAAACAGGTTCTAGATTAAGAGAACCAAGTGTTAGAAGTTACAGGTGTCTTAATCGACTTCTCGAAAGAACAGTTTTAGACATAGGTGACTTGTTAAGTTCATTTCTCAAGATTTACTGAGTCTTTTGAAGTGTTTTAACTTGGAGACGGTGTGCGAACTATAGGCAACACCTTGTGCAAAGTTTTATAAAAAACGTTACACATTTGATAAGTCAATGAGAGAGATATGTGTAGCAGACTTTCTGTAGAGTTATTGTCAGTTGGTCAAAATTTTGATAATTGGCCATTGATCCTTTAAATTGGTGAAGGTTTGGAGTTAATCTTGATATAGAGGTGTTCTAAATTCAAGAGTAGCATATTATTTTGGAGATTAACACTCTCCATCAGTGGTATCAGAGCAAGAAGTATCAAAATTGAAGGAAGGAGGACCTTGACTACTGCAGACATAAAGAATTCAACATCTAAAGATTCAAAAGGTGAAAGCTTGAGAGCAAGGCTTGAGAAGGACGCCATATGACATCAAGGAATACAAAAGGAGTATCATTCAAAGTAAAGGTACATCTATTACTCATATAGTTTGAAGAATTTAATACACAGGTGAAGAAAGGATGGGAGACTCTCATCAGATAGAGAAGTTGGATAGAGAGAACTATCTTGCATGGTCAATGAGGATGGAAGCTCATCTTATGAGCAAAGACTTGATAAGTTATATCACAGGTGAAGAAGAAAAGCCTCAGTTCAGAGATCCTAGTGTTCCAACTAGGGAAGAATTATCAGAATTGAAGACTTGGATGAAGAAAGATGCTCAAGCTAGGAGCATTATCTAATATGGCAGTTAATGACTACTTGCTACCTCACATTAGAGGTCTTGAAAGTGCAAGTGATATATGGAATGCTTTGGAGGAGCATTTTCAAAACACCACAAAGTCTAGGAAGGCATCCTTGTGGGCAGAATTTACCACATTCAAGAAGAAGGCCTCTCAATCCATCTCAGATTATGTAACAAGGATGAAGGACATTGCAGATACATTAGGAGCAGTTGATGAAGACATTGAGGAGGATAAATTGGTAAGGCAAATCCTCACAGGTTCGAGAGGTGATGACAAATGGAAGCCATTCATTTTGTCTACTGAATTATCACTTGATCATTTCACTCCTGATTTAAATCAGTTGCTAGAACATATGCTAACATTTGAGCAGGATGTCAAAGGTGAAAGTGATAAGAGTACAGGTCAAGCAATGTATTCAAAGGATAAGAAGAAGAATATCAAAGGGAAGCAACAAGCAAATGAAGATGAAGGTACAACTAGCCAAGCCAACTTCCTAAGAGGAAGAGGAGGTGGCAAAGGTAGAGGAAGAGGAGGTGGCAAAGGTAGAGGAAGAGGTAGGAATAATAAAGATGGAGTCAAAGCTTGCTGGATTTGTGGTAAGACAAATCACTTAGCTAATAATTGTTGGCATAATACTCAGAGTAATGGTGGATATAATCAGAATTTTAATTCAAGAGGAAGAGGTGGCAGAAATCAAAGAGGTAATTTCAGAGAAAGAGGTAGTAGAGGTTACTTTGGAAGAAATGCAGGTAGAGGATTCCAAAGTCAACAATACAACAATACCTACTACAATTATGCTTCAGATCAGAAGGAGGATTCAACATTGATAATGAATGCAACTTGTGAAAGGCAAAGTGAAGATCAAAGAGTTTTCTACATTGACTCAGGGTGTAGCAATCACCTGAGTGGTAACATAGCCTTGATGACTGATTTGGAGAATAAGGTAACTAATCATGTAGTTCAAACAGGTGACAATACAAAGAACAATGTGAAGTCAATTGGATCAATGAAGGCCAAGGATGGTAGTACTCTCTTGAGTAAGGTTTTGTATGTTCCTACAATTCCTAAGAATTTGATAAGTGTAGGCCAAATTGTTGAAAAAGGTTATGAAGTTAGGTTCACTAATGAAGGAGTGTTTGTGGAAGACCCTAGCAATGGGTATAAACAAATTGTTTCAGGGAAGAAAGAAGGAAGATTGTTCACATTGAAGATCCAAGGGAATGTTGGTGATGCCTTGTTCACTTATGGAGGATATAAGATCTCTGAGTTAGATCTTTGGCACAAAAGGCTTGGACATTTTAATGAAAGAGGTATCAAAGATACAGTTAATAATGGTTCAGTGCTTGGATTGCCTAATGTTGCAGGTCAACATATGACATACAGATGTGAGGCATGCCAATTAGGTAAGGCTCATAAGCAATCTTATTCCAAGCATGGTTTTATGTATTCAGAGAAGCTTGAATTGGTACACACAGATGTGTGGGGACCATCAAAGGATTTCAGTATCAATGCCTCAAGGTATTATGTGATTTATGTTGATGATTCAAACATTATCATGTGTATGCAGAGAGAATTGCAGGTCATAAGTTGAAGAGACTAAAGTCAGATGGAGGGGGAGAGTATTTCTCTAATGAGTTCAGTGATTACTTATGGAATGCAGGTATAAAAAGGGAAATTACTTGTAGGTACTCTCCTCAACAAAATGGTGTAAGAGAAAGGAGGAATAGAACACTTATTGAGTTTGCAAGATCCATGATGAAGGAGAAAAATTGCCCAAATTATTTGTGGGCTGAGGTTGTGAATACAACCACATATTTGGTCAATAGGTTACCATGTAAAGCTTTGCAGGGTATGACACCATATGAGGCATGGTGGGGTAAGAGACCTACTCTAGATCATTGCAAAGTATTTGGATGTTTGGCATATGCATATGTGCCATCTCAATTAAGGCACAAATTGGAACCTAAAGCTAAAGTATGTGTTTATTGGATATGATGATAAGCAGATGGGATAAAGGTTGTGGATTCCATCCACAAAACAATTCCTAGTGTCAAAGGATGTTACATTTGATGAACAAGGTACTTGGTATGCAGGTACAATCAATATTTATGCAGGTGATGAAGAAGTTATGAATCAGAAGAAAGGTAAATCAAAGGTTCAGATATTTGATGAAGAGGAAAACAATGAAGTACAGGTTGAAGTTGAAGAAGTGCCAAGATTTGATCCAGAGTGTGATGAGCCAGAAACCTCAAGAAGTGGAGAACTTAGAAGGTCATCAAGACACAAATGGCAACCTACAAGGTATAGCTATGACACCTCTTTTTTGGCTACCAAAGATTATGCTTATATGATAAAGGCAGATGAAGACCCTTCTACATATGAAGAGGCAAAAGGTAAGGAAAATTAGGAGAAAGCTATGTATGAGGAGTATGATGCATTGATGGAGAATGAGACTTGGGATTTGGTTCCTAAACCAAATAGTCAGAAGATCATTGGATGCAAATGGGTCTACAAGACAAAGAGGTTTGCAGATGGAAGTGTGTCTATGTATAAAGCTAGACTTGTTGTGAAGGGTTTTGCTCAGACATATGGTATAGATTATGATGAGACCTATAGTCCTGTGGCAAAGATGACAACCATCAGGACACTCATAGCTATTGCTACATGTAAAGGTTGGAAGTTATGTCAACTAGATGTGAAGTATGCTTTTCTAAATGGTTATATTTCAGATGATTTTTTCATGGAGCAACCACAAGGATTCAGAGATGGAAGGTATTTAGATCATGTGTGCAAGCTCAAGAGAGCTTTCTATGGCTTGAAGTAGGCCCCAATGGCATGTAATTATAGACTTGTGAAGTTCTTGAAAGAACTTGGTTTTCAAGTATCTAAAACAGATAATAGCTTGCTTGTTAAAGCAAGTGATAATGGCTTCATTTACATGTGCATATATGTTGATGATATAATTCTTACAGGTATAGATGAGAAAATCATTCAAAGCTTAAAGAAGCAAATGGAGAAAGAGTTCAAGATTAGTGACTTGGGAGATTTGTCATATTTCTTGGGCATGGAGATCTCATACACTCAACATGGAGTGTATGTAACTCAAGAAAGGTATTTGAAGAACTTGTTGATCAAGTTTCAAATGAATGATTGCAGGGTAGCACCTACTCCAATGGAGGTGAATCACAAATTGAGTAGATATGGTGGAGAAGAGTTCAAGGATATGAAGCTATATCAAAGTTTGGTTGGTAGTTTGATTTATGCTACTTTAACTAGACTTGATTTGTCATATGCAGTTGGAGTTTTGTCTCAATTCATGCATTGTCCTAGGAAAGAACAATGGGTTGCAGGACAAAGAATGTTGAGGTACATTAAGGGTACACTCAAAGAAGGTTTGTATTATGGTTTTACATCAGATACAAACATCAAGATATATAGTGATGCAGATTGGGCAGGTAATCCTGATGATAGGAGATCAACTTATGGATATTTGTGTTATGTGGGAGATAAGTTAGTTTCTTGGTGTTCAAAGAAACAACACACAGTTGCTTTGTCATCTACAAAAGCAGAGTACAAAGGTATGGTGGAAGCTGCAAAGGAAGTCATATGGATAAAAACTCTCATGAAGAGTTTTGACATCACTCAGAGTACACCCACTATTCATGGGGATAACATGAGTTTATTGTATTTAGCTGCTAATCCTGTTTTTCATGCCAGGACTAAACACATTGAGATTCAATATCACTTTCTAAGAGAGAAGGTGATGGATAAAGAGATTGAAGTCATACATACTTCAACAAAAGATCAGATAGCTGATATGCTAACCAAAAGCATGGATGGACCAAAGCTACAGAGATTCAAAGGCATGGCAAGCATAAAGAAGATAGAGAAAACCTCAATTGATGATTCAGGGGGAGCTCTTGGCGTAGGGCAATCAACAATTGAATTTTTGGGTGAAGACTTGAAGTCAAGGACTGAAGAAAAGACCAAGAGATGAAGCATGAAGGAAATGCATATCCAGGAGATAAAGATGTGTATACATATGTACAGTATTTTAGAGTCAGTTCATCATATACTTTTGTATGGTCATGGGCTTGTAAAAATTTGCCTATACATACAAAGAAAATGTCGGGGAAAAATAAGAGAGATTATGTGAGAACAAGATTTGAGAATAATTAGATGTCAGTAGACTTTTAGAAGTGAGTAGAATCTCTCTCATTACTCAGATGTAAGAATTTCTCAGAAATGAAAAATGTTGCACCCGATATTTTTGTGTATTCTCCTTCTGTGCTTGATCATTTCAAGAATCCTTTTGTACATGTCTAAGTCCATAGTTAATGAGTCTATGGTTAAAGTTTGAGAGCCTAATTGTAAACAAGCTATGAGAATTATGAGTAGGAACATTCATATGTGAAGAAGTGTTCACTGGTTCCTGAAATAGACACAAAACTCGATGTTAATGTTTTGGTCAGTTCTCCTTCCACAGTGTAAAGTTTTGAGCAAGAAAGCACTCAATCTTTAATTTGGAAGGTAAGCTACCTATGGCTAAAGGCATTTTCATAAACGGGTTCTAGATTAAGAGAACCAAGTGTTACAAGTTATAGGTGTCTGAATCGACTTCTCAGAAGAACAGTTTTAGACATAGGTGACTTGTTAAGTTCATTTCTCAAGATCTTTTGAGTCTTTTGAAGTCTTTTAACTTGGCGAAGGTGCACAAACTATAGGCAACACCTTGTGCAAAGTTTTATCAAAAAATGTACACATTTGATAAGTCAATGAGAGAGATATGTGCAGCAGACTTTCTATAGAGTTATCATGTTCACAGTTTGGTCAAAATTTTGATAATTGGTCATTGATCCTTTAAATTGGTGAAGGTTTGGAGTTACTCTTGATATAGAGGTGTTCTAAATTCAAGACTAGCTTATCCTTTTGGAGATTAACACTCTCCATCATAAACACTCCAGATGGAAACATGAATCTACTCAACAAGGTTTGTATGTACCCACCATAACAAAGAATCTCATAAGTGTCGGGCAAATTGTAGAGAAAGAATTGTAGGCAAGTTTCACAAGAAATGGAGCTTTTGTTGAAGATCCAAAAAAAGGATTCAAGAGAATTGCAAAAGGAGAAAAAACAAGTAGACTCTTTACATTTGAACTCCAAGGCACTAGAAATATAGCCTTGTTCAATTATGGTGGTCACACTTTATTAGAATTAGAGATGTGGCACAAAAGATTGGCTCATATAGGTGGAAGAAATCTGAAGCAAATGTGCAGGGATCAAAGTGTGCTTGGCCTACCAAATATATCCAAGCAACACATGATATATAAGTGTAGTGCTTGCTAACTTAGGAAATCACATAGCCAACCCCTTATGAATAAAGGATACATTCATGGTGACTTGTTGGAGCTGATCCACAGAGATGTTTGGGGACCTAGCAAGGAACCATCAATTTTAGGATCAAGGTGCAATGTATCTTTTATTGATGACTGTAGTAGATGGACTATCCTATACTTTATGAACCATAAGGATGAAGTCTTCTCATGTTTCAAGAAGTATCTTGCTCTTGTTGAAAATCAAATAGGTAAAACACTAAAGAGGCTAAGGTCAGATGGAGCGGGAGAATATTTCTCCCATGAATTTGATACTTATCTCCAAGAGAGAGGTATCAAAAGAGAGATCACAACCAGGTACATTCCAAAGTAGAATGGAGTGGCAGAGAGAAGAAATAGGACTATAGTTGAATCAAGAAGGTCTATGCTTAATGAGAAAAAATTACAAAATTATTTGTGGGTAGAGCTTGTATCTATAGCCACCTATCTCATCAATAGACTCCCATAAAAAGAATTGGATGGGATGACACCCTAGGAAGCATGGAATGGAAGAAGACCTAGCCTTGATCATTGCAAGATATTTGGATGCATAGCCTATGCACATATTCCATCACAATTCATACGTAAGATGGATCCCAAAGCAGAGAAATTTGCATTCATTGGATATGACTTAAATCAAAAGGGTACAGGTTGTATAATTCAATGTCTAAAGGATCTATTGTTAGTAGAAATGTTGTCTTTGATGAGAACAACTCTTGGTTTGAAGATATTTGCAAGCAAGCCAAGTTACCTTATGACTAGAGGAAGACTTCCTAACATTACAAAATGGGAATGATCACTTACATGAAGAATCAAGTGATTCTAATGATAATCAGAAGACACCAAGGAGGAACATCAATGCTTGGAACAACAAAGGTAAAGCAAAGATACAATAGTTAAGATATGTTACAGAATCTTCTCAACAAACAATAAGGAGATCAACTAGGGAAAAAAGGAAGCCAGAAAGGCATGGATTTGACATCTCTTTGGTCACTAAGCACTCAATTTATATTGTTGAGGACATAAATTCAAAATAACCCTCAAATTTGAAGAAGCTAATAAGAAATCAAAGTGGAGAGTGTTGATGCATTTTGCCCAAGCCTACATGCTTGATATTATCCTCATTTGTAAGTCACATGAGTAGTCATGTGAACACCTCTTTAAAAGAGTACATTTTATCTCTTGTAAATGGAAAAAGAAAAAAGTAAAAGGATGGCTTACCTCATCCATGATGTAAAAGCAAATTCGTGGCTCCAACTACCAAAATCACGAATTTTTGAGCTGAGGGAATCTCTCCTAACTTTGGGGATCACTTTTAGGTGGAGCCATTCGAATTCGAATTCAAAACTCCCTCCAAGAATAGCTATAAAAGGAGCAAGAAGGAAGAGGCGATTAGCAAGCCTTGTACGTGACCACTTGATGTCATTTTGTAGAGATTGAAGAGCTTACTCCATAGCTCTATCATTCTACTCCCATTGTGCAAAAGATTCATTGCCAATGTGGTTGTAATCATATGTGAATCTATACATTTATTATCATCTACCTCTCTGTTTTGTTCTCTGCTATACTCACTCAGAGCAGTAACTTCAGAAGGTCATATCTCGAGTTTTACTGAACATTTTTCAGTGTTTTAAAGTGCGTTGGATAGCTCTCACTGTATAGTTTCTACCTAAAAATTTTCGAGGTCATTGGATTTATACTTTTGGAGATATCGGCATTTTACTGCTTACTGGTCTATCTCTGCAGAGCCCCGAGAATTGTGGGAATGTTCCAGAACTTGATGAAACTTGTTCTCAGTGCTCAGTCCATCATTTGAAGTGTTTTAACTTGGAAAAGGAAGCTTGCTAAGTCTATTTGCTATGCCCAAAAGGAATTTTTCTAATTCCTTCCAGGTTGAGAGCACTGTTCATTTTTTCAGCAGGTGTATGTCCAAAAATAGCAAGTTTTGGGAGCTAGTCATTTCGCAACTTGTCGGTCTTGACTTAAACTTTTGGGATACATGTTCCAAAGTACTTGGCTGATATTTTGGTGGATTTAGGAAGCTCAAAGGGTCTACTAATCAACTCTGAAGTCTCAGTTGGCTGGTGTGAAGCTGGTTGTAGCGGCACCTACTCATCTTTGGATTGCATCCACCATCTCTCTTCACAGTGGTATCAGAGCATAGTCAAGCAACATGGGAGATGGATTTCCATCAACAATTGACAAATTGGATCGAAACAACTACCCGGCATGGTCTCTAAGGATGGAGGCTTACCTTCAAGGGAGGAATCTATATGGATTCATATCCGGAGATGAAGCAATGCCAACCATGAGGAACAAAGGGCAACCATCACATGAAGAAGTGGAAGGACTTTCGAATTGGTGTTCGAAGGATGCACTTGCAAGGTCCTATATTCTAAACTCAATCTCTGATTTTCTTTTACCTCATGTCAAGGGATGCAAGACATCAAGAGAAACCTGGAATGCACTTGCTTCTTTCTTCTCTTCCAACACTCGAGCAAGGAAGAACCAATTGTGGATGGAGTTCACAACAATGAAGAAAAGCCCGAAGCAAAATGTGACTGATTATGTCACAAAGATGAAGGAGATTTCCGACCAACTTGGAAGCATTGGAGAGGTAATTGAAGAGGAGCAAATCATAAGACAAATCATGAATGGAATCAAAGCAGACGACAAGTGGGAGTCATTCACAACAGCCATGGATTTATACATGGATATGCATGTACCCGACCTCAACACACTCATGGGCCAACTCTTCACTCATGAAGCAAAGATTAGCAAAGGTGGTGAGTCCTCAAGAGGTAATCAAACTTCTGCCTTATATTCTGATAAAGCTAAGGTCAAGGACAAGTCAAAGAATAGGAAGAATGAAGATGAAGGAAGCTCTTTCCAAGCAAACTTTGCAGGTAGAGGAAGAGCTAGAGGAAGAGGCAGAGGTGGAAAGCAAGGCAGGGGGAGATTCCAATCATCTCAACCTTGCAACATATGTGGCTTATCTAACCATACTACTGAAGAATGTTTCAGGAACCCGAGGAACTCAAGAGGAAGAGGATTCAATAGAGGTGGCTATGGATCAAATAGAGGCAGGTACAATGGAGGCTACAACAACAACTACTACAACAACAATTACAACAACAACAACAACTATCAAAGTGGCCATAGAGGAAGAAGAGATTACAATAACTATGCAGAGGACCAAAGTCAAGAAGATTCATTATTGATTATGAATCTATCAACGAAGAAGGGTAAGGATGATGATCACATATTTTACATTGATTCGGGATGCTCGAACCATGTAGCAGGAAATGTGGCTTTACTTTCTGATTTGGAAGATCCTCATAACAAGCATGAAGTGCAGACAGGAGATGACACAAAGCACTCAGTGGAGAAGATAGGTAATGTGAAGACATCAGATGGGAATATGAACCTCTTAAGCAAAGTCTTGTATGTCCCTACAATTACCAAAAATTTAATAAGTGTTGGACAGATTGTTGAAAAAGGATTGCAGGTTAGATTCAATCGATTTGGAGCATATGTTGAAGACCCAAGGCAAGGCTTTCGAAGGATTGCCAAAGGAGAAAAGACAGGAAGGCTTTTCACTTTTGAAGTGGAAGATACAAAGAACATAGCTTTGTTTAGCTATGGATCTCAAACTCTAACAGAGTTGGAGATATGGCACAAAAGGCTTGCTCACATTGGTGAGAGGACACTCAAACAGATTTGCAGGGACCAAAGTGTACTTGGTTTGCCTAATATCACAAGGCAACACATGATTTATAAGTGTGAAGCTTGTCAACTCGGCAAGGCTCATAGACAACCTTTCAATAAGAAAGGATATATGTATCAAAATCCTTTGGATCTAGTGCACACGGATGTGTGGGGTCCAAGTAAGGAGCCATCTATATCAGGCTCAAGATATTATGTGTCTTTCATAGATGATTGTAGCAGGTGGACCATTCTGTTTTTCATGAAGCACAAGGATGAAGTGTTTAATTGCTTTAAGAAGTATATTGCTCTTGTTGAAAATCAAACAGGTAGGACTTTGAAAAGACTCAGATCAGATGGTGGAGGAGAATACTTCTCTTCTGAATTTGATGCCTTCTTGCATGAAAGAGGCATTAAAAGGGAAGTCACTACAAGGTATACACCCGAACTCAATGGTGTAGCAGAGAGGAGGAATAGAGCTATCGTCGAAGCTGCAAGGTCCATGCTCAACGAAAAAGGATTGCCGAACTACCTATGGGCAGAGGCTGTGTCTACAGCCACATATCTCATAAATAGACTTCCATCTAAGTCACTAGATGGAACCACTCCATATGAAGTGTGGAATGGAAGAAGACCTAGTCTAGAGCATTGTAAAATCTTTGGATGCTTAGCCTATGCTCACATTCCTTCTCAAGTAAGAGGGAAATTGGATCCCAAGGCAGAGAAGTGTGTATTCATTGGTTATGATCAAAACCAAAAAGGATATAGATTGTACAATCCAACCAATAAAGGATTTTCTGTGAGTAGAGATGTAATTTTTGATGAAAACAAATCATGGTTTGATGATGACAGGAAAGTGAAGCTGCCATATGACTTGGATGAAGATTTTCCATCACTTCAACCAAAGGAGCCAAAGCAGATTGAAGAAAGTGATTCGGAGATTGACCTAGAAGACTTGGAAAGACTAAAGCTATGGAAGAACAAAGGTAAAGCAAAGATGCAGGATGCTACATATGGACCCGAGAGCTCACATCAACCACTTAGAAGGTCTTCGAGGGAGAAGAAGAAACCAGAGAGGTTTGGTTATGATACTTCTTTGGTCACCAAGCACTCAATCTACATTGCAAAGGATTCAACCAATGAAGAACCTACCACATTCGAAGAAGCACAAAGCAAGAAAGCTTGGAGAGATGCAATGGATGAAGAAATGGAAGCCTTGAAGGAGAATGACACTTGGGAGCTTGTACCTAACAAGCCATCTATGAAGATAATCGGATCTCGATGGATATACAAAATCAAGAGGAATCCAGATGGAAGTATAAATAGACACAAAGCAAGGTTAGTTGCTAAAGGGTTTGCTCAAACCCATGGTATTGATTATGAGGAGACTTTCTCTCCTGTTGCAAAAATGCCTACAATTAGGGTTCTCATAAGTCTTGCTGCATCTAGAAATTGGAATCTTTATCAACTTGATGTAAAGAATGCTTTCTTGAATGGATGGATTTCTGAGGAAGTGTATATGGCACAACCTCCTGGATATGAGGATGCACATCATCCTAACTATGTATGCAAACTAAAGAAAGCTTTGTATGGATTGAAGCAAGCTCCAAGAGCTTGGAATTTCAGATTGGTTACTTATTTGCAGGACCAAGGATTCAAAGCTAGCAAGGCGGATACCTCTTTGTTCATAAAGAGGAATGGATCTGAAGTGATCTATTTATGTGTGTATGTTGATGATATTATTATCACAGGCAATGATCTTGAAGGAATCAAACAGGTAAAGAGTCAAATGAAGGAGGAGTTCAAAATAAGTGACCTCGGACCACTCACTTATTTTCTTGGATTGGAGTTGATCTACACAGATTCAGGTATATACATCACACAAAGGAAGTATGTCCATGACATGCTCGTCAAGTTCAAGATGGAAAATACCAAGTGTGCAGGTACACCTATGGAGCAAAATCATAAGCTTAGTGCTTATGAAGGAGAGCCAATTGAAGACATCACAAGCTATCAAAGCTTGGTTGGAAGTTTGAACTATGCAACACTCACAAGGGTGGATATATGCTATAGTGTTAGCATATTGAGTCAGTTTATGCATAAGCCGAGAAGACCACATATGGAAGCGGCCAAGCGAGTCCTCAAGTATCTAAAGGGGACCATGAATGAAGGTTTGTTTTATTCATTTACTTCAGATATTGAGCTAAAGGTCTACTCAGATGCAGATTGGGCCGGATCTAAAGATGATAGAAGAAGCACATCAGGGTATATATCATTTGCAGGTTCAAAAATCATTTCTTGGTCATCGAAGAAGCAACCAACCGTGGCATTATCTTCTACTGAAGCTGAATATAGAGGTTTGGCTAATGCAACTCAAGAAATCATGTGGTTAAAATCTTTGTACACAGATCTTGGACTTCATTCTTCAACACCTCACATTTTTGGTGACAACACAAGCTCACTACATCTAGCAGCTAATCCGGTATACCATGCTAGAACCAAGCATATTGAAGTCCACTACCATTATGTAAGGGAGAAGCTAATGAGCAAGGATATTCAACTATCCTACGTCTCTACAGATATGCAATGTGCAGACATGTTGACGAAAGCTCTTGATGGTACGAAATTAAGTAGATTCAAGTTGATGATTGGTTTGCATGAAATCAAGGACAATTGAAGACTTATTTGGAGGCCAAGCATGTTAGGCTTGAGGGGGAGCTGTTGATGCATTTTGCCCAAGCCTACATGCTTGATATGCTTGATATTATCCTCATTTGTAAGTCACATGAGTAGTCATGTGAACACCTCTTGTAAAAGAGTACATTTTATCTCTTGTAAATGGAAAAAGAAAAAAGTAAAAGGATGGCTTACCTCATCCATGATGTAAAAGCAAATTCGTGGCTCCAACTACCAAAATCACGAATTTTTGAGCTGAGGGAATCTCTCCTAACTTTGGGGATCAGTTTTAGGTGGAGCCATTCGAATTCGAATTCAAAACTCCCTCCAAGAATAGCTATAAAAGGAGCAAGAAGGAAGAGGCGATTAGCAAGCCTTGTACGTGACCACTTGATGTCATTTTGTAGAGATTGAAGAGCTTACTCCATAGCTCTATCATTCTACTCCCATTGTGCAAAGATTCATTGCCAATGTGGTTGTAATCATATGTGAATCTATACATTTATTATCATCTACCTCTCTGTTTTGTTCTCTGCTATACTCACTCAGAGCAGTAACTTCAGAAGGTCATATCTCGAGTTTTACTGAACATTTTTCATTGTTTTAAAGTGCGTTGGATAGCTCTCACTGTCTACTTTCTACCTATAAATTTTCAAGGTCATTTGATTTATACTTTTGGAGATATCTGCATTTTACTGCTTACTGGTCTATCTCTGCAGAGCCCCGAGAATTGTGGGAATGTTCCAGAACTTGATGAAACTTGTTCTCAGTGCTCAGTCCATCATTTGAAGTGTTTTACCTTGGAATAGGAAGCTTGCTAAGTCTATTTGCTATGCCCAAAAGGAATTTTTCTAATTCCTTCCAGGTTGAGAGCACTGTTCATTTTTTCCAGCAGGTGTATGTCCAAAAATAGCAAGTTTTGGGAGCTAGTCATTTCGCAACTTGTCGGTCTTGACTTAAACTTTTGGGATACATGTTCCAAAGTACTTGGCTGATATTTTGGTGGATTTAGGAAGCTCAAAGGGTCTACTAATCAACTCTGAAGTCTCAGTTGGCTGGTGTGAAGCTGGTTGTAGCGGCACCTACTCATCTTTGGATTGCATCCACCATCTCTCTTCACAGAGAGAAGCAATGAAAGAAGAGATAAAAGCTCTTCAAGAGAATCAGGCATGGGAATTGGTTCCCAAGAAGCCATCCATGAAGATCATTGGATCTACATGGATCTATAAGGTAAAGAAGAAACATTGATCAATAAACATGTATAAAGCAAGGCTTGTGGCTAAAGGGTTTGCTCAAACCAAAGGTATAGATTATGAAGAAACTTTCCATCTTGTGGCACAGATGCCCACTATCAAAGTACTCATGAGTGTAGCTACCTCAAAGAATGGTTGGATGTAAAAAATGCATTCTTGAATGGTTGGATTTTAGAGGAGGTGTACATGGCACAACCTCCTTAGTTTGTAGATGAATCATATCCTGAGTGTGTGTGTAACTCAGGAAAGCTTTATATGGCTTGAAGTAGGCTCCTAGAGCTTGGAACCTTAGACTAGTTACTTTCTTGTAGGACAAAGTATTTCAATCAAGCAAAGCAAACTCTTCACTTTTCATCTAGAAAAGTAAATGTGAAGTAATATACTATAAGTGATCTTGGATTGCTCACTTACTTCTTTGGATTGGAAGTAGTCTACATAGATCAATGAATGTTTCTTACACAAAAGGAAGTATATAAAGGACATACTTGCAAAAATCAAAATGCAAGAAGCTAAAGTTTCACGTACTCCCATGGAGGTTAACCACAAATTAAGTGCTCATGAAGGAGAACTTATAGAAGAAATCACAAGCTATCAAATCCTAGTTGGGAGTTTAAACTTTTCTACCCTAACTAGGGTTGATATTTACTATGGGGTAAGTGTGCTTAGTCAATTCATGCACACTCCTAGGAAACCTCACATGGATGCAAAAAGAGGATATTGAATTACTTGAAAGGAACAATTAATGAAGGTTTATATTATCGCTACACATCTGATTTGAATGTAAAGCTATTCATTGATGCAGATTGGGCTAGTTCCAAACATCATAGAGTAAGCACATCAAGATATCTCTCATTTGCAGGTACAAATCTCATATCTTGGTCTTCAAAGAAGCAACCTACAATTTCTCTTTCTTCAATAGAAGCTGAATATAGAGGGTTAGCAAATCCAACACAAGAAGCTATGTGGATTAAGACCCTATACACAGATTTAGGGTTGGATTTTGGCACTCTATACATATTTGGAGGTAATATGAGTTCACTTCATCTAGCTACTAATCCTATCTTTCATGCCAGAACTAAACATATAGAAGTCCATTATCATTTTTTTAGGGAAAATATTGTGAGTAAGGAGATACAACTCTCCTATGTATCTACTCGCATGCAATGTGCAAATATGATGACCAAATCCTTGGATAGAAGCAAATTAAACACGTTTAAATCCATGATTGGAGTGCACAAGATACCAAAGGATTGAGGACTCAAGCATCTTTGGCTTGAGGGGGAGTTTTTGGTACATTTGGAAAGCCTAAATGCTTGATCAAATGGATAGGACTTATAACATCTACATTGAACTCGCTAAAGACTAGAATATGAACATCTCTTGTAAAAGTCATGAGTTTTATCTCATTGATAAAATTAAATGAAAAGAGTTGAAGGAATCTCATGATGTTAGGAGCCAAGAACCAGGATCAATTGGTGGGAAAAATCAAATCAATCAATACCTAAAGTGTAGTAACACTTTTATGTAGAAGAAATTCGAAATTCAAATTCACTTTATGAGTATTAATAGGAGTGACTTTGAGTCAAGAGATATGACAGAGAAGAGAGAGCCATTGAGCCTCACGGTTGAGCATACATTGAGCTCACATATATATGAGTAAGTCCACTTTATCTCCTTTGTATCATACAGTCATTAGCATATACAATTTGAGTCATTAGCTCATGATAATATCTGTCTACTATTCTCTACTTCTATCTCACCAATTTCAATGCTTTTGTTTAATTGATTTCTTTGTGTATACTTAACCATTTGACTTACTCTAACTTGGTAGAGGTAGGGTAATTTGTATAGTTGGTAGATATTAATTTTCATTACTTTGGAATCACTAGATTTCGAGTGTTTGCATATTGTCATCCTCCTAAAAAGTTGGGATTACACCCTTGAGTTCTTAAACTCATTCCTCAGTGTATATTCACTCTAAATTAGTGAATATAACTTGCACTAGTTAGCTAAGATTTTCAATTAGATGTGTCTAAACACTCTTGGGTCAATTATTATCAAAGAGTGGAAATTGAACATTTTCTTGAGAGGTTTAAGTCCAAAAATAGCAAGTTTTTTCAGAGTTCTTTTAGGTGCAAGTTTTTTTCTGTTTTGGAACAACTATTTGGTAATGATGCTCCAAGGTACATAGTGGGTCTAAATGCAGATTTGGGAAGTTAAATGTGTCTTCTAAGTTTTCTTGAAGTCACATTAGCAGGTGTAGAGCAAGATTATTCCAAGACCACCTCATCTTTGGAGTATCCAACCATCTCCTAACATCTAGCATAATGACAACATGAGGAGATCCACCTCATAATTGTCAATCAGGGGAGACATGAGGAGGGTATGAGGACTGAGAGCAAGTGAAGTCACAAGTGTGTGAGTGAGAAGCACACTAGCATGCACACACATAGACACACACATGCACACAAGGCAAGACAAAGAGATGGAGCAATGGAATCCTTAATTAGTCAAAAACAAGATTACAACCTTGTTGTTTACTTCAATTCCCAATTTGCTAGCCCCAAAAAGGATCTCTCTATCTCCTTTTATAGTTTTTGACTAGCATTTGGTCTTGTCTAGACCTAGTGTTGAGCCTAATTAAAAAGCAGGTTCCTAAGATATTTTGGAAGCTCAAACGAGCTCTAAAAAATATGAAATTGTTATGTACTTAGACCTAATACTCCTCTAGCTTGAGGACTCCTTAGATTGCACAAAATGGAGTGAGAATTATCAGAAATCGTATTTACAATGGTGTGTAGTGATTAAGATCAGTGTTGTAAAAGTGTTAAGAACTCAAAAACTAAGTAGACCTACTTGTGGGATCTTCATTGACTACTCCACGTGCTTGGTCCTGCTTGACTTTCCCTCTATTCTGGTTCTCTCCGACTGCTTCCCTGTCTTGTAATGCCTTGACTTCCCTGGTTGCTGCCAACAAAGCCTCAGATTCCATACGAGCATGGGCTATCTGTGATTGTTCAAACTCCTTTTAGGCCCTACTAAATGCATATCCAATGTCTTCACTTATGCTTGTATGCTCTTCTTTTTGTTGTGCATCTTCTTTTGGAGTGCATTTGTCTTCAGTTGGCCCCTTTTCCTTCTTTAGTCCATTTGTCCTTGACTCATGGCACATTTTTGCTTGAGGGACCTTCCCTTTGCTTCTTTTCTACATAAGAAAAGAATCAATTTCTTCTAGATGTACCACTCTAGCAGATGGTGATGGCATAATGCTTTCTTTTACAACTCCTTCCTTAATTACAGAAAGCATTTGAATATGAGGCCTTGATGTGGATGCCTTATTCTTGGGCACCAAATTGTGTAGTGATCTCTAGATCCTACGCAATTTTTGCAAGGAGGAGAATTCTTGCTTTGATCATTTCCACATTCCCCACACCTAGAGGAAATAATTGGCCCTCTGGGCCCATTACCAAAATTACCCCGAGGACTTGGGTTGTAGGTGTTACCTTGACTTGGTGCAGTGGCCATTACATTTGTTGATGGTTGGACTCCTCCTTGTCCTAAGTATGCTACTGTAGGCATTCTTCTTGAGTGGCACTCATGGGCTTTATAGCCGGTTTTCCTACATAATTGGTAGTTCACACTTAAGAGAGGGCATTCACTTACCACATGGTCTTGTTTTCTACATATGGTAAAACATAGTCCACTTTTGATGGAACTTCCTTGAAGTTCTTGTAGCTCTTGTTGAAGTTGTGCCAATTCTGCTGCATGGGCCTCCTCTTCCTTTTGTAGCTTTAATGCTTCAATCTCACACCTTAGTTGAGTTAGTGCACTTTCTTCTTCTTTCTAGGGCTTGTTTCTTTTTAGGCTCTCAAGGTCTTTCCTCAATTTTGTTATTGGGTCTTCAGGATCCACAACGTATGGTAGACTAGAAGAACCTATTCCATGTTGATGTCTTATTTTCTCTAACCTTGTTGCTATAGTAATGAATTCTTCAATTGTTGTTGTGGGCATCACTAACTCCTTGATCTTGCTTTCCGTAGATATTGGAAGTGGTTTAGCAAGCCAGTTCTTGCCAAAAAAAATCATGGGGGGGGGGTCTAGTAGTTGAACCATAAGTGCCTTGGCTCTAGTAATAAATTCAAGAAACGCCTCCCTAGTACCTAGTCATAGATTCTCTAGTTCTTCAATGATGATTTCTGTTGTATTTCCTTGTTGGAACTGTGTTTTTAAGGTATCCTTCGTTAAATCCCAAATAGTAAAATGGTTATCTACAAATTGGCTAAAACATTTGTTCACTAGACCCTCCAATGCTGCTACAAATAGGATTAGAAATGCATCTTCCCTTCCCATCCATCCCCTTGTTTTACATAAGGCTAAAAATCTTTTGACATGCTCATCAAGGTCTTCATATGCTAACCCTTTAAAAGAGGGAAATTTTATATTCGGTCATGAAAGTAGAGTTTCTAGCTCTACTTGAGTTGCCATATTTCTTATTGATGATGTAGATGAAAGAGGGATGGTTGACCTACGAATGACGTCCTTCTTGTTTTTTTGAAATTTACTCTTAAGTTTTGTGATTGGGTTGCACTCATGACCTAAGCATCCTATTCCTTAGGCTAAGATGAATTCTAAGGAAAAGGAAAAACTTACCCCTTCAATAATGTTGACACCTTTGCACTCCTTCACTTTGTAATGGTGTTTCTCTTATGCTCAAGCTGCCTGTTCCAACGGGCATGCCAAATTTTACTGGGGGGTTCTTTAGCTGAAGTATGCTTGAGTGTTTGTAGGAGAAGAATGGAGAAGAAGAAGAAAGACAGTTTCACAGGAAGCCTCTATGTCTTGATTTAAAATAAAGAATACAATAGCTTGTCTAGAATGAGACAAAAATCTTCTCTATGTGTGGTGCTTAAACCAAAGAGCACACACACAAGTATACAAAATACCACAATGACTTGTGTAGTCAACCTCGTGACATACAATGCCTCCTTAATGATACTTTGTTCCACCTTAGTTGCTCTGCTAGTTGTTCTCTACACACTCACTATTCCAGTATGTCTTACTCTCTCTTGCTCCTTAGTATACTCCTTAGTCCAAGAATGATAATGCCTTTGGATTTGTTTTGATTCTTCTTATGTACGTGGCTTCAACTACTTCTCTATCTTGGTGCTCATTTTGATGTCCCAAGAACCTCTTCATGCAAAGACCAATGAATGCCTATTTTGTCTTGTAGTGACTTAAAGAAAACAAAAACTTAAATGGGGGGGTGACAATTAAACTCTTGCATACCATCTCCACTTCTTTTCTTTTACCCTTTTGACCTTTATTTCTCAACATGTGTGCATAAGAAAGGGTTCACCTGGACCTTCCATAATACTTAAAAACCATTGAAAACCTTTCAAAAAGACCATTTTGCAACACTCATTCAACTTTTCTTGCAAACGAATTGTGAACAAATATTGTGCACTACCTATGCACTCATGTTCTTAGCCACTTGTGCACCACCTATGCACCACTTTTCACTTGTTCAAAAACCTTGCAAAGTCATCACTTGACGAGATCAATAGTATATATAACTATCTTGGGTATCAACCACAGCTTTTTCAAGATAGATAGTACTAATTCTCTTTGGAACAACCTAATAAACTAAGAGGAACAAGGAACTTGGAAAAAAACCTAGAATAGTGGTCTACTAAGAAATTCCAATTCCTTAAAAAAATGTAATTTTAGTCTTTGGATCAAGGAATTCTTGACGATCAAAGATTTTTAATAAAGATTGATCTAGAAGAAAAAGGAAATGGATGATCAATACAAGGATCCATTTTAGAGGAAAATAAACTTTCCAAAGTTGTGTTTAAGATATGTCACTCTCAAAATACTTGAAATCTATGTTTCAAGGAAAGCCTCACGATTGATATAGGTCCACTAGACCTACCAAAAATTAAGAAGATAGAAGATCTCTTTATGATATCAAGAATGTCTAGGTAGGGACACTAAGTAAACACAATTTAGTAAGTTCATATAGTGCTAATTCCTCCAAATACAATAGTTAAAGTATATCCTATATGTGAATAGTATTATAAACAAATAAGTCACGGATAGAACATCTAGAGATTCCTCTCCTTTTTGTCAAAGGTGCAAGATGAGTCTACTTTCTGGCCCTTTCAAGATAGAGATAGGATCTCTATCACATTCTCCTTAAATTGATACATTTCTAGGAAGGTACAAAGTATACAGAAAAGTAACATCTTATGGAGCTCAAGCTCTATGAAAAAAAAAACGCTAAGATGATCGAAGAATTCCACCCATTTCATTAGTCCATAGGTACAAGGCATGCATGTACATTCATTTGGACTCAGGGAAAGTGATTTCAGCAGGGATTTTTATTCCTTTCCTTTTAGATAAAGCAAGTTTGTAACCCTTATCCAATTACAAGAAACAAATATAAAGAGATAGATGACCATGCTCAGAGTATAGATCATGGTACACAAGGGAATACTCGACATATGATACTTCTACTCATTTTGAAGGATGAATATATACTTCTACATTTTCATGTTCACAAGGCTAAATATATGGATTCTAAATGTTGAAATATGATGTATATTTACCTTGGTATAACCTTTTACTTACCTTGGAACATGCTTCTACCTTTGGGTTGAGCCCTTGATTATAACCCTTTGGGTATGTGTTCATATGAGCTCCCAATTGAATGGTTGTAAACCTTAGGCTTGATTTCTCCTAAGGTGTGGAAACCTTGGTCTTGGGAGAAGCTTTTCTAAGTGACACTTTGGGATGTACATGAGAGAAGAATCTCTATTTGATTTAGAAGGCATGTGATAGAACTTGAAAAATTAGAAGACATCTGATCACCCTTGGGAAGGTGTCCACGTGAGGGACACTTGGTTGGACACTTGACCTAACACAAGCACATGCACCGCCTTGGCCTAGAGGTATATATATGTGTGGAGTTGGATGGGAGGGTATGTGCTCTCTCTTAGTAGTTAGACTTGATCCTTAGATTATTCAATTGCATTTGTATTGTTTATACAATAGCTTTCCCCCACTAGGCCCAGACAAAGTCACATATGCTCATAGTTCTTACAATTATGTAGAGACTTAATATGAAAGGTTCAAACTTAAACCACACATTGATTCCTTACAAAAAAAGTTTAAAATTGGAGTAGATGGATTCTCTAACTATTAAAACCATCCACTTCAAGCTCGGCTATTTGTCTATAACATCATTTGCTTATGTACAAAGATATAGGTACACAAAGTTGGCAGTTTCTCACAATTCACTTAGTATAAAAAAAATTAGAATTTGGAACACATTGGGGAACTATATGAACGAACAAATGATCCCTCAATTCAACAAAATGAGAGAGCAAACAATGCTTTACAATCTAGTACAAATAGAATTATGAAAGCCTAATTATACCTCTAGATAGAGAGAAGCAAAATCATTAGAAAATACGATAAGCAAGCAAGGGGGCTTCTTACTAGAGTTCACTACATTGAATTAAGAGATAACTTGTGGAATAAAAGGAAAGAAAACAAAAAAGCAAAACGATGATTAACTAGTTTTAATTTTTCTATGATATAGTTAACCAGCAGGGTAGGTGCAATTCTTGGTGGTTAATTGAAAAGATTCATATCTTATTCATTTTTATAGGCAAGTCTAAAATCCACGGATCCTATAGGTGATTGCCTATTCATGATGGCTAGATGAATAGAGGGATCACCTAGAGAATTCTAAAGGCTGATTTGGCAAGGGCTATATATATTTTTTGGGAGCTGAGTTGCAAGCATTTCATTCCCATCTCTTACAGTTGTATTCTTAGTATTGATTATAGAACCTTTTACTCAGCCTAATAAAAATTTCAACTTAGTCTAATTGCACCTTGTATGTGATCAAGCCATTTTGGCACTACCATTTTTCATTGAGCTCTTGGTTTCCTCCTGCATCGAAAAAACTCTCATTCTATTACATGAGGTCATAGAATGGGGCGATTAAAAAAATACCCAATTGGCTACTCAAATAAATGCATCCCCATTTTGTTAAGATTGAGATTTTTTCTCAACCCTTCATTTAACCTACTTGCAAGAAAGAACACTATCTTCATGTGCTTGATTTTTAAGTCTTTTGGCATGAGGAGTGGGAGAGATATTGAAGATGGAGGGTGTTTGTTGTAATTTAGGAATTTTCCTCTCCAACCATTATAGTATAAAAGACCACAAACCCTTATTCATTAATGGACTCCAAGATTTATCAAACAAGATCGCTTTCAACAGAGATTTTACAACTTTTATGGAAAATTCTAAGTTTTCTTGTAACTAGAGCTAGATGTAACCTTTTTATTAAGATTTTTGTGCCTCAAGTGTGACATTTCTTGTAAAGAATACATTGGGAACATCAAAGTTTAATTTCAATACCTATGCCCTAGAGAAGAAACAATCACAATTTGGATGGAGCCACACAGTCAAGTTGAACAACACTTTGCAAGATTATAGAGACTCGTAACGATGAAATAAACTTATGATAGCATGAAATACTCAAAGAAAAACTGATCACCAAGCAAAATCCATGATAAACACTCAAAATATCATCACTAATCACCATGAAAGCTAAATGATGAGATTTAGAGAAGATAGGCTAGAGCTCTCAAGTTCTCATTAATCATCAAAGTACAAATGAGCATCCCCCAAACATGAGTCATAATTCAACTTATATACTTTTCAAAGTGTCCCCTTCCACACTTCAAAATAGATCCTCTAAACTTCTATTCTAAATTTCTACTCATTTGAGAGCTCTAAAAATTCTCATTAAATTACATAAATTACATCTAACCATGAGGGATACTCTTCCTCATTTTTACATCCATCAAAGCTTTCAATATTCTAAACATTCCTCTGTCCAAAATGTATTCTTCTAACATTCTTCCCCTCCTTGCCTTTTGTCATCCTTGACAAAATTTTGTTGTAGTTGGATCTAATGTCTTTTCTTTCTCTGATAGACTTGAGCCACTCTTTGTCTTTGTGATTTTGAGATCATTAACCATTTCAATAAGAGTTGTTCTCCATTGTACAATATCTATTGGCTTATCTATTACATCCTTCTTGATATATTCAGTATATGCTGCTTCATAAGCCATTAATCTAGTTTTCATTACTAGTGATAGATTCTTGAATATTTCTGAATCTCTTTCAAAAAATCCATAGTTCAAAGCATCCTCAAATATCTATAGATAGTGGCTTACCATAAATATGAATTTTCTATAGTGGGCCATGAAACATATTCTATCTAGATTTTCACTCATATAAAAAAGAAGTGCATCTGAGGGTGAGTTAAATTTGATATAGTCTAGGGTTCTACAATCGGTGTCGGTGAAGGTTTCTATACAAGTGATAATTAACTTCAAAATCTTAATTAATAATATACAAGCAAGGTCATTTGCCTCTTTGAGATTTTCTATAACTAATTTGGAAGTTGTTAGCATATATGTGCTCGTTGGCCATGCTCCTTTCTTTGGTCCTGCAATCTTTGGAAAGTTCAGGCATTTTGATCGGACAGATCCTTCATTTCTTCTCTATGAGAAACTAGCCCAATCTATCCTTCTTGTTACTGGAAAAAAATGCTAGATTTACCTTTAACCGCAAAGGTGCTTCTTTCTAGATTTTTCTACATTCTTTGTTCTTATCTAACCACATGTTTCTCCATGAAGGATTGGCTTTTTCAAATAATTCCTTTGTAACTCTCGAATCCTCTTCATATTCTAAGTATACATTTGGTGCTACCTCTACTCTAGTAGTTTGATAGTTCTTTAAGCTTTCCAATACCATATAAAATGGTATTCCTGGCCCATCTGCTTCCCAGTGGTGATGATCATGGCATACTCCATTTTCTCAAGCAAACTTCACTATTTGGTCTTCATATTGATTATGCATTTTTCTAATATATCTCATCCTGGCTTCTGTGTCTTTGAGCAATTATTGTATAAATTCATATGATTCTTCATCCACCTACTCCACAGGTTTTTGATCTTTTGCATACACATCATGCATAGGAGATCATCTCTGCACTATTTGGTCTTTCTTGAACCACATCTTTAATGGACACTTCTTTTATCTATACAAAAGCTTTATCTTTCTAGGTTTCAATCTCCTTTAGTAATTCTACTCTTTGTTGTTCCCATGTGGATCTTTCTTCATACTATTGTATCCTCTCATTGCATTGGCAACATGTATACTAGCCTCTTTCTCCAATTCTCTTGCATTCTTTTAATTCCTCTTTGATTTGTTTCATTTCTTGTTTCAAAGTTTCCATTTTTGCATTGTAGCTTTCTAAGATTTGTGCCTCTGGCTTTATATGTCCTTCCTCCATTAGAATCCTATTGATCTCTTCATTTGCTTTGGAAAATACCTGATAGGGAGTTTGCAAAACTCTTCTCTTTGACTTTAGTTTTCTCACATCCTCTTCCATCAGTTTAATAGTTTCTGATTGCTTTATGCATGTATCCTCCAAAAACTTTATTTTGTTTTTGCTCTGTTCATTTTCTATATCTAATTTTATGGCTTTATCCAAATACTTCTCACTTTTCTGTTGTTGATCCTTTAGCTCTTCTACTAACTTATTCTTCTCCTTCTTTGGCTCTTCTATTACTTTTCTTCCTTTGATGAACTCAAATTCAATTGCAATTCCAGACATGGATAATGTTTCTACTTGAAGATCTGAAATCCTCAATATTGTTCATGATGATCTGACATACTCCTGTTATCTCTTTAGGGATCCTTTACATTCCTCTAGGTTGCTCTTGATATTTCAGCTATATTTGTTTTTCTTCTTGTTCTTTTTCATTCTCTTCTCCTGATTCTTATAATTGTTCATCTTCTTTATCATCATTATTTACTTTTTAAAAAGTAGCTTCTTCCAGTTGCTTCTCCTCTTCTTGTGTTTCCTCTGAGTTCTCCTACTCTAACCCGGTTATCTCTTTCATCTCTATATCTTGAAGTGTGTCTTCTTCCTGAATGTGATCCAACAAATTTTGAATCTCCTCTACTATGTCCTGTAGTTGCGCTTCTTTCTCTGTTGCTTCCATTTTTTTCTCTTCTATGTTAGCCATCCTAATGCAAAACTATATTTCCTGTGTGGCTACTATCTTCATGGTTGTGTTGCTTACTACCACACATTCTTCTATGTATACACGTTCAACTGTTGCTGCTCCAACTTCTTTTACTTTCTCCAAATTATTCTAATTTGTAATTTCTTTTATATCTCCTCTTTTGTCTTCCTCATACTCTCTATTGCTATAGCGATTCCTTTCTCTTCTTTTTCTTCTATGATTTTCTTCATGAATATACTTTCCTTTTCTGTTTCAGCTATCTTTTCTAACTCTTCCACTTCCTTCATCTAGGTAGCCACAGGCTTGCTTGGAGTACTAGGTCCTCATAGGTTTAAGATTCTGGGTGAGAATCATTCTATGTCAGTATCTGTTTTAGAATCTCATTTATCTTTTGGAGATACTAGCACTACATCTGCTAATTTTATCTCTTCCTTTTCATCTTTAATCCTATAGATCAAAGTAGATCCTCCAACTGTAGCTTCAATCCCATTTGTTTTTCCTTTTCTCCCTTCAACCGCCTCTTTTTATTTGGTTCTTTTCTTTAACAATTTTAGTTTTTGCACTCATCATCTGTTCATGGAGTTCTTCATAATGCTCCATCTCTTTTTGTGCCTAGTCTATAGCTTTGTTAGTATAATCTTCCAACATCTTTTGATATTGGGCTTCGTATGCCACTCTCTTATAATTACCCTACATGAGATAGGAGTACAAGTTCTTTGTGCTGGTATGAGGAGGATGTGGCTCTTTGTCAGCCTGTATTCTCTTTTCTTCAACTTTCATCTCTTCCTTTATAGCCTCCTTTTCTTCTAGCTCCAAATTTCTTGGGTCGACCTTCCTTTTCTTGATTGGTTGTTGCATTTCCATCACTATTTATTTCCTTTTTCTTCGGGTCTCTTTAGCAAATACAATCTTTATTGGACTTTTGACTCCAGTCATTGCTGCCCTGAATACTTGAGCTTCTAGAGCTAGTAGCAACTTGTCTTCCATACCAAGAATATGATAGATAATTTTGGTCACCAACTGGGCTGCATTTATGAATTTTCCTAGTGCTTAGCTACTTCCTTCAATTGCTCATGGATGTAGGGAGACATATCCATTACTCCAAATGTCTTTGTTTTTTCCTTATTGTTCAACATAATTGGGGTCACTAGCTTATGTGGCATGGTGTGTCTGGGTAGACTTTGAAAACATAGGAGCTGTAAGAAGATTTTGATGGATAGCTTCTCGTTTTCCTTCTCCTTGAAGTCCTATAACTTTGTATATCCTGCATAACAAACTCAATTTTTCTTCACAAAACTCACATCTACTTTCGTACCCATTGGATTAAAATTTAGAGCAGCCTTGATGTTTTCTGCTTTGATCGTGATCTCCACAAATTAATGCTCCAAATTGTTTACTTTGCACACAAAATAAGATTCTGTACTTCTCTTGAATTCTTTGAGAGAATACATGACCTGTTCACATTTTTCAAAATCTATGAAGAACATGGGTTTTCCAATAATTTGTGAAGACCCAATACTTTGAACCTTTTATATGTTGCCACAGACCTTTGGAAATCATAGAATTCCTGGCAGAGCATTCTATACTTATATTTTCCTTTCTTGACCGTGAAGATGTTCTTGTTCACTATTTTGAGGAAGCCTTTCAATTCCTTTTCTATTTTCTCTTGTTCTCAAACTTGTTCTTGCTCAGATTCTAACTCCACAACTTCCTCTGATGCATCACTATCAAGGAACCAATGTCCCCTTGACAATGACACTGCATCCACCTCGAATTCAACTATTGGAAGCCCTTTAGTCATTACCTTGAAAGATAGATCACACCAGAACTCCATAAAAGTCAAAAAAGAATAAAAAATGCATTTATTGCATCATCACAAGAAGAAAAAAATTCATGCCACACAACTTCACACATTAGTATTACTCCACTTTCCAAAAAATTCTATGCTTATCTCATTGAAGCAAGGTTGTTCTAGTGCAATTGGAAGAATTTTGAGGAAAAAAAAGTTGACATAGATGTGACTATACTAAATAAAACATAAAAAGATTGGAAACAAAAAAATAAGAATAGAAATACCACTCCCACATTCCTATTGTTGGTGCATGACAATCATCAATTGAAGGATTATGGAGAAATGAAGTCAAGGAGTCAAGAAGGAAACAAAGTCAGATGGTTGAAGGAAGGACATTTTCAGAAAACTCAAAGATGTGTACACATATGTACATTAGCTGACTTATACTCTTGTTTAAGTCATACACTTGTATATATTCATCTATAAATATGTTTGAAAATGTCGGGCAAGGAGAGCAGAAGAGATTTGAGAATAGGGAGAGAGAAATTAGTGTCATTAGACACATGAAGAGTGAGTGAATTGTCCATCCTCACTTAGATGTAAATTTTCTGAGAAATCGAAAAATTTTGCGCCCGATATTTTGCTGTCTGCTCCCTCTATGTTTAATCTTTTGAGAAATCCTTTTGCACGTATCTAAGTCCATAGCTAATCTATCTATGGCTAGAGTTTGAGAGATTAATTGTAATCAGGCTGTGAGAATTTTGATTAGGAACATTCATATGTAAGAATGTTCTAACAGTCGAGAAATCTGGCGCACATTTCATCTTCAATGAAATGATCATTGCTCAGTCTACAGTGTAAAGTTTTACACAAATGAGGGCTTAGAATCTAAGTTGGAAGGTAAGCTATCTATGGCTAAAAGATCTTGATCAAACGGGATTTACTTTGGGAGAACCAGTGCTAAGAAGTTGCAGGTGTCAAAGTCGCCATTGCAGAGAAGCACTTTCAGACATAGGTAAAGTGTTTCACACATTTCTCAGTGTGTACTTAATCTTTTTAAGAGATTTAACTTGGCAAAGTTGCGCAACCTTAAGGCGAAGTGTTGTGCAAAGTTTTATCAAAAACTTTACAGGATTGATTAGTCAATGAGTGACTAATCTGCAGCAGACTTTTCTGAAGAAACTGAAATTTTCAGAATAATCAATTTTCTGATAATTTGGTGAAGATTCTCTAAATTAGGTGGAGTCTAAAGTTGATCTTGATATAGAGGTGATCTAAATTCAAGGTTAACTTGTTCTTTTGGAGATTAACACTCTCCATCAGTGGTATCAGAGCAGGTTGTGTCAAAATTGAAGTGAAGAAGACTCCGACTATTGCAGAAATACAAAACTTTACATTTTGAAGGTGCAGAAGGGTAAAGGTTGAAGAAAGATCAAAGGAAGACATACAAAGAGCATCAAAAGGATCAGAAGGAGCAACATTCGAAGTAAAGGTACATTTATTATCTGTAAAGGTTAAAGATTTGAAGCTACAGGTGAAGTAAAGATGGGAGATAGTCTCCAAATTGAAAAATTGGATAGAGAGAACTATCCTGCATGGTCTATGAGGATGGAAGCTCACCTTATGAGCAAAGATCTGATAGGATACATCACAGGAGATGAAGAAAAGCCAGAATTCAGAGATCCTAGTGTTCCAACTAGGGAGGAGCTTGCAGATTTGAAGAATTGGATGAAGAAGGATGCTCAAGCAAGAAGCATCATCTACATGGCAGTCAATGACTATTTGCTTCCTCACATTAGAGGACTTGAAAGTGCTTGTGACATTTGGAATGCTTTGGAAGAGCATTTCCAAAATACAACCAAATCAAGGAAGGCTTCACTATGGGCAGAGTTTACTACCTTCAAAAAGAAGGCCTCACAATCAATTTCTGATTATGTGACAAAGATGAAGGACATTGCAGATTCTTTAGGTGCAGTTGATGAAGATATTGAAGAAGACAAATTGGTAAGACAAATACTCACAGGACTAAGAGGAGATGAGAAATGGAAGCCTTTCATTTTATCTACAGAACTTTCATTAGATCACTTTACTCCTGATTTGAATCAATTGTTAGGTCATATGCTAACTTTTGAGAATGATATCAAAGGAGATGTTGATAAGAGTGCAGGTCATGCAATGTATTCTAAAGACAAGAAGAAAGCCAACAAAGGGAAGCAACAATCAGGTGAAGAAGAAGGTACATCAAACCAAGCAAACTTCATAAGAGGAAGAGGAAATGGCAGAAGTAGAGGAAGAGGCAGAAACAACAAAGAGAATGCAAGAGCTTGTTGGATATGTGGTAAGACCAATCATCTATCTCATGATTGTTGGCATAATAATCAAAATAATGGTAATTATCAGAACTTTAATCAAAGAGGAAGAGGAGGTAGATTTCAGAGAGGAAATTTCAGAGGTAGAGGTGGTAGGAATTCTTTTGGAAGAGGTGGTGGAAGAAACTTCCAAAGTCAATCCTATAATAACACCTACTACAACTATGCATCAGATCAAAAGGAGGATTCGACTCTCATTATGAATACATGTGAAACCTCACATGAGGACATGAGAGTGTTCTATATTGATTCAGGATGTAGTAATCATTTAAGTGGAAATATTGCTTTGATGACTGACCTAGATCATAATGCAATTAATCATACAGTGCAGACAGGTGATAATACAAAGCATAAGGTAAAGTCAATTGGTTCAGTCAAAGCTAAGGATGGGAGCACTCTTCTGAGTAAGGTACTTTATGTTCCCACAATTCCAAAGAATTTGATCAGTGTAGGTCAAATTGTGGAAAAAGGATATGAGGTAAGGTTCACAAATGATGGAGTTTATGTGGAAGACCCTAGTCAAGGGTATAAACAAGTTATTGCAGGAAAGAAAGAAGGAAGGCTTTTCACATTGAAGGTACAAGGAAATGTTGGACATGCTATGTTCACATATGGAGAGCAGAAGGTGTCAGAATTGGATCTTTGGCACAAAAGACTTGGACACTTTAATGGAAGAGGTATCAAAGAAATGATTAACAATGATTCAGTGCTTGGAATGCCTAACATTGCAGGTCAACACATGACATACAGATGTGAGGCATGTCAATTAGGTAAGGCTCATAAGCAATCCTATTCCAAGCATGGATTTATGTATTCAGAAAGACTTGAATTGGTGCATACAGATGTGTGGGGTCCTTCAAAGGACTTTAGTATAAATGGTTCAAGATATTATGTCATATATGTTGATGATGCTACCAGGTGGATCACAATTTATGTGATTAAGGAAAAGTCAGAAGTGTTTAATACATTTAAACACTATCATGCATATGCAGAAAGGATTACAGGTCAAAAATTGAGGAGACTAAGGTCAGATGGAGGGGGAGAGTATTTTTCAAATGAGTTCAATGATTATTTGTGGAATGCAGGTATAAAGAGAGAAGTTACTTGCAGGTACTCTCCTCAACAAAATGGGGTAGCAGAAAGAAGAAATAGGACTCTTGTTGAGTTTGCAAGGTCCATGATGAAAGAGAAGAATTGCCCAAATTATTTGTGGGCTGAGGCTGTTAATACAGCTACATATTTGGTTAATAGATTGCCTTGTAAAGCTTTGCAGGGTATGACACCATATGAAGCTTGGTGGGGTAAGAAACCTACCTTGGATCATTGCAGAATATTTGGATGCTTGGCATATGCATATGTGCCATCTCAATTGAGGCATAAGTTGGAGCCTAAGGCAGAGAAGTATGTATTCATTGGTTATGATGATAAGCAAATGGGATACAGGTTGTGGAGTCCATCCACAAAGCAATTTATTGTATCCAAGGATGTTACATTTGATGAGCAAGGTACTTGGTATGCAGGTAAATATAATGTACATGCAGATGATGAAGAAGTAGTGGAACAAAGAAAAGGTAAAGCAAAGGTTCAATTACTTGATGAAAGTGAGAGTAATGAAGTGCAGATTGAAGTTGAAGAGAGGCCAAGGTTTGATCCAGAATGTGATGAACCAGAGACCTCAAGAAGTGCAGAAGTTAGGAGATCATCTAGGCACAAATGGCAACCTACAAGGTATAGCTATGACACTTCATTCTTGACTACTAAAGATTATGCTTATTTGGTAAAAGCAGATGAAGACCCTTCTACATATGAAGAAGCCAAAGGGAAGAAGAATTGGGAAGATGCTATGCAAGAGGAGTATGATGCATTGATAGAGAATCAAACATGGGATTTGGTTCCTAAACCTAATAGTCAGAAGATCATTGGATGTAAGTGGGTTTACAAGACTAAAAGATTTGCAGATGGAAGTGTGTCTAGGTACAAAGCTAGACTTGTTGTGAAAGGGTATGCACAGACATATGGAGTGGACTATGATGAGACTTATAGTCCTGTGGCAAAGATGACAACCATCAGGACACTCATTGCAATTGCTGCTTGTAAAGGTTGGAAGTTGTCTCAATTAGATGTTAAAAATGCTTTCTTGAATGGTTACATTTCAGATGAAGTCTACATGGAGCAACCAGATGGATTCAAAGATCAAGTGAGTCCAAATTATGTGTGTAAGCTCAAGAGAGCTTTGTATGGGTTGAAGCAAGCCCCAAGGGCTTGGAATTATAGGCTTGTAAAATTCTTGAATGATCTTGGATTTCAAGCATCAAAGGCAGATAGTAGCTTGCTAGTCAAAGCAAGTGAAGATGGGTTTATTTATGTGTGTATTTATGTTGATGACATAATACTTACAGGAACAGATGATAAGGGGATACAAATGATCAAAAAGCAGATGGAGAAAGAGTTCAAAATCAGTGATTTGGGGAACCTATCATTCTTCTTGGGAATGGAGATCTCTTATACTCAACATGGAGTATATGTGACCCAAGAAAGGTATCTTAAAAATTTGCTAACCAAATTTAAAATGGAAGATTGCAGGGTTGCACCTACACCTTTGGAAGTGAACCATAAATTGTCTAGGTTTGGAGGAGAAGAGTTCAGAGATATGAAACTCTATCAAAGTTTGGTTGGTAGCTTGATTTATGCTACATTGACAAGGCCTGACTTGTCATATGCAGTTGGTGTGCTTTCACAATTCATGCATTGTCCTAGAAAGGAACATTGGATTGCAGGACAAAGAGTACTTAGGTACATCAAGGGTACACTCAAAGAAGGGTTGTACTATGGGTTTACTTCAGATACAAGAATCAAGATATATAGTGATGCAGATTGGGCAGGTAATGTGGATGATAGAAGATCAACACATGGATACTTGTGCTATGTAGGAGACAAATTGATTTCATGGTGTTCCAAGAAGCAACATACAGTTGCTTTGTCATCCACAGAGGCAGAATATAAAGGTATGGTGGAAGCTGCAAAAGAGGTAATATGGCTAAAGACACTTTTGAAAGTTTTTGATGTGATTCAGAGTACTCCTATTATTTGTGGAGACAATATGAGTTCATTATACTTGGCAGCTAATCCTGTATTTCATGCTAGAACTAAGCATATTGAAATACAGTATCATTTTCTGAGAGAGAAGGTCATTGAGAAAGAGATTGAAGTCATACACACTCCCACAAAAGATCAAGTTGCAGATATGATGACTAAAAGTCTAGATGGACCAAAACTACAAAGATTCAAGGATATGGCTGGAGTAAAGAAGATAGAAAAGAACCTCAATTAATGATTGAGGGGGAGCTGTTGGTGCATGACAATCATCAATTGAAGGATTATGGAGAAATGAAGTCAAGGAGTCAAGAAGGAAACAAAGTCAGATGGTTGAAGGAAGGACATTTTCAGAAAACTCAAAGATGTGTACACATATGTACATTAGCTGACTTATACTCTTGTTTAAGTCATACACTTGTATATATTCATCTATAAATATGTTTGAAAATGTCGGGCAAGGAGAGCAGAAGAGATTTGAGAATAGGGAGAGAGAAATTAGTGTCATTAGACACATGAAGAGTGAGTGAATTGTCCATCCTCACTTAGATGTAAATTTTCTGAGAAATCGAAAAATTTTGCGCCCGATATTTTGCTGTCTGCTCCCTCTATGTTTAATCTTTTGAGAAATCCTTTTGCACGTATCTAAGTCCATAGCTAATCTATCTATGGCTAGAGTTTGAGAGATTAATTGTAATCAGGCTGTGAGAATTTTGATTAGGAACATTCATATGTAAGAATGTTCTAACAGTCGAGAAATCTGGCGCACATTTCATCTTCAATGAAATGATCATTGCTCAGTCTACAGTGTAAAGTTTTACACAAATGAGGGCTTAAAATCTAAGTTGGAAGGTAAGCTATCTATGGCTAAAAGATCTTGATCAAACGGGATTTACTTTGGGAGAACCAGTGCTAAGAAGCTGCAGGTGTCAAAGTCGCCATTGCAGAGAAGCACTTTCAGACATAGGTAAAGTGTTTCACACATTTCTCAGTGTGTACTTAATCTTTTTAAGAGATTTAACTTGGCAAAGTTGCGCAACCTTAAGGCGAAGTGTTGTGCAAAGTTTTATCAAAAAATTTACAGGATTGATTAGTCAATGAGTGACTAATCTGCAGCAGACTTTTCTGAAGAAACTGAAATTTTCAGAATAATCAATTTTCTGATAATTTGGTGAAGATTCTCTAAATTAGGTGGAGTCTAAAGTTGATCTTGATATAGAGGTGATCTAAATTCAAGGTTAACTTGTTCTTTTGGAGATTAACACTCTCCATCACCTATGCCTTGCTTTGTGTGCAAGAAAAAATAATAAAATATTTATGTACTCATATATAAATTTATATATATTTTTTCTCATTTTTCTCTATATCTTTTTGTTCAATTTATTTTGAATCTTTTTATCTACATTTCTCTTTTTTCTTTTTTTTTTTTCATAATGATGATGGGATCAAGAAGTTCTTCAAAAATCTTTTTATCTACTTCTTTTTTCGCTTTTCTTCTCCTCTTTTTTTTTAATAATGATGAGGAGATGAGAGGATCAAGAAATTCTTTTGATTCATCTTCCCCTCCCAGCTCTTTTTACTAACGGGAAAAGAGCTTGTCCATGTGCATGGGTCTCAACCCATTGTGCCTGGTGAATGCACGATTCTGTAATTTAGCCATAGACATGCATACTTTCTTGTGCATCCTTCCATATGGTGCAAAAATGAGGTCTTAAGCAATGTACTTAAGTGGTTTTTTTATGATGAGGCTTCACTTTGATTGTTCATATTTTTCTTTTGTTTTTGAATTGTTTTCTATACTTTTTCTATTGATTTTCTTCTCTAGTATGAACTTGATTTGTCTTTTTGTTTTTCACATTGTTTTATGGTTTTGCTTCCATTTGCATTTGATGAAGTTTCTTGATTCTCTCTTGTTGTTAGTGGTTTTGGCCTCCTGATCTCTTCATTCTTGTGTTTTAATATTCAGATATTTCCTTGGATCTCCATATTTGTTTCATCCTCTTCTTGATGTGATTAAAAGATTGTACTATAATTTGTTCTTAATTTTGATTTATAATCCTTTGATGTATCTTAGTGGTCCTATACTCGTTCCTTCTTCTTCATTTGCTCCATATCTATTAATTTTTCTTCTAATGGAAATTTGAAAGTTTCCATCTCCAAAATGTATATGTACCCTTCTAGTTCCTACACATGAACTTACGAACAAGATTCTCATTTTTTTAGTTTCTAATATTCATATGAACCATATGCTTATCAAAATCAATGGACACTTTGTTCTGTTTTATCCAAGACTAACCTAATATTAACTTTTCAAGCATCAATGCATCAAGCCATTCTTTACGTTCAGCTATAATTTTCCTTGTCCTATCTTATGAACAATTTTTTGTGTTGATAATGTTGGAAGTATCTGTCCCTCTATTGTTCTAATCAATGTTTTATTCTCATTTTTTCTCTTTTGAAGCTAATAGAGGATTTTTTAACTAATTAGGTTTACTTGGGATATTATGTCTAGTAAAACCCTAATTCTAGTGTCTTTATATTGCATAGCAATTACTAGCAAATGTTTCTTGTTTAACTCTGACTTTATCTCACACACCATTAGATTTCTTCGTTTCTTTTATTTTTTGATTCTTTCTTTTGCTTCTTTTTGAGCTTCTTCTCTTCATCCACTCACATAGTTTGGCATGATTTCTCCATCTAAGTTTGCCAACTGTATTGCTCCACTAGGACTAATCCTATGAATGATGTATAGCTTAGATCTCCTTCTTGTAAACCTTTTTCCTTGATGTGGATGTCATGATAAGCCTTTTTCCTTTTCTTATCTACATATATACTCATAACTACTTGAATTCTAGAAGTTCCCAATTGTTCTAACTCCAAAATTCTATTAGATATTCATGTCTAGTCCATTGTAATTGATTTCCTATCCTAAGAGTAGGTATAAGAAAATCCATAGTTAGTACTACATTTTGGCCATAAGCTAAATTGAATGGAGTGGGTCCAATTGTTGGAGTTAGACGTCTGCAAGAGCACATCAACAGCACAAGGAAGAAGAAGAAGCTTGGAGCACAACACACAATACTGAATGTATTACCACTAGAATGTACAAAGATAAGTGAGCCATTAGGGCAATAGGTGTATATACAAGCTGAGGGGAAAAAACCTCCTAAAGAGGGAAAAAAGTGCCCCGGTGGTCCTAGTGTGTTCACACACATCACTACCTAAATATATCAACAAATCCCCCCTGGGAGTGATGCGGTGAACAAGGAGCTGGCACTCATGTATAAGGAAGTGCAAAGCTATGTGGAAATAACTCCACTAAAGGAAGTAAGCTCAAAGCTTTGCGGAAAGCTTCAAACATCTCCCTAGGCAGAGCCTTTGTGAAAAGGTCTGCAATGTTCTCCTGCATGGGCACATATGCCAAGCTGATCTCTCCAGCAAAGAATCTCTCCTTGACATAATGATAATGCACCTCAATGTGCTTAGTGCGAGCTTAGAACACAGGGTTCCTCACAGCTGCCAATGCGCTCTGACTGTCAGTGAAGATGGTGGTGGCAGAAGATTGACCAACACTCAAATCAGCCATAAGGCATCTCAGCCAGACACACTCAATAGTCACTTTGAAAGTTACCCTATACTTAGCCCCACAACTGGAAGTGGCCACAATAGGATACGTCTTGCTGAACCAAGATATACATGAGCTACCAAGAATGAAGAAAAAGCCACTAGTGGACACATGAGTGTCATAGCAACTAGCCCAATCAAGTATGCTTTTTCTGACACATGAGTGTCAGAAAAAGCATGCAAATCTCGCGGTAGTGATCCACCCTTGGGATAAAACAATCCAAGTAGTCGGGTGCCACTCAAGTAGCAAAAGATGTGCTTAACTTCCTACGAATGCTTGACACCTAGGCAATGCATAAACATGCTCATCTCTGAGACAACAAACTCAATATCTAGCCAAGTAATGCATAAGTAAATTAATAGAGAACTGCATCGAATGCATCTCGAGCATCATGAAGACTCAATCGTAAACATGTCTCCATAGGAGTGGCAATAGGCTTATAGTCTTCAAGGCCAAAATGTTGCAATAATGTGTCAATATATTTCGTTCAACACAAAGCCATCCCACCATCAACTTGCATAAATTGAATGCCCAAAGAATGATGCAAATGCACCAGATCAGACATCTCAAATGAGGCATGCAAATCAGCCTTAAAATCAATAAGATGCTTGTCATGAGGACCAATGAGCAGCATGTCATCAACATACATAACAATGATCAGAAGCACATCATTAGCATGCTTAACATATAAGGTGCTCTCAGTTGGACTATTCTCAAAATCATGTGCAATCAGATAGGCATGTATCTTTTCATACTAAGCATGTGGTGCTTGCTTTAAACCATATAATGCTTTCTTTAACATGCACACCTGGTTTTCATGCCCTTTATACACAAAGCCACAGGGCTGAAAAACATACACTTCTTCATACACGTCACCATTTAGAAATGCTTTTTGAATGTCCAACTAATGTACATTCCAACCATGATGAGCTACAAGTGCACATATGCTACAAACAATAGTCATTGGACATGTAGGTGCAAAGGTCTCATCAAAATCAATGCCTCTTTCCTGTGCATAATCCTTTGCAACAAGCCTAGCCTTATACCTATTAACTGCTCCATCAAGCTTATGCTTCAGCTTGTATACCCACTTAGTGCCAATGGCCTTCTTGCTAGGAGGCAAGTCACATAAAGACCAGGTGCCATTCTTCATTATAGCATCATATTCTAATTGCATAGCAACCATCCAATTTTCAGAATTTCGTGCTTCATCAAACAAAATAGACTCATGCTCATCAGAAAGACTAGAGGTAGCCATAGCATAGCAATCTGATGTGAAAGAGACACTATGAGAGCCTGACTGAGTACAATATGATAGAGGTGCATCTAATTTGCTATCACACAAAGTCTGCACCAGCCATTTTGGCATAGTCTTTGCCTCCTCAATATTAGCTCTCATCAACAAGTGCATCATGTGAATCTGCATCAGAAATGGAATGATCAGCATCATTGCATGAAACCTGCAAAGGCTGAGAAGTTGCCTCATTAGGATCAACACTAGACTGTCCATTTGTAAAAAAAGGCAGCAACGTATCAAACATGTCTTTGGAGCTAACAAATGTCTCCTTCGTACATGAAAGTAGAGGTTGAATAGCATCTTCCACAAAAACAACATCACGGCTAACCAAAATGCATTTAGTCTATGGATGATACAGACGATAGCCTTTGCTTTAAGAACTATACCCAACAAAAATACATTTTATT
This sequence comes from Ceratopteris richardii, assembly GCA_020310875.1. Taxonomy (NCBI): domain Eukaryota; kingdom Viridiplantae; phylum Streptophyta; class Polypodiopsida; order Polypodiales; family Pteridaceae; genus Ceratopteris; species Ceratopteris richardii. The sequence goes on along the minus strand of CM035418.1, from coordinate 125,216,241 downwards.
GCTTTATCATCCAATTTCTTGTGATGTTTTTCAGGAATTACTGCATATGCCAAGCAACCAAAAACATGCAAATGAGCAACCGATGGCTTGGGACCATGCCAAGCCTCATATAGAGTGGTAGACTGCAGTGCTTTAGTGGGACACCTATTAAGTACATATGCTGCACACATGACAGCCTCAAGCAAGAAACTATGTGGTAAAGCCTGACTCTTGACCATACACCTCGCCATCTCCAAGAGTGACTTGTTCTTCCATTCAGCAACTCCATTCTGGTGAGGTGTATACGACATTGTACACTGATGTTTTATCCCATGTTCACCTAAAAATGCATTAAAGTCAAAAGACATATATTCCCCCACTCGATCGGAATGGAGGGTTCCCACTTTACATGCTAATAGATTTTCAGCCAAAGCCAAAAACTGTTTGAAGCACATAAACACTTCAGAGTTTGCCTTCAATGGATATACCCATGCATGCCTAGAAAAATCATCGATGAAAGTCAAGAAGTAAAGGTAGTTCCCAAAAGAGTGTGTTTGCATAGGACCACATACATCATTGCTACAATTTCTAAGTAGCTTGAACTAAACCATCTTTTGGAAAGGAGGAGCATTGCATTTTTCCCAAAATATAGCCTTCACAGACATGTTTAGCGGGTGCCTCAAGTCTGGGCAAAGAGGAAACCTTTTCAGATTTCTACAAGTGTAGCAAACTAGAAAAATTTAGATGACCAAAGCGTGCATGCAAAAGCTTTGCATCTGACATAGCTTAAGAATCATGTACTGCACATGTTGAATCATTCATAGATTTTCCATAATCTATGAGCTTATACAACCCATGACATAAAGTGCCAGAAGCAATAATCACATCACCGTTTGACAGATCATGAACTCTACACCCATCATCAGCAAATTTCACAACCAAGTCAATCTTGGCTAAAGCCAAAACTGATAACAGATTCTTCTTGATCCCTTACACAAATAAAGAATCTAACAAAATGAAAGAACTACCATCAGTAGTAGTCAAAATGATCTTACCAACTCCCATGACAGGATAAGAGGAGTTGTTGGCACATGTGATAGTATTCCATGTAGGGACACGCTCGAGTGAAGTGAAAAAACTATGCTGCAAGGTAATATGTTTCATTGCCCTAGTATCAAAATACCAAACATCTGAGTCTACTGTAGACATACACTACTCATTAGAAGATGGGTCAAAATTACAAACAGTAGTAAATGCCCATTCTTCATTCTGCTCAAGATTAGCAGACTCTGTTTTTCGTGTAGAAGCCTCTACAACAACCATTCCAGCTTCTTTCTTCTTTGCCTCTTTAGCAGCTAGTTTTGGATAGCTCTTAATGACATGATCATTTGCTTTACAGTATTTGCAGAACAATTTATGCTTTTCTGATTTCTTCTCATCGTTGTCTTCCTTCTTCAAATATGTAGCATTTGCAGATTTTTGCTTACTAGTAGATGAGCTCAATTTACCTTTGTCCTTCTCACTAGCTAGGAAAGCTTAATCTGCAACACACATAATAGACCAGCTCTACCTAGATGAATCTTCCTACAGTAGAATAGAAACTAACTCTTCAAATGTTAACGGATTTGGATTGCCTTTCATCATCAATCCAAACGTAGAAGCAAAACTCTGATATGAGTCAGGAAGACCATTCAAAACAGTCTGCACAAGTGAATTGTTAGGAAGGACTTCATCAATAGAAATCAACTATTCCTTCAAATCCTTGATCTTTGTCAGAAAACTATCCATAGAATCACCTTCATTCATATGCTCACTCTCTAAGTGTATGCAGAGGTAAGCAACACGAGTCTCATACCTGGCTTGGTACAATGTAGTAAGTGTATCCCAAGCATCCTTAGCTGTTTTACAAGAGCAAATGTGAGGAATAATGGCACGTTTGACAGAAAAGGCTATCAATGCATGTGCTTAAGCATCTCTACCATCCCAACAAATTTGCTCTGTAGTAGGTGCAACAAGAACTGCAACATGACTAGGAATCTGTAGAATATCACCATCTTCGACACCATCAACATTAGCTTCAGTACCTGTATTTGCAGGTGTAATAGGATGTTTTTCAACACCCTTCAAAATATTCCACAATCCTTTTGTGACCAATACATGACGCATCATATAAGCCCATAATGGGTAATTCATACCATCCAACTTATCCTCCACAATCAACATATGGAATACATCACTGCTTTCAGCCATGGCCACTAACTAAAATACTCTGATGCAGAAAATTGACTATATCTCAGAAAATTGAACAAAACTACCATGTCGAGTTCTGCTAAACATGTAGCAAACTTTGAGACGCTTATACTGGAAAACCAAAACCTATATATATCTTTGGCACAAGAAGATGAAATAGCCTCCACAAGTGTTACAATAGTGTGTTTGGGGGCTGAAATGAGCTCAGATTGAGATTTCTGCACCACAAAGCGAAGCTGTTTTGATCTTCTAATCACTCTGATTATGCACACCAAATTTCGTGTGTTTTTAAGACTGTGACTAGAGGAGGTTGATGATGCCCTAGATGAAGCGGTGACCTACTCTAATACCAATTGTTGGAGATAGACATCTACAGGGGCACACGAACAACACACAGAAGAAGAAGAAGATTGGAGCACAACACACAATATTGAATGTATTACCACTAGAATGTACAAAGATAAGTGACATGTTAGGGCAATAGGTGTATATAGAAGTCGGTGGAAAAAACCTCCTAAAGAGAGAAAAAAGTGCCCCGGTGGTCGTAGTGTGTTCACACACATCATTACCTAAATATATCAACACCAATTGAGGTTTTGTATGCTACTCTATATGTCCACAAGACATGATGTAGTTGCATATCCCAATCTATTCTTTGGTATTCACTAGTTTAGAAAGCACATTGCATAGCATTTTTGGGTACTTTCGACAACACCATTAGCTTGAGGGTGATAAGGTGTGGATTTCCTATGTGTGACACAAATTCATATGTCAATGTTTCAATCACTTGATTTAGGAAATGGGTCGCTCTATTAGTTACCAACTCAATTGGTAATCCATATCTAGTGAAAATACACTCATATAAGAAGTTTGCAGTTGTATGAGCATCAATTTTTACAATGGCATTAGCTTCCCATTTGGGCAAATAGTCTATCTCCATTAGAATATATTTTGCATGGGAGCTTTTAGCTAGGAGATGTATAGGTCCAATGAAATGCAATCCCCATTTGCTAAAGTCTCCTACAGATATCAAAGGCTTAAGAGGCATTTCATCTTTCCCCAAGGTTGTTTTGTTCTTTGGAAAATATCGCATCTCCGTGCAAACACCTTTGCATCTAGAAATAAAGTACGACACTAAAATCCTTAATACAAGATTAATTTAGCAATTCTCTTGCATGAGAAGTGACCTCTTGCTATACATGAGTGAGCCACTTCTAACATTTCCCAATATTTTTCTTCAGGAACACAAATTCATAAGTATCCATCAAACCCTTCCTGTATAATTGGTATTTAATGAGTACAAAATCCGTACTAAGTTCCTACATATTTCTTGCTTTTTTATTCTCTTCTCTTGGATCTTTGATATTGTTTAGCTTTAATTGTTCCACTATATGATTACTCCACTTAGGATTCTCTTGAAACAAAAATAGTGTTATGAACTCACTTTGATCATTTATTTTGAATTTTTTACATTGATCTATGTATAATTCCACATCTTTTACTTTAGTTGGCCAATGAACTCCCATTCTTGCCAAATTATTTAAAGTGACAATCTTTGAAGCATGAAAGCATGGATTCCAAAGATGTGCTTTCTCTAAACAATTACCTTGTTCTTCTTCAGGAACATAGTATTCTAGTACTCCAATGTTCACATGTGTGAAAGTCCACTTTGATTTGTTTGGTCCAAATGACAAGATTGGTACTAAGGAGCTTGCCCATCCTGGTATGCTTTCTACTTTAAAGAGATATGCATGAGGGAGCTCATCATCTAAATGAGAATTGTTGACAGGTGATCTGCTCTCAAATGGGTTTTTCCTTGCCTTACCACAACTTCAAATTCAAACTCCATATGAAGTAAAAATCACCTCACTATTCTTCCTATTTGATAAAGTTTATTCACCAAGTATAATAAAGCTTGATGATCCACAAAGAATTTGAACTTGTTTGCCAATAGATAATTTCTATATTGTGTTTACATCAAACACCAGCCCTAAATCCTCTCTTTCTGTTGTGGTGTAGTCTCTCATCTTCATTCAATTGTCTACTTGCATAGACAATGGGAAAATCTAATTTGCTTCCTTCTATGGGTTGTGCCAAAATACATCCTAAGGAAAAGTTAGAAGCATATACATGTACATGACATATCACATCCAATTGTGGTGTTTTGAGTATAGGTTCTGTGATCAAACACGTTTTTAGAGTTTTAAAAACTTTATCACATTCATTGCTCCACTCAAATTTTGTGATTAATGCATATAGAGGTTTAGCCATATCTGCAAACTTGTATACAAGTTACCTATAATAACCATAGTGTCCCATAAATTTTTGTAATCCCTTCATATTTTTTGGCTTTGGAGATTCGAATATGGCTCTAATTTTCTCTTCATCAGTTGATATTTCATTCTTGGAGACTATGTGTCCTAACATTGTTCCTTGTCTGACAAAAAAGAAAACTTTTTCTGGGTTTAGACAAACTCTGTAAGTTCTACATTTTTTGAATATATGCTCTAGATCTTGTAGATGATCTACTCTCTGATCAGAAAAAGTGCATAAATCATCCACATAAATCTCCATATGTTACTTAGAAAATCTTTAAACACATGACACATCAACCTTTGGAATGTGGTTGGTTCATTTGTTAGACCAAAAGGCATAAATCTAAATGCATAGACTCCATTCAGTCACAAAGGCAGTCTTGTGTTGATCTTCTAATGTAGTAGGTACCTGTATATAGCTTGAGGATCCATCCAAAAAAAATTTTACTTCTTTTCCAGCAACTCTCTCTAGTAGCTAGTCTATTATTGGCAGTGGATAGCTATCTCTCATAGTTGCAACATTAAACTTTTGAAGATTTATGCAAACCCTAAGTTTTCCATTCTTCTTTGGAACCACAACTATTGGAGGTGTCCATTCTGTCCTCAATTTCATAAATGAAATTGGCATCGAATAATTTATCTATTTCCTCTTTAATCTTTGTAGATTATTTATCATTGTATTTATAATGCTTTTGCTTAGTAGGTTTTGCATCAGATGCAAAAGGTATTTTATGCACATAGATATTAGGATCTACATCCTTCAAGTCTTTGTAGTTATAGGTAAATACATCTCTATGTTCTCTGACCAGCTTGATTAAATCCTCTTCTTCGTATTTTTCCATGTTATCTTCTATCACTATCTATCTCTCTTCTCCACCCCTCTTGAAGTATTACGGTCTTTTTTGTTTCTTCTTGGTTGTGACTCTCCTTTTTTCTTCTCTCTCCTAGGTTTCAAATTAACTAATAATCTATCCTCAATCTCATATTTCTTGAAATTTGGTGGAATATCAAATTTCTTCATCATGAACATCTAGTTTTTTATGTTTTGAGTTACTTTGTGAAGTTTCTTGTTTTGACTCCTCCTGGTGATTGAACTTATCCTATTTTCATGAAATTTTATCCTTGATCACACCTCTATCTTGCACTTCCTCTAAATATGAATTTTTGTTGCTGAGTTCTTGGGTATGTTTCTCTATTTTGGATGCAAAATTTTGTTCTTCAGATCTTACCATTCTTAACCCTACATAGAAGATATCATATCCTTCTTCATTATTAAAATTTATTCCCACATGTTCCTTATTAACTACATGTAAGGTAGACAATATCTGAATCCATCCAAATGGTTCAAAATTTTCATCATTTAACTTTTGTGGTATGCACCTTTTATCTTCTATCTTTCCCTCATTTATGCAGTCTTCTTTTCTTAAAAGAAACCTTTTGGACTATTTTGTATTTGTAGAAGAAAATGTACAAAGTGGTGCTTCATTATCAATGCTATCATTTGAATCATCCACATTTCCATGTTCATGATGCACTTTGTTCCATTCTTTTTGGGATATATTGTAATAAGTTCCTCTTTTCATATTAACTTTGGTGATATTTTCCTACTTTCAATTCTATCATTTGAATCATCCACACTTCCATGTTCATGATGCACTTTGTTCCATTCTTTTTGGGATATATTGTAATAACTCCCTCTTGTCATTTCAACTTTGGTCCTGTTTGGCCTCCTCCTACCCTTGCTCCCTTTGACTCTTTTTTCTCATGCTTCCTTGTCTTGCCCAACAAAAATACATTTCATTACTTTATCATCCAATTTCTTGTGTTGTTGTTCAGGACCTATTGCATATGTCAGACAATCAAAGACACCCAGGTGAGCAATAGATGGCTTGCAACCATGCCAAGCCTCATATGGAGTGATAAACCAATGCTTTAGTGGGACACTTGTTAAGTACATATGTTGCACATATAACAACCTCAAGCCAGAAACTATGTGGTAAAGCCTAACTCTTGACCATACACCTCACCATCTCCATGAGTGACATGTTATTCCTTTTAGCAATTCCATTCTGTTGAGGTGTGTATGGCACTGTACATTGATGTTTCATCCCACATTCAGCCAAAAATGCATTAAAATTAGAATACATATATTCCCTCCCTCGATCAGAATGGAGGGTGCCCATTCTACATGCTGACATATTTTCAGCCAAAACTAGAAATTTTTTGAAGCACATAAACACTTTGGAATTTTCTTTCAATGGATACACCCATGCATGCCTAGACAAATCATCAATAAAACTCGCCAAGTAAAGGTTTCCCAATGGAGGGTGTTTGCATAGGACCATGGACATCACCCTGAATAAGGTGCAATTTTTTAGTAGCTTGAATTGAACCATCTTTTGGGAATGAGGAATGCTACATTTTGCCCAAAATACAACCTTAAACAAACATGTTTATGAGCTGCCTCAAGTTTGGGCAGAGAGGACACAATTTCAGATTTTTAGAGGCATAGCAAACTACAAAAATTTAGATAACCAAAGCATGCATGCCAAAACTTTGCAACTGATATAGCCTGAGAATCATGTACTGCACATGCTGAATCATTCATAGATTTCTCAGCTATGAGCATATACAACCCACCACATAAAATGCTAGAAGCAAAAATGACATTGCCATTTGATAGATCATGAATTGTATATCTATCATCAACAAATTTCACAACCAAGCTGCTCTTGGTTAATTCTGAAATTGATAGCAGATTTTTTTGATCCCTAGCACAAACAAAGCATCCAACAATGTAGAAGAGCTACCATCAATGGTAGTCAAAGTGATCTTACCAACTCCCATGATAGTGTAAGAGGTGTTTTTAGCACATGTGACAGTATTCCCTATAGGGATAGGCTCAAGTGAAGTGAAGAACCTGCATTGTGAGGTAATATGTTTGGTTGCCCCACCATCAAAGTACCAAACATCTGAGTCTACTATAGACATATACTATTCATGAGAAGATGGATCATAACTACAAACAGTAGTAAATGCACATTCTCATTCTGCACAAGAGTATCAGACTCTGTTTTGGGTGTAGAGGCCTCTACAACAACCATTCCAACCTCTTTCTTCTTTGCCTCTTTTGCAACCAATTTTGGACAACTCTTTATGACATGATCAGTTCCTTTACATTATTTGCAAAAGAATTTCTATTTTTCTATTTTCTTCTCGTCTTTATCATCCTTCTTTGATTATTTAGAAATAGCAAAATGTTTCCTACTAGTAGATGAGCTCCCTTTACCTTTACCCTTCTGATTATCAGAAAAGATTGATTTACAACATGCATAATGGACCTATTCTACCTAGATTGATCTTCTTGCAATAGAACAGAATCATCAATCGAAGAGTAGAAGAAAAGCTCTAATATGAATCTAAAAGACCATTCAGAACAGTCTACAAAAGTGAAGTGTCAAGCAAGAATTCATTAACAAAAATCAACTACTCCTTCAAATTTTTTATCTTCGTCAAAAAACTATCCATGGAATCTCCTTCATTCATGTGCTCACTCTCCAAATGTTTTGGGAGGTAAGTAACACAAGCCTCATTCCTTTCCTGGTGTAAAGTGGTAAGTGGATCCCAAGCATCCTTTGCTATTTTGTAGGAGCAGATGTGAGGAATAATGGCATGTTTGATAGAAACGGCTATCAATGCATGTTCTTAAGCATCTCTCCCATCCCAATGAAGTTGCTCTATAGTAGGTGTAGCAAGAATCATAGGACAAATACAAACCTGAAGAATATCACCATCTTCAATGCCATCTATATCACCTTGAGCAACTATATTTGTAGGTGTAATAGGATGTTTTCAACACCCTACAAAATATTCCATATTCCTTTTGCAACTAATACATGATGCATCATATAAGCCCATAATGGGTAATTGGTACATCCAACTTATCCTTAATAGCCAACATATGGAATACATCACTACTTTTAGGCATGGCCACTGACTAAAATACCCGAATGTAGAAGAATGTCTATATCTAAAAAAGTTGAGCAGAACTACCCCATCGCATTCTGCTAAAATTGTATAGAATTCAATGCACTTACATTGAAAAACCAAAAAGTGTATATATCTTTGGCACAAAAAGAAAAAATTGCCTACATAGGCATTGCAATAGTGCATTGGGAGGTTAAAATGAGCTCAGATCACGATTTTGACATCACACAGCAAAGTTGTTTTGAACTCCTAATCCCGTTAGTGCACTTGCCAATTTTCATGCAATCCTGAGACTTTGATCGAAGGGGTGTTGACAATGCCGTAGATGAAGAAACAACCTGCTTTGATACCAATTGTTGGATTTTGAGGTCTACATAAGCACATGAATAGCACAAGGAAGAAGAAGAAGCTTGGAGCACAACAGACAATACTAAATGTATTATTCAGAGAATATAAAAAGATAAGTGACCCACTAGGGTTATAGGTGTAAATAAAAGCTAGGGGGAAAAACCTCCTAAGGAGGGAAAAAAGTGCCCTAGTGATCCTAACGTGTTCACACAAATCACTACTTAAATATATCAACACTTTCACCTCTATACCACTGCTGATATCGAGAACTTGTAGCATTCTTGACATAGAATTTTATATTTAAACTTTGCATTCTTCATTGCCTGTTATTCTAATATAACCCTTTATCTTTTCTGAATTTTCTCCTTCTTTGGAAGCTCTTCTTCACTTGAGTTTACTTCCACTATCTCTTCACTAGCTTCATTATCAAGGAGCCAATGTCCTCTAGACAATGAAACTGAGTCCATGCCCAAATTTTCTATAGGAAGTCCTTTAGTCATTTTCTTATAAAATAAAATCACAAGTACACAACAATTAATAAAGAATCCATGTATAACAATTATGTGCATCACAAGAAGAAACGAGAATTTCACACCACTTCATCATATGCTTTCATCACTCCATTCTATAATGACTCTTTATGTGCCCATCACATTCAAGCAGGCTTTTTCTTTTGTGTATTGTTACACTTATGTGTTCTTCAAGTATCTTTGATGTGAATGTTTTCCATATACATGGGCACTTTTTACTCTAGTGCTCGCCAGAGGTTTTTCCCCCATGTTACCACAGACATGATTCACTCATATGTGGTGGTACTTTGTACTTAGGGATATTATTCAACTCTTAGTTTAGTTGGATTCATCATCATCAACTAAGAGATTCCAGCCATCCATCTTCTCCATGTTTCTTGCTATGTTTATGCTCCTTGTGTGCTTCCTATGTGACTCTCACACTTCTACACACACCCAACAATGGTATCAGAGTAGCTTAAGCTCCATCTCAAGTTTTTCTTTTTGCATCGTGGCATGCATGCACTTTTAACAGTGCAAATCAACTTAGGAGCACATAATAATGATTTTTAGAAACCAAGAAACATTTGCTCCAATGGCACTCAGTGGCAATGGGGTTTTACACCCATTTCAAAGCCATTCGTGTAGTCAAGATTGCACAGATTGTGAGCAGAAATTTTCAACATTCATCTCAATTTTCATTGAAGTAAAGATCTTGTCACATTCTTGCTCTTTAGTAAAATGAAAAGAAGCAATGAATTTTTTGGCATGCTTCAAGCTGAAGATAAGCTTGATGGGAACATTTTCTTGTTGCAAATCAACTATGAAACATAGTGGCAGATGTAGATCGAAGACCGATAGGTTCTTCTACTTCATAGTCTACTGTCACTGATGGAGCTTCGTCTTCAAGTATAGTGGTTACTCCTCCACCTATGTAGAAGAAAATTAGATGGGATAGCAAAGATTCTCAAGCTCATGCATTGATTGAACTTTCTATGAAGCATCATATAGTTCCACACATGCGGTCATGTTCTACATCAAGACAAGCATAGGACACTCTTGCTTCTTTGTATATCACGCATAATGAAGCATGTGTTTCATACTTAAGGAAGCAACTTGAGGATGTATGTATGGATAAAAATGAGTCTACGGATGTGTATGTGACATGCATCAAGGACTTGAAATAGCGATTGGAAAAGATACATGAGATTATTCTAGATGCATCACTCATCTCTACATTCTTGAAAGGATTACCATAATCTTTTCAAAGCTTCACCACTACACTCCGTTTGGTTGCAAAAAGGAATCCAAATATGTATGCATTTCATGAAGTTGTATCTCTCCTTTTGCAAGAAGATCAATCAAGAGTGAATAGGAGTGGTTTGATTGAGGGAACACATGCACTTGCTATCTCACAAAAGGGAAAAGCAAGTAAGGTTCACCTTTGGGTTCATCAAAACCAAAGGCTCAACTTTCCTCTTCCACTCATTCCTTGAATGATGTTGATTTCCAAAAAAATAAGAGATGAAAATATTTCTAGAAGATTGTTCATAGTATTGATGAGTATAGAACACTTGCTAAATGCAATGAAAAGAAGAAGGAATATGGCGTTTATATTGCTGAAAATTCTTCAAATGAAAAGAATGATAAACCCAACATGGCTCAAGATTTTTGGGAATGTGTTGTTACATGTCATTATGATGCATCATTGCATTCTAAATGTATGGTTGTGAGTGAGGCTGATTCAGATTGGTTCTTTGATACTGGTGCTTCAATGCACATAACTTCATGCAAAAGGTTTTTGCATCTTTGAAAGATGCACCCAAAGGGGGACATGTGGTGTGTACAAACAAATTCTCTTATCCTATCATTAAATTACGAGAAATCAAGCTTATGGCTGCAAATGGAGGTGTGATTATCTTGAAAAATGCATTGTATGTACTTAGTATCAAAAAAGAACTTAATTTCAGTTCCATTGATTGTCAAAGTTGGACTTCATGTACACTTTGTTGATGACGGTTGGATACATACAAGAGGGCTGTCTGAAATGCCTTGGTTGCGCATACTTCCTTAATGGTTGAAATGGAGTTTTGGCACACTCATTTTGGTCACATGAACTTCAATATTTTTCTTTACTTGCAAAAAAGGGACATGATTCTTGGTTTCCCAACACTTGAGTCCGTTGTGAAGCATGCATATGAAGATTGCATTCTCAAAAAAATGCATCATGCTTCTTTTCCAATAAATAGTCATACACACTATAAGAAAATTGCAGCTTGTTCAAAGTGATGTATGTGGTCCCCTCAAGGGTTCATCTTTTGGGAAGCATGTATATTTTGCTACCTTCATTGATGATGTTAGTCACCATACATGGGTGTATCCTATGAAAGTAAAGAATGAGGTATTTTCTTGCTTCATTTTTTTAGCGATTGTCAAAATTTTTTTTGGAAACAAGCTCTTGAATCTATGCAGAGATTGTGGCAATGAATACATCTCACATGAGTTTAATGATTTTGTTCATGAAAGAGAAATTTCACACCAATGTATGGTGCCATATACACAACAAAACAGTGTTGTCGAGCATAAAAATAGAACAATCCTTGAAATAGCACAATGTGTGATTAAAGGAAAGCACCTTCCTGTCAAGTTTTGGATGGAAGCAATCATGTGTGCAAACTATGTGTTGAATTGCTGCCCTACAAAGGCATTGAGATTCATCACTCCTTATGAGGCTCGGAATGGACATAAGCATATGGTAAGTCATATGTGTGTGTTTGGTTGTTTGGCATATCCTCTTGCACCATCACAACAACTTCACAAACTTGATGACAAGGGAAAGAAATGTATATTTGTTGGTTATAGTGCTGAAAGCAAGGGATATCATTTGTAATATCCATTGATGAAGACAATTATTGTGACTTGAGATGTGATATTTGTTGAAAATTCTATTTTCCCTCTACTTGAATACAAAAAACAACCAACAGATAGCTCACAAAATGTGTTTGATATACACTCATGCCTTTGTTTCAAAGTGGTGTGCTTGAATATATCCATGTAGATCATCCCATTGAATCTCAAAGGGCTGAAAAAAATCCAACAAAAATAGAGCTTAAATTGTAGAGAATTTCCAGCCAACATGGTTGTGGTCGGAACTATTGAAAATTTCCATCCACATATGGCTGAACATTTGTGACAAAATATCATTGAAAATGAGGATGAATTTCAGCCCACACATGATATACATGTTGAGGATGTATCATAATGAAGGCGTATATATCAAGAGTGCACAAACTATGCCAAAGTTTGTGAAACAAACTTTGCAAGATAGCAAATTGAATGCACCTTTACTTGGTAGGACCAGATCAAGCTCTCACCATGCATCAAGTAAATTTGTGGATTATTCTCTTATTGCAATATCATGTAATGAAGAGCCACTTACTTTTGAAGATGCATGTGACAATCCACATTGCATGAGTGCTATGCAATCAAAAATGGATTCCATACATAGTAATGTTAATTGGGAGTTATGTGAGTTTCCAAAAGGAGAAAATGTCATTGGTTCAAAGTGGGTTTACAAGATTAAGAGAAAGTGAGATGGTAGCACTGATTGCTACAAAGCTAGATTGGTTGCCAAAGGATATGTACAACAATATGGTATTGACTATGAGAAAATTTTTGCACATAATTCATGCATGACTACCATTTGTACCATGGTTGCATTGTTTGCCCAATGAAGTTGGAAATTACATCACTTGGACATAAAAACATCTTTCTTGGATGGTGATTTGCAAGAAGAGATTTATGTGAAGCAACATCATGGATTTTCCATGAAAGTGAAAGAGCATATGGTTTCTCGCTTGCATAAAGCCTTGTATGGTCTCGAGAAACCTCCACATGCATGGTATGAAAAGATCCATAAGCACTTGATTGCTCTTGGCTTCACATGTAGTCCAATCAAAGGCACACTCTATGTATGCAAAGATGGGGTTGATCTTAGAGTGCTTGTTTTTCATGTTGATGGCGTACTCTTGACTGGGTCATGTGATGCAAAAATTGGCATTCTTATGGATGATTTGCAACATACTTTCAATGTCACGTATCTTGGTCTTTTGAGCTACTATCTTGGCATCCACTTTGTATCCGTTGAGGGGGGATTGTTATGCATCAAGCAAAGTATGTTGAAAAACTACTTCGGCATTTTGACTTTGAAGATTACAAGCGGGCTTCCACACTAGTGGAGAAAGAATTTAGGTTCTCATTTGAAGATTCTAGTGATGCATATGGAACTTCTCTTTATCATCAAATTGTGGGATGTCTTATATATGCAGACAACACAACTCTGGATATATAGTATGCAGTTTCCTAGTTGAGTCGATTCATGCATAGCCTTGGCACTGAGCATTGGCAAGTGGTAAAATGTGTGTTTAGATATCTCAAGGGCACTTTGAGCTTAGGTCTTTCCTATGTCAGAGATATTAAGCCATGCTTGCATGCTTTTACACATAGTGATTAAGCTGGTTGTTATGATACTCGCATGTCCACTAGTGCTAATTGCTTTTTCCTTTGAGACTCATGCATATCTCGGATGAGTAACAAGCAACCTATTGTGGTGACATCAAGTTGTGAAACAAAGTATAAGACTATTTTGATAGCTACAATGGAGTGTATATGGTTGCGACATGGATCTTTGCATGGAGGTTGATGTTGTTATGTATATTCTCACTAATAGTCAGAGTGCATTGGCTGTTGCACAAAATCTAGTGCTTCATGCATGGACCAAACATAGTGAGGTTCATTATCACTCTGTGAGAGGATGCCTTCATGCAGGACATATTGATTTGGTATATGTTCCTGTTGGCAGTAGCCAAAGGCACAGATGTAGAGGTAGCATGTAAAGGTAGACTACAAAGAGTGGTGGGGGGCCATGCAGTCTATTTGTTTTTAAGAAATATGTTTTACGTTACTTGTTCAAAACACCAGACAGTGATTTTCATTACTTTTGCATCATATGTATCATAAAACATCCACTTTTGTAATTATTAGCTCCATTTTGTGGAAGCCCAAGAGTCCTCAAGCTTGAAGAGCTTAGGTAGAACAAGCATACCAATTTTGGCTATTTTTAGATCTCGTTTAGACCTCTAAGTAGTGTCTTGAACCTATTTTTCAACTAGCCAGATAAAATATGTGAAAATGATCAAAACTAGTCTAGAATCTATAAAAAGAGCTAGAGAGCTCATTTTTGAGGTTGTTTATGAGATTAGATCAAACTTGAGCTTGTAAGAGTCTTATTGAGCAATAGGGTTTACTTTCAACCTTCCATTGTGTCTTGCTTGTCTCTTTCTTGTGTGTATGTATGTGTGTGTCAATCTCCATGCTTCTCGCCTTCACTCTCACTACATCTTGCATTCACAATCTTCATATCACTCCTATCTGTTCTATGGATTGACATTAAGGAGGTGGAGCTTCTTAACATGGTGCTTACCATTGTGCTAGAGCAACACCAAATTTGGCACCGTTGCCGGGGATCAAGTTTAGGATGAATGTGTGATGGTAAGAGTATAGCAAGAATTGGTGTTGGAAGGTATAAATTTGGAGTTTTGTTGTTGATTTTGAGTAGTTTTTTGTGTTTTTCATCTCCTCTACACTCCTCCTTCACCACCGCATCATCTTCTTCCACTCCAAAAAAACCAAAAATTTCACCATATCCATCTACCCTCCTCATTTCCCTCATTTGCGAATGCGAGAGAGAGAGAGAGAGAGCTTTTGAGTTTGCATCGGTGTGTGTGTTTTTGAGTTTTCTTGTAGGTACAGTGCTCCAAAACAACAGGAGAACTCCAAAAAGGTGAGAGTATCAAGTTTTTGCTAGATCTACCTTAGGTGTCAGACCATGGTGATGGTCTAACAAGTTTGACATTTTTGGTAAGCGTGTATACCATGGCATGTTGGAGTTAGACGTCTGTGAAAGCACGTGAACATCACAATGAAGAAGAAGAAGCTTGGAGCACAACACACAATACTGAATGTATTACTACAGAATGTACAAAGATAAGTAACCCGTTAGGGCTATAGGCGTATATACAAGCCGAGGGAAAAAAACCTCCTAAAGAGGGAAAAAAGTGCCCCGTTGGTCCTAGAGTGTTCACAAACATCAATACCTAAATATATCAACAAATCCCCCCTAGGAGTGATGCAATGAACAAGGAGTTGGGACTCATGTATAAGGAATTGCCAAGCTATGTGGAATTCACTCCACAAAAGGAAGTAAGCCCAAAGTGCGAAAAGCTTCAAACTTCTCCCGAGGTAGAGCCTTTGTGAAAAGGTTTGCAATGTTCTCCTGCGTGGGCACATATGCCAAGATGATCTCTCTAGAAGAGAACCTCTCACTAGCATAGTGATAATGCACCTCAATGTGCTTAGTGCGAGCATGGAGCACAGGGTTCCTCGCAACTCCCAATGCGCTCTGACTGTCAGTGAACATGGTGGAGGCAGAAGATTGACCAACACCCAAATCAGCCATAAGGTGTCTGAGCCACACACACTCAACAGTCACTGTGAAAGTTGGGTTGGTGCATGACAACCATCACTTGATGTGTTGGACAAAGATTTGAAGTCAAAAGAAGAAGCAAAGATCAATACATGAAGATTGGAGTTAGAGCATAATCAGAGAATAAAGGCTTGTATATATGTGTACATTAAACATGATTATACTTTTGAAATGGTCATGAGTTTGTACATAACACCTATATATACAAGTAGAAAAATTGGGACATATGTTAGAGATGGAGAATTAGAAGTTGTAAGAGCCATTAAACACTTTAGAAGTAAAGTGAAAATCTCTCATCATTCAGATGTAAAGTTTTTTGAGTAATGAAAAAGTTGCACCCGATAATTTGTTGACTCCTCCTTCTATGCTTGATCATTTTAGGAATCCTTTTGTAGATGTATAATTCCATTGTTAATTCTTCTATGGTTAAAATTTGAGAGCCTAATTGTAAACAAGCTAAGAGAATTATGTGTAGGAACATTTGTATGTAAAGCAGTGATGACTGTCTTCTGAAAGAGGCGCAATATCGATGGTCAAAGAATTGATCCATACTCAGTGCACAGTGTAAAGTTTGACAGAGAAAGTAAATCTCCAAAAGAACAAGCTATCCTTGATGTTAGACCACTTCTATATCAAGAATAACTTCAGACTCCACTTAATTTTGAAAAACAATTATCAAACTATCAAGAAATTGATCAACTGTGAAAAATCACTTCTCAGAAAAAGTCTACTGCAGGTTAATCACTCATTGACTAATCATTTGTGTAAAGTTTTTTATAAAACTTTGTAGAATGTGTCACCTAGAGGTTGCACACCTTCTCCAAGTTAAATCACTTCAAATGCTTGAGTAGAATGTGAGAAATGACTCAAACAATTCACCTATGTCTGAAATTGCCTCTCTGTAATGACGACTTTGACACCTGTAACTTCTAAGCTATGGTTCTCCCAAACTATAGCCCGTTTAATCAAATGCTTTTAGCCATAGATGGCTTACCTCTCAACTTAAATTTTGAATCCTCATTTATGTAAAACTTTACACTGTGTGCTGAGTACTGATCATTTCTTTAACCATGAAATCTGCGCCGGTTTCAGAAGACACTCATAACTTTTCACATATGAATGTTCATATTCAAAATTCTCTCAGCCTGTTTGCAATTGGACTCTCAAACTTTAGCCATAGATGGATTAACTATGGACTTAGATGTGTACAAAATGATTTCTCATAAGATTAAGCACAGAAGGAGAACTAGAGAAAAGATCGATGCGCCATTCTCTGAAAACTTTCTCTTATCTTAACTCTTCATACATCTGATGGATGATACATACAATGTTCATCATCTACTCATCTATATTTCATCTCATGCTCTCTTATGCTTATAATAAGACTATAAGCATGTACTTATATATACATACAAGTCCTAATTCGTCATTACTTCAAGTACATTGAAGTATATACAGTACTAATGTACATATGATTTAAAGAACTTTGTTATATGAATCTTCTCTTCATTCCATGAAGTTGATCTTCAATCTTTTCTTCATCTCTTTACTTCTAACCTTTATGTAATCACTAATTGTTGATTGTTCTGCTCCAACAGCTCCCCCTCAATCATCAATTGTGATTACCTGCATCTTCTTTATTCCTGCCATATCTTTAAACCTCTGCAACTTTGGTCATCATATCTGCAATTTGATCTTTTGTAGGAGTATGCATGACTTCAATTTCTTTATCAATGACCTTCTCTCTCAAAAAATGATACTGAATTTCAATATGTTTAGTTCTACCATGAAACACAGGATTTGTTGCCAAGTATAAAGAACTCATATTGTCTCCACAAATGATAGGAGTACTCTGAACAACATCAAAACTCTTCATAAGTGTCTTTAGCCATATCACTTCCTTTGCAGCTTCCACCATGCCTTTGTATTCTGCTTCTGTAGATGATAAAGCAACTGTATGTTGCTTCTTAGAACACCATGAGATTAGCTTGTCTCCCACATAACACAAATATCCATGTGTTGATCTTCTATCATCCATATTACCTGCCCAATCTGCATCACTATATATTTTGACTCTTGTATCTGAAGTAAACCCATAGTACAACCCTTCTTTGAGTGTACCCTTGATGTACCTAAGTACTCTTTGTCCTGCAATCCAATGCTCCTTTCTAGGACAATGCATGAATTGAGATAGAACTCCAACTGCATATGACAAATCACGCCTTGTTAATGTAGCATAAATCAAGCTACCCACCAAACTCTGATAGAGCTTCATATCTTTGAATTCTTCTCCTCCATATTTAGTCAATCTATGATTCACTTCCATTGGAGTTGGTGCTATCCTACAATCTTCCATTTTAAATTTGGCTAGCAAATTTTTCAGATACCTTTCTTGAGTTACATATACTCCATGTTGAGTATATGAAATCTCCATTCCCAAGAAGAATGACAAATTTCCTGAATCACTGATTTTGAACTCTTTCTCCATCTGTTTCTTAATCATTTGTATGCCTTTATCATTTGTTCCTGTAAGTATTATGTCATCAACATAAATACAAACATAAATAAATCCATCTTCACTTGCTTTGACTAGCAAGCTACTATCTGCCTTTGATGCTTGAAATCCAAGTTCCTTCAAGAACTTTACAAGCCTATAATTCCATGCCCTTGGGGCCTGCTTCAATCCATACAAAGCTCTCTTGAGCTTACATACATAATTTGGATACACTTGATCTTTGAAACCATCTGGTTGTTCCATGTAGACTTCACCTGAAATGTAACCATTCAAAAAAGCATTTTTAACATCTAATTGAGATAATTTCCAAC
Source organism: Ceratopteris richardii (assembly GCA_020310875.1). NCBI lineage: Eukaryota > Viridiplantae > Streptophyta > Polypodiopsida > Polypodiales > Pteridaceae > Ceratopteris > Ceratopteris richardii. Next base: position 125,197,483 of record CM035418.1, on the reverse strand, counting down.
CTTTGCAAGCAGCAATTGCTATGAGTGTCCTGATGGTTGTCATCTTTGCCACAGGACTATAAGTCTCATCATAGTCCACTCCATATGTCTGTGCATATCCCTTCACAACAAGTCTGGCTTTGTACCTAGACACACTTCCATCTGCAAACCTTTTTGTTTTGTAAACCCACTTACATCCAATGAATTTTTGGCTATTAGGTTTAGGAACCAGATCCCATGTCTGATTTTCCATCAATGCATCATACTCCTCTTGCATAGCTTCTTCCCAATTCTTCTTCCCTTTGGCTTCATCATATGTAGATGGATCTTCATCTACTTTATCATGTAAGCATAATCCCTAGTAGTCAAGAATGAAGTATCATAGCTATACCTTGTAGGTTGCCATTTGTGCCTTGTAGACCTCCTGAGTTCTCCACTCCTTGAGGTTTTTGGTTCATCACACTCTAGATCAAACCTTGGCACTTGCATTTCCAAGAAGAACGCTTCTCAACCCATTTTTGATTATGTAAAAAGGATGAAGGACATTGCAGATGCATTAGGAGCACTTGATGAAGATATTGAGGAAGATAAATTGTTAAGGCAAATCCTCAGAGGTTTGAGAGGAGATGAGAAATGGAAGCCATTCATTTTGTCTACTAAGTTGTCACTAGATCATTTCATTCCTAATTTAAATCAGTTGCTAGGACACATGCTAACTTTTGAGCAGGATGTCAAAGGTGATGGTGATAAGAGTGCAGGTCAAGCAATGTATTCAAAGGATAAGAAGAAGAATAGAAAAGGCAAGCAACAAGTAAATGAAGAAGAAGGTACAACTATTCAAGCGAACTTCCTAAGAGGAAGAGGAGGTTGCAAAGGTAGAGGTAGAGGCAGAAGGAATAAAGATGGAGCCAAAGCTTGCTGGATTTGTGGTAAGACAAATCATTTAGCTCATGATTGTTGGCATAATAATCAGAATAATGGAGCATATAGTCAGAACTTTAATTCAAGAGGAAGAGGTGGTAGAAACCAAAGAGGTAATTTCATAGGTAGAGGTAGTAGAGGTTACTTTGGAAGAAATGCAGGTAGAGGATTCCAAAGTCAATCCTACAACAATACCTACTACAACTATGCTTCAAATCAGAAAGAAGATTCAACCTTAATCATGAATACAGCTTATGAAAGACAAAGTGAAGACCAAAGAGTCTTCTACATTGACTCAGGGTGTATGATGGAGAGTGTTAATCTCCAAAAGAACAAGCTATTCTGGATGTTAGAGCACGTCTATATCAAGAACAACTGAAAACCTTTACCAATTTGGAGGATCAATACTCAATTATCAAGATCTTGAACTAACTGTGAAAAGAGTCACTTCTCATAAAGTCTACTGCACATAACTCACTCATTGACTTATCAAATGCATAATTTTTTTTATAAACCTTTGCACAAGGTGTTTTCTATAGTTTTACACCTTCTCCAAGTTAAATTACTTCAAAAGACTTGGTGAATCTTGAGAAATGAATCAAACAGTTCACCTATGTCTGAAACTATTCTTCAGTATAATCGATTTTGACACCTGCAACTTCTAACACACAGTTCTCCCAAATTAGAACCCGTTTAATCAAATGGTTTTAGCCATAGATGGCTTACCTTCCAACTTAGATTTTGACTCCTCATTTGTGCAAAAATTTACATTGTGCACTGAGATCTGATCAATTCTTTGATCATCAAAATTGCACCTATTTTAGAAGAGACTCAACACTTTTACACATACAAATGTTCCTACTCATAATTCTCTCAGTCTGTTTACAATTAGGCTCTCAAATCTTATCCATAGATAGATTAACTATGGACTTAGTTATCTACAAAAGGATTCTTGAAATGATCAAGCAGAGAAGGAGAACTCAGAGAAATATCGGGCGCAACTTTTCTTCTATTCCAAAAAAATTTACATCTATTGATGAGAGATATCTACTTCACTTCTCAATCATCTAAATGACTAACACATCAACTTTCATACTCTCTCATACACATCTGACATTCTTCTTGTATATATACGTGCATATGTACAAGTTCATGATCAAAACTAAAGGTATATGTGTGCTAATTATAAGTTCAATGTACATATGTATACAAGTCTTCATTTCCTTAATGTGCACTATCTTCAAGCTTCATAGGTTAATCTTTTCTTCAATCTTTGACTTCAATCCTTCATTCAAAACATCAATTGGTGATTGACTTGCACCAACAACTCCCCCTCAATCATCAATTGAGGTTTTCTCTATCTTTTTTATACCTACCATGTCTTTAAATCTTTGTAGCTTTGGTCCATCCAAGCTTTTGGTTAGCATATCTGCAATTTGATCTTTTGTTGAAGTATGTATGACTTCAATCTCCTTATCAATCACCATCTCTCTTAGAAAGTGATAGTGAATCTCAATGTGTTTAGTCTTGGCATAAAAAACAGGGTTAGCAGCTAGATACAATGAATGCATGTTATCTCCATGAATAGTGGGTGTACTCTGAATGATGTCAAAACTCTTCATAAGAGTCTCTAGCCATATGACTTCCTTTGCAGCTTCAACCATACCTTTATATTTTGCCTCTGTAGATGATAAAGCAACTGTGTGTTGCTTCTTAGAACACCAAGAGATTAACTTATCTCCCACATAACACAAGTATCCATACGTTGATCTCCTATCATCAGGATTACCTGCCCAATCTATGTCACTATATATCTTGATGTTTGTATCTGATGTAAAACCATAATACAAACCTTCTTTGAGTGTACCCTTAATGTACCTCAACACTCTTTGTCCTACAACCTAATGTTCTTTCCTTGGACAATGCATGCGTTGAGACAACACTCCAACTGCATATGACAAACCAGACCTAGTTAGAGTTGCATAGATTAGACTACCAACCAAACTTTGATATAGCTTCATGTCCTTGAATTCTTCTCCTCCATATCTGCTCAATTGGTGATTCACCTCCATAAGAGTAGGTGCTACCCTACAATCATCCATTTTAAACTTGATCAACAAGTTCTTTAAATTCTTTATTTGAGTCACATATACTCCATGTTGAGTATATGAAATCTCCATGCCCAAGAAATATGACAAGTCTCCCAAGTGACTAATCTTGAACTCTTTCTCCATTTGCTTCTTTAGACTTTGTATGCCCTTCTCATCTTTACCTGTAAGAATTATGTCATCAACATATATGCACATGTAAATGAATCCATCATCACTTGCTTTTACAAGAAAGCTACTATCTGCTTTAGATACTTGAAAACCAAGTTCCTTCAAGAACTTCACAAGTCCATAATTCCATGCCCTTGGGGCCTACTTCAAACCATACAAAGCTCTCTTGAGCTTGCATAAATATTCTGAATACCTTTTATCTCTGAATCCTTGTGGTTATTCCATGAAAACATCATCTAAAATATATCCATTAAGAAAAGCATTCTTCACATCTAATTGACATAATCTCCAACCTTTACATGCACCAATGGCTATGAGTGTCCTTATGGTTGTCATCTTTGCCACAGGAATATAAGTCTCATCATAATCTATACCATATGTCTGAGCATACCCTTTCACAACAAGTCTAGCTTTATACCTAGACACACTTCCATCTACATACCTCTTTGTCTTGTAGATCCATTTGCATCCAATGATCTTCTGACTATTTGGTTTAGGAACCAAATCCCATGTCTCATTGTCCATCAATGCATCATACTCTTCCTGCATAGCTTTCTCCCAATTTTCCTTACCTTTTGCCTCTTCATATGTAGAAGGGTCTTCATCTACTTTCACCATGTAAGCATAGTCTTTAGTAGCCAAAAAAGAAGTGTCATAGCTATACCTTGTATGTTGCCATTTGTGTCTTGATGACCTTCTGAGTTCTCCACTTCTTAAAGTTTCTAGTTCATCAAATTCTGGATCAAACCTTGGCACTTCTTCAACTTGAACCTGTACTTCATTATTCTCTTCTTCATCAAATATCTGAACCTTTGATTTACCTTTCTTCTGATGTACAACTTCTTCATCACGTGCATGATTATTGATTGTACCTGCATACAAGTACCTTGCTCATCAAATGTAACATCCTTTGACACAAGAAATTGCTTTGTGGATGGACTCCACAACCTATATCCCATATGCTTATCATCATATCCAATGAAATACTTTTCAGCTTTAGGTTCCAATTTATGCCTCAACTGAGATGGCACATATGCATAAGCCAAACATCCAAATACTTTGCAATGATCTAAGGTAGGTCCCTTATGCCACCATGCCTCATATGGTGTCATACTCTAATAAGATTTACATGGTAATCTATTAACCAAACATGTAGCTGTATTACAGCCTCAGCCCACAAATAATTTGAACAATTTTTCTACTTTATCATGGATCTTGCAAACTCAACAAGAGTTCTATTCCTTCTTTCTGCTACACCATTTTGTTGGACCTACTTACAAGGAAGGAGTCTCTATGGATACGTCTCAGGAGATGAGGAATTGCTTTCATTCAAAGCAAGAGGATTGCCAACCAAGGAGGAACAAGAAAAACTCAACACATGGTGTGCCAAGGATGCATTGGCAAGGGCTAGGAAAAATCAGTTGTGGATTGAATTCACAACACTAAGGAAGCAACCTAAGCAAGCTGTTTCAGAATTTGTGACCAAGATCCAAGATGTTGCAGATCAGTTAGCAAGCATAGGAGAAGAAATTGAAGAAGAACAGATTGTGAGGCAGGTAATCAATGGAATCAAGGCTGATGACAAGTGGGAAAGCTTCACCACTGCAATGGATCTCTACATGGACATGCACACTCCAGATCTTACAACTCTCATGGGTTAACTATTTACACATGAAGCAAAGCTCACCAAGAGTGGAGATACATCCAAAGGTAACAACTCTTCTACCCTATATACTGATAAGAAATCTAAGGATAAAGGCAAGAGTAAGAAGGTGGAAGATGAAGGCTCTACCTCCCAAGCCAACTATGCAGGGAGAGGTAGATCTTCAAGGGGAAGGGGCAGAGGAGGTAAGCAAGGTAGGGGGAGACCCTATAATTCATCACCATGTAACATTTGTGGTTTATCAAATCACACCAGAGATGAGTGTTTCAGGAATTACAAAAATCAGAGAGGAAGAGGCTACCAAAGAGGTGGTTACTCACAGTCAAGGGGAAGGTTCAACCATCACCAAGGCCACAACAACAATTATAACAAAAATTACAACAACAATTACAATGGCAACTACCAAGGAGGATATAAATCTAGAAAAGATTACAACAACTATAGAGAGGAGCAGGATGACTCTCTTCTGATCATGAACATGACTTCAAAATCAGGTACAAATGATGATCACTTATTCTACATTGACTCAGGGTGTTCAAACCATGTGGCTGGCAATGTGGCACTACTCTTTGATCTTGAGGAACCAAAAGGTAAGCATCAAGTTCAAACAGGTGATGATACAAAGCATTCTGTAATTAAAGTTGGAAATGTTAAGACTTGTGATGGAAATTAGAATTTGTCAAGCAGGGTAATTTATATACCAACCATTACCAAAAACTTAATGAATGTTGGTCAGATTGTGGAGAAAGGTTTGCAGGTCAGATTCAATCAATATGGAGCATTTGTGGAGGACCCAAGATATGGATTCAAAAGGATAGCTAAAGGCGAAAAATCAGGTAGACTGTTCACTTTTGAGTTGGAAGACACAAAGAATATTGCACTATACAGTTATAAGGATCAAACACTTTCAGAGCTTGAGATTTGGCACAAGAGATTAGGGCATATAGGAGAAAGAACCTTGAAGCAAATGAGCAGGGACCAATGTGTGCTTGGGATACCTAATGTATCCAACCAACATATGATTTACAAGTGTGGTGCTTGTCAATTTGGTAAGTCTCACAGGTTTCCCTTCTCAAGAAAAGGATATATGCATGAAGACTATCTAGAGCTTGTACACACAGATGTATGGGGACCTAGCAAAGATCCCTCAGTCTCAGGTTCAAGGTACTATGTGTCTTTTATTGATGATTATAGCAGATGGAATGTATTATACTTTATGAAGCACAAGGATGAGGTGTTTAATTGTTTTAAAAAATATCTTGCACTAGTTGAAAATCAGACAGGAAGGAATTTGAAGAGGCTAAGGTCAGATGGAGGAGGTGAATACTTCTCCAATGAGTTTGAAAACTTCTTGCAGGACAAAGGCATCAAAAGAGAAATAACCACAAGGTATTCTCCTAAACAGAATGGGGTAGCTGAAAGAAGAAATAGGTTAATTGTTGAGACAGCGAGATCTATGCTTAATGAGAAGAAGCTACCTAACTATCTATGGGCAGAGAGTGTTTCTACTGCCACTTACCTTATAAACAGGTTACCATCTCAGTCACTTGATGGTATGACACCTTATGAAGCATGGCATGGTAAGAGACCATCATTAGACCATTGCAAAATATTTGGATGTGTAGCATATGTGCACATTCCTTCTCAGGTAAGAGGTAAGTTAGATCCAAAGGCTGAAAAATGCATTTTCATTGGATATGATTTAAATAAAGAAGTTTACAGATTTTATAATCCTACCAATAAGGGATTTCTGGTATGGAGAGATGTGATCTTTGATGAGAATGATTCTTGGTATGAGAATGAATGCAGGAAGGTCAAACTACCCTATGATTTGGAAGAGGAATTTCCAAAACTTACAAAGGAGGAACCTACTCAGGATGGAGATTCAAGTTCAGATGATGAAGATACAATCAATCTTGAAGAGTTCAAGGCATGGAAGTCAAAGGGCAAAATGAAGATGAAGAAGCTTGAAGACATACCTGAATCTTCAACTCAATCAATTAGAAGATCTCAGAGAGAAAGCAAAAAACCTATCAGATATGGGTATGATACATCTCTTGTTACTAAACATTCAGTTTATCTTGCCAAGGATTTGTCAAATGAAGAACTAGGATCATATGAAGAAGCAATAACCAAATTAGAATGGAAAGAAGCTATGGATGAGGAGATTGAAGCACTGAAGGAGATAAATACATGGGAGTTAGTACCCAAGAAGGAGTCCATGAAGGTAATAGGATCCAGATGGATCTATAAATTAACAAGAAATTCTGATGGAACAATTAATGGGTACAAAGCCAGATTGGTAGCCAAGGGTTTTGCACAAACCCAAGGCATTGACTATGAAGAGACATTTTCTCTTGTGGCCAAGATGCCAACAATCAGAGTGTTGGTTAGTGTGGCTACATCAAAGAATTGGAACATGTACCAATTGGATGTCAAGAATTCTTTCTTGAATGGATGGATTTCAAAGGAGGTATATATGTCACAACCTCCAGGCTATGAAGATCCCAAGAAGGTAACATATGTTTGCAAATTAAAAAAGGCTTTATATGGATTGAAGCAGGCACCTAGGGCATGGAATTACAGGTTAACTACATACCTCCATGACCAAGGCTTTGTCATGAGCAAGGCAGATACTTCTCTATTCATTAAGAGAAGTAATTCAGAGGTAATATATCTTTGTGTTTATGTTGATGACATCATCATTACAAGCAATGATGTCAATGGAATCAGATATATCAAAAGCCAGATGATGAAGGAATTCAAAATCAATGATCTAGGTTTATTGAAGTATTTTTTGGGACTTGAATTAGTTTACACTAATTCAGGGATATACATTACTCAGAAAAAATATGTACAAGATATGTTGAAGAAATTTCAATTGCAGGATGCTAAAGTAGCAAGCACTCCAATGGAGGTAAACCTAAAGCTAAGTGCCCATGAAGGTGATGAAGTCCAAGAGATTACAGGTTATCAAAGTATGGTGGGTAGCTTGAACTATGCTACCTTAACAAGAATTGATATTGCATATGGAGTTAGTGTGCTAAGTCAGTTTATGCACAAGCCAAGGATACCTCACTTAGAGGCTGCCAAGAGAATCTTGAAGTATCTCAAGGGTACACAGAACCATGGTTTGTATTTTCCTTTCACTTCAGATATTGATATAAAAGTCTATTCAGATGCAGATTGGGCAGGATGCAAGGATGATAGGAGAAGCACTTTTGGATACATTTCTTTTGCAGGCGACAAACCAATTTCATGGTCTGCAAAGAAGCAACCAACTGTTGCATTGTCTTCTACAGAAGCAGAGTATAGAGGGCTAGCTAATGCCACTCAAGAAGCAATTTGGATTAAGCTTTTGTATACAGAATTGGGCTTATATACTAGGCCTCCAATTATCTTTGGAGATAATACAAGTTCTCTTCACCTTGCAGCTAATCCTATCTATCATGCCAGGACAAAACACATAGAAGTTCATTATCATTATGTGAGAGGAAAGTTTCTAAGCAAGGATATTTAGCTGACCTATGTGTCAACCAACATGCAATGTGTAGATTTGTTGACTAAAGCTTTGGATGGAACCAAACTTTGCAGGTTCAAATCTATGATTGGATTGTAGGATATACTTGAAGACTGAAGATGAAGACTTAAGCCAAAATGTTTGGCTTGAGGGGGAGCTGTTGGTGTAAATCACAAGCCTACAGATTTGGCTTGAGAGATATCATGAAGACTCTATATACATGAAGAACCATAGAAACATATACTAGTGGTTAATTACCACTTTACCTCATTGTAAAAGTCAAATTGACTTAGAATCTTTTTGAAATCACCTACCAAAGTGAGTCGTGGAAAAGTAGCTCACTTGATTGAAAGAATATCTCCAAGTTTTTAGGAGCTTGATCATAGGGAGCCAAAAGTTTGAATTTGAATTCCAATTTTTTAGTCATTTCCTATAAAAATGGACATGGAAAAGTTGCGGGATCACTCTTTATTCCCGAGTCTCATTCTACTGAGTTTGAGTGTCTGTGAGGACTATACCATAGCCTACACCTCTCTACACCATTTGGCAATGTTATTCATGCCAATGGGATTGTACACAAGTGTTAATTAATAGATACATTTACATCATTCATCTCTTTGTTATCTGCTAGTCTACTCAAAAGTCTGTCAACTTGTGGAGGGCATATCTCAGTCAATACTCCACCAAATTCAGTGATGCAAAGCTTGTTGGATTCAGCTTGAAGTCTACTATATGCTATCAAAATTTGAAGACATTCCATATAGCAGATTCAGAGAAATCTGTGTCGAAGAGCTCACTGGTCTATTTTTGCTATAGTCCTAAAAAGTCGAGGGTATAACTAAACTTCCTAAATTGATTTCTCTTAGCATAGTTTATGTTTTTACATCATTCCACTTGCAAAAGGTAGCTTACTAAGCTAATTAAATAACCCTAGAAGGAATAGTCAGGGTCCTCCTTTCTTTTTTGATGATTCCTATTCTGATACCACTGATGGAGAGTGTTAGTCTCCAAAACAGCAAGCTATTCTTGATGTTAGAGCACCTCTATATCAAGAACAACTCAAAATCTTTACCAATTTGGAGGATCAATACTCAATTATCAAGATCTTGAACTAACTATGAAAAGCGTCACTTCTCAGAAAGTCTGTTGCACATAACTCACTCATTGACTTATCAAATGTGTAACATTTTTTATAAAACGTTGCATAAGGTGTTGCCTATAGTTTTTGCACCTTCTCCAAGTTAAAATACTTCAAAAGACTCAGTGAATCTTGAGAAATGATCAAACAATTCACCTATGTCTGAAACTATTCTTCAATATAATCGATTTTGACACCTGCAACTTCTAACACACAGTTCTCCCAAACTAGAAGCCGTTTAAGCAAATGCTTTTAGCCATAGATGACTTACCTTCCAACTTAGATTATCACTCTTCATTTGTGCAAAACTTTATATTGTGCACTGAGAACTGATCAATTCTTTCATCATCAAAATTGCACGTGACTCAACTTTTTTACACATACAAATGTTCCTATTCATAATTCTCTCAGTTTGTTTATAATTAGGCTCTCAAATCTTATCCATAGATAGATTAACTATGGACTTAGATATCTACAAAAGGATTCTTGAAATTATCAAGCACAGAAGGAGAACTCAGAGAAATATCGGGTGCAACTTTTCTTCTATTCCAAAAAATTTACATATGTTGATGAGAGATATCTACTTCACTTCTCAATCATCCAAATGACTAATACATCAACTTTCATACTCTCTCATACATATCCCGACATTCTTTCTTGTATATATAGGTGCATATGTACAAGTTCATGACCAAAACTAAAGGTATATGTGTGCTAATTATAAGTTCAATGTACATATGTATACAAGTCTTCATTTCCTTAATGTGCACTATCTTCAAGCTTCATAGGCTAATCTTTTCTTCAATCTTTGACTTCAATCCTTCGTTCAAAACATCAATTGGTGATTGACTTGCACCATCCGTGTAGCAATCACCTGAATGGTAATATAGCCTTGATGATTGATTTGGAAAATAAGGTAACTAATCATGTAGTTCAAAGAGGTGATAATACAAAGCACAATGTGAAATCAATTGGATCAGTGAAGGCCAAGGATGGAAGTACTCTTCTAAGTAAGGTCTTGTATGTTCCTACAATTCCAAAGAATATGATAAGAGTAGGACAAGTTGTTGAAAAAGGTTATGAAGTAAGGTTCACTAATGATGGAGTTTTTTGTTGGTGCATGACAATCATCAATTGAAGGATTATGAAGGAATGAAGTCAAGGAGTCAAGAGGAGAATAAATTCAGAAGGTTGAAGGAAGGATATTTTTTAGGATTCCAAAGATGTGTACACATATGTACATTAGCTGACTTATACTTTTGTCTTGTCATACACTTGTACATATTCATCTATAAATATGTTGGAAAATGTCGGGCAAAGAGAGCAGAAGAAGATTAGAGAATAGGGAGAGAGAAATTAGTGTCATTAGACACATTGAAAGTGAGTGAATCATCTATCCTCACTTGTATGTAAATTTTCTGAAGAAATCAAAAAACTTGCGCCCGATGTTTAGCAGTCTGCTCCTTCTGTGTTTAATCTTTTGAGAAATCCTTCTGCACGTGTCTAAGTCCATAGCTAATCTATCTATGGCTAGAATTTGAGAGGTTAATTGAAATCAGGCTGAGAGAATTTTGATTAGGAACATTCATATGTAAGAATGTTCTAAGAGTCGTAAAATCTGGCGCACATTTCATCTTCAATGAAATGATCATTGCTCAGTCCACAGTGTAAAGTTTTACACAAGTGAGGGCTTAAAATCTAAGTTGGAAGGTAAGCCATCTATGGCTAAAAGATCTTGATCAAACAGGATTTACTTTGGGAGAACCAGTGCTATGAAGTTGCAGGTGTCAAAGTCGCCATTGCAGAGAAGCTCTTTCAGACATAGGTAAAGTGTTTCACACATTTCTCAGTATGTACTCAATCTTTTTGAGAGATTTAACTTGGCAAAGTTGCGCAACTTCAAGGCGAAGTGTTGGACAAAGTTTTATCAAAAACTTTACAGGATTGATTAGTCAATGAGTGATTAATCTGCAGCAGACTTTTCTGAAGAAGCTGAATTTTTCAGAATAATCAATTTTCTGATAAATTGGTGAAAGTTCTCTAAGTTTGGTGGAGTCTAAGGTTAATCTTGATATAGAGGTGATCTAAATTCAAGGTTAACTTGTTCTTTTGGAGATTAACACTCTCCATCAGTGGTATCAGAGCAGGTTGTGTCAAAATTGAAGTGAAGGAGACTCCAACTACTACAGAAATACAAATCTTTACATCTCGAAGGTGCAAAAGGTTAAAGTGTGAAGAAAGATTGAAGGAAGACATACAAAGAGTATCAAAAGGATCAGAAGGAGCAACATTTGAAGTAAAGGTACATTCATTATCTGTAAAGGTTAAAGTTTTGAGACTACAGGTGAAGCAAGGATGGGAGATAGTCTCCAAATTGAAAAGTTGGATAGAGAGAACTATCCAGCTTGGTCTATGAGGATGGAAGCTCATCTTATGAGCAAAGATTTGATAGCCTACATTACAGGTGAAGAAGAGAAGCCTAAATTCAGAGATCCTAGTGTTCCAACTAGGGAGGAGCTTGCAGATTTGAAGAATTGGATGAAGAAGGATGCTCAAGCAAGAAGCATCATCTACATGGTAGTCAATGACTATTTGCTTCCTCACATTAGAGGACTTGAAAGTGCATGTGACATTTGGAATGCTTTGGAAGAGCATTTCCAAAATACAACCAAATCAAGGAAGGCTTCACTATGGGCAGAGTTTACTACCTTCAAGAAGAAGGCCTCACAATCAATCTCTGATTATGTGACAAAGATGAAGGACATTGCAGACTCTCTAGGTGCAGTGGATGAAGACATTGAAGAAGACAAATTGGTAAGACAAATACTCACAGGGCTAAGAGGAGATGAGAAGTGGAAGCCTTTCATTTTATCTACAGAACTTTCATTAGATCACTTTACTCCTGATTTGAATCAATTGTTAGGTCATATGCTAACTTTTGAGAATGATGTCAAAGGAGATGTTGATAAGAGTGCAGGTCATGCAATGTATTCTAAAGACAAAAAGAAAGCCAACAAAGGGAAGCAACAATCAGGTGAAGAAGAAGGTACTTCAAACCAAGCAAACTTCATAAGAGGAAGAGGAAATGGCAGAAGTAGAGGAAGAGGCAGAAACAACAAAGATAATGCAAGAGCTTGTTGGATATGTGGTAAGACCAATCATCTATCTCATGATTGTTGGCATAATAATCAAAACAATGGTAATTATCAGAACTTTAATCAAAGAGCAAGAGGTGGTAGATTTCAGAGAGGAAACTTCAGAAGTAGAGGTGGTAGGAATACTTTTGGAAGAGGTGGTGGAAGAAACTTCCAAAGTCAATCCTATAATAACACCTACTACAACTATGCATCAGATCAAAAGGAGGACTCGACTCTCATTATGAATACATGTGAAACCTCACATGAGGATATGAGAGTGTTCTATATTGATTCAGGATGTAGTAATCATTTGAGTGGAAATATTGCTTTGATGACTGATCTAGATCATAATGCAATTAATCATACAGTTCAGACAGGTGATAATACAAAGCATAAGGTAAAGTCAATTGGTTCAGTCAAAGCTAAGGATGGGAGCACTCTTCTGAGTAAGGTACTTTATGTTCCCACAATTCCAAAGAATTTGATCAGTATAGGTCAAATTGTGGAAAAAGGTTATGAGGTAAGGTTTACCAATGATGGAGTTTATGTGGAAGACCCTAGTCAAGGGTATAAACAAGTTATTGCAGGAAAGAAAGAAGGAAGGCTCTTCACATTGAAGGTACAAGGAAATGTTGGACATGCTATGTTCACATATGGAGAGCAGAAGGTGTCAGAATTGGATCTTTGGCACAAAAGACTTGGACACTTTAATGAAAGAGGTATCAAAGAAATGATTAACAATGATTCAGTGCTTGGGTTGCCTAACATTGCAGGTCAACACATGACATACAGATGTGAGGCATGTCAATTAGGTAAGGCTCATAAGCAATCCTATTCCAAGCATGGGTTTATGTATTCAGAAAGACTTGAATTGGTGCATACAGATGTGTGGGGTCCTTCAAAGGACTTTAGTATAAATGGTTCAAGATATTATGTCATATATGTTGATGATGCTACCAGGTGGATCACAATTTATGTGATTAAAGAAAAGTCAGAAGTGTTTAATACATTTAAACACTATCATGCATATGCAGAAAGGATTACAGGTCAAAAATTGAAGAGACTAAGGTCAGATGGAGGGGGAGAGTATTTTTCAAATGAGTTCAATGATTATTTGTGGAATGCAGGTATAAAGAGAGAAGTTACTTGCAGGTATTCTCCTCAACAAAATGGGGTAGCAGAAAGAAGAAACAGGACTCTTGTTGAGTTTGCAAGGTCCATGATGAAAGAGAAGAATTGCCCAAATTATTTGTGGGCAGAGGCTGTAAACACAGCTACTTATTTGGTCAATAGATTGCCTTGTAAAGCTTTGCAAGGTATGACACCATATGAAGCTTGGTGGGGTAAGAAACCTACCTCAGATCATTGCAGAATATTTGGATGCTTGGCATATGCATATGTGCCATCTCAATTGAGGCATAAGTTGGAGCCTAAGGCAAAAAAGTATGTATTCATTGGCTATGATGATAAGCAAATGGGATACAGGTTGTGGAGTCCATCCACAAAGCAATTTATTGTATCCAAGGATGTTACATTTGATGAGCAAGGTACTTGGTATGCAGGTAAATATAATGTACATGCAGATGATGAAGAAGTAGTGGATCAAAGAAAAGGTAAAGCAAAGATTCAATTACTTGATGAAAGTGAGAACAATGAAGTGCAGGTTGAAGTTGAAGAGAGGCCAAGGTTTGATCCAGAATGTGATGAACCAGAAACTTCAAGAAGTGCAGAAGTTAGAAGGTCATCTAGGCACAAATGGAAACCTACAAGGTATAGCTATGACACTTCATTCTTAACTACTAAAGATTATGCTTATTTGGTAAAAGCAGATGAAGACCCTTCTACATATGAAGAGGCCAAAGGGAAAAAGAATTGGGAAGATGCTATGCAAGACGAATATGATGCATTGATAGAGAATCAAACATGGGATTTGGTTCCTAAACCTAATAGTCAGAAGATCATTGGATGTAAGTGGGTTTACAAAACAAAGAGATTTGCAGATGGAAGTGTGTCTAGGTACAAAGCTAGACTTTTTGTGAAAGGGTATGCACAGACATATGGAGTGGACTATGATGAAAATTATAGTCCTGTGGCAAAGATGACAACCATCAGGACACTCATAGCAATTGCTGCTTGCAAAGGTTGGAAGTTATCTCAATTAGATGTAAAAAATGCTTTCTTGAATGGTTACATTTCAGATGAAGTCTACATGGAGCAACCAGATGGGTTCAAAGATCAAGTGAGTCCAAATTATGTGTGTAAGCTCAAGAGAGCTTTGTATGGGTTGAAGCAGGCCCCAAGGGCTTGGAGTTATAGGCTTGTAAAATTCTTGAATGATCTTGGATTTCAAGCATCAAAGGCAGATAGTAGCTTGCTAGTCAAAGCAAGTGAAGATGGGTTCATTTATGTTTGTATTTATGTTGATGACATAATACTTACAGGAATAGATGATAAGGGAATACAAATGATCAAGAAGCAGATGGAGAAAGAGTTTAAAGTCAGTGATTTGGGGAACCTATCATTCTTCTTGGGAATGGAGATCTCTTATACTCAACATGGAGTATATGTGACTCAAGAAAGGTATCTTAAAAATTTGCTAACCAAATTTAAAATGGAAGATTGCAGGGTTGCACCTACACCTTTGGAAGTGAACCATAAATTGTCTAGGTTTGGAGGAGAAGAGTTCAAAGATATGAAACTCTATCAAAGTTTGGTTGGTAGCTTGATCTATGCTACATTGACAAGGCCTGATTTATCATATGCAGTTGGTGTGCTTTCACAATTTATGCATTGTCCTAGAAAGGAACATTGGATTGCAGGACAAAGAGTACTTAGGTACATCAAGGGTACACTCAGAGAAGGGTTGTACTATGGATTTACTTCTGATACAAGAGTGAAGATATATAGTGATGCAGATTGGGCAGGTAATGTGGATGATAGAAGATCAACACATGGATACTTGTGCTATGTAGGAGACAAATTGATTTCATGGTGTTCTAAGAAGCAACATACAGTTGCTTTGTCATCTACAGAGGCAGAATATAAAGGTATGGTGGAAGCTGCAAAGGAGGTAATATGGCTAAAGACACTTATGAAAGTTTTTGATGTTGTTCAAAGTACTCCTATTGTTTGTGGAGACAACATGAGTTCTTTATACTTGGCAGCTAATCCTGTGTTTCATGCTAGAACTAAGCATATTGAAATACAGTATCATTTTTTGAGAGAGAAGGTCATTGAGAAGGAGATTGAAGTCATACACACTCCCACAAAAGATCAAGTTGCAGATATGATGACAAAAAGTTTAGATGGACCAAAGCTACAAAGATTCAAGAATATGGCAGGAATTAAGAAGATAGAGAATAACCTCAATTAATGATTGAGGGGGAGCTGTTGGTGCATGACAATCATCAATTGAAGGATTATGAAGGAATGAAGTCAAGGAGTCAAGAGGAGAATAAATTCAGAAGGTTGAAGGAAGGATATTTTTCAGGATTCCAAAGATGTGTACACATATGTACATTAGCTGACTTATACTTTTGTCTTGTCATACACTTGTACATATTCATCTATAAATATGTTGGAAAATGTCGGGCAAAGAGAGCAGAAGAAGATTAGAGAATAGGGAGAGAGAAATTAGTGTCATTAGACACATTGAAAGTGAGTGAATCATCTATCCTCACTTGTATGTAAATTTTCTGAAGAAATCGAAAAACTTGCGCCCGATGTTTAGCAGTCTGCTCCTTCTGTGTTTAATCTTTTGAGAAATCCTTCTACACGTGTCTAAGTCCATAGCTAATCTATCTATGGCTAGAATTTGAGAGGTTAATTGAAATCAGGCTGAGAGAATTTTGATTAGGAACATTCATATGTAAGAATTTTCTAAGAGTCGTAAAATCTGGCGCACATTTCATCTTCAATGAAATGATCATTGCTCAGTCCACAATGTAAAGTTTTACACAAGTGAGGGCTTAAAATCTAAGTTGGAAGGTAAGCCATCTATGGCTAAAAGATCTTGATCAAACGGGATTTACTTTGGGAGAACCAGTGCTAAGAAGTTGCAGGTGTCAAAGTCGCCATTGCAGAGAAGCTCTTTCAGACATAGGTAAAGTGTTTCACACATTTCTCAGTATGTACTCAATCTTTTTGAGAGATTTAACTTGGCAAAGTTGCGCAACTTTAAGGCGAAGTGTTGGACAAAGTTTTATCAAAAACTTTACAGGATTGATTAGTCAATGAGTGATTAATCTGCAACAGACTTTTCTGAAGAAGCTGAATTTTTCAGAATAATCAATTTTCTGATAAATTGGTGAAAGTTCTCTAAGTTTGGTGGAGTCTAAGGTTAATCTTGATATAGAGGTGATCTAAATTCAAGGTTAACTTGTTCTTTTGGAAATTAACAGTCTCCATCATTTTTGTGGAAGACCCTAGCAATGGATATAAACAAATTGTTTTAGGAAAGAAAGAAGAAATACTCTTCACATTTAAGATTCAAGGTAATGTTGCTCATGCCTTGTTTACTTATGGAGGACATAAGATCTCTGAGTTAGACCTTTGGCTTAAAAGGCTTGGACATTTCAATGAAAGAGGTATTAAAGATATGGTTAACAATGGTTTAGTGCTTGGATTGCCTAATGTTGCAAGTCAACATATGACATACAGATGTGAGGCATTGTAGCTCAAGCGTAAGCACCACCTCCTTTACTTGTCAATCCGTGGAGACGTGAGGACCGGTATGAAGACCACGAGCAAGTGAAGGCACAAGTGCGTGAGCGAAAGCACACAAACATGCACACACATACATACACACACACGCGCACAAAGTAAGATAAAAGAGAGGAACAATGGAAAGCTTAGATTGCAAAAGAGTTCTCTTAAAAAAGTTCTATTCTCTAACAAGCCAACCCCAAAAATGGGCTCTCTAGCTCTTTTTATAGTTTTTTGACTAGTTTTGGCCCTGTCCAGACCTAGTGTCCGGCCTAGTTAAAAATTAGGTTCCAGGGCTTATTTGAGGGCTCAAACGAAGTCTAAAAATTATGAAAATTGGTACGATGGTACTTCTAATACTCCTCAAGCTCGAGGACTCCTCGGCTTGAACAAAATGGAGTTACAAAAAATAGATAATGGTATTTACAATGGTTTTTAGTGATGAAAATCACTATTTTTGTAGGGGATTCTTCTGAAAATTTGACATACACTTCTTGGAGCTCCATACTTGCTCCCTTTCCTTGTGTGTCCACCTTTTGATGTGCTTCCATGCTTTGTCCTTGACTTTGAGCTTCAACACTCCCCCCCCTCTCGAGTCTTTCGTCCCTGACAGACCCTTGTTGGAAGGGTTGTTCCATGTAGTGCTTTGAGAGGTGGTGTCTATCCGTTGTATGAGCTGGTTCCTTGGATTCCAGCAAGAATGTGTCGTTGTGAGCTTTCAAAATTGCAAGTTGCTCAAAAAGAGGTTGTCAAGAGTGATTTGGAGCAACTACTGGCTTCAATTTGCTTCCGAGATATGGATGTTGTTCCCATAACGTCCGCTAGTTCTTCCAAAGATGATTTTGAGAGCAGTCATGCCAACTACTCATAACCCATAATGAATGATGGGTAAGTGTGTTCGTGCCTGGGTTGAAAAAAGTATGTGCCTTGTGCACGGCCTTGTAATGTAGCCCTACGCATGCTTACTTGGAAAATGCATTGGAAGAAGCATGGTGCAAAAATTGTGGGTCTTGAGCTAAGTGCTCAAGGGTATGCTGACGAAGAGGTTTCCTAAACTATCATGGTTATGGTGTTTCCAGAGTAAAGATACTTACCATGGAGAAGGTTGATGGATGTTTGTCTCTTCGTGTTGTACACTCGGCCTTTGGGATGGAACATTGTTGATGAATGTCCATGTTGATTGTCCACTGATCAGATCTTTTGAGTGGTGGATCTCCTCTCCTCTTTTCAAAGCAACATTTGTCAAATACTGAGAATTGAATTTCTTTATAATCCTTGGCAAGCAACATCGGGTAACTACACCAAGCTGAGTTTCACATATTCTCTTTAGCTCACCATATGCAGGAGTCTTCTCCTCTAGAACTACCCTTTGCAGATATCTCCTTGGATGCTCTGGTACATGAAGTAGTTAAGCATCACTCAAGTTGCAGACCTTCAAGCTCTTCATTCCTACCATGGTAAGAGAAAATCATAGTTGTAGATGCCATGTTCATGCCAAATGCTTGTCATCTACCAGATAAGGCAGCAATAATCTCACTGCTGGCCGAGACACACTTCTATCCAAATTGATAAATGCCTAGTAATCAACAGTTCCACCTTCAACTAAGCATGACTCATTCATGTTTCATAAGCCAAACCTGGGAACAAGCTCTCTCCTGCTTTTCTTTCTCCCCTTTTCTTTTTTTTTGAGGAAAAGGATATCACAAAACAAGAACACAAAAGTTAGTATCAATAGAAATATTTGACATATGTCACTGTGCTCTTGTGCGTGGGATTCTCAAGTGTGTCTATGCACGGCCGTGTAATGTGGCCCTATATTAATGCATACTTTGGAAATGCATGACCTGAATGGTGCAAAAGACAGGGGGGTGCAAGGAGCACATGGTTGTTGCTCGTTCGAGGCTTTCGATGTTATTTGTGGAGGTTGATGCCGACCTTGGTGGAGGTATCCATTGAGTCTCGAACTGATGTAATCCTCCTTATTGGAGTCCATTTTAGAACATCATTTGGCACTGTAGAGGTCACTTCAGGCGTCTTTCTCTTTGGATGCTTTCTGAACTGTGGTATCCAGTGTGGTTGACGCTTTGGTTCGGTGGAGGCTACTTGCACTTTTGGCTTCCAAACCCATATCCTTTTTGCATGTCTTCCTACTAATGTTGAAGAGCTGATTTGATCTTCCTTTGGTCTCTGTACGTGGTTCTTACCCTTTTCTCTTTTTGGATTCTTTGTTGAAACCTTTTGCATGTGGGAGAACAAAGGTTGTTGTGGATGTAGGAGCTTCTTAGGTACCCACATCTGTAATTGCCCTTGTTGAGCTGCAGCTAACTTCTTAGGCACCCAAACTTGTTGGATACCTTGTGATTGAGCTTGTCTGAGCTGCTTCCTTCGTCTTCTGGCCTGGTTGGTTTGCATGGATGGAATTTGTGGGGGCAAGGTTGGTGGTTGCTCTCCTTTGCGTACCCATATGTGCTTCATGCTCGGAACTGCTTTTTTATCGAATGGTGTCTTTCTATTTGATGTAGTAGTTGTCGTGAACGGTTGTGTTTGCTTGTGTGGTGGACTCACTACTGTGGCTACTTGATTCTTTGGAGAAGAAGAAAGATCCACCCGCCTTCGAACCTGGTCTTCCACGATTGACTCCTTCTGTATCATAGAGCTTTTGACACATACAACATCTTCTTTCATATGATTAGTCTTGGAAGAACTAAGAGAGTGTGTGGTGCCATGATTTAGGAGCATGCAGTTCTCTAATTCTAATGTAATGCATTGTTCATGTACCCAAACTTGAAGAATTTGACTTCTTAGGTTTAAGTTAACTGCATGGTCATAGATCCAATCTTGACCCAAGACAAGTGGTTCTGTAAGGTTCTCATCTTGACATACTAGCGCTTTGACTTTCATTGGAACATCTTGAAGGTAGATGGGAAGTTCCACCTCGCCCAAACAAGGGGTTTCCACACCTCCCAATCCTATGAGATAAGCTTCTATGGGATTGATGTTCAACTGCAAGTCTTGGCAGTAGGAAAGTCTAACTGCACTACTTGCTGCACCTTAGTCAATCAATGCTTTCACCGTCCTTGCACCCTTCCCTTGTCCTATCTCTATGGTCACAAAGGGTCTTCGGTCAATGACCTGAGAAGTCGCTATGCCTGACTTTTGACACATATCCATGTGATATTTTGGGGCTTTTGAGTTGACTTCTAGGCCTAATCGCCTTAACTTATTTTGCCTAATACGCTCTCTGGCCTCTACCTGTGCTTCTTCTCTCACTCTTAACTCTTCATCTTTTCGCTTCTTAGCAGTGTTGAGTCTCATTAGCATATCCTCAGTAAGAGGTTCTTGATATAGCTTGACTCTACAGCCACTAATATAGTTTGGCAAGATATCTCCTTCTAGCGTGGCCAACTGAACTGCACCACTAGTGGAAATTCTATTAATGATCATGGGTCTGTATCCTCTTTTTTCCAACTTACGGGCATGTTGTTTTAGTGTGTATACCAACACTAGATCTCCCTCTTTCAATCCCTTATCCTTGATGTGTGCATCAAAGTATGCCTTTTGCCTCTTCTTTGCAGCGTAGATGCCTGCTGCCGCTCGTAGCCTCGTCTCACCCAAGCGTTCGAGATCAAAGATCCTAGAGGACAATTCATGCCCATTCCACTCATACTCTTGTGCTACTTTTAAGGCAGGGATTAAGAAATCTAATGGTAGCACAGCGTTCTGTCCGAAGACCATCTGAAATGGGGTGGCGTTGAGTACTGTTTTGTAGGCAACTCGATAAGCCCAAACAGCATGATGAAGTTGTTTGTCCCAATCAGAGTGTTTATTATTTACCAGTTTTGTCAATACGTTACAGAGGATCTTATTGGTACTCTCGGCTTGTCCGTTGGCTTGTGGGTGATAGGGGGCAGATTTCTTATGTATCACCAAGAATTCTTGGAGAAGATTTTCAATGACTTCATTCAAGAAGTGTGTGCCTCTATCGCTCACCAACTCTATTGGTAGTCCATATCTCGTGAACACATTCTCGAATAAGAACTTAGCCGTAGTCTGAGCATCATTCTTTGTTGTGGCTTTGACTTCTACCCACTTTGTAAGGTAATCTGTGGCTACAATGATGTACTCTGCATGGGAGTTTCTAGCTGGGGGGTTAATAGGACCTATGAAGTCTATGCCCCACTTCGAAAATGCACGTCCTCCCATCATTGGCCTCAAGGGCATCTCGTCTTTTCTAACTGGATATTGTGCACGTTGGCATGTGTCACATTTCTTCACATAGGTATGTGCATCCATATGAAGAGTGGGCCACCAAAGTCCTGAGAATAGAATTGTCTTGATCACTCGGTCAGGACCAAAATGTCCACCTGCAACACCGCTGTGTGCAGTCTGTAAGACCTTTAAATAGACTCATTCATGAACGCATAGTCTTAGGTAACCATCTTTGCCTCTTCGGTATAGGTTGTCCCCTACTAAGGCATAGCCTTGAGCCTCTTGCTCCATGCTTCGTCTTCTTGCTAGACTAGCCTCTTTGGGTAATCTTCCCAATCTCATAAACTCTACCAATGGAGCACTCCAATCTGGAATTAATGACACTTGATAAAGGGTCGCATGCTCCACTGGGGGTCTCTCTCTGCACCTTGGACAATTCTTAATCCACTCATGTATTTCTTTGTCCATGCTAGGCCAATACACTCCTAAACGCTTTAGATTCTGCAATGTTCGTTGTTTAGAATAGTGATTTCCTAGCATTCCTTCATGGGCTTGTTGCAACCAACTACTATGTTCATCATCCTCCACACAACAAGCTAATACACCCTCAGTATCTTGTTTGTACATGCTTCCTACTAATATGTGATAATTTTGTGATTTTACAATTTCTTCTTGTGATGTTTTCACATTCTTATTTGCAGGGCCAAAGGTTAGGACTGGTACCAACTTATTTGCCCATTTAGGAACAACTTCTAAATTGAACAGATAAGCATCCGGTACTTGTAAAGATTGTCAAAGGCAGTCTATAGCCCAAATTTCAGCAGAAAATGGATTTTGTAGCACATTGATATGCTATGTTCATTTTGTAAAAATGTATTTTTTCTAGTTTGACCCTACAAATTCTTGTATAGAAATTTATGTTAGCCATATTGTTTGGCATGTATAAAGATCATATGTGGCTACATATTTGTACAAATTTTCAAGGCCATCAGAGCTTCCTAGAGACCTTAATGCCACCTTGCAAGCTTCCAAATGTAGTCAAACTTGTACAAGGGAGATTCAGATGGGAGTTATTTCTGCATATTCCTAAAGGAGATCTTTGTTTCCAAATGTAGTCAAACTTGTACAAGGGAGATTCAGATGGGAGTTATTTTTGCATATTCCTGAAGGAGATCTTTGGAAACATTGCAGAAATAACTCCCATCTGAATCTCCCTTGTACAAGTTTGACTACATTTGGAAGCTTGCAAGGTGGCATTAAGGTCTCTAGGAAGCTCTGATGGCCAAAATGTGGAGGTGATCGCAATCCGGGTGGATCGGGTCCGGTCATGGCACACACAGGGTGTATGAAGCTAATGAATGTTGGATGGTTTAAGGACATGAAAGTGAAATTAATGTTGAGTATGGAGAAGAGAGAGATGTTGAAATGATTATGGGAATGGGAAAGTAGGAGTGCAATTTAGATTTATGAACATGAATGATAAGAATGAAAGAGAACCATACACACGAATCAAATTTGGAAGGAAGAATGGTCCATTGAAGGAGCTTCTTAAACACTTCCTAATTCTAATTCATATGCATAGTCTTCTTTGGATGATATGTATGCATGACATGAATAGATGGAATCCTTACACATAAACCAGTTTCGAAAGGAAGAATGGTCCAATATTGGAGCTTCTTATACACTTTCAGAAACTAATCAATATGTATGGGTATGTATGGTTTATATGCATGCAAGTGAATTATGATAATAGAGTTTACTCACAAGCTCAAAGAAACATCCTCACTGGTTCAACGCAATACTGCGGAGCCTTCTCACACATAGAAGAAATAGAAGACATGTAAAAATACTTAAGAGACTGAGAGAGGAGACAAGAGACAAGTGACAAGTGACATGAATTAAAAGGATTGGAATTAAGATACATGTATAAGATCGTCGTGGTATGTCAAGCTAGGCAGTCTATTGATCAAAGGTGGTTCCGACCCTCAAACCATGACAGTTCAACCGAATGTCACACGTAAGAAGGTGAGTTCCACTCCAGTGACCCTATGTCTGTCTAGGCTCGTAACGTCTAACTAAAGAAGTCTAAGACTCATTAAAATCAGCTCTAACTCACTCACACGCTCCACCGAGGGTGAGTCAAGATAGAGATGCTGGTTTCAAGAGCCTATCCTAGATTGGAGTTCTAACTTAAATTTGAAACTAGGTTCTATACTCATACTAGCTCACCTTGGATCCTCACTCGCTCAACCGAGGGTGATCGTCTCAAGGAAACCGTAAGCTAGCATGAGCCCTATGGATGCCTAACAATGATGCTCAAGGAGTTTGGAGTGGGGTTTATATAGTTTTTTGAATGAATTTGGGCCCTTGGATCTAGAGAAATCAACTCTCAACTCTACGATCACTACTTTCGATTACAACCATTTGATTAATCAAATCAATGGCTTGGAATTGTTCTTTCTATCAAATCTAGTGTAAAGGAGTGAAATTTAGGCACCCTCATTCTCCACCATTGGATCTGGGGATGATCTGGACCGTCGGATCAGTGCTGACATCAATTCGGATAAGATAAGCCACTATTTTTGGAGAAATGCTGCATTATTGATCTTTGATTGTAAAAAAGGTCTTCCTTTATGGAAAAAATTCGTGGATCCTCCTTCCTTTATGCTTTAGTGCATCTCCACCCTTGAATATGAGCTCATCTTGACCGTACAACATGGTTCAATCATATTTTGACATGTGGCAGACATTCAAGCCTTCAATTTTCTTATTCTAGAAAACTGCGGTGACCTTGAAAACTGGACTTTGTGCTCTTTGACCCTCCAAAAAGTCTTTGATGAAGATGAAACATTGTAGGACTATGTTTCCAAAGATCTCCTTCAAGAATATGCAGAAATAACTCCCATCTGAATCTCCCTTGTACAAGTTTGACTACATTTGGAAGCTTGCAAGGTGGCATTAAGGTCTCTAGGAAGCTCTGATGGCCTTGAAAATTTGTACAAATATGTAGCCACATATGATCTTTATACATGCCAAACCATATGGCTAACATAAATTTCTATACAAGAATTTGTAGGGTCAAACTAGAAAAAATACATTTTTACAAAATGAACATAGCATATCAATGTGCTACAAAATCCATTTTCTGCTGAAATTTGGGCTATAGACTGCCTTTGACAATCTTTACAAGTATATGGATTTTCATCTAATTTGGTGACAATGAAATTTTTGCCCTAATTTCCCAACTTTGACCAACTTTGACCGCTACCATGGAATTTCTTGATTTCTTTGAAACTTTGTATGTGAGCTTCCTTTGACATCCTTGATGCATCCTGGACTTCTCGGGGAATTCCGGCTACCTTCACCAAATATGTTTTTTGTAGGCCTTCACAAGTGAGAGAGGAGAGAAAATCTCGACGACATTCGCCCCCACTAAACCTGCGATTCCTCCGGAAGCGCCACTCTAGCATCTATGAAAAACAAAATGTTCCAGGCATCAAATTCTTTTATAGGCAACATAAGAAACATGGAAGGAAAATTGATTATATGCATGAATAAGTAGGTAACGTTACATGAAGCAAAATTTGCATGAAAGAAAGAATTGAAACAGGCAACATGAATATGCATGAACAAATAGGCAACATATATGCAAATGAACAAGAAACATTGGCAACAAGAAAGAAAAAAATCAAGCATCAATATGAAGTGGAAGTGGATGTATTGGACGCTCAAAGAACTCTTTAGCTTCTCTCGCATTTAACTCTCCACGATCGGCAACTACTTTCTCTATGTACCCAAAGCGACTTATGACATCTTCAAGAAAGAATTTGCAAACATTGGAAGTGGTCTTAGATCGTAGTGCACGTCCCTCTACATGATTAGTTAAGTCTTCTCTTGCAAGTACAATGTAACGCATTTTGTCAATACCTTTAGGCATAGTTACAAGATCTACTACCCACTTGTAGTGAATACAAGGTGGATAAGTAGGATGCAACGGATCTCTATGTTTGACTGATGAATGAAGTTGACAAGTAGAACATGTAGAAACATAGCTACTAATGTCAACATACATCCTAGGCCAATAATAGGTACTTCTAATTTTTTCATATGTTCCAAAAAATCCTTTATGACCGGCCCATAATGTCTCATGCATTTCCTTCATTACTTGCAATTGAAGACCTCGTTTTCCTAGGACTCGTTGTGGATTCTTAACCTTACCCTTAGCATGTCTCCAAAGATAACCATTACATAGGAAAAAGTTATAAGCTCGTTTCCTAATGTTACGGAATCTATTCGTAGTCCAGCTAGGTAATGGTTGTAGTGTACTGAGATACTTTCCTACGTCTCTCCATTCATCTTCGTACTCAAACTCATGAAATTTCTTATACTCATATATATGTGGAACATAGTCAACTAAATTCACATTCTTTATTAGATCACTTTCAAGATCATCATCAAATCTAGCTCTCGATAACATATCAGCAACTGAGTTTGACTTACCTGAAATATGAACTAACTCAGGATTTATGAACTTAATATATGAGATCCATCTAAGCATGGCTATATCAGGAGATGAACAATTGGCTATCATTCCAATGAGAGGCAAACAATCAGTCTCAACTTTGACATTTGCACCAATGAAATATTCTTTGTCTGTTTTCAAAGCTGTTACCATACCCCATAGTTCTCGTTTGATCTGTGGATATTTTCGTTGTGTTTCATGTAGAATTTTGGCACCAAACCTAATTGCATATATATTCCCTTCACTATCTTCTTGACTTATGACCCAACCTATACCAATAGGACTAGTATCAACTGTCAATATAATAGGTTTGTTAGCAGAATAGTCTACACGCTTAAGGATGGGAGCTTCAAGCAATAATTTCTTCAATTTACGCATAGCCTGAGTGTGTTTGTCAGTCCAAATAAATTTTCGTTTCTTCCTCAACAAGTCATAAAGACAATCAGCAACATGAGCAAAGTGTGGGATCCAAATAACATAAAAGATGCAAGCACCAAGAAATCTACGTACCTCACTCACGTTGTTACATGTTTCTTGCTAATGGCATCAACTTTTTGTGGGTATGGCTTTCGACCATAATGGCCACATAAATGTCCAACAATAAGTACCTCGTTGACACCAAAAACAGATTTCTCTATGGAAAATGTGAGACCTACCTCTTCAAATCGTTGAAATATTCTTTCACAATCAGAGATATGGTCAAGAACAAATTTATGACATCCCGATGAATCTAAATTAATGTCCTTTACACGTTCCTCACTCCCTTTAATTGGAATATCATCAATGAATGGCATAGTTATATGAGGGATAAAGTCATGTAAGACCATATTCATAGCACTCATCATATGAGCCACAGAATTAGTCGCTCCTTGAGGTAAAGTACACATTCGCACTAAGCCTAAAGGAGTTTTCATTGTGGTTATGTCACGACTATCAATTGCTAATTGGAATTGGTCATATCCCGAATATTGAATAGATAGAATGTCCTGAAAATGATTCAGCAAACTCATCTACAATGGGTCATGTTCCTACATTCCTTATGGTGACTTTATTGACAGGTTGGAGATCTTGACAATGGGAATAGCCTATCAAAAATCCCGAACATCAAAGAAACGATCGACTATCAGGTTAACCTCAACAAAAAGTGGTGCATGTCATGGACGCGGCTTCGGTGGGACATGAAGTTCATGGCTATCTGGCACCCCCTCATAGAAATCAAAAAGTCTGTCCTCTTATGGCAAATTCTTCATCACGGAATCTGGACCAACCTTAAGGCTAGCAAAATTTGTGGGATCCCTCCCTGGTGCAAACGCTGCCACCGGTCTATTGAAGATGTTTCACACATCTTCTTTACCTGCCCCAACTCCAACAGACTCTGGCAGGTGGTTGGAAAGAGAATTAGACTTCAAAAACGTCTCAGTTGGCAGCAAGCCCTGCTGGGAGAAGCGATCGGCTGCTCCGCGACTCTCTGGAACGCCATCAGAGGGGAGGTCCTATGGAAAATCTGGCGGGAAAGATGTGCTTTCAACTTCGGTGACTCCCCCAAGGAGTGGTCAATTGAGAAATCGCTGTTCCTCCTTGGCAAAAGGATTGTCAACTGTAAAAAATCCCCCCCCTTTAGGCATCATCAAGTACTCCTTTTGATCGATAACAAGCTTAAACCCAAGTGGGCCCCACATGAGGGTGATGAGAGGGTAATTAACCTTCTTTGTAATGTCATCTAAGCTCTGTAAAAGCTTCCCCTGCTTTGTGGGATTTGGGGGGTCCCGTGGGCACTAGTCCCCTTCTCTTGTACTTTTCTTTATTTAATTCAAGTCCGGGAGAGTAGGCTATTGCCGAACTTCCTTTACATTAAAAAAAAAAAACGTAGTTTCCCATTCTTTTTAGGCACAGTGAACCATCGATTTGAGTAAGGTGCAAAAGATGGCTCCAAAATTCTCATGTTTATCTTCTCCTTAAGTAGTTTCATTAGCTCAGGTAAGTGAGCCTTTGGAACAGGTATAGGACGAAGATTCCATGGAATATGTGGAATAGTAAAGATTATCATGGGTGCAACTAGCTTAGGATCTACACAACCAATCTCATGAGGATACATAGTAAAGGCTTTTCCATGGCTACGTATGACTCTCTCAAATTTATCTCTCTCTGCTGGCAAAAGAAATTCATCATCTCTACCAATTTTCACCTGTTTGATTGTCTCATCCGTGAATGTATGTCCTATGTTTTTCTTATCCCGAAGAATTGGATCATTTTTCACATCAATAATTTTTTCATTACTTCCTTGAGGTAATGGTTGAGCTATGGGTTTGATTTTTTTGTCTACAGTTTTGTACTTTGTTTCAACTAAGGCGTCATGTGTTTGGTTAAATTTTGAGCACTTGTCAACATTGAGAGCATACTCTCGGATAAGAGCATACTCATCAAGGGAAGAAATCAAAATAATATGGGAATTAGAATTTTGTTGAAGACATAACTCTAACTCCTCAAGAGTAGAGAAACAATGAGATGTCTCAATCACATGCTCAATGTTCTCATCATGTTCCATGATTTTGTTGTTTTTATAATTTTTTTGGGTTTTTTGGATAAAAGACTTGGACAATTGACTCTTATGAAGAAAATCTAATCTAGAATGTGGAAAACAAAGTGACAAACTATTGTACATGTTGGTTGGATGCGAGATGTCAAACCAATATCCACTGTTGTCCCGCTCAACAATGGATTCTATCCGAAATTTTGATCATATGTAGCTCCAAACATGAATCGAGGTGCACAATCACTACAAGCATGCTCATGACCCTGAGTAACAATAGGTTTCTTTATAATTGACAATCGATTCCTAGGATGATTCACTCCTACTGTCATGACTTGAAGTGATTGCATTCCATCCTTAGACTTAAATCTAGCATAGGTAGACCCATCATCCATGGCTTTAGTTTCCATACCACTCTCACAAATAAAGGGTTGACCTAAGAGAACTTCATAGGAGCAATTATCTTGAATAAAAAAGTGAAACTCTTCTGTGATTCCTCCTATGGATATGGGCACACTAGCACAAGCTCCATACAGGGTACCTACACCATTATCTGCAGTTCTCATACGCCATCCACAATCTTTATCTATGGGCCATCGAAACTTATCATAAACTTCTCTTGAAATCACATTGATTTCGGAGCCGGAATCTACTAATGCATTTACAGTGATAGTGTTCTTATCATTCCCTATTTTAACATGCATCTCTGATGTACCTCTAGAACAAAATGTTCTTTTAAAGTGACTTTCAGGATTGTTTTCATGATTTTCATGGTCAGGTTGAATAGGTCCTAAGAAGTTTTTATTAACATTTACTTCATCATCATCAAAGTCCTCTTCATCAGATTCATCAAAGTTTAAGGCTTCATTCATAGCTTGATCTTGATCTAGAGAATCTTGCATCTCAGTATCTAGATTAAGCGGAAACCTCTTCCTTTTAATTAGGCCGATAAAGTTATCTTTAAAAACAGGCTTTGCAATAGAGAAAACTTGTTCTAAAGACATAGTCACTTGACTCTTAAGCAAAATGTCATCTAAAATCTCCATAGGATCTATTTTTCTCTCAATTTCTGAAATCAAGATGGCTTTAGGTTTTCTCTTTGGTTTCTTTTGTTTTTGCTCAGGATTTTGTTTTTGTTCATGTTCTCGTGTTTGGTCTTCTATTTGTTTTGATTGTTCTTGTTTATCTAAAGGCTTTGGTTCTATTTTTCTTTGCTTTGTCTTCTTCCCTTTTTGTTTCTCCTCTTGTTTTTGTTCATTGGGTTCTGATTCTTGTTTTTTATCTTTGGATTGTGATGTTTCTCCTTGCTCTATGATTGTTTCTATTCCCTCTGAGGTTTGTTTTCGAGTCACTCTTCTTTCACTAGGCTCAGCTTCATCTCTTTTTCGTTTTTCTTCTACATTGGATATGTGAGAAATAAGAGATTGATCTTCTATCGGTGACTCCCAAGCCGTTATTCTCCTAATCTCATCCCGTGCTCTTACTAAAGCCTCTATGGAAAAATCACCTTCCTTTGTAGGTTTACTTGATTCTACTTGTTGTTCATCAAGAGCTTCTAGTTTCACTCCTCTAGTTCCTACGTCCATTATGGTTATATTTTCATAATGTTTTTTCATTCCTCCCTTACCATAATTTCCTTGCAAAGGTAGCCTAGATCGATAGTCACATATTTTCTTGTCTATGTCTATTACTAGTCGTTGCTCCTTAGCAGCCTTCAATAGTTCACAATCTCTCAAAAAGTGCTCTAACGAATCACACCAAGGACACCTACGAGGGCCACGCACAAAACCATTTTGATTTTGAGGATTTTGATTAACTTGTGGTGGGAAATTTTGAAATTGAGGATTTTGTTGATAAGGTATTGCTTGAACAGGATAATTAGGATTTTGATAAGGCAATTGATGTATTTGAGGAGCTTGGGGAGCAACATGTGGTACTTGAGGTGCAAGAGGAGTTTCCATATTATACGGTTGATGATTTTGAAAATTTTGATTTTGAGGATTTTGAAAAGCTATTTGTGAAGCTTGAGGATACAGGTTTTGATACATTTGAGGATTTTGCACATGAGGATGAGGATTTTGCATTGAAGGATTATGCATTGGAGGAACTTGATATGCTTGAGTAGGAGCTACTTGTGGATTTTGATTGGTAGCTATAACATGTTGATTAGGCTCTTGAAAAGTCATTGGGTTCATTTGATTTTGGAAAGTTTTGGTGTAATTAGATTGTAAAGCATCTATAGTCTTGGCCAAATTGGATTGTGTAGCAATAAGACTTTCCATTTGCTTAGTGAGAATTTCCACTTGAGATTGTTCAACTACACTTTTATTTGGCTCTACTTTAAAACCTTGAGTAGGCTCCATCATTTGAGGAATAGGAGTAGAGTCAAAAAGCATAGCATGGGATTGTTCTCTAACTTGCTCCTTAGTTTGTGGAAGGTTAGCTTGAGGAAGACTAGTTTGCTCATAAAGCATGGATTGTCTTTGATGTCTATGGGCTACAGCCTCTACTACTTTACGCACTTTTTGCCAATTGTTAGTAAGACCATAGCGCTTATCTGGTTCTTCTAATCGCCGTTCAACTTCCCTACGAGTTTCAGGATGAAGAAGCTTAAGAAAATTGATCACAAGATCAAGTTCCAAAGTTATCTTATCCTCATCAGGAAGTTGTTCATAGCGTCTAATATACTCATTTTGTAAGTGAGTAATAGAGCTACTAGGCTTTGGAGAATTGACCCATCGTAAGAATCCATCTCGATTATGTTGGCTATAATCTTCAAGATAGAATTCTTTGAGCATCTCCTTTCTAAAATCACTCCAAGGAAGACTATCATATTGAGTGACACGGTTTATGATAGAGCTATCAACAATTTGTTCAAAGAATGATATCAAAAGATCTTCGGGAAGACCAAAAATCATAGCTTGCTCTTCAAACAAATCTAAGTAGCTTGTAATGTTGATGCCATTGAATTTTCCCTTCTCTCTCAACATAGAAGAGACTATTCTTTGGCCTTGTTTCTCAACAATAAGGGATTTGAATCCTTCCTCCATCTTATGTGAACAAGCAAGTGATGCACGATGCTCTAGATCTCTCACAAATGCGTTTACTTCACGACGAAGATGTGCACGATACTGTGAGAAATCCAGTGCAACACTCAAGACTGATGATGGTGATATGATGAGTATGAAAAACATGAAACAAAGGATATGGATCACAACCTCCCAACAAGATCAGAAGCAAACGCCACGAAGCGTTTCACGTCGGGTTCAAATGTGGAGGTGATCGCAATCCGGGTGGATCGGGTCCGGTCGTGGCACACACACGGTGTATGAAGCTAATTTTAAGGACATGAAAGTGAAATTAATGTTGAGTATGGAGAAGAGAGAGATGTTGAAATGATTATGGGAATGGGAAAGTAGGAGTGCAATTTAGATTTATGAACATGAATGATAAGGATGAAAGAGAACCATACACACGAATCAAATTTGGAAGGAAGAATGGTCCATTGAAGGAGCTTCTTAAACACTTCCTAATTCTAATTCATATGCATAGTCTTCTTTGGATGATATGTATGCATGACGTGAATAGATGGAATCCTTACACATAAACCAGTTTCGAAAGGAAGAATGGTCCAATATTGGGGCTTCTTATACACTTTCAGAAACTAATCAATATGTATGGGTATGTATGGTTTATATGCATGCAAGTGAATTATGATAATAGAGTTTACTCACAAGCTCAAAGAAACATCCTCACTGGTTCAACGCAATACTGCGGAGCCTTCTCACACATAGAAGAAATAGAAGACATGTAAAAATACTTAAGAGACTGAGAGAGGAGACAAGAGACAAGTGACAAGTGACATGAATTAAAAGGATTGGAATTAAGATACATGTATAAGATCGTCGTGGTACGTCAAGCTAGGCAGTCTATTGATCAAAGGTGGTTCCGACCCTCAAACCATGACAGTTCAACCGAATGTCACACGTAAGAAGGTGAGTTCCACTCCAGTGACCCTATGTCTGTCTAGGCTCGTAACGTCTAACTAAAGAAGTCTAAGACTCATTAAAATCAGCTCTAACTCACTCACACGCTCCACCGAGGGTGAGTCAAGATAGAGATGCTGGTTTCAAGAGCCTATCCTAGATTGGAGTTCTAACTTAAATTTGAAACTAGGTTCTATACTCATACTAGCTCACCTTGGATCCTCACTCGCTCAACCGAGGGTGATCGTCTCAAGGAAACCGTAAGCTAGCATGAGCCCTATGGATGCCTAACAATGATGCTCTAGGAGTTTGGAGGGGGGTTTATATAGTTTTTTGAATGAATTTGGGCCCTTGGATCTAGAGAAATCAACTCTCAACTCTAGGATCACTACTTTCAATTACAACCATTTGATTAATCAAATCAATGGCTTGGAATTGTTCTTTCTATCAAATCTAGTGTAAAGGAGTGAAATTTAGGCACCCTCATTCTCTACCATTGGATCTGGGGATGATCTGGACCGTCGGATCAATGCTGACATCAATTCGGATAAGATAAGCCACTATTTTTGGAGAAATGCTGCATTATTGATCTTTGATTGTAAAAAAGGTCTTCTTTTATGGAAAAAATTCGTGGATCCTCCTTCCTTTATGCTTTAGTGCATCTCCACCCTTGAATATGAGCTCATCTTGACCGTACAACATGGTTCAATCATATTTTGACATGTGGCAGACATTCAAGCCTTCAATTTTCTTATTCTAGAAAACTGCGGTGACCTTGAAAACTGGACTTTGTGCTCTTTGACCCTCCAAAAATTCTTTGATGAAGATGAAACATTGTAGGACTATGTTTCCAAAGATCTCCTTCAGGAATATGCAAAAATAACTCCCATCTGAATCTCCCTTGTACAAGTTTGACTACATTTGGAAGCTTGCAAGGTGGCATTAAGGTCTCTAGGAAGCTCTAATGGCCTTGAAAATTTGTACAAATATGTAGCCACATATGATCTTTATACATGCCAAACCATATGGCTAACATAAATTTCTATACAAGAATTTGTAGGGTCAAACTAGAAAAAACACATTTTTACAAAATGAACATAGCATATCAATGTGCTACAAAATCCATTCTCTGCTGAAATTTGGGCTATAGACTGCCTTTGACAATCTTTACAAGTATATGGATTTTCATCTAATTTGGTGACAATGAAATTTTTGCCCTAATTTCCTAACTTTGACCAACTTTGACCGCTACCATGGAATTTCTTGATTTCTTTGAAACTTTGTATGTGAGCTTCCTTTGACATCCTTGATGCATCTTGGACTGCTCGGGGAATTCCGGCTACCTTCACCAAATATGTTCTTTGTAGGCCTTCACAAGTGAGAGAGGAGAGAAAATCTCGACGACAATGTTGCAGGTCAACATATGACATACAAATGTGAAGCATGTCAATTAGGTAAAGCTCATAAGCATTCCTATTCCAAGCATGGTTTTATGTACTCAGAGAAGCTTGCATTGGTACACACAGATGTGTGGGGACCATCAAAGGATTTCAGTATAAATGGGCCAAGGTATTATGTGATTTATGTTGATGATGCTACTAGATGGATCACTATTTATGTGATCAAAGATAAGTCAGAAGTGTTTAATACATTTAAACACTATCATGCATATGCAGAAAGAATTACAGGTCATAAGATGAAGAGATTAAGGTCAGATGGAGGGGGAGAGTATTTCTCTAATGAATTTAGTGATTACTTGTGGAATGCAGGTATAAAAAGGGAAGTTACTTGCAGGTACTCTCCTCAACAAAATGGTGTAGCAGAAAGAAGAAATAGAACACTTGTTGAGTTTGCAAGATCCATGATGAAGGAGAAAAATTGCCCTAATTATTTGTGGGTTGAGGCTGTAAATACAGCTACTTATTTGGTCAATAGGTTACCATGTAAAGCCTTGCAGGGTATGACACCATATGAGGCTTGGTGGGGTAAGAGACCTACCTTGGATCATTGCAGAGTTTTTGGATGTGTGGCATATGCATATGTGCCATCACAATTAAGACACAAATTGGAACCTAAAGCTAAAAAATATGTGTTTATTGGTTATGATGATAAGCAGATGGGATACAGGTTGTGGAATCCATCCACAAAACATTTTCTTGTATCAAAAGATGTTACATTTGATGAGCAAGATACTTGGTATGCAGGTACTATCAATCTTAATACAGATGATGAAGAGATTATGAGCCAAAGGAAAGGTAAGTCAAAGGTACAAATAATTGATGGAGAAGAGAATAATGAAGTGCAGGTTGAAGTGGAAGAAACACCTAGGTTTGATCCTGAATATGAAGAACCAGAAACCTCAAGAAGTGGAGAACTTAGGAGGTCTACAAGGAACAAATGGCAATCTACAAGGTATAGCTATGATACTTCATTTTTGGCCACAAAAGACTATGCTTATATGATGAAAACAGATGAAGACCCTTCTACATATGAAGAGGCAAAAGGTAAGGGAAAATGGGAGAAAGCTATGCAGGAAGAATATGATGCATTATTGGAGAATCAAACATGGGATTTGGTTCCTAAACCAAATAGTCAGAAGATCATTGGATGTAAGTGGGTTTATAAGACAAAAAGATTTGCAGATGGAAGTGTGTCTAGGTACAAAGCTAGACTTGTTGTCAAAGGGTTTGCTCAGACATATGGTGTTGACTATGATGAGACTTATAGTCCTGTGGCAAAGATGACAACCATCAGGGCACTTATAGCTATTGCTGCATGTAAAGGTTGGAAGTTATGTCAACTTGATGTGAAAAATGCTTTTTTGAATGGTTATATTTCAGATGATGTGTTCATGGAGCAACCTCAAGGGTTCAGAGATAAAAGGTATCCAGATCATGTGTGCAAGCTCAAGAGAGCTTTGTATGGCTTAAAGCAAGCCCCAAGGGCATGGAATTATAGACTTGTAAAGTTCTTGAAAGAACTTGGATTTCAGGTGTCTAAAGCAGATAGTAGCTTGCTTGTCAAAGCAAGTGATAATGGTTTCATATACATGTGCATATATGTTGATGATATAATCCTTACAGGTACAGATGAAGAAGGAATACAAAGACTCAAGAAGCAAATGGAAAAGGAGTTCAAAATAAGTGACTTGGGAGACTTGTCATACTTCTTGGGCATGGAGATTACATATACTCAACATGGAGTATTTGTGACTCAAGAAAGGTATTTGAAGAACTTGTTAATCAAGTTTAAAATGGATGATTGCAGGGTAGCACCAACACCAATGGAGGTGAATCACAAATTGAGTAAATTTGGAGGTGAAGAATTCAAGGACATGAGACAATATCAGAGTTTGGTTGGTAGTCTTATCTATGCTACTTTAACTAGACCTGATTTATCATATGCAGTAGGGGTTTTGTCTCAATTCATGCATTGCCCAAGGAAAGAACATTGGATTGCAGGACAAAGAGTGTTGAGGTACATTAAGGGTACACTCAATGAAGGTTTGTATTATGGGTTTACATCAGATACAAATATGAAAATTTATAGTGATGCAGATTGGGCAGGTAATCCAGATGATAGAAGGTCAACTTATGGATACATGTGTTATGTGGGAGATAAACTTATCTCATGGTGTTCCAAGAAGCAACATACAGTTGCTTTGTCTTCTACAGAAGCTGAATATAAAGGCATGGTTGAAGATGCAAAGGAAGTGATTTGGCTCAAGACCTTGATGAAGAGTTTTGACATTGTGCATGGGATACCAATTATATATGGAGATAACATGAGTTCATTGTATTTAGCTGCTAATCCTATTTTTCATGCCAAGACCAAACACATTGAGATTCAGTATCATTTTCTAAGAGAGAAAGTGATGGATAAGGAGATTGAAGTCATACATACTTCAACTAAAGATCAGATAGCTGATATGCTTACAAAGAGTTTGGATGGACCAAAGTTACAGAAGTTTAAAGACATGGCAGGCATAAAGAAGATAAGAGAAACCTCAATTGATGATTGAGGGGGAGCTGTTGGTGCAGACCAATCACCAATTGAATGTTTGGAAGATTAAAGAATGAAGGAAGATTCAATTCTTGAAGCTTGGAAGAAGGATACATTCAGAGGATATGAGGAATGTACACATATGTACATTAGTATAGTTATAGTTCACTTAGATCTTTGATTAGTCATAGACTTGTACAAATTTCTCTATAAATACCTTGAAAATGTCGAGGCGTGATATGAGAGCATATGTAAGAATAGATGAGTGAGTATAGAAGTCAAGAAAGGAGAAGTTAGATGTCATGAGACATGTGAAATGTTAGTTGAGTTTTCCTCTCATCACTCAACTGTAATTTTCTGAGTAATCGAAGAAATATTGCGCCCAATGTTTCTGTGTCTGCTCCGTCTGTGTTAGATCATTAGTGAAATCCTTTTGAGGATATCTAAGTTCATAGTTAATGAGTCTATGACTTGAGTTTCAGAGTCTAATTGTAAAAAGTGTAGGAGTACTAAGACAAATCATGCACTCATCAAGGAGACCACACATGGATGCAGCTACAAGAGTACTTCAGTACCTCAAAGGTACAATCAATGAAGGTATATTCTATCCTTAATCTTCATATTTGGATATCAAAATATATTCGGATGTAGATTGGGCAAGAGATAAGGATGATAGAAGAAGTACCTCTGGTTACTTAGCATTTGCAGATTCAAAGCTAGTGTCATGGAGTTCCAAGAAGCAAACAATAGTTGCTTTATCCTCAATTGAAGTAGAGTATAGAGGTTTGACATAACAACTCAAGGTGCAATATGTTTAAAAGCATTGTATAAAAATTTGGGACTTGTGACTTCCAAACCTCACATATTTGGAGATAATGTAAGTTCCATGCATCTAGCACAAAAACCCTATTTTCCATGCAAGAACCAAACATATAGAGGTTCATTACCACTTCATAAGGGAGAAACTCATGGCAAAGAAGATTGACATTTCATTTTTTCCAGCTCAAAAGCAAGCAGGAGATATGATGATGAAGGCACTTGATGGAATAAAGATTTGTAGGTTTAAATCAATGGCACATATTCAACCTCTTAGAGAATGAAGAATCAAGCATACTTTAGCCTGAGGGGGAGCTGTTGGAACATCAAGCTTACACTATGCTTGAGGTGGATTTGATCTACATCAAAAAGCTATCGTTTGGATTATGTCAAAAATATCCATTGAAGAGTTCTTTTATTTATGCTCATGTATTGTATTTTTTTAATGAATTTTTTATGGGTCATTTACCAATGTAAAAGCCTAGAGCTTTACACATGTAAAATGCAAAAAGAAGAGCTCAAATTCCATGAATTTGAGGTGGTTGAGCTTGACAATCAATCAATCAATCACCTATAAGTAGATCAAATTAGAACTTCACTTTTCCTATATTGTAGAAAAGTGAATTTATTCTCTTCAAAAACCTATTGTGCCTTCATTAAAATTCAAAATCCACTTGTAGGAGTCGTGGATCACTTCACAAGTCTATATAAATTTTCAAATCACTTGTACATTACATGGAAGCAATATACATACACTTTTGGCCATCATTGTCTTGCTCTTTCATTTCTCTACAACATCTTATTCAACAATAGTGAACTTGCAGAGGCTATTGCTCTCTCTAAGGAGCTCCAAATTGGATGAATCAACATTCAGTGCAAAGTTATTATAGTCTATGTAAAAATTTACAAAGCATTTGGTTTGGTAGATTGGGATAAATCACAATTTTTCTATCTCAGGGTCTATCTCCCTGCAACCCTGAAAAATAGGAGGTATCAATGTTGAGTGTCAAGTTCATTCCAGAAGCATATTTTGCTTATTACTTGTACTCTCGTGCATTCTATACACTTGAACCTATGTGTATCATTCCTCCAAAAGTATTTTGTTCAATTGTAATCATGTTGATTGCTATGAGCATTTGAAGTTGATTGTTTCATCAAAAAAGATAAGAAGTTTTTTGAGCTAGTAATGCACAAATCTATTTGTTTTGTATCGACTCTTTCTCCTTGGTGCTCCAAAGTACATAGTGGATTCAATTGCACTTATCACATGCCTATAAGTTCTAAATGAGTCTCCATAAGCTCAAGGGCTCGTCATGTGCTAGTTGGCTGGACCAAACTTCGTCACTTCACAACTCATTTCTCTAGCTCCTACAAGCTTCTCCAAGTCCTTTTGATATTGGGGAACCAATTCCTTGTAATTGCAACACTTAGGGGTCACAACTAAAGTCAATCACAATGAATATCCTCATAGAGATGTAACCCCATTGTAGTGGAACCCAATCCATAGAACATTAGATGAAATGGATTCAGTGCATTACACAGGATCAGACTTGTCATGGATGCATGAAGACATCCACTTATGGATGTGTAAAGTTGCATGGGAAGAAGACAAAATATTAGAAGCAAGAGACATAGGAGCTAGTGAGAACCCTAGATCAGTTCAATGTTGGTGCAATTAAAACCAAGCCCACATACTTGGTTGATTAGCCCATATTTGATTTATTGACATAATTTATGCAAGGCTTCATA
The DNA here is from genome assembly GCA_020310875.1 of Ceratopteris richardii. Classification (NCBI taxonomy): domain Eukaryota; kingdom Viridiplantae; phylum Streptophyta; class Polypodiopsida; order Polypodiales; family Pteridaceae; genus Ceratopteris; species Ceratopteris richardii. The sequence continues at coordinate 125,158,328 of CM035418.1, read as the reverse complement.
TGATCAACCTCTTGTAAAAAGTTCTTCACATTTACCTTTGTAAAAGTGGTAAACATCCACGACTCGTTTGGTTGATGAGTGATGAGGGAATCTATCTCGTGGAGTTAGGAAGCTCTAAAATCATGACTTGTTTGGTTGATGAGTGATGAGGGAATCTATCTTGTAATTTAGGATTCACGTTTAGGTAGATCTTTGAATTTGAATTCAAACTTTGGCTCTAAGTACAACTATAAGAAGAGGATCAAAAAGACCTGCATGCATCTCAAGCCCATGAGATCATTTTGAGAGAGATTCATTGTGAAGTGAGAGCTTATCTCATAGCTCATGCACCTCTCACACATTGAGCAATGTATGATTGCCAATGACATTGTATTTGTATATGATTTAATACATATATGATCATTACATTCTCATTTCACTTCTCTGTGATAACTCCATCAGAACAGTGATCTTCTCAGAGCTTGTTCTCAGTGCATGATTGATCATTTGTCATGATTTAAAGCAGGATAATTTAGGATAATCTCTAGTACATTTCTAAAAAATTCCATTAGCATTCATTTTCAGGATTGCGAGATATTAACTCATCTTTGCTCGCTGGTCTGTTGACTGTTGAACCCCTAAATTGTCGAGATGGTCTTATGGTTTGCTAAACATTTTTCTCTGTGTGTGGTCCATCATTTTTTATGAAATCACTCATGATTGGTAGCTTACTAAGTTAACTAGAGTTTCCCAAAAGGAATTAAGCCAATTATTGCTGTGCTTAGAGAACTCTTCAAAACATTGAACAGGTATAAGAACAAAAATAACTAGTCTTTTGTTCTTGGATCAACTCCAACCTATCTGTTTTAATCCATTGATTAGTTGATCATGTTACAAGCAACATATATGATTATTTATGATCATTAGCTAGCTAAAGAGGCCCACTACACTCTCTAGCAATTATTCTTAGCAGGTGTGAAGCAAGATCAAGCAACACCACTTTATCTCTAAAGACTATCCACCATCTCCTCCAACAGTGGTATCAGAGCAACAACAAGCAAGATGGGAGATGGATTTCCATCCTACATTTAAAAATTGGATAGAAACAACTACTAAACATTCTCACTAAGGATGAAAACCTACCTTCAAGGGAGAAATCTATATGGTTACATCTCAGGAGATGAAGAAATGTCACTACTCATCATGAACATGACATCCAAACAAGGTTAAGATGATGAGCATCTTTTCTATATTGATTTAGGTTGTTCCAATCATGTGGCTGGAAATGTAGCTTTATTATTTGACCTTGAAGAACCCAAAGGGAAGCATGAAGTACAAATAGGTGATGATACTAAACACTCAGTCAAGCAAATTGGAAATGTCAAAACATCTAATGGTAGCATGAACCTTTTGAGTAAAGTTCTCTATGTGCCAACTATTACCAAAAACCTAACTAGTGTTGGATAGATTATTGAGAAAGGTTTATAGGTCAGATTCACTAAGCATGGAGCATATGTGGAAGACCCTCAAAAAGGCTTCAAAAGGATTGCTAAAGGTGAGAAGTCTGGTAGATTATTCACATTTGAGATTGAAGACACAAGGAACATATCTCTATTCAATTATAGAGATCAAACTTTATCTGAGTCAGAAATATGGCACAAAAGGCTAGGGCACATAGGAGAAAGAACTCTAAATCAAATATGCTGGGATCAAAGTGTGCTTGGCATTCCTAATGTGACCAAGCAACATATTATATACAAATGTGGAGCATGCCAATTTGGCAAAGCTCATAGGCAACCATTCAACTGGAAGGGATACATTCATGAAGACTATTTCTCATCCGTACCTGTAAGAATTATGTCATCAACATATATGCACATGTAAATGAACCCATCATCACTTGCTTTAACAAGCAAGCTACTATCTTCTTTAGATACTTGGAAACCAAGTTCCTTCAAGAACTTTACAATTCTATAATTCCATGCCCTTGGGGCTTGCTTCAAACCATACAAAGCTCTCTTGAGCTTACATACATATTCTAATTACCTTTTATCTCTAAACCCTTGTGGCTGCTTCATGAAAACATCATCTAAACTATAACCATTAAGAAAAGCATTCTTCACATCTAATTGACATAATCTCCAACCTTTACATGCAGCAATGGCTATGAGTGTCCTGATGGTTGTCATCTTTACCACACGACTATATGTCTCATCATAATCTATACCATATGTCTGAGCATAAACTTTCACAACAAGTCTAGCTTTATACCTAGACACACTTCCATCTCCATACCTCTTTGTCTTGTAGACCCATTTTCATCCAATGATCTTTTGACTATTTGGTTTAGGAACCAAATCCCATGTCTCATTCTCCATCAATGCATCATACTCTTCTTGCATATCTTTCTCCCAATTTTCCTTACCTTTTGCCTCTTCATATGTAGAGGGGTCTTCATCTGCTTTCACCATGTAAGCATAGTCTTTAGTAGTCAAAAAAGAAGTGCCATAGCTATACCTTGTAGGTTACCATTTGTGTCTTGATGACCTTCTGAGTTCTCCACTTCTTGAAGTTTCTGGTTCATCACATTCTAGATGAAACCTTGGCACTTCTTCTCTTCAACTTCAGCTTGTACTTCATTGTTCTCTTCTTCGTCAAATATCTGAACCTTTGATTTACCTTTCTTTTGATTAAAAACTTCTTCATCACTTTCATGATTATTGATTGTTCTTGCATACCAAGTACCTTGCTCATCAAATGTAACATCCTGTGATACAAGAAATTGCTTTGTGGATGGACCCAACAACCTATAACCCATCTGCTTATCATCATATCCAATGAACACATACTTTTCAGCTTTAGGTTCCAATTTATGCCTCAACTAAGATGGCACATATGCATAAGCCAAAAATCCAAATACTTTGCAATGATCTAAGGTAGATCTCTTACCCCACCAAGCTTCATATGGTGTCATACCCTGCAAAGCTTTACATTGATGGAGAGTGTTGATCTCCAAAAGAATAACCTACTCTTATGATTAGAGCACCTCTATACCAAGAATAAGTCAAAATCTTCACCAAATTAGAGGTTCAATCTCCAAATTATCAAAAGTTGAAAAATTCTGTGAAGAAGATAAAACACAGAAAGTCTGCTGCACAATTTCTTCTCATTGACCTATCAAACATGTAAAGTTTTCTATGAAATTTTGTATGGAGTGTCGCCTAGAAGTTGCGCACCTCTTCCAAGTTAAATTTATTCAAAAGGTTTAGTATAACTTGAGAAATCAACTTCACAAGTTACCTATGTCTAAATCTGCACTTCTGAGAAGTCGATTTTGACACCCCTAACTTCTAACACATAGTTCTATCAATCTTGAACCCGTTTAAACAAATGCTTGTAGATAAAAGCAGCTTACCTTCTAACTTAAAGATTAAGTGCTTGCTTGCACAAAACTTTAAATTGTGGAGTGAGAACTGACCAAAAAATCAAGATCAAAATTTGCACCTGTTTCAGAGAACTGTGAACACTCATCACATATGAATGTTCCTATTAACAATTCTCCTAGTATCTCCGCTTGTTTGAGTAGCTTATATAAGGTACCTACCAAGCTTTGATACTCTTTAATGTCTTCAATTTTATTACCTTCATAGAAATTAAGTAAATGATTTGTCTTCAAAGGTGTACCTACAAATTTAGTGTTCTCCATTTTGAACTAAAGAAGTAGATCCTAGATGTATCTCCTCTAAGTTAAGTACATTCCTTCATTTGTGTATATGACATGCATACCTATAGAAGAATGTGAGCTCACCTAAATCGTTGATTTTGAACTCCTCTTGCATGTGTCTCTTGATTCTTTGAATGCCATTAAGATCATCACCTATCAGAATTATGTCATGTGCATATACACATAGGTAGATAACCTCATTGTGATCCCTTTTGATGAATAGACAAGGATATAAGTTGCTAAGTCTGAACCCTTGATCTTGAAGGTATGTAACCAAACCTTCAATTCCAAGCTCTAGGAGCTTGTTTCAATCCATACATTGATTTTTGAAGTCTACAATGCATGATTAAGGTTTTCAAAACTTGGAGATTATGACATGTATACTGTTGGTGTAGACCAAACACAAATTGGTGCTTATGTAGGTTAATGAATTCAAGCAAGATCATGGACAAAGATAACGAGAAGTTTGGTGCAAATAAATATCAAAAAGAATGAAGGGGGAGCTAGTACAAATGATAGAAGATCCACTCATGGATACTTATGCTATATTGGAGATAAGCTTGTATCATGATGTTCAAAGAAGCAAAACACACTTGCTTTGTCATCCATAGAAGCTGAGTATAAAGGAATGGTAGAAGCAACAAAGGAAGTCATATGGATGAAGAATTTGATGAAGAGTCTTGGAGTTGATCAGGGAGTTCTAGTTATACATGGTGATAACATGAGTTCACTTTACTTGGTAGCTAATCCTATTTTTCATACCAGGACTAAACATATTGAGATTCAATATCATTTCTTGAGGGAAAAACTCTTGATAAAGAAATTGAAGTCACATATACTCCAACAAAAGAACAAGTAGCTGATATGTTAACCAAGAGATTAGATGGACCTAAGTTACAAAGATTCAAATACATGGCAGGAATAAAGAAAAAAAGCATAATCACAATTCTTAATTGAGGGAGAGTTTTTGGTGAAGACCAATCACAAATTGGTGCTTATGAAGGCTAATGAAGTCAAGCAAGAGCATGGACAAAGATAAAGAGAAGTTTGGTGCTGATAAAGATAAAAAAGAATGAAGGAAGCAATGGATGGAAAGCATGAGACATGACTAAGCATATATTCACTTCAAAGGATCCTAATTAGTGTATTATAGTTGGAAAATTAATAAACCAAGTGAGTAATAATGTATTGGGCATTATCTACTTATGAGTTCTTGGATATATAGCTCAATTATGACTTTAGAAGAAATGAGAGTTCATTATCGTAGAAGAGGTAGAAGTGTCGAGGGAAATCTATAGGATTATAGCTCAATCTAATTCACATTTCTCTCATGATGATCAAGTGGATCAAAACTCCTTGTACACAGATCTAACTCAATAATAAAGCAAGCTATGGTTAAAGTTTCATGTCCTAATCCCTTTCATAGTGTGTGTATGGTTCATAGGAACATTCATATCTCAACTATCTAAAGTGTAGACTCAAAAATGGTGCATCTTGTCAATTAATGTTTTGCTCAGATCTCAATGATGCATGTACATTTTTTGTGTGTTTAAGCACTAGAAATCTAATTTAAGAGATAAGTAAGATATTTCCAAAAGAATTTTGAAAAATGGGTTTTAGTTTGAGAGAAATCAGAGGTTGAAGTCACCTATGTCAAAGTCGCCATTTTTTAACATCGATTTCAAACATACTATTGATCTTAGTGATTAATCAAAGTTTTAATCAATCTAATCGAATGTTCGTTGTACCTTAAGGTTGTGCAAGGATCATATAAATATTCATATGTGATTTGGAGCATTAAAATCTATGAAATTTGCAAGTAGTGAAGTTGAATCTTGAGGTAGACTATTCAAGAAGGACAGAAGTCCAAAAATTGAAGAAGGAAGTATACTTCAGTCTTGAACTTGGAAAGATTTGAAGTAATTGATGTAAATTCTTGTCTATACTTGACATAGATGTGTTCTTAAGTCAAGGTAGTTTTGAGATTGGGGATTTGAAGGTCTCCATCATATACATCTCCACTTATCCAACCATTTAGAAATGCATTGCTTACATCAAGTTGGAGGAGTCTCCAATTTGTTGGAGCAGCTACATTTATCAATGTTCTAATTGTAGTGATCTTTGCAACTAGTGAGAATGTTTCCTCATAGTCTATACCATGAGTTTGTGAGAATCATTTGGCAACTAATCTTGCCTTGTACCTACAAATTGATCCTTCTAATTTCTCCACACTCTTATATCTTTTCTTTGCATCTTAACTTCCATAGTTTCTAATCCTTTTCCCTTTCATCTTAGTCATAATTTGTATCACTTCTTGGATCCTCGACTCGTGTATCATGCTTTCTTCCTAGTTGATCAGAATCAGAATTAAGATCATATGCTAGAGTCACCTTTTGGATGTTTTCATCATACCAAGACTTGTGTTCTTCAAACACAACATCCCTACTTAGTGAATTGCTTGGTTGAAGGATTGTAGAAATTGTAATCCATCTGAGTTGAGTCATACCCAATAAACACTACCTATTTTGCCCTTTCATCTAGCTTACCTCTTATTTGTGATGGTACTTGAACATAAGTTGAACAATCAAACACATTGCAATGTCCAAAACTAGGTTTCCTTCCATGCCATGCTTCATAAGGAGTCATACCTTGAAGTGATTTGGATGGTAGTCTATTGAAAAGGTACACAACAGTTGAAATAGCCTTTGCCCATAGATAATGTGGCAACCTCTTCTCTTCAAGAATTGTTTTGGTTGATCCAACCAATGTCTTGTTTTGTCTTTTTGCAATTTCATTTAGTCCAGGAGAGTATCTAGTAGTCACTTCCCTCTTTATACCTTTATCCTATAAGAACTCATCAAATTCCTTGGAGAAGTATTCTCCCCCTCCATCAGATTTGAGCTTCTTGAGTAATCTACTTGTATGATTCTCCACATGTGCTAGATACATTTTGAAGCAATCAAACACTTCATTCTTACTTTTGATAAAGTACAGAATAGTCCATCTACTATGGTCATCAATAAATGAGACATATTACCTTGATCCTACCAATGAAGGTTCTTGACTTGGCCCCCATACATATGTATGTACTAAGTCCAATAAGTTGTTGTGGATGTAGCCTTTGTGGTTGAATGGTTTTCTTTGTGTCTTCCCAATCTGACATGCATCACATCTCTTGATCATGCATTGCTTTGATATGTTTGACAGCCCTAGAATACTTTGATCCCTGCATATATCCTTCAAGTTTTTGTCATTCACATGAGAAATTCTCTTATGCCACACTTCAAGCTCATTTAGGGTTTGAGACCTAAACGTGAATAGAGCTATGTTCCTCATTTCTCCTACTTCAAAAGTAAAGAGCCTACCATGCTTCTCACCTCTGACTATCTTCTTGAAGCCTTGATGTGGATCTTCCACAAAAGCTCCATGTTGGGTGAACCTAACTTGCAACCCTTTTTCAAATATTTGGCCTACACTTATTAGGTTTTTAGTGATAGTGGGTGCATAGAGAACCATACTCAAAATATTTATTCTACCATTGGAAGCTTCGAAATTACCAATCATCTCCACATTGTTCTTAATATCATCCCTATTTGTACTTCATGTCTATGCTTTGGACTTGCCAAGTCAGATAGAAGAGCAATGTTGCCTATAACATGATTTGAACATCTGAATCTATGAAAAAATTGATCATCTGTCTTACCTTCCTTATCGATTAGATTGATTAGAAGCAATGATTCTTCATGTGGTTGATCTTTTGAATAATTATTGAATTCCCTTCTATTGTGACTTCTATTGTTGATTTTGAAGTTATGTCCATCTTTTCTTGTAGTGTTGCCATATCCACCTCTTCCACTTCCTCTCTGGGTCTGTCCATTGAACCAACAATTTCAAGTGGTGTGGTTTGTCTTATCACATATGGCACGAGATTGAGCATTCTAACCTTTGGTTTTTTCATGCTTTGGTCCTTTCTTCTTCCTTTTCCACTTGCTCTTGCCTTCAAAGTTTGCTTGGGAAGTCTGCTCTTCATCTTCTTCCTTCTTCTTGCCTTTCAGCTTCTTGTCCTTCTTGTCTGCATGTAGAGCACTAGTTGAATTACCATGATAGGGATTTACCTTCCTTTATGCTATTGTTGGCCTCTTGATTGAAGAGTTATCCAAGAAAGATGTTGAAGTTTGGATCTTACACATCCATGATGAGATCATAAGCTATGGTGAAAGATTGCCATTGCTTGCCACCTCTAATCCCATTGAGAACTTACATCATGATGGCCTCTTCTTAAATCAGCTCTCCAATAGATGAAAATTGATCAAGAACCTCCTTGACCTTTGTAATAAACTCTGTGATGGTTTGTTTAGGTGTCGTCTTCATCTAGTTGAACTCGTTCCAAAGATGGTTCTTCCTTGCCTTTGCGCTAGTAGAAAAGAATGTCTCTAGGGCATCCCAAGTCTCTTGAGATGTATTGCATCCTCTAATATGTGGTAATAGAAAATTAGAGATAGAGTTTAGTATGTATGAACTTTCTTGAGAATCCCTTACACACCAAAGTGTGAGCTTATCTGTCTCCTCTTGTGTAGGCCCTCATTTGGATCTTAGAGTAAGCATAGCTTCATCACTTGCTACAATTCCATACATATTTCTACCTTGAAAATAGGCCTCCATTCTGATTTTCCAAGCTACATAGTTGTGTCTATCAAGCTTCTCAATCATTGATGGAAATCCATCCATTCTTGATTTAGCTTTGATACCACTGAAAGAACTTGGAGAATCCTGTAGGAGGTAGAAAAGTGAGTTGCAAAGTGACAAACTTTGGTCTAGCCAACCAGCACACGACTAGCCCTTGAGCTTATGGAGAGCCAAATAGACCTTATAGGCATGTGATAAGTGCAATAAAATACACTATGTACTTTGGATCATCAAGGAGAAAGAGTTGATACAAAACAGATAGGTTTGAACATTGATTAGCTCATAAAACTTGCTATGTTTGGATGAAACAATCAACTTCAAATGTTCATAGCATCGAGAATTATTAAAATTGGAAAAACTCCTTTTGAAGGAATGATACACATAGGGCTGAGTGTATGGAATGCACAAGAGTACAAGTAATAAGCAAAATATGCTTCTGGAATGAACTTGAGACTCAACAGTGGTACCTCCTATTTTTTAGGGCTACATAGAGATAGACCCTGAGATAGAAAAAATAAGATTTCTCCAGGTCTACAAAACCAATTTTTTTTAAATTTGTTTGAATAATCAAGAAACTATTAACTTTTCAATGCATGCTCATTTCATCCAATTTGGAGCTCTGTAGAGAGAGTCGTAGCCTCTGCAAGTTCACTATTGTTGAAGAAGATTATCTACAGAAATGAAAGAGAAAGACAATGATGGCCAAAAGTATATGTATATTGCTTCCATGTAATGTACAAGTGATTTGAAGTCTTTTTATAGACTCGTGAAATATTCCAGGAATTCTACAAGTGGATTTTTAATTCAAATGAAGGCGGGATAGATTATTGAAGAGAATAAATTCACTTTCCTACAATCTAGGAAAATTGAAGATCTACTTTGATCTACTATTAGGTGATTGATTGATTGTCGAGCTCAACCACCTAAAGTTCATGGAATTCAAGCTCTTCTTTTCCCATTTTACATGTGTAAAGCTTTGAACTTTTACACTGGTAGATTACCCATAAAATACTTTAAAAAAATACAATAAATGAGCATAAATAAAAGAATTAATTGGATATTTTTTGAGGTAATCTAAACGATAGCTTTTTGATGTAGATCAAACCCACCTCAAGCATAGTGTAAGCTTGATGTTCCAACAAACCTTGCACTATCTGAAAATGTCTCATGAAAGGACTTCCCAAAAGCATCTCATAGACGTAGTTCTTTCTGAAGTCACATATGGAAAATGTATGTTTTGAACTCTACACCACAAGTGGTAAGGGTTATCCCTCCTAGGACCCCTAGGGGTTTCTGGATATGTTCATCTACCATTTGTAACTTCATTCTCTTCAGCCTAAGTGTTGACTTGCCCCAATGCTTCCATAAGGAGGTGGTAGCAATCACAACTCTTGTACCTCAATCTAAAATCATTTTGGTGGTAATAGGGAGATAGGTATCTCCTTCGCTCATGTCTCCTACCTTATGCAAGGGTATCTCCTAGAACTATCTTGTAAGATTCTACCTGAGATTGTGGTTTAGCTACTTCTGGCACCTGATTAGCTATGTGCTTCCACAGTTTAGGTTTAATCTTGAGGAGCTCCTCTAAAGTGAGTTGGAACTGCACTTTGGTCTTCTTTATTATGTATGTGTTCCTTGGTAGAATGGATTTATCACTTTTTATCATGACAATGGTGGTGCTCATGTGAATAGACATGGACTCCCATGGGCATGTAAAATGAGGTATTTCCTATAGGGAATTAGATTCAAAGTCTAATCTTTCATAAGATGACACATCTTCCTACTCTCCATAGATAGACAAAATGTCTCAACGGAATTGATTGTGAAGATCGTCAACTCATCTCAATGGGTGGGGGATTCCTGCTCTCATTGGCCATTTCTCTCTTTGAATCTTTTTCAAGAACTCTTGGGAGTACTAATTTATGGAAGAAGAGATTCCAATGTCATTGGAATTGAGGGCATAGACTTCCTTAGGGGGTGTGCATAGCCTTTCACTCCCACTATTATGCACCTTTGGTGTAGTTAACTTCCTAGATTTTTCTATCATTCTTTCTAATCTCTCCAACATTCTTGTAAAATGTAACTGGGTCTCTCCTAAGCTAGTTTTATTGAAAAGGTGGCTTGCATCAAACATGTCCTAAGAAAATTCTACCATTTTTTCACAAAGCTTGATCCTTTGAATTTCTAGGTCGTATCGGGGATAATATCTATCTAACTCTGCCACATTCGATCCTTCTTGAATTATGGCCTAAAATTCCTTGAACATCACTTCTAAATTTTATGGGGTGGAGTCCACTGGCACTAATCCTACTCTGGGTGGTGGTGGTACGGAGGGATGGTTTTGATGTGATGAAGGAGGTGGGATTTGAGAGTGGGTGTGGGATGTGATCTCTATCAATTTTTGTTTCTTTTAAGATTTTTCTAACTCACTCATTTTTCTAGCCCATTGTCTTTTTGTCCTTCCACGACTATCCTTCCAAGCTCTCATTCTCTTCTTAGCTATGTTTTCTATCTCACTGGTCTCTAAATTTTTCTCTTGATCCAAGCATTGAGTGTGTTGTAGTTGAGTGTGTTGTAGTTGAGTGTGTTGTAGTCCTTGAGCTCTAGTCACCACTTGCATGGGGGATGTAGTTTTCACACTTCAATCTCTTGATAGGTGCTTTTTTCCACAGTCTAGACAAAAGCCTTGAATAGTTACTAATTGAGGTTTTCCTTGAGGAAGGAGATAGTCACAAATGAAATGATCACCCTCACATCTATAGCATGGCCCTCTAGGTGCTTAGGGCCTCACTTGTCTGAGTTGGGTCTAGGGTTAGGGTTGGTATACATCACATTTGAGTATTGGGGTTCCCAACTTGGTTCATTAGGGGTTTCATATGGGTAGATCTCACTATGCTCAAGTGAATCCATGTAGTAAGGTGGCGGACTATCTACATGTGTCGAGTCAAAGCTTTGACTATTAGGATCACTTTTGAAACTCAATGGCAGTGCTCACGCTAGGGCCTTACTCAACTTATCCTCTAGTGATGCATACTTGACTAGAATAACATTGGCAGGAGGTCGTGGTTGTTGACCTAGCATAGGTTGAGGTCTTGTTTGAACTTGATAGTGGGGTTGATAAGGTTTTTGGGGCCTAAAATGTGGTGGTTCCTATTATGGATTTTGGTATTTCATTGGCTAGTGATATGGCTATTGGTAATTTTATCTAACCACTTTTTTGTTGTATGGGCAATCCTGCATTGTATGGTTAGTGTATCATCTTTCTATTGTGGAGTACTGGCTATTAGGGTTCCCTTGGGTTGAATCATGATTGGGCAAACATTGGCCATGTGATCTCCTCCACAATTGTAACAACCTTTCACATAGGCCATCTTGGGGTTTTGTTTTCTTGAGACTCCTAATCTTTGGGCTACTTTTTCTGCCAATTCGTTAATTGAACTTGAAGGTTTTGAAGTGAAACTAGTAAAACTATTTGAATCCTCATAGATCTTTGACATTTCTAACTCATCTCTTGGTTATCCTCAATATCTATGCACATTCGTACTTTCTCGGTGTTCCCAGGTTCCTTTAAGTAGACATAGGATTGTATCTTTGCACTCAGTATGCCATCCAAGAATAATCCCATTTGTTTGGCCACTATGGGTAGCTCTCAGATAGGACATCTCTCAAGGTATTGTCTAAAACTATGTCTTGCTAATCTAACTGTTTCTTGAGGTGTTTTCTTGAAACTATGACTCAACGATGTCAAGGTGTTGTGCCTTATACCACTCTTAGAGAACTGAGTGATGAAGGCTTCCAGCCAGTGGTCAATGTTCCTGAATTGAGCTTGATGCATGGTTGAAACCATGTCAAGTTTGTATTCTTTAGAGTTAGACCAAAAGCATTACATTGAGTGATTAAGACATCAACCTATTCAGATCTTAACACTTGTCTAAACTCGGCTACATGATCATATGGATCTCTTGTTCCATCAAAATATTTTTTCGTGGATTTGACCAATTGAGTAGGCCTCAGTATCCTAGGGTGTTCTCTAGGTCTTGGCAGGGGAAACTCATCCATGCCTCTCTGATGTCTTGGGCCTGTTAGTCTCTCCAAATCCACTCTTTTAGTTTATAATCCCGATCTTTCTCTTCTTGAGAGGTTTGCAAATCTTACTTCGAGCCTCTCCCTGGTCTTTTCCTTCTGACTACCTAGAACATGATATGACCCTTCTCCCTACTGATTGTGAGTTTCACGAGGCCTATCTAGAGGGAATATCAACTCTCCCTTCCAAGTGTATGTGTGTCTGCCATGTTCATGACCACAAATATCCTTTTGAAAGAGTTGTGTAGGTAGATTACCTTCCCTATGACATCTGGATCCTTCAAATCATAAATCATTACAGCATCTACCTTACTTGGTTTGTTTGGCTTAAATCTTCAGAAACATTCATCTATATCTCTATTCAAGAATAGTTATATGCTCTTGTTATCTTGAGGAATCCACTCTGGTGCAATTATCCTTGACAAGACTGACTTGCCACGTTGTGTTCTAGGTTATTTTCCAAGATTTTCTTGCTCCAACTCTCCTATCTTTCACTCGGGAATGATGATTCCAAATTCATCCATCCAATTAGGTGAGCTTGTAACCACATACATGGTTCCTTACTTATCAATATAGGAGAACTCTTCAAATTTGACCACTCGGTGTTCAATTCCAAAGGGTTGATTAGGGTTATTGAGTTGGACAATCGATCTCCTCAACCCATCCTCATAAACGAGAGCCCCTAATCTATTGGTTCTTATGTAGTCCAATTGAGCCTTGTAGGTGCCTTCAAGGGTCTCTAAGTAGGATAGTCCTCAACTACCTATGGGTCTTTCCATACTAAACAATATTTTTGAATCACTAGTACGTAGGGATAATAGTTGAGCTATTGAGCCCATGACCTAGTAGTGTGATTGATACTAGTTTCACATGACCTGATAGTTTGTCTATCCCTTCCTAGGTGTCTCCCTGACCTAAGGTTCATATGCTTTACTGGTTAGCCCATTTTCCCAAGTACAACCTTGTTGTAGGTTCTTTAGTATCAAACACTTGTTCTTTTTAAGTTCTTATGAATGTACTTTCTTGTCCTAATAGAACGTCGTAACAAGCATTTGAATCTGTCGCAATTGATGTTCATCTCATGCAATTTATGTTCCTTTATACTTGATTATTCTCAATCTAATTTTAATTAGCTTTCGACTTGAGAATTTAAAGATTCCTAAGTACTTTCATGTCTATCGCAATTCTAGGTTAATCCAACATGCTATTCGAGCTTAGCTTAGACTAAAAATTGATTGAGGGAGTGCAAGCAGAGAGTCCAGTAAAAAGAAAAGAAGAATAAGATCAAAGAACAAAACAACTCACTAAGAAGGAACCACCCTCTACCCAAAGTCCCATAAGGGCACGCATCAAGCTGCACTACCAAAGGACCAGGTCCCGAAGATTGGAAACAAAGATTTACAACAACCCGGACCTTTCAAGGAGAGACTATACACAAAGGATTCTTCATCGGATAAACTAACAAATTCTTTGAGAATCCTAGGTGCTTCTCCCTCCACCGAGTGTGTGCGGTGGAAAGAAATCAACAGGCAAAAGAGAATGCATGAAGTCCCAAAAGATGTAAAAGAAGATTTAAGAATAGGACCTTTGAAACAAACACCTCACTAAAATAGATGCAAGGTCGACCAAGTGATGCGTGCCGTGGAAAGAAGTAAATAGGCTCCCAAAAATACAATAGGGTCAGATGTGTGAGACGAAGTAATATCCGAAGACCAAAAGCTAGAAAGAGGTCGAGGCTGAGAAGTTGAAGAGGGTGACTAAGAATATCACATTCTTAGCCACTCGATGCGTGCCTGGCAGCCAGACTTAACACAGCAACCCAGATTTGTGAATATAAGGAATACCCAGGGTCTTAGAGAAGCAAAGGACTTAGATCGGATAGGGTAACAAAATCTTTGATAGTTGTTATCGCTTCTTCGACCACTGGGTGCATGTACTAAGGAGCTATAAACAAGCTGCAGACAAGAAGCAAAGCTTGTCAAGGGACGATACAGGCAAAGAAGGGGAGAGTGTTGCAGAGTAAAGAAGCACAACAGAGGAACCCCCAAAAATTTTCAAATTATGAGCATAATTTTTCTTCTTCAAAATCCTATGAAACTCCCTTGAAGCTATGTAAATGCACTAGAGGAGTTCTCTAGATGCATAAGCCCAAATCATTGTTGTTGGTGCATATCAATCACCAATTGAAGATTTGGAGTGAAGAAAATGGATACATTCACAAGAGTGAAGGACATGTACACATATGTACATTAGTTATAACATAGGTTACATATACTTATGTTTTGATGAGAGTTTGTACATAGATGTCTATAAATACTTTTGAAAAATGTCGGGCAAATAGAGAGAGCAGAAGAGAGAAGACAAAGAGAGACCATGTATGAGCATAGGAATAGAGAAATTAGTGATTGTAAATGTCAATAGACAGTTGAGAAAGAAGTTGAAGTCTCTCTCACTTTTCAGTTGTAGTCTTCTCCTGAAATGAAGGAAATGTTGCGCCCGATGTTTCTGCGTCTACTCCGTCTGTGGTAGATCATTTGTGAAATCCTTTTGAGGATATCTAAGTTGTTAGTTAATGAGTCTGTGGTTTGAATTTTAGAGTCTAATTGTAAACAGGTGAAGAGAATTGCTGATAGGAACATTCACATGTATTGAGTGTTCACAGCTCTCTGAAACAGGCGCACATTTCGAGTCCAAAGAAATGAGTAGTGCTCAGTGCACAGTGTAAAGTTTTACACATATGATAGCTTAAAATCTAAGTTGAGAGATAAGCTATCTTCAGTCAAAAGGATTTGGCAAAACGGGTTCGACATTGTGAGAACCAAAGTTAAGAAGTTAGGGGTGTAGAATCGACTGTTCTGAGTAACAGTTTCTGACATAGGTAACTTGTGAAATTGATTTCTCAAGTTATACTATAGCTTTTGAAGTAGTTTAACTTGGAGGTGATGCGCAATCCCTAGGAGATGATTCGTACAAAGTTTCATCAAAAACTTTACATGTTTGATAAGTCAATGTGAAGAAATTCTGCAGCAGACTTTTCTGTGTTTCACTTTCTTCACAAATTTTCTTAATTTTGAGAATTTGGAGATTGGACCTATAATTTAGTGAAGGTTTTGACTTACTCTTGATATAGAGGTGTTCTAAACTCAAGAGTAGGTTGTTCTTTTGGAGATTAACACTCTCCATCAGTGGTATCAGAGCAGGAGACATCAAAATCAAGGAAAGGAAGGTCCCGACTGCTGCAGATTCAAGAAGTTCAACATTTGAAGAGCTAAGAAGTGAAAGCTTGGAGTCAAAAGGCTGAGGAGAAGTCTACTCGACATCAAGAAAGGCAAAAGGAGCCTAATTCGAAGTAAAGGTACATACATTGTTTGTAAAGCTTGAAGTTTTCAATACACAGGTGGAAACAAGATGGGAGATGCTCTACAGATAGAGAAATTGGATAGGGAAAACTATCCTGCATGGTCAATGAGAATGGAAGCTCATCTTATGAGCAAAGATTTAATTGGTTACATCACAGGAGAAGAAGAGAAGCCAGAGTTCAGAGATCCTAGTGTTCCAACTAGGGAAGAGTTAGCAGATTTGAAAAATTGGATGAAGAAAGATGCTCAAGCTAGGAGCATTATCTATATGGGAGTCAATGATTACTTGTTACCTCATATTAGAGGTCTTGAAAGTGCAACTGACATATGGAATGCTTTGGAGGAGCATTTTCAAAACACTACAAAGTCAAGGAAGGCATCCTTATGGGCAGAGTTTACTACCTTCAAGAAGAAGGCCTCTCAGTCCATCTCAGATTATGTGACAAGGATGAAAGATATTGCAGATGCTTTAGGAGCTGTTGATGAAGACATTGAGGAAGATAAATTGGTAAGGCAAATCCTTACAGGGTTGAGAGGTGATGACAAATGGAAGCCATTTATTTTGTCTACAGAACTATCACTTGACCATTTCACTCCTGATTTAAATCAATTGTTAGGTCATATGCTAACATTTGAGCAGGATGTTAAAGGAGATGGTGACAAGAGTACAGGACATGCAATGTACTCAAAGGATAAGAAGAAGAATAGCAAAGGAAAACAACAAGCAGGTGAAGATGAAGGAACAACTACTCAAGCCAACTTCCTAAGAGGAAGAGGAGGTGGCAAAGGTAGAGGAAAAGGCAGGAATAACAAAGATGGAGGCAAAGCTTGCTGGATTTGTGGTAAGACAAATCACTTAGCTAATGATTGTTGGCACAATACTCAGAATAATAATGGATATAGTCAAAATTATAATGCAAGAGGAAGAGGTGGCAGAAATCAAAGAGGTAATTACAGAGGTAGAGGTGGAAGGAATTACTTTGGAAGAAATGCAGGTAGAGGATTCCAAAGTCAACAATACAACAACACCTACTACAATTATGCTTCAGATCAAAAGGAAGATTCAACACTGATAATGAATGCAACTTGTGAAAGGCAGAGTGAAGATCAAAGAGTCTTCTACATTGACTCAGGATGTAGCAATCACCTGAGTGGTAACATATCTTTGATGACTGATTTGGAAAGTAAAGTTTTTAATCATGTTGTTCAAACAGGTGACAACACAAAGCACAATGTGAAATCAATAGGATCAGTGAAGGCCAAGGATGGAAGCACCTTATTGAGTAAGGTCTTGTATGTTCCTACAATCCCTAAGAATTTGATAAGTGTAGGTCAAATTGTTGAAAAGGGATATGAAGTAAGGTTCACTAATGATGGAGTATATGTGGAAGACCCTAGCCAAGGGTATAAACAGATTGTTTCAGGAAAAAAGGAAGGAAGATTATTTACATTGAAGATTCAAGGTAACATTGGTCATGCTATGTTCACATATGAAGGACATAAGATCTCTGAGTTAGATCTTTGGCACAAGAGGCTTGGACATTTCAATGAAAGAGGTATTAAAGATATGGTTAACAATGGTTCAGTGCTTGGATTGCCTAATGTTGCAGGTCAACATATGACATACAAATGTGAGGCATGTCAATTAGGTAAGGCTCATAAACATTCCTATTCCAAGCATGGTTTTATGCACTCAGAGAAACTTGAGTTGGTACACACAGATGTGTGGGGACCATCAAAAGATTTCAGTATAAATGGATCAAGGTATTATGTGACTTATGTTGATGATGCTACTAGGTGGATCACTATCTATGTGATCAAAGATAAGTCAGAAGTGTTTAATACATTTAAACACTATCATGCATATGCAGAAAGAATTACAGGACATAAGTTGAAGAGACTAAGGTCAGATGGAGGGGGAGAGTATTTCTCAAATGAGTTCAGTGATTACTTATGGAATGCAGGTATAAAAAGGGAAATTACTTGCAGGTACTCTCCTCAACAAAATGGTGTTGCAGAAAGGAGAAATAGAACTCTTGTTGAGTTTGCAAGATCCATGATGAAGGAGAAAAATTGCCCTAATTATTTGTGGGCTGAGGCTGTAAATACAGCCACTTATTTGGTCAATAGGTTACCATGTAAAGCCTTGCAGGGTATGACACCATATGAGGCTTGGTGGGGTAAGAGACCTACCTTGGATCATTGCAGAGTATTTGGGTGTGTGGCATATGCATATGTGCCATCACAATTAAGACACAAGTTGGAACCCAAAGCTGAAAAGTATGTTTTCATTGGCTATGATGACAAGCAGATGGGCTATAGATTGTGGAGTCCATCAACAAAACAATTTATGGTTTCTAAGGATGTTACATTTGATGAACAAAACACTTGGTATGCAGGTACAATCAATATCAATACAGGTGATGAAGAAGAAGTGAGTCAAAGAAAAGGTAAATCAAAAGTTCAAATATTTGATGAGCAAGAGAATAATGAAGTGCAGGTTGAGGTGGAAGAGACACCAAGATTTGATCCTGAATGTGAAGAGCCAGAAACCTCAAGGAGTGGAGAACTCAGAAGGTCAACAAGAAATAGGTGGCAACCTACAAGGTATAGTTATGATACTTCATTTCTAGCCACAAAAGATTATGCTTATATGGTGAATACAGATGAAGACCCTTCTACATATGAAGAGGCAAAAGGTAAGGAAAAATGGGAGAGTGCTATGCAGGAAGAATATGATGCACTATTGGAGAATCAAACATGGGATTTGGTTCCTAAACCAAATAGTCAGAAGATTATTGGATGCAAGTGGGTCTACAAGACAAAAAGGTTTGCAGATGGAAGTGTGTCTAGATACAAGGCTAGACTTGTTGTCAAAGGCTTTGCTCAGACATATGGTATTGATTATGATGAGACATATAGTCCTGTGGCAAAAATGACAACCATAAGGACACTTATTGCTATTGCTGCATGTAAAGGTTGGAAGCTATGTCAACTTGATGTGAAGAATGCTTTTTTGAATGGTTACATTTCAGATGATGTATTCATGGAGCAACCTCAAGGGTTCAAAGATAAAAGGTATCCAGATCATGTGTGCAAGCTCAAGAGAGCTTTGTATGGCTTGAAGCAGGCCCCAAGGGCATGGAACTATAGACTTATGAAGTTCCTAAAAGAACTTGGTTTTCAGGTGTCTAAAGCAGATAGTAGCTTGCTTGTCAAGGCAAGTGAAAATGGTTTCATATACATGTGCATATATGTTGATGATATAATTCTTACAGGTACAGATGAAGAAGGAATACAAAAGCTCAAGAGGCAAATGGAAAAGGAGTTCAAGATAAGTGACTTGGGAGACTTGTCATACTTCTTGGGCATGGAGATTACATATACTCAACATGGAGTTTTTGTGACCCAAGAAAGGTATTTGAAGAACTTGTTAATCAAGTTTAAAATGGATGATTGCAGGGTAGCACCTACACCAATGGAGGTGAATCACAAATTGAGTAAGTATGGAGGTGAAGAATTCAAGGACATGAGACAATATCAGAGTTTGGTTGGTAGCCTTATCTATGCTACTCTAACTAGACCTGATTTATCATATGCAGTAGGAGTTTTGTCTCAATTTATGCATTGCCCAAGGAAAGAACATTGGATTGCAGGACAAAGGGTGTTGAGGTACATTAAGGGTACACTCAATGAAGGTTTGTATTATGGGTTTACCTCAGATACAAATATCAAAATTTATAGTGATGCAGATTGGGCAGGTAATCCAGATGATAGAAGATCTACATTTGGGTACATGTGTTATGTGGGAGATAAACTTATCTCATGGTGTTCCAAGAAGCAACGTACAGTTGCTTTATCTTCTACAGAAGCAGAGTATAAAGGCATGGTTGAAGCTGCAAAAGAAGTAATTTGGGTCAAGACATTGATGAAGAGTCTTGATATTATGCATGGGATACCAATCATATATGGAGATAACATGAGTTCATTGTATTTAGCTGCTAATCCTGTTTTTCATGCCAGGACCAAACACATTGAGATTCAGTATCACTTTCTAAGAGAGAAAGTGATGGATAAGGAGATTGAAGTCATACATACTTCAACAAAGGATCAGATAGCTGATATGCTTACAAAGAGCTTGGATGGACCAAAGCTACAGAAGTTTAAGGACATGGCAGGTATAAAGAAGAAAGGAGAAACCTCAATTGATGATTGAGGGGGAGCTGTTGGTGCATATCAATCACCAATTGAAGATTTGGAGTGAAGAAAATGGATACATTCACAAGAGTGAAGGACATGTACACATATGTACATTAGTTATAACATAGGTTACATATACTTATGTTTTGATGAGAGTTTGTACATAGATGTCTATAAATACTTTTGAAAAATGTCGGGCAAATAGAGAGAGCAGAAGAGAGAAGACAAAGAGAGACCATGTATGAGCATAGGAATAGAGAAATTAGTGATTGTAAATGTCAATAGACAGTTGAGAAAGAAGTTGAAGTCTCTCTCACTTTTCAGTTGTAGTCTTCTCCTGAAATGAAGGAAATGTTGCGCCCGATGTTTCTGCGTCTACTCCGTCTGTGGTAGATCATTTGTGAAATCCTTTTGAGGATATCTAAGTTGTTAGTTAATGAGTCTGTGGTTTGAATTTTAGAGTCTAATTGTAAACAGGTGAAGAGAATTGCTGATAGGAACATTCACATGTATTGAGTGTTCACAGCTCTCTGAAACAGGCGCACATTTCGAGTCCAAAGAAATGAGTAGTGCTCAGTGCACAGTGTAAAGTTTTACACATATGATAGCTTAAAATCTAAGTTGAGAGATAAGCTATCTTCAGTCAAAAGGATTTGGCAAAACGGGTTCGACATTGTGAGAACCAAAGTTAAGAAGTTAGGGGTGTAGAATCGACTGTTCTGAGTAACAGTTTCTGACATAGGTAACTTGTGAAATTGATTTCTCAAGTTATACTATAGCTTTTGAAGTAATTTAACTTGGAGGTGATGCGCAATCCCTAGGAGATGATTCGTACAAAGTTTCATCAAAAACTTTACATGTTTGATAAGTCAATGTGAAGAAATTCTGCAGCAGACTTTTCTGTGTTTCACTTTCTTCACAAATTTTCTTAATTTTGAGAATTTGGAGATTGGACCTATAATTTAGTGAAGGTTTTGACTTACTCTTGATATAGAGGTGTTCTAAACTCAAGAGTAGGTTGTTCTTTTGGAGATTAACACTCTCCATCAATTGTAACATAACTCTTGTAAAATACTAGCAAACAAGAGACTTAGTGAGCCCAAAGCTTAGGCAAGGCATCCTTGAAGGTGAGTTCTTCAAATATTGTATATCAAAAACACCTCTAGAACATGCACACACGTGATCAAAGTCACATTCGGTATCACGGGGTAGGATAGAGAGGTTTTTGGAAATTTTTTATTAATACAGGGGGTCAAGATGAAGAAGAAGGGAAATAAGCATTTTGCAGTAAAAAAAATTTTAGTTTGATCAATTTTGGTTGTAGTATCATGATCGGTTGAGTTTTGGTATCGTGATACCAAAATTCCCTAGTATTGCGTGAAGGGCTTTGGTGTGCAGAACAAGAGGAGGAAGGAGGAGATGGAGGAAGAGAGAAGAGAGGAACGATGCGCGGATATGGGTGGGAGCCTTGAAACCCACATAATGATCTCTCTTGAGGCAATGCTCTATATATGATGTATATATATGAATATGGGGGTAAGGTCACATGACCCATACATCCCCAACAATCTCCCACTTAAGGGTCAATGTGACCATAAGTGGTAACATATACAAAGAATGATGTAGGACTATACAATAATGTACAAGAAGAGTCCGGATCTCTACCCATACCAGATCAGCCTACACCAACTGCCTCGAACAAGGTGTATCCATGCACCTCAAACTGCTCTAGACTCATATCAACAAGAGTCAAGCTCACATATGACTGATGCAAGAACTGATGAAGTTCTTGCAAAGCTCCCACTCGCTCTATGCCTATGTCAATCATCGAACGACTGACAACTCCAAGTGCAAATGCTCCAATAGCAACTGCAATGTCTGGTCTCGAGCATAACAGCTCGTACATCAGACTCCCGAATGCTGACAAAACCTGTGCTATCCTGGCTAACCTAAGTATGTCAGCCATGCCTGTATCCGAGGCATCCAAAGCACCATCGTCAAGACCAACATGTCCTGACATATCTATGTCAACATCTGGCATGAGTGAATCCAAGAATGACTGCATGATCGCTGACTCATCAACATCTAAATCAGTCATCCTCTCAACCAAAGATGTATCTAGTTGTGCATCCTAAGAGCTAATATGCTCTACCATACACTGTGTATCATGAGAGCAATCCTGCTCTACCACACCAAGTGTATGATCATGCTCTACATGAGCTAACTGCACAACATCAATACCAAGGTCAAACTGATGATCACACTCTAACTGAGTATCATCACAATGCTCTATATGAGCATCCAGATCATGCTCTAAAGCATCCAACTGATCATCCAAAGTGTGCTCCATATAAGCATCCATATGATCAATAAAATCATGCTCTACATAAGCATCATGAGCATCCAAAACATGCTCTACATGTGCATCCATCTGAGCATCTAAATCATGCCATACATGTGCATCAAGAATGTCCATAGACATATGTGTAGGTAGACAAAATGAGACATGACGAGTCTCACATCGCACATAAGGTTGAACTCCCACTGAGACGAGATTGTCTCTCACATGAAGTACCTGCAGTGGATACATGTGCCCAATCCTGGCACCTCTGACAAGCATAAGCTGTCCCAACCGCAACTGAAAATGATGCTCACCAAGGAATGCATAACATCTGCTCTCCTGTAACTGGCTAACTGAAATCAAGCTCATAGGGAATGAAGGCACATAGCGTACATGTCTGAGTATAAGTGATGCTCCACTAGGTAGCATAAGGCATATATCTCCTGCACCCTCAATATCATATGCCATACCGTCAGGCATGTGCACACATCCACGACTCTCACCTGAGAATCGACAAAACCACTCACGATGTGGAGTAACATGAAAACTGGCTAATGCATCAAGCAACCAAGCCATATGTGTGCTATCCAATGAACAAGAGGAATCCTGAGATGAACCATAGGAGAAAGTGATATCTCCATCACTAGCATAATCAACTGCCATAGAATCTCCTAAAACCACTACCTGATCTGCATCACGTGCATATCTCTGACATCGTCGTTGCATCCGCCTGAAGCAACGTCATTGAATATGGCCCTCATGACCACAATGCCAACATCGAAGTCGTCGATGTGATCTATGTCTCACATGATTCAATGGACTCGCATACATATCATGTAGTCTCTGCCATAATGCACTACTCGTCTCCTCATACATAACAGACTCATGTATAGAATCCACAAGCTATAATCGGATAGTGGAGCTGGCCAATGCATCCATATCCATCCATACATGATCGGGCATGTCACGAGGCCTCTGTGCATCTCTATGCACATACATGTGTAACCCTGCACGAACCAATGTATGCCACATCTGAGCTTTCCATCTCGGAAAGTCAGTGCCATCAAATCGAGAAGACACCATGCTTGCAATCCAATAGACTAGCAATATAACAAGAGACTAGAAACAATACTCTATCCTGAATAGGATCACACCTGCATATCCATATGCATAACTCACATCACATATGTCTCACTGGAGAAGAAAACCATGTGAACCACCTGTCACATAACCATGCATCTACCATGCATATAAAACCATGAGCATAAGCCTGCTCACCAAGTCTCCAAACTGACTAAGTAGATGTGAAAGAATCCTGGGAAAAAATCGACAGAGTATCCCCTGTAAACTGAGCAATCAAACAAGATAACCAATCACCAAAGAACAATGAATAATCTTTCACCACCTGTCACTGATATAAATCAAGAAGATAATGGCAACTACATGTGCCAAAAAACTCATGGCAATACACGCCAATACAATGGCAATACAACTCCCACTCAAGAATAAATCCTGCAAGATGGTCCAACCTGTCACAAATAACCTATGACCAAGTCCAAGTGAATGGAGATAGACAATGATCCAAAGCTATCGCACAAGCTTCAAGATCCACTATAGCTCCTTTCTAGCATAAAAGCCGATGAAATTTCGGCAGCATCTCCTCTGTAAAATGGACTCTAGAACCAAAATAACCATGTTGGAATCACCATCCACATAAGCCGAGAATCACACTGGCAAATATATATCAATCAATGACCAAATGCTAATAACGGTGACAAACAAACGTGTAACTGAGGCTCCAATCTGGATCATGTACCTGCAAAGAAAACAAAAGATACAAGTACCAAACAAGATCCAAAATCAACTCTCACAAAAGTATGTGCAACCGGCAAGTAAATCCATAACGAAGTGGCATAAGCAAGATGTAGACCACAATGCCACTATACATCCATGATCAAACTCATGATGACATAAACCTCAAAAAGAGTATACCACAATGTCATCTTACATGTCAAACGCGTGACAAGATCATGCTCTACTCTCATATGGAGGAGCTACCACAATGATCATACATGTACAATGTCTTGAAGCTCTGAAAATAAGAGCTTGCATACCAAAAATTCTCTCTCGAAGAAGTTCCAAAGCAAATTCAACCTCCAAGTGCAATTAGGGTTGTTTGGGCAAAACTGTACTGCTCTATGTTTTGCTGTTTCAGAGGTGATAACCTCTGAATATGAACTTTTGGTCTGCAGCAAACTTCAAGATCTAACTCTTGGCTACGTAACGACATAAAGAACACCTCAATCGGAGGTGCGTAGCTAAAGATATGCTCAAAACAAGCACCTGCTGTCAATTTCAATTTCACTTGCAACAGTACTGCTCTGTATTCTGCAATTTCGGCAACCTAAAACTCAGAATCTGGATCTGAATTCTTCTACAAAGTTGTAGTTATCTTTCCAAGCTACACGCAGCAAGTTGAATCATCGCATTCCGAGCTGTAGAACTCAAGTTATGACAAAAAAACCGACCTGTTGTCCTACTCAATGTAGATTCGCCTTCTACAATACTCTGCATTTTTTGAATTTTCGGCACTTCAGAAGTCCGAACCAGGTTCTGCGCCCTTCTGTGCAGTTGTAGCTCTTTGTGTTAGCTACGCACAGAACTTTAAAACGCATCAATCTGAGCTTCATAGCTCGAGTTATGACCGAAATACTGAACAGTTGTCAAGAGATGCTGACCTGCACTTCTACCTCTTCTCACCTAAGCTTCCATTGAAGCTTCTTGCACACAAGCCTTCAACATGCTCTGATACCAATGAAGGGCTTTGGTGTGCAGAACAAGAGGAGGAAGGAGGAGATGGAGGGAGAGAGAAGAGAGGAACGATGCGCGGATATGCGTGGGAGCCTCGAAACCCACATAATGATCTCTCTTGAGGCAATGCTCTATATATGATGTATATATATGAATATGGGGGTAAGGTCACATGACCCTTACATCCCCAACATTGCGATACTAGCCTAGTATCCTATCGTGCATGCCCACTTGAGGTATCACGATACTGTCACGGTATCATATCATCAAGTGCAGGTATCGCGATCGCGATCACCTGGTGGTATCGTATCGTGCCGATCACGGTATCGTATCGTGGACTAAGTGATATCATATCGCGTACATGTTGGTATCATATCGCCAACTTAGTATCATAGTGTCTCTCGTTTTGGTATCGTATCATGATGAGTAGTATCGTATTGTGTAAATCCTCATATCATATCATCTAGTGATTTTTTGGTATCATATCATTCCTGTAGCCAGTATCGTATCGCGGGGATCGATATCCTATCATGAGCAGACCAAGTATCATATTTTCAACTACTTTGGTATCATATTGTGGGGTTGCACAGGTATCATATTGTCTCCGTCTTCAGTATCGTATCGTGCCAGTCAGTGGTATCATATCGCCGTAGACCCTTGGTATCATATCGTGCCAAGTCTAGTATCATATTGTCTGTGTGGTATCGCAAAGAGTGGTATCATCCAAAATGACTCAAGCTAATTGGAGGCAAACTTTGAAGTGATTGAGGAGATAATTAAGTGGAAGTAGAGAGCATATATAGACCTAAAGGGGTGAATGAACTTAAGATCAGGACGGGTGCTAAGTAGCCACAAAAGTATCATTTCATCGATAGGAAGTGCAGCCCAAGCAAGCCATCGCTCGATATACTCGGACACCTCTAGTGACTCAGAGGAGGAACTACCCATGGCCTCAGAGGACATCATGGTTCTGTTCCTAGGGAAAATTTTATGTCAACTATGGAGGGTGAATACCGCACCTCTCTGCAGTATGTGTCAACAAATCGGCATGGAATCCCTATTTACCTTGATGGTTTAAATAGGTCTATTGCAAGAATGGTAAACTCTATCGAGTCAGCAATAGTGCCGAGCCCCACAGTTAAGTACGAGGGAGGAGTGTACATGGATAAGTTAGGTCAGGTCTACATAGTGACAGAAAACCCAGATCAGATCAACGAGAGAGGAGAACTAGAAGGACAAGGAAACTCGGGAAGATCTAACCCCGAAGAACTTGTGACTACCCCAAGGGGCAAGTATGTGGCGACTCAAGTCTTGAGAGGGGATTTGATACCTCAAGATGATTACCTGTTGGACGTATATCTGAATCAAGGGTCATATCTACTGTTACAGATAGATTATCCCATACGAGGACAAGAAGTGAGCCCAATGGCCATCTATGAGTTGAAGGATCCCGAAGATGAGTCTAGATTCACCTACCTAGACCACAACCAGAAAAGATGCTGGCCAGTAGATGTAGTTGATAGGTCTCAACTGAAATACATGGGGTTGCATGTATTCCCTCCTCAAGAGCAGGCAACTACCTCACATAGTCCTTTTGGAACTCACCAAGGAACGGAGAATACAATGTCAGGACAAACAAGCCAATGAAGTGTCCCCAATCAAACTTAGGTGCAACTCACAATGCCAAGAATACATTCACACAAACAAACCAACTCAGGGATAGGTAACATGAATTGTCCACCCATTAGACCAAGGCCACAACCAGGTGTGCAACCAGGAATGCATCTAGTTAGACTAGTAATTCATATAATGCCCAGACAACCAAAACCTACAAGAAGTCTAGGACCAATTCAAGTTGCTAAATGCATGAGAAATCACTATGATGGAACAGGAGAACCATATGACCACATAGCAGAGTTTAAGCAAGTACTACGAGTTGAACAAGTGGATTACTTCTTTGTGCAGTACGAGTCCTTTGGACTTACCCTCACAGAAACTGCCTTCACTTGGTTCCAACCATTGGATCCAAATCATTTTGGGATTATTGAACAATTTTTCCAAGAGTTCATTGGGAAATTTACTAAACAAAGGATTAAACACAACTCGTCATCCTTAATTCATAGTTTTAAACAAAACCCAAATGAAACTGTAAAAATAGTTGCCCGAAGATTTAACCAATATGTCGATAAATGTCGATCAACCAAAAGGTCATCCAAGCAAAAAATGATATCACTATTCTTAGATGGATTGACTAATGGAACTTTAAGAACCCTAGTTTATGTAAAACGGCTCTAGACATTGAGTGAGTGACTTCAGGAATGCATCTACCTAGAAGATAACCTATAAAAATAAAGAGGACAGGAAGGATGTAAAAGATAGTAGGAAGCCGCAAGAACAGGAAGTGCAAGATGATACACCACCTAAACCCCACACCCACAAACTAGATAAACTAGGATCAATCCTAGTGGATCCAATACCAGAAGACCTGGACATGTGTTTGAAGGTGTATCAATCTAGAATCATGATTGGACCAAGCATAGAGCAGCATGAGAAACTCTACTCATGAGGGGAACTAGAAAAGGAGAGATTGGCTATATGTAGGAAGCTCATAGAGGTAGCCCAAGCCACTTCAAAAAAGACTATCCCAGCCCTCCCAAAGACAAGAATATATGAGAATCAATTCAAAAAGTTTTTTAAAGAGAATGATCAAAAACTAACAAGAACACCCAAAGAGGAATGTAGTAAGGAAGAACTACAGAGCACTCAAGGCAAGCCAAATTCAATAATTACAGAGCTAGAAGCCAATTGGCCACAAGACTTATGGGCCAAGATCCAGGAAGAGCGATGGAAAAGGAATGAGACTTCAAGAACACCCTTTGAGGAATTACACATTGGGAAAACCCAGTCGACCCCAAATTTGGAAGACGTTTACGAAGAGGTTTCCATGTTAGACCGAAATAGGGAGGACATACACAGCATTTCCACTTTACCTAATTATATGGGGGAATATGAGAAAGGGTCTATAGCTTTCCATGCTCCCACAATTAGAAGCAAGGAAAATGGGTCTTCAGATAAGACCTCTCCCAGCTTAGTAGAGCTCAACAAGACCAAGGTACAATGTTTTTTGACAGTGGAAGAGTTACTACGATCCAACCCTCAATAATGGAACTAGTTAGTAGGTCAGTTGAAATTAGAAAATGAGGATAATAAAAAGGAAAATAAAGAAACTGAAGCCCCTTCTACCATACAAATCCCTGTTGACAAAGCTGGAGAATTTAGTGAGGGAGATGAGGGCAATACATGCTTACCCATCATAGATTTAATGGATACATAACTAAAGCCATTTTAGACACTGGAGTGGGTGTAGGCATAGCCACCAAGGAAATTTGGGAGAAATGGGGGAAACCAACCCTATGACCAACACATATGAAACTTCAACTGGTAGATGGCCATGTAGAGAGACCCTTAGGAATATTGGAAAAGATCAACTTAACTACCTATGGAGTAGAATTCGAACACACTCTACCCCTATGCCAATTTGGAAAAGCAAATAATTACAAGATGATATTAGGAAAACCTTTCATGAGACAACTCGAGGTAGTACAAGACCTGGGAAGAGACGTATTATACTTACAACATCAGGGAGTTACTACAAAGATATATTTACATACATTCTCATATATGATGGAGAGTGTTAATCTCCAAAAGAACAAGTTAACCTTGAATTTAGATCACCTCTATATCAAGATCAACTTTAGACTCCACCTAATTTAGAGAATCTTCACCAAATTATCAGAAAATTGATTATTCTGAAAATTTCAGTTTCTTCAGAAAAGTCTGCTGCAGATTAGTCACTCATTGACTAATCAATCTTGTAAAGTTTTTGATAAAACTTTGCACAACACTTCGCCTTAAGGTTGCGCAACTTTGCCAAGTTAAATCTCTTAAAAAGATTAAGTACACACTGAGAAATGTGTGAAACACTTTACCTATGTCTGAAAGTGCTTCTCTGCAATGGCGACTTTGACACCTGCAACTTCTTAGCACTGGTTCTCCCAAAGTAAATCCCGTTTGATCAAGATCTTTTAGCCATAGATAGCTTACCTTCCAACTTAGATTTTAAGCCCTCATTTGTGTAAAACTTTACACTGTAGATTGAGCAATGATCATTTCATTGAAGATGAAATGTGCGCCAGATTTCTCGACTGTTAGAACATTCTTACATATGAATGTTCCTAATCAAAATTCTCACAGCCTGATTACAATTAATCTCTCAAACTCTAGCCATAGATAGATTAGCTATGGACTTAGATACGTGCAAAAGGATTTCTCAAAAGATTAAACATAGAGGGAGCAGACAGCAAAATATCGGGCGCAAAATTTTTCGATTTCTCAGAAAATTTACATCTAAGTGAGGATGGACAATTCACTCACTCTTCATGTGTCTAATGACACTAATTTCTCTCTCCCTATTCTCAAATCTCTTCTGCTCTACTTGCCCGACATTTTCAAACATATTTATAGATGAATATATACAAGTGTATGACTTAAACAAGAGTATAAGTCAGCTAATGTACATATGTGTACACATCTTTGAGTTTTCTGAAAATGTCCTTCCTTCAACCATCTAACTTTGTTTCCTTCTTGACTCCTTGACTTCATTTCTCCATAATCCTTCAATTGATGATTGTCATGCACCAACAGCTCCCCCTCAATCATTAATTGAGGTTCTTTTCTATCTTCTTTACTCCAGCCATATCCTTGAATCTTTGTAGTTTTGGTCCATCTAGACTTTTAGTCATCATATCTGCAACTTGATCTTTTGTGGGAGTGTGTATGACTTCAATCTCTTTCTCAATGACCTTCTCTCTCAGAAAATGATACTGTATTTCAATATGCTTAGTTCTAGCATGAAATACAGGATTAGCTGCCAAGTATAATGAACTCATATTGTCTCCACAAATAATAGGAGTACTCTGAATCACATCAAAAACTTTCAAAAGTGTCTTTAGCCATATTACCTCTTTTGCAGCTTCCACCATACCTTTATATTCTGCCTCTGTGGATGACAAAGCAACTGTATGTTGCTTCTTGGAACACCATGAAATCAATTTGTCTCCTACATAGCACAAGTATCCATGTGTTGATCTTCTATCATCCACATTACCTGCCCAATCTGCATCACTATATATCTTGATTCTTGTATCTGAAGTAAACCCATAGTATAACCCTTCTTTGAGTGTACCCTTGATGTACCTAAGTACTCTTTGTCCTGCAATCCAATGTTCCTTTCTAGGACAATGCATGAATTGTGAAAGCACACCAACTGCATATGACAAGTCAGGCCTTGTCAATGTAGCATAAATCAAGCTACCAACCAAACTTTGATAGAGTTTCATATCTCTGAACTCTTCTCCTCCAAACCTAGACAATTTATGGTTCACTTCCAAAGGTGTAGGTGCAACCCTGCAATCTTCCATTTTAAATTTGGTTAGCAAATTTTTAAGATACCTTTCTTGGGTCACATATACTCCATGTTGAGTATAAGAGATCTCCATTCCCAAGAAGAATGATAGGTTCCCCAAATCACTGATTTTGAACTCTTTCTCCATCTGCTTTTTGATCATTTGTATCCCCTTATCATCTGTTCCTGTAAGTATTATGTCATCAACATAAATACACACATAAATAAACCCATCTTCACTTGCTTTGACTAGCAAGCTACTATCTGCCTTTGATGCTTGAAATCCAAGATCATTCAAGAATTTTACAAGCCTATAATTCCAAGCCCTTGGGGCTTGCTTCAACCCATACAAAGCTCTCTTGAGCTTACACACATAATTTGGACTCACTTGATCTTTGAATCCATCTGGTTGCTCCATGTAGACTTCATCTGAAATGTAACCATTCAAGAAAGCATTTTTAACATCTAATTGAGACAACTTCCAACCTTTACAAGCAGCAATTGCAATGAGTGTCCTGATGGTTGTCATCTTTGCCACAGGACTATAAGTCTCATCATAGTCCACTCCATATGTCTGTGCATACCCTTTCACAACAAGTCTAGCTTTGTACCTAGACACACTTCCATCTGCAAATCTTTTAGTCTTGTAAACCCACTTACATCCAATGATCTTCTGACTATTAGGTTTAGGAACCAAATCCCATGTTTGATTCTCTATCAATGCATCATACTCCTCTTGCATAGCATCTTCCCAATTCTTCTTCCCTTTGGCTTCTTCATATGTAGAAGGGTCTTCATCTGCTTTTACCAAATAAGCATAATCTTTAGTAGTCAAGAATGAAGTGTCATAGCTATACCTTGTAGGTTGCCATTTGTGCCTAGATGATCTCCTAACTTCTGCACTTCTTGAGGTCTCTGGTTCATCACATTCTGGATCAAACCTTGGCCTCTCTTCAACTTCAATCTGCACTTCATTACTCTCACTTTCATCAAGTAATTGAACCTTTGCTTTACCTTTTCTTTGTTCCACTACTTCTTCATCATCTGCATGTACATTATATTTACCTGCATACCAAGTACCTTGCTCATCAAATGTAACATCCTTGGATACAATAAATTGCTTTGTGGATGGACTCCACAACCTGTATCCCATTTGCTTATCATCATAACCAATGAATACATACTTCTCTGCCTTAGGCTCCAACTTATGCCTCAATTGAGATGGCACATATGCATATGCCAAGCATCCAAATATTCTGCAATGATCCAAGGTAGGTTTCTTACCCCACCAAGCTTCATATGGTGTCATACCCTGCAAAGCTTTACAAGGCAATCTATTAACCAAATATGTAGCTGTATTAACAGCCTCAGCCCACAAATAATTTGGGCAATTCTTCTCTTTCATCATGGACCTTGCAAACTCAACAAGAGTCCTATTTCTTCTTTCTGCTACCCCATTTTGTTGAGGAGAGTACCTGCAAGTAACTTCTCTCTTTATACCTGCATTCCACAAATAATCATTGAACTCATTTGAAAAATACTCTCCCCCTCCATCTGACCTTAGTCTCCTCAATTTTTGACATGTAATCCTTTCTGCATATGCATGATAGTGTTTAAATGTATTAAACACTTCTGACTTTTCCTTAATCACATAAATTGTGATCCACCTGGTAGCATCATCAACATATATGACATAATATCTTGAACCATTTATACTAAAGTCCTTTGAAGGACCCCACACATCTGTATGCACCAATTCAAGTCTTTCTGAATACATAAATCCATGCTTGGAATAGGATTGCTTATGAGCCTTACCTAATTGACATGCCTCACATCTGTATGTCATGTGTTGACCTGCAATGTTAGGCATTCCAAGCACTAAATCATTGTTAATCATTTCTTTGATACCTCTTCCATTAAAGTGTCCAAGTCTTTTGTGCCAAAGATCCAATTCTGACACCTTCTGCTCTCCATATGTGAACATAGCATGTCCAACATTTCCTTGTACCTTCAATGTGAAAAGCCTTCCTTCTTTCTTTCCTGCAATAACTTGTTTATACCCTTGACTAGGGTCTTCCACATAAACTCCATCATTTGTGAACCTTACCTCATATCCTTTTTCCACAATTTGACCTACACTGATCAAATTCTTTGGAATTGTGGGAACATAAAGTACCTTACTCAGAAGAGTGCTCCCATCCTTAGCTTTGACTGAACCAATTGACTTTACCTTATGCTTTGTATTATCACCTGTCTGCACTGTATGATTAATTGCATTATGATCTAGGTCAGTCATCAAAGCAATATTTCCACTTAAATGATTACTACATCCTGAATCAATATAGAACACTCTCATGTCCTCATGTGAGGTTTCACATGTATTCATAATGAGAGTCGAATCCTCCTTTTGATCTGATGCATAGTTGTAGTAGGTGTTATTATAGGATTGACTTTGGAAGTTTCTTCCACCACCTCTTCCAAAAGAATTCCTACCACCTCTACCTCTGAAATTTCCTCTCTGAAATTTACCTCCTCTTCCTCTTTGATTAAAGTTCTGATAATTACCATTATTTTGATTATTATGCCAACAATCATGAGATAGATGATTGGTCTTACCACATATCCAACAAGCTCTTGCATTCTCTTTGTTGTTTCTGCCTCTTCCTCTACTTCTGCCATTTCCTCTTCCTCTTATGAAGTTTGCTTGGTTTGATGTACCTTCTTCTTCACCTGATTGTTGCTTCCCTTTGTTGACTTTCTTCTTGTCTTTAGAATACATTGCATGACCTACACTCTTATCAACATCTCCTTTGATATCATTCTCAAAAGTTAGCATATGACCTAACAATTGATTCAAATCAGGAGTAAAGTGATCTAATGAAAGTTCTGTAGATAAAATGAAAGGCTTCCATTTCTCATCTCCTCTTAGTCCTGTGAGTATTTGTCTTACCAATTTGTCTTCTTCAATATCTTCATCAACTGCACCTAAAGAATCTGCAATGTCCTTCATCTTTGTCACATAATCAGAAATTGATTGTGAGGCCTTCTTTTTGAAGGTAGTAAACTCTGCCCATAGTGAAGCCTTCCTTGATTTGGTTGTATTTTGGAAATGCTCTTCCAAAGCATTCCAAATGTCACAAGCACTTTCAAGTCCTCTAATGTGAGGAAGCAAATAGTCATTGACTGCCATGTAGATGATGCTTCTTGCTTGAGCATCCTTCTTCATCCAATTCTTCAAATCTGCAAGCTCCTCCCTAGTTGGAACACTAGGATCTCTGAATTCTGGATTTTCTTCATCTCCTGTGATGTATCCTATCAGATCTTTGCTCATAAGGTGAGCTTCCATCCTCATAGACCATGCAGGATAGTTCTCTCTATCCAATTTTTCAATTTGGAGACTATCTCCCATCTTTACTTCACTTGTAGCTTCAAATCTTTAACCTTTACAGATAATAAATGTACCTTTACTTCGAATGTTGCTCCTTCTGATCCTTTTGATGCTCTTTGTATGTCTTCCTTTGATCTTTCTTCAACCTTTACCCTTCTGCACCTTCAAAATGTAAAGTTTTGTATTTCTGCAATAGTCGGAGCCTTCTTCACTTCAATTTTGACACAACCTGCTCTGATACCACTGATGGAGAGTGTTAATCTCCAAAAGAACAAGTTAACCTTGAATTTAGATCACCTCTATATCAAGATCAACTTTAGACTCCACCTAATTTAGAGAATCTTCACCAAATTATCAGAAAATTGATTATTCTGAAAATTTCAGTTTCTTCAGAAAAGTCTGCTGCAGATTAGTCACTCATTGACTAATCAATCTTGTAAAGTTTTTGATAAAACTTTGCACAACACTTCGCCTTAAGGTTGCGCAACTTTGCCAAGTTAAATCTCTTAAAAAGATTAAGTACACACTGAGAAATGTGTGAAACACTTTACCTATGTCTGAAAGTGCTTCTCTGCAATGGCGACTTTGACACCTGCAACTTCTTAGCACTGGTTCTCCCAAAGTAAATCCCGTTTGATCAAGATCTTTTAGCCATAGATAGCTTACCTTCCAACTTAGATTTTAAGCCCTCATTTGTGTAAAACTTTACACTGTAGACTGAGCAATGATCATTTCATTGAAGATGAAATGTGCGCCAGATTTCTCGACTGTTAGAACATTCTTACATATGAATGTTCCTAATCAAAATTCTCACAGCCTGATTACAATTAATCTCTCAAACTCTAGCCATAGATAGATTAGCTATGGACTTAGATACGTGCAAAAGGATTTCTCAAAAGATTAAACATAGAGGGAGCAGACAGCAAAATATCGGGCGCAAAATTTTTCGATTTCTCAGAAAATTTACATCTAAGTGAGGATGGACAATTCACTCACTCTTCATGTGTCTAATGACACTAATTTCTCTCTCCCTATTCTCAAATCTCTTCTGCTCTACTTGCCCGACATTTTCAAACATATTTATAGATGAATATATACAAGTGTATGACTTAAACAAGAGTATAAGTCAGCTAATGTACATATGTGTACACATCTTTGAGTTTTCTGAAAATGTCCTTCCTTCAACCATCTGACTTTGTTTCCTTCTTGACTCCTTGACTTCATTTCTCCATAATCCTTCAATTGATGATTGTCATGCACCAACAATATAGGGGCGTACCCCCACTACAATGGAATCCCATACACAAGGAGGAGGATGAATTGTCCATTCATAGTGCAGGCTAAAGTGACCAATCATGGGTGCATGAAGATGGTCAACTATGGATGTGTAAGGAAGCAAAGCGAGAGGAGAAAAAAACTCAAACATGGCCTATTGGACATCAAAATACTGACCCATAGATGATCCTATGTATATGCCTCAAGCCTTCCCGGATGAAGCATTTGAACCACACGGTTGGATGGAGATTCTAGCCACCTTAGATGTGTGTGTGAATGAGGAGGTATTAACCATGAATGGTTGTGTAGATGAAGAAGGTTATGATGTGAGTTTTTACATGGTAGTCCTTCAGGAAGTAGAGGTAAGAGAATTATTAGAAAAGGAATGGAGGGAGGAGTACGAAATCATAGAAATGGAGCCAAAATTTGATTCGGAGGAACGATATGTAGAAGCAATTCAAGCCGGTGGCAAAGGAGGAACACCCAAGGTATTATCAATAGAAGCAGCTCAGACGAGACCGAACAATGAGGAAACATAAGATAAGGTAGAACCAACCCTAGATCCTTTTGAAGTCCCAGAGCACTTCAAAAGATATGAAGTAGAAGAGAGGAAAGATAGCCATTCAAATGCCCAAAAAGGAGGCCAGAGAAGGAGAAGCATACGATAACAAGGAAGAAACGAAGAAAGTGAAAATGACCATGGAAGAGGGTGAAGAGAGATGTATGTACATTGGAAAGGGCATGTCACGAGAAGAGGAAGACGAACTGATAAACCTAATTCGAGAATATCGAGATGTATCTGCATGGACCTACAAGGATCTCAAAGGGGTAGATCCATCCATTTGTTCTCATCAAATTCCAATGAAACCTTATGCAAAACCTTCAAAGCAACGACCTTATACTTAGAATGATGTCTATTCGATGAAAAATAAGGAGGAGATAGACAAGCTATTGGTAGCCGGGTTCATTTACGAGATAGAGCACACAGAATGGGTGTCACCATTAGTGTTCCTACCCAAAAAGAATGGGAAAAAACCTCTTGGTTGCAAGTTTACTTTCCATATGGACCATTCTGGTCTAGTATATCTAGTCCGACAGTAGAACCTAGGAGACCGTTTGGCTCGGTAGGTCTTACTTCTGCAAGAATTTGATTATGATGTTGTCCATCATACTCGATCCTCACATGCCATTGTAGACTTCTTATCATGGTTGGATTCTAGTGAAGCTCGAGTAGGAGTGGATGATTCCTTGCCTACCATCTATACGACTATAGCTCCCAATTCGTCATCAGTTCCACTGCCTATTGCAGATTGTTACTATGACACATTAATGATCTTCCTCAGCACTGACTATCCACCAAGTTCTATCTCGAATATGGCTTGACAAAAGTTAGCTATCTATAGTAGACATTCTCGCATCATTGTGGGTCAGCTTTATTATGCCGACCCTTCTCGTATTTGGCTCTGATGCATTCCTACACATGAAGTTCCTTCTGTGATTGTGATGGCTCACTATATACCCTCTGGTGTTCATTTCTCTACAGATTTGACCTATCAAAAGATTTTACAGAGTGGATTATGGTGGCCCACTATGCAACAAGACATCTATGCTTATGTTAAATAGTGTGATGCTTTCCAATGCACTGGACAACCGTTGCATCAACACTATTTTCCCCTCCAGCATGTCTTACCACTGAAACCCTTCCAGAAGTGGGGGTTAGACTTTGTGGGGCCTATTTCTCCATTAGCCATTTCAATTGCTAATCGATATATATTATCATGTACTGACTATGCCACTTGATGGGATGAGCTTTGGGGTGTTCACTCAACTATGGGTCAGGTCATCGCCAAATGCCTTACTAGTGACATTTTTCTTAGGTTTGGTTTACCTTTGGAAATCCTTTTTGACCATGGCACACACTTTGCCAATTCCTCATATAGGCTTTAACTCAGTCCTTCAATATTGTTCATAAATTTAGTACTCCCTATTACCCATGTGCCAATGGATTGGCTGAAAGTACAAACAAAACCTTGCTCACTATGCTTAAGAAATTGATCATAGAATGTCTTGAACGATGGGATCAACTGCTCCCTCTGCAAATATATAAGCCTTCACATTTGTCTTAGGATGGAAGGTTATATGTGGAAGTATTTGATGATTCATATGAACCATAGCTTGTAACATTTGATCATTTACCATTGTAAAAGGTTTCTACCTTGAGAGAATCTTCTAAAAACAAAAAATCTTGTGGAGTTAGGAAGGAAAATAACTACAAATATCATTTGATGAAATAACTCCTAATTTGGAGGTATCACTTTTAGGTGGAGCCAAGTTTGAATTCAAATTCAAACTTGTAGGAAAACTTCCTATATAAATGACTTCAAAAATCACGTGGCTGTGTGGCCTCATTGAGAGCTCTTCCATTGATCATTTGCAGGATTTGAGTAGCTTACACCATAGCTTACTCATTCCATCATCATTGAGCATCATTACAATGCCCATGATCTTGTATAATCATGTGCTATAATACATTTACTTCATTGAACATCTCTATCTACTTCTTTGCTATGACTACTCAAAACATTGAGCTTTGTCTAATCATATCTTAGTGAGTTCTCAACCACTTTTTGCATCGTCTATGGCTTGTTGCAACCATCTTGAAGTCTAATTTATGTTGTAAAAGTTTCAAAAGATTTGGTTCAGCCATTTTTGGAGAAATCAACGTTGAAGTACTCACTAGTCACCTACTATTCAGTCCCTCAAAAATCGGGGGTAAGCCTTGGATTGCTAAACATATTTCTCAGTGCATAGTTTGTTATTTTAGATGCTTCCACTTGCAAACATTAGCTATCTAAGCTAATTAAATTCCCTCAAAAGGAATTTAATCAACTGTTAATGTACTATGAGCATTGAGCAAAAGAACCAGCAGGACTGTGGACTAAAATAGCAAGTTTTGTGACATTAGCTATTTATGAAGTAGTTTGTTTTGATTCAATTGTTTAAAGGATCAACTCCAAAGTACAAAGGTACTTTCTTGGTGTCATTTGCAAGCTAAAAGGGCCTACTATCAAACTTTGAAGTGATTTAGGGCAGGTACAAAGCAGGTTTTAGCAGTAGCACCTCACTTCCTTGAGGTATTGTCACTCTAGCACAATGGTGAGTACCAACGTGAGAAGATTCACCTCATAATTGTCAATCCGTGGAGACGTGAGGACTAGTATGAAGACTATGAGCAAGTGAAGTCACAAGTGTGTGAGTGAGAAGCACACAAGCATGCACACACATACACACACGCACACACAAGGCAAGAACAAGGAGAGGAACAATGGAGTTCTTTGCATTAGTCAAAAAGTCTCTTACATAAGCTCAATTCACAAACAATCTACCTCCAAAAATGAGCTCTCTAGCTCTTTTTATAGTTTTCTAACTAGCTTTGATCTTGTCCAGACCTAGTGTCCGGCCTAGTTAAAAATTAGGTTCTAGAGCCTATTTGAGGGCTCAGACGGAGTCTAAAAATTATGAAAATTGATATGTAGCTAGTTCTAATACTCCTCAAGCTCGAGGACTCCTCGGCTTGCACAAAATGGAGTCTATTCTACCAAAAACGGAATTTACAATGTTTGTGTAGTGATTAAAATCACTTGAGTTGTAAATGGTCCATGGAAAAAATGATTGGGCCTTGTTGCCATATTGTGCATGACTGCTCCATTGTGCTAGTATGCTCTTCATCTGACTTGTATGCCAACACTCCCCCCTTCCTAGCGTCTGTCGCCCCTGACAGACCTCTGTTCTATCGGGTGGTCGATATAGTATTGGATGACATTGGCGGCAAGTTCGTGTTCTGCTATCCTTAAGCCTCTTGCTAGATCAGCTTCCAATGCATCCCAATTTATTGCGCCAGGGACCTCTGGTTGCGGTGTGGTGTAGTACTCAGAGTACATTGCTTGTTCACAAGCAAAGAGATGGAGCAGGTGTGTTGGCTTCGGTGCGAAGACCTCCGAGTGATACTCCCAAAAACCTGATCTGAACATTTCTTCGAAGGTCTGTTTGTAACATGCAGGGAGGTATTTGATGCGTGCATGCCAGGCGTAAGCCACACGAATACTGGGGGTGGTGCTCATGTCATACACCAAATCATAATTTCCATTGGTAAACCCCGGTAGACGTACATGTGGTGCGGCTGCATTTTTAAAGATTTTCAGGACTACCTGCATCATATCTAAAATCTTAAGCATCATTTGAGCTGCCACATTTGGCATGGGCTTCAATCGCAGCATCCAATGTC
This sequence comes from Ceratopteris richardii, assembly GCA_020310875.1. Taxonomy (NCBI): domain Eukaryota; kingdom Viridiplantae; phylum Streptophyta; class Polypodiopsida; order Polypodiales; family Pteridaceae; genus Ceratopteris; species Ceratopteris richardii. Next base: position 125,118,733 of record CM035418.1, on the reverse strand, counting down.
GAATTGTTCCCATCATGTACGCTACCGACGGTGGTCTCTATGGTGGCGCAATGTACGGGTAGTTTAGTCATTCCTTGCATTGCGCGTTGTTCTGCACTTTGATATTGAATGCCTTCCAAGACGTGCGGCGTGGAATTGGACCGTAGCATGGATTGTATAGGAGATGTAAAGGCGCGTTGTTCCATGTGCGTAGCATTTCTGGATATGTCTCTAGAAGTTTCTGCCGCCAGGTGGGTTGACAAATTTTGCCTTTTTGCACCTCTGGAGGAAGGTCTTCGGGTTGAAATTAGGTAGCAAAGGTAGGAATCTTACCCGTGACTCTCTGTATTTCTGCATTATAATCAGCCAGAATAATATAATAAGGCCTGTATTGGAGTTCAGATGAGAGGATAAGGCGTCTCGATGACAGGTTCTTGAAGTAAGCAGATTGTAGCACAGTTTCCTCTATGCCCCTCATGGCCTGATTTTGCACTATTGTGTGATCTTCGTGAGAACTCCCGATTTCCTCCACTTGACGTAGCCATGGAGGCCGTGGTGCTTCGAATGTGTCCTGAGCTTCTTCCATTTGTTGGCCTCCTGGGAAGGATTGTGGGTCGTATTCTTCTTCAAATGTTTGTTCCACAAGAATTTGTACTACTTCTTCGTCGGTGGGAGCCTCTGGACGGGAAGGTGGTCTCTCATATTGTAGTAGACATGCTTGCAATTCGGCGACCTGTTTCTGGAGATCTTTTAAGGCCTCTGAGTCTGTGAGAAGTGAAGCCGCGGAGGAAGTGGTTTGAGAGGCTGTTGTTGTTTCTTTTTGGTGTTTCTGCTTCAGTTGACCCAGTTCCTCTGATAGCTGGTCATGTGCTTCAAGCAGCATGGCATAGTCTTCCAATATGATCTTGATATTGTCGGGGATCACTGCTTGAAACTTTGATGGGCTGATGGATGCCCCAGGTGTGCTTTCGATAGTTGCTTCTAGGTTTTCCTGATTTTGTAATTGCAGGCATCGATTCTCTTCATGAGCGGCAGCAAGATGTCGCTTGAGTAGGGCCATATTTGGCTGAAGCTTTGAATTGCGTTCCAGCTGTGTCCGTAGATGACCTTCTACCACTTGTATTGCTTCCTGATCTGTGTTCTGTAACTGTACCTCCAATATGCTATGAGCCTCTTGGAGAGTTTGGAATTGTGTGTGGAGGCGAGCATTTTCCTCTTCTAGTGCAGCAAGGCGGTGTTGTAGTGTCTCCGAGTGCTCTTGCAGGCATTCATTCTGTTGCTGGAGCTGATTGTAATCTGTCCTTAAGTTTGATATACAAGCTAGCATGGTGTCCAATGCATTGCCTATAGATGAGGGGGTGGTGTTTACAATGGAAGATGCATGGGAAGAGAATTGGGGAAGGGGAAGAGTGAATGATGTGTCTATTGAAGACGTATGTGTGGGTGAAATTGGTGGAGGGGGAATGGGAGGAGGTGGAAGTGTGGGGGGAGGGGGAGGTGCCGTGGGTGGTGAAATGTCCATACTTTCAGGAGTGGGTGCGAGTGTGGGGTCTACCATGTATATTGGAATGGTAGGTGGTGTGTGTGTGAAAGTGGTGAATAGATGAGAAGTGGGGTGGGGAGCTGAAAATAAAGGGAATGGTTGAGACCTGGGTTGAAAAGTTCTAGCAAGGAAGTTATGGAGGGATTGGAGAAGTCGAGAGATGGAAGTTGGGGGTTGAGGTTGTAGAGTTGAGGAGGGCATGAAGGGTGGTGTGGTAGTAGGGAAACCCATGAATATGGATCTGGAGTCAGGATGACCTATGGCTGAGGGCATGGGGGATGGTTGTCCTATGGCAGGCTCTATGAGCGATTCGGTGGATTGTGTAGTGATGGTGGTTGCTTCATAGATTGGGTTATCAGAGGTGGAGAATAGGGTTGAACTAGAGATGGGAGTACGGAAGATGAAGGTTTGTTCGGTGGGTTGAGTGGTCGAGGTGATTTCCACAGTTTCTGTTCTAGGAGGCGATGGTGGGGTTGTGGGTGGTAGTGGTAGGAGGCGATGGTGGGGTTCTAGGAGGCGATGGTGGGGTTGTGGGTGACTGGGTGCTCTTGGCTAGCGGTTTCTGTTGCTTGGGAAGTTGTCCCAATGGGTTTGGATGTAGTAATCGGCCCTTCTTCCGTTGTAATGGGGATTTGGATGTTTTTACCTGACCGTGGTCGTGTGTGGAATCTTCATGGATCATATTGAACTGGCGATCTCCTAATGGCGGTCCGAACTGCTTCTACTACCCCATATGTTTCTGCCATTAATAAGAGACCTTCACTGTATTCTGAGTCAACTCTTGCTTCTTCCAACAGCTGAGTCATGAGTACTCTACTGCTCTGTTCGGTGAGCAGTTGTTGCGATCGCACTCGTTCCATGATTTGATACAGCCTTCGGAGTTCTGCTATATAGGCTGGGGCTTTAGTGGTCTCCTCTTCATATGCTCCTTCTTCTTCTAGGTGTCCTTGTTGTTGACCTTGCTGAGCGTCACTCCAATGTACATGGTGACCGTCTGTAGATTTTCTTCTTCTTTGTGAAGATGTGCCTTGTTCTTCTACATCTGAATAAAACTCTACATCAGAGAGTTGTGTATTTTGTAAGAATGCTTCGAAGTCCTAGGGATCCATTCCTTCAGCATCTCTAGTTGTAGCAAATTCAAATTCAGATGGAGCAGGAGGAGCTGAAGGGGCAGCTTGTGTCATAGTTTCAGATCTAGACCTGGGTATCCTAATGGTAAAGGGAGGTACAATGGCCTCCCCCCGTGGCGATACTTCAGGAGTAGTCAGAACTTCCCTTGTCTGGACACAAGGGATCGCACCCCTCATGCGCTTGGATTGATGTGTGGACATCTTGAGCTTCTTAAACATTTGTAATTGTGCCCAAGTTAAGGCACGTTCAATGGGAACATCGTATGCTAGGCACCTGTAAATAATGCGTGTGATTGCACAGCAACCGTTCACCACTAATTTCCTAGAAGACCTTTTATTTGCTTCATACAATTGATCTATAATCCATACAGGTAGCTTAATTGGTAACGCACCTGTCTCCGCTAAGTAGAGAGCGAACCAGATTCTTTTGTGTGGTTGTGTGAAGCGGTCTTGGCCGGGGAAAGCAAAATGTTGCATGCACATACGGAGAGGGATGGACACGTTTGGTGTGAGTGCTACCATGTCTTTAAGCTTCAGTAGTTTCCTATCCTTCATGTTAGTAGGAACGAGAGCATCCTTCTCAAAAGGTACATGGGTGCCGTGCATATTCAAAGCAGAGCTCACCAACTCCAAGGTAAGTTCAAACCTCTTTAACTCGTTGTTGCCCAGCAAGGAAGGAAGAACAAATGATCCTGGTTTGTCCTTTTCTTCATTAGCTTGTAATGTGGAGACCAAATAATAGCATCGAAGGAGATCCGGTTTAGGTAGTGGTGCGTCAAAGTATTCTGCTAGCCCTGCACGTTGCCATATGGTTTAGAGATCCTCTGTGTTCTGTAGAGTCTCAAACTCCTCGGAGAAAAATTGGAATCGAACCCATGATCTGTCATACTCGCACTTAGACTCCCTGTTGAGAAAAGGGGAACAACAGACCCTAACCGCCTCACATGGAAGTGAGAGGCTCTTCCAAGAGGAGTTGCAAGAAGTGCAAACAATGCACACACACCCACGTCCATGAACAATGGCACCATGGCCAACATCAAAAGGAACAAGGGAGGGCAATGCTCACACACAAGAAAACCCCAAATGCCAAACCCACACACATGGATCAACGCTTAGCACACAAGGAGAAATGTGGAAGCCAAATGAACCTTCATTCCATTAGCATGGAGGCCAAGGCCATGGCCAAGGGACCTCCTTTCTACAAAATGAGCTCCTCTTTATATAAGAGGGGAGGTGGAATCCGTTGAATACAAGTGTCCAAAGGCTTCATTGATTTGAAATATCCTAAAAATAAAAGGTGGGTGGGAAAATCAAGAAGAGAATCTTTCAAGAGATAGAGAGAGAGAGAGAGCTCTTCGTGCGTTTCCAAAAGGGCTTCCATTTCTAAAATAAGCCAAGAATTCAAAAAGAAGCTTTCTACCAAAAAAGAAAGGTAAAGTTGTGTTTTTATGGGTTTTCTCAAAAAAGGAACTAAGAGGGAGTTCCTATGAAGAACATGTATACTAAAGGAAAAAATGGGAGATTTGAGAGACCGCCACACAAGGCTTTGAATCCTCCAAGTATCCTTAGCTTCGAGGGAGTCCTCCAAGTACACCATAGCCTTCATAGCTTCATGGGTCCTTCATAACTTCAAGGTTCCAACACCCTCCCCCACCTAGACTTTGTCGTCCTCAACAAAGCTAAGAGAAAAGGATCATACACAACTGAACTGGATCAATCTTGAGTCTTCAATTCTGAAAAGCTCCAGGTCTGCAAATCTTCCAATTTGAAGTTTGCAGTCTTCAGGCCTCCATATTCTTCATTGATCTTTGAACCTGCAACACACCAGCCTTCAATCTTTCAGATCTGCAATACTGCAAGCCCTCAGTCCATTCTTCAATCTGGGCATCTTCAGTCTTTACAGCTGGGCGACACAATCCCCTTGGGGGCAGTCAGCCCAACTTCCATCCAATGCACACACACCCACGTCCATGAACAATGGCACCATGGCCAACATCAAAAGGAACAAGGGAGGGCAATGCTCACACACAAGAAAACCCCAAATGCCAAACCCACACACATGGATCAACGCATAGCACACAAGGAGAAATGTGGAAGCCAAATGAGCCTTCATTCCATTAGCATGGAGGCCAAGGCCATGGCCAAGGGACCTCCTTTCTACAAAATGAGCTCCTCTTTATATAAGAGGGGAGGTGGAATCCGTTGAATACAAGTGGCCAAAGGCTTCATTGATTTGAAATATCCTAAAAATAAAAGGTGGGTGGGAAAATCAAGAAGAGAATCTTTCAAGAGATAGAGAGAGAGAGAGCTCTTCGTGCGTTTCCAAAGGGCTTCCATTTCTAAAATAAGCCAAGAATTCAAAAAGAAGCTTTCTACCAAAAAAGAAAGGTAAAGTTGTGTTTTTATGGGTTTTCTCAAAAAAGGAACTAAGAGGGAGTTCCTATGAAGAACATGTATACTAAAGGAAAAAATGGGAGATTTGAGAGACCGCCACACAAGGCTTTGAATCCTCCAAGTATCCTTAGCTTCGAGGGAGTCCTCCAAGTACACCATAGCCTTCATAGCTTCATGGGTCCTTCATAACTTCAAGGTTCCAACACTCCCATATATACTTGGCCTCTCCTAATGGACCTGGCATGCCATTGAACCAATGAGAATTGGCATGGACTCTTTCTGTGATCCCTGTGGGTGGATCCGGTACCGGGATCTGCTGAAGGTGTTGCAGCTCCACAAGTCGTTCAGTTGGTGGCACATCAACAGGTAGACTATCCACATCAATTCCTGCAGTAAGTATTCCTACTTGTGAGCTCGGACCTGTCGCTTCTGCCATGTTACTTCTTGCCTCCTGATTCTGTGAGAATATAGAAACATGTGTTAACATTGTAAAGGACAAGATAGAACCGTTTTTGTCCCCATTACAACATTATCATGAGTTTCGGGAGAGATTAGTATGTTAATAAGTGCTCGGTGCTTCTGTGTGTAGTTAGGAATTGGGTGGACCTAAGAACTAAGTGGAATGATGTAGTGTGATTAATTTTGTGGAGACTCTGAAGAGTTTGATAGGGGTATCTGCTTGAAGATGAGGCTTTTTGGGGACCCATTTACAAGTGATTCTACTTGTGCTCATGGAAGAACATGTGTTCGTGCGTGATGTGTAAGACTGGGCCTCAGATGTTCGAGTGAGTGAAACATGTTGTACCGGTTGTGGCCTTGGTGTAGCTATTTGAGCCCGCAAGCAAGCCTTAGGCACCCAGATTTGTCGTGATTGTGGGCTGGCCTTCATTGACTTTTTGGGTACCCAAATAGACTTCACTTTCGCAGAAGAATTAATGAAGGACTTCTTATTAGTGTCGTGTTGTTGACTACTAATAAGAGGTTTTGGCCGTGGGGTCGGCCTGGTCTGAACAGGGTATTCGCCTTTTCGCCTCCATACTTGTTTCCATGGCTGAAACAATCTGCTTTGCTCTTTTTTTTGGCATCCAGTATAGGTAGTGTTCTGCTTCTTCTGTATTTGATCTGTCGTTGGTTGTTGCAACCTTCTGGTCTTTGGAAAAGAAGGGAGTTCCGTCCTCTCCCTGGCTCCATTGTTGAGACAAGCCTCTTTCTGCATCATACAGTTTTGGACAAAAATAGCATTGTCAACTTCATGTGCGCCCCTGGAAGGACCAGGAGTTTGTGCCTTGCCTAGTTCCTTGAGTGCCTCATTTTCCAATTCAACTGAAATTCGGCTATGATCTACCCATACCTGAAGAAGTCCACTTCTTAGGTTGAGGTTGACTGCATGATCATAGATCCAGTCCTGACCCAAGACAAGAGGCTCAGTGAGGTCCTCATCTTGACACACTAGTACTTTGACTGTCATCACTTCGTCTTGAATGGAGATGGGAAGATCCATCTCGCCCATGCAAGGGGTTTCCACACCTCCCAATCCTATGAGATATGCTTCTATAGGATTGACAGTTAATTTCAATTCTTGACAGTAAGACAACTTGACAGCACTAGTGGATGCACCTAAGTCAATCAAAGCTCTTACAGTCTTTGCACCCTTTCCTTGTCCTACTCCTAGGGTTACAAAAGGCCGTCAGGTTACAAAAGGCCGTCGGTCGATTATTCTATGGGAATGCCCACCTGAAGCCTCGCACATGGCCATAGGATAGCCTACAGATTCTTGAGTGTCAGGCATAGGCGGGTCTCTACCTTGTCTCCTCAATTTCATTCGTCGGATGCGTTCTAAAGCTTCTACCCGTGCTTCTTCTCTAATTCGTTTCTCTTCTTCTTTACGTTTCTTGGCAGTGTTGAGTCGATTTAGCATCTCTTCAGTGAGGGGTTCTTGATATAACTTGACTCTGCATCCACTTATGTAACTTGGTAGAATATCACCCTCTAGAGTGGCTGGTTGAACTACGCCACTTGTGGAGATTATATTGATAATCATTGGCCCGTAACCTCTTTTCTCTAATTTCCGTGCATGCTGCTTCAATGTGTAGACTAGGACTAGGTCGCCTGCTTTCAAGCCTTTATCCTTCACATGTGTATCAAAATATGCCTTTTGCCTCTTCTTCGCTGCATAGATTCCTGCTGCAGCTCTCAATCGTGTTTCGCCTAGACGTTCAAGATAAAAGATTCGAGAGGAGAGTTCATGGCCTGTCCAGTCATGCTCTTGTGCTACCTTCAATGTAGGTATCAAAAAGTCCAGAGGTAGCACAGCATTTTGGCCAAATACCATCTGAAAGGGGGTGGCTTGGAGTACCGTTTTATAGGCAACTCGGTATGCCCAAACAGCATGGTGTAGCTGTTTGTCCCAATCAGAGCGTTTATTGTTCACTAGTTTAGTCAGCACAATTGCATAAGATCTTATTAGTGCTCTCAGCCTGGCCATTAACTTGTGGATGATAGGGGGCCGATTTCTTATGTATCACCAAGAATTCTTGGAGAAGGTTTTCTATGACTTCATTCAAGAAGATTGTGCCTCTATCACTCACCAACTCTATTGGCAATCCGTACCTCGTGAATACATTTTCAAATAAGAACTTTGCTGTTGTTTGAGCATCATTTTTTGTAGTAGCTTTCACTTCTACCCACTTGGTTAGATAGTCTGTGGCCACGATGATATATTCAGCATGTGAACCCTTAGCTGGGGGATTAATAGGACCAACAAAGTCTATTCCCCATTTAGAGAACGCACGTCCGCCCATCATAGGCTTCAATGGCATCTCATCTTTGCGTATAGGGTACTGAGTTCTCTGACAAACATCACACCGTTTCACATAGGTATGTGCATCCATGTGAAGGGTTGGCCACCAAAAGCCCGCAAATAGTATTGCCTTGATTACCCGATCTGGTCCAAATTGTCCCCCTGCTACACCTTGGTGAGCAGTATCCAAGATTTTGAGATATTCACTCTCATGGACACATAGTCTCAGGTAACTATCTTTACCACGCTTGTATAGATTATCACCAATGAGTGAATAATACTGGGCTTCTTGTTCTAAACTCCTTTGCCTAGCCAGAGTCATGTCTGGAGGGAATGTTTTCGTCCTTAAGAAGGATACTAGTGGTTCACTCCAATCTGGCACTATGGACACTTGACAAAGAGTGGCATGTTCCACAGGTGGTTTAGTGCAGCAGATTGGGCATTCCTTGCACAACTTTTGGACATCAGCCTCCATAGTCGGCCAATGCACTCCGAGTCTCCTTAGTGTCTGTAAGGTTCGTTGCTTTGAGTAGTGTTGCTCTAATGCACCTACATGTGCTAAATGCAACCATTTAGTGTACTCGTCCTCTTCTACACAACAAGCCAAGATCCCTTGATCTGTCTGTTTGTACATGCTTCCTGCCATGATATGGTACTTCTGGGCTTTTACTACCTCTCTACCTTGAGTGTTTATTACTGGGTGGTTAGGCCCGTATGATCTGCTCTCAAGTGAGTCTTCCCTTTCCTTACCACAACCTCAAAATCGTATTCCATTAGCAAGAGAAACCATCTTACTAATCTTCCTATATTGCACGGCTTGTTTACAAGATATAGCAGTGCCTGATGATCAGTAAAAAATTTAAACTTATTTGCAAGCAAATAATGTCTAAACTTTTTAACTGCATATACCATGCCTAATCCTTCTCTCTCCGTAGTGGTATAATTTCGTTCAGCTGCATTCAATTGTCTACTAGCATAGGCAATTGGAAGATCCATATTACCTTCACCGATAGGCTGCGCTAATACACACCCAATAGCATAATTGGATGCATCAACATGAAAATGGAAAGGCTTATTCCAATCTGGTGTGGTCAAGATTGGTGCTGAACATAATCGTCGTTTAAGCTCATTGAAGGAATGCTCACATTCATCAGTCCACTCGAAGTTAGTCAACAGTCCATACAGAGGCTTTGCTATGATGGCATACATGTGTATAAATCGTCGGTAATAACCACAATGCCCCATGAAAGCTTGTACTTCCTTGACATTCTTTGGCCTAGGTAATTCGGCTATAGCTCTTACTTTCTATTCATCCGTAGATATGCCATTCTTTTGACACTATGTGTCCTAGAATTTTGCCTTGCCTGACCATGAAAACACACTTTTCTGGGTTCAAGCAGACTTGATACTCTCTACACTTGTCAAAGATTTGTCTGAGTTCAGGTATATGTGTTTGTCTAATGTTGGAATGAGCACATAGATCCTCAACATAGACTTCCAAATTCTTTCTCAGGAACTCTTTAAACACATGGCACATCAACCTCTGGAAGGTTGCGGGAGCATTGGTAAGCCCGAATGGCATTACTCTAAAGGCGAATATGCCCCACTCTGTGGCAAAAGCCGTTTTATGTTGATCTTCTAGTGCAATGGCCACTTGATTGTAGCCAGAGAACCCATCTAGGAAGCTGTACACTTCCTTGCCGGCTACCCTTTCTAATAAATGCTCGGTAATAGGAAGCGGATAACTATCCCTGATAGTGGCTGCGTTAACCTTCTTCAAGTTAATGCATACACGTAATTTACCATTCTTTTTGGGCACCACTACAATGGGGGACACCCATTCAGTGTGCTCAATTTCATAGATAAATCCAGCTTCAACCAAGCGGTCTATCTCTTCCTTGATCTTGGCAGCATAGTTGTCATTGTATGTGTATGGCTTTTGTTTTGAAGGTCTGGCCTCTGTGGTCATGGGAATCGTATGGGCACATATGTCAGGGTCTACACCTTTCAAATCTTTGTAGCTCCAAGCGAATACATCTTTGTACTCTCTTAGCAAAGCTATCAGCTCATGTTCCTCCTCCTCAGTGAGGTCATGTCCTATGTAAGTGCACCTCTCTTCTCCTTCTTCTATGGCTACCACTACCTTCTTAGTGGTTTCTTTGTTATCATAGGCCTCACCTGCTTGGGCATCGCGTTTTGGCATTCTTACCATGACTCTCCTCTCTTCTATTGCATACTTCTTGAAATTTTCAGGGACCTCAAACAGGGATTCTTCCTCCTCTGGTGTGGCTTCTCTCTTCTTTCTTTTCGTTCCTTCACTCTTAGTGGTCACTCATGTGGTTAATCTCACATCATTAGTGAGCTCTTTATGTCTCTGAGGGTAAACTTCTACTTCATAGAAATATTCTTCGTCTGATGCAAAGGGTGGGTCCATGATGATTGACTCAAGATCGAAGTCACTTGCATCTTCAAATGCATCAGGGCTAGGTTCACATTCTTCTAAAACTGCATCTCCCATTATTGGCTCTATGGAGAAGACCGAAATGTCATAGCCATCTTCATCACAGTGGGGTGTCCATTGCTCTTCATTGATGGCTACATCCATAGTTGCTAGAATTTCTGCCCAGCCGTGAGGTTCAAATTCTTCGTCCGGAAACTACAGGTGCATAGGCTGGGTCTTGAACTGATCTATGTGTTTCCTTCGCACCTACCTCTCTGGCTTTTTCTCTTTTCTCCTCTTCCACTGCCACTTTACACATCCATAAGTGAGTGTCTTCATGCATCCATGAGGATCCTGATCCTATGGAATGCACCGATTTCGTATCATCTTTGGCTCTATGGATGGGGTTCCATTGGATAGGAGGGACATCTCTATGAGAGTAATCCTTGAGATTGACTTCGGTTGTAACACCTAAGTGTTGCAAATACAAGGAATTGGTTCCCCAATCCTGTACCACTTGCAACTGCCGCATAAATGGTCTTCCCAAAATCATCTCATAGGCTTGATTTTTGCTAAAGTCACAGATAGCAAATGTGTGCTCAAACTCTACACCACAAGTAGTGAGAGTTATCCCCTCTAGTAGTCCTAAGGGTCTTTCTATGTGCCTGTCAGCCATCTGCAATTTCATTCTCGTTGGCCTGAGAGCTGGCTTGCCCCATCGTTTCCATAAAGAAGTGGTAACAATTGCAACGCCTGCACCTGAGTCCAAAATGGCCTTGGTTGTGTAGCCCTGATGAGTGATGGGGAGATATGTGTTTCCCTCTTCGCCCCTCACTGGGTATGGCTGAGGGTAGGTTTGTCTAACCGCTTGCTTATTGTATGTGCAGTCCTGTGCTGACTAATTAGTGTACCTTCGCTCTATGGTGCAATATTGGCTGCTAGGATTCACTTGGGGTTGAGCCGTGATGGGACATGCGTTTGCCATATGGTCACCACCGCAAGTATAGCACCTCCTTACTGGGGAAAATCTAGGAATTTGTTTACTAGAGACACCTAGTTTTTGAGCTACTTTTTCCGCAAGTTCCTCAATTGATGTGGATTGTGAGGAAGAGAGGCTAGAGGTACTATCTGAATCTTTGTAGATTTTGGAAAGCTCTAACTCCTCCCCTAGGTTATCCTCAATATCGATGCACATGCGTACACATTCTTCTATAGTCCGGGGGTCCTTCAAGTACACATATGATCTCAGTTTGGTACTTAGCAATCCATCCAAGAATAAGGCCACTTGCTTAGCGGCCGTGGGTAACTCAAGACCAGGACATCGCTCAAGATATTGCCTAAATCTTCTTCCTGCAAGTCTCACAGTCTCTTGCGGGGTCTGCTTGAAGCTGTATATCAATGAGGAAGTATTATGCCTTATGCCACTTTTAGAGAATTCGATAATGAATGCCTCTAAATGTTGATCTATGCTCCTAAACTACCTCTCGTTTAGTGGCTGAAACCATGTCAGGGCGGTGTTCTTAAGGGTTAAACCAAAGGCATTGTACTGCGTGAACAGGTCTTCAACTTGTTCAGCTCTCAAGACTTGCTTAAACTCAGCTACATGATCGTAGGGGTCTCCAGTGCCATCGAAGTAGTTTTTCATGGACTTAACTAGCTGGGTCGGTCTCAAGGTCCTCGTGTGCTCTCTCGGTCTTGGCAAAGGGAAATCATCGGCATTTCTTCGGTTCCTTGGGGCTCTACGTCCCTCAGGTTCCCCTCTATTCGTTTCCGTTCTCGTTCTTTCTCTTCCCCAAGAGTTGGCAAAGCTTACCTCAGGTCTCTCTCTACTCCTTTCTCTTTGAGTCCCATGAGCTTGAGATGTTCCAGCTCCTTGGTGACCAAAGGACACATTCGATCTTGGTTGGGGGAAGATAAATTCGCCTTTCCAAGTGTAAGCATGTCTATCCTTTTCTGTAACCCCAAAGATCCTCTCTGAAGAGTGATCTAAGTAGGTCACTCTTCCTGGAATATCAGGATCTTTGAACTCATATATCATGATTGTTCCTACCGCACTCGGCTGATTAGGCCTATATCTCCAAAAGGCTTCATCCATCTCTCGGTTCAAGAGGATATCTATGCTCTTATTATCTTGGGGAACCCACTCTGGTGTGATAATCCTCGTGAGAACAGATTTGCCTCGGGGGGTTCTAGGTTCTTCACCCATGTTTCCTTGCTCTAGGTCACCTAAGTCCGTTTCCGGGACCACATTCCCAAATTCATATGTCCTATCTGGATGACTGGTGACTACATATATTGTCCCTTCTTTTTCCAAGTATGCTCCATTTTCAAACTTGACAGCTGGGCGCTTGAGTCTAATGGATTGGTCAGGGTTTTTAATCTGGACCACAGATCTTCCTAGGCCGTCCTCATAGATGCTAGCACCTAATCGGTTGGTCCTAAGGTACTCGAGTTGCATCTTGTAAGGGCCTTCCACCCTATGTAAATATGGCACCCCAGAACTTCCTGTAGGTCTCTCCATACCGTGGGACATCTCAGACTCGCTAGTCTCAGAACTAGGGTAATACGAATGATGGCTCAACTGTTGGGCCCAAGACCTAGCACTATGATTGACACTAGCCTCTGAAGATCTAAGACTTTGTCTGTCTCTCCCTAGGTGTCTACCTGACCTAAGGTTCATATGCCCTTTGTACGTTGCTGATTCTTTGGTACCAGTCACTTGTTCCTTTTAAGTTCCTTTGGATGTGTTTTCTTGTTTTTAATTAAGCGTCATTAGGAGCACTTTCGTGTGTCGTACTTGATGTTGTGCGTCCGCTTAGTTTAAGTTCTTTTCATTTAAGTTATCCCTTGACTACAATTTAGCCTACCCTTGCACTTGAGAAATTAAGGGCTCTTCAAACTTGAGTGTTCCTATCGTACCCCTAGTCAATCAGAACAACTACTCGCACTTAGCCTATGCTAACAATAGACTGAGGGGGTTAAGTGATGTTCCAAACTCAAGTCGCTCCTCCTGGCGATGCTGGTCTACCCAGGAAGCACGTTCCCAAGCTTGTTCGCCCTGGCACTTACTTTGCTTTCTCCAAGAGCTCTCGATGATCCTGTAAGAATCCCAAGTTTAGCTTCAATTTGATCCTTCAATTGACAGACAATTTATTTCAGACACTTTTTTAATGACCCTTGTTCCCCTTTTTGTATTGCTAAAAATTTCCTCTAGAGCTCCCTTGGTGTTCCTACCCCTCGGTATGTCAACCTCGATATCCGACAAGCCCTAGAGCTCAAAAAATGGATTTCGTATGAAAAAGTTATGACCGTTCAGGGTTTAGGGGGTTAAACAGACAAACAGAACCTTTCAGGAGTTTTAATGCATTTTTCTAAGGCCTTTGTAAGTGTGTGAGTATTTGAGTATGCAAATATGCCCAAAATTTAGCCTAAATTTCCAAAAAATTACCCCTTAATTTTTTTGCCGAAAATGTCTGTCTGTCGCGATAGATGGTGTTTGTCGCGATAGACGATGTCTATCGCGATAGATGGGTCTGTCGCGATAGACGGTGTCTGTCGCGATAGACGGTGTCTGTCGCGATAGACGGTGTCTATCGCGATAGATGGGTCTGTCGCAATAGACGGTGTCTGTCGCGATAGACGGTGTCTGTCGCGATAGACGGTGTCTGTCGCGATAGATGGGTCTGTCGCGATAGACGGTGTCTGTCGCGATAGATGGGTCTGTTGCGATAGACGGTGTCTGTCGCGATAGATGGTGTCTATCGTCTGTCGTGGTCTTGGTCTGTCACGATAGATGGGTGTCTGTCGCGATAGACGGTCTCTATCGTGGGTCTCTGTCTGTCGCGATAGACAGGTGTCTGTCGCGATAGACAGGATCTGTCGTCTGTCGTGGTTTTGGTCTGTCACGATAGACGGTGTCTGTCGTGATAGACGGGTCTGTCATGGAATTTGGTCTATCGCGATAGACGGGTGTCTGTCGTGATAGACGGTCTCTATCATGGGTCTCTGTCTATCGCGATAGACGGTGTCTGTCACGATAGACGGTGTCTGTCGCGATAGACGGTGTCTGTCGCGATAGATTGAAAAAACGCAAATTTTTGAGAAACTTCTAGTGATTTGGAGTGCTCTAATGCTGTAGGTTACCTTGCCAAACACGCAATCACAAAATATCAAGTTTTTCTGTCTGTCGCGACAGACAGAGGTCGTCGTCCCGGGACCTGTGTAGAGCCTGTCGTACCTGTGCAAGCTGCTGGAGATGGTGGTACAGCTAGTTCCTGCAGCAAAAGCTCAAAAAACACACAAAAACTCATAGCATGCAAGCTCTCTCTCGCTCTCTCTCACAAATGAAATGAGGAAAATGAGGTGGGGAGTGGAATATGACCAAAAAACTGAAATTTTTGTGGAGATGGAGATGGAGGTGAGAGATGGTGGGGATGATGATGGTGATGATGGTGATGCAAAAATAAGAAAAAATGAAGGAAAATAAAGAAAAGAAAGGATATTAGCTATAACTCCAATGTCTCAACTCGACATCTTACCATCACACGCTCGTCCTCGAAGCTCTCTCCCCGGCAACGGCGCCAAATTTGGTGTCACTCTAGCACAATGGTGAGTACCAACGTGAGAAGATTCACCTCATAATTGTCAATCCGTGGAGACGTGAGGACTAGTATGAAGACTATGAGCAAGTGAAGGCACAAGTGTGTGAGTGAGAAGCACACAAGCATGCACACACATACACACACACGCGCACACAAGGCAAGAACAAGGAGAGGAACAATGGAGTTCTTTGCATTAGTCAAAAAGTCTCTTACATAAGCTCAATTCACAAACAATCTACCTCCAAAAATGAGCTCTCTAGCTCTTTTTATAGTTTTCTAACTAGCTTTGGTCTTGTCCAGACCTAGTGTCCGGCCTAGTTAAAAATTAGGTTCTAGAGCCTATTTGAGGGCTCAAACGGAGTCTAAAAATTCTGAAAATTGATATGTAGCTAGTTCTAATACTCCTCAAGCTCGAGGACTCCTCGGCTTGCACAAAATGGAGTCTATTCTACCAAAAACGGAATTTACAATGTTTGTGTAGTGATTAAAATCACTTGAGTTGTAAATGGTCCATGGAAAAAATGATTGGGCCTTGTTGCCGTATTGTGCATGATTGCTCCATTGTGCTAGTATGCTCTTCATTTGACTTGTATGCCAACAGGTATCCATCCATCTCTTCCATTAGGAACCATGTCTGAAAAGCCATCCTTCATTAATTCCCATGTAGTAAAATTATTATCAGCAAATTTACTAAACCATTTATCTATTAAACCTTCCAATGTCATTGGGAAAAGAATTACAAATACATCTTCCCTTCCCATTAGTCCCCTTGTTTTGCATAAGGCCAAAAATCTTCTAAAATGTTCATCAAGGTCCTCGTGCACTAGTCCTCTAAAAGACGGAATTTGATATTTAACCTTGAAAGTAGAGTTTCTAGGTCTACTTGACCCGCCATATTTCTTATTGAGGATGTTGATGACAGATGTCTGGTTGACCTTCGAATAGCTTTTCTTCTTATTGCTTTGCAAGGGATCCTCAAGGTTCGAGACTGGCTTTTGGTCATGATCTATGGATTCTCCTTCTTAGGTTAAGAGAGTTCCAAGTAAAAGAAAAATTACCTCTCAGTCCAGCACCGTTGGCACCTTTGCACCTCCTCTACACTTTGTAATATTGGTTCTCAACATGTGATGATCCAGGATGACACATATCACTTTTTCATTTCTCTCACATGTATAGTGGTCATGTTGGTATATGTCAGGGAAACTTCATTGAGCCTTACTAGATTTATCTACCGAGAGTGATGGCACATTTGGTTCTTGCCAGCTCACTCATTTGCGGACATTAGGATTTTCCTTATGTATTGTTCTTTATATATTCCACATGTTGTATTGTTGTTTTGAGGTCATTCTTGTACATTCCTTTTATGTAATAGAAGAAGAAGATCATTCTTCCTTGCCTCAATCTATGTGTGTACTCCTTTTTTATTGTGGGAGTGTGTATGTGAGCTCTCTTTCTTATCTTCTTCCTCGTGATATGGTATTAGAGCTAGTGTGGCTGCAGAGAGCTCGTGGAGAAGGCCGATGGTGAAGAGTAGGCGAGAAGGCATGGAGAAAGCATGGTTCACAAACAACCTCAGATTGTTGCAAAATTGGCATAAAAGTAGAAGGCCTCAAAATGTTTTCATGAGTTATCCCTTAAGGGTCACTCGTTTGTCAGAAATCTATTTTGAAGACATCTCAACCTCCGTTTCGAGCCTGCAAGGTGGGGCCCACAAAAAACCAGGTCAATTTGCAAAACGATAACTTGCATCATGTTTAGCAACACATTTTCCAGATCCAAAATTTCAAGTGATTTGGTGTATTGTTGATACACAAAAACTGTGTTTTTCTAAAATCGAACTGTCACGTCATAGTGCAATAGTGTTCAAGCAGAAGTATTGCTTGTAGATTGTTGTAGATTGTTTCAGAAATGGCAAGCATGGATGGAATGAGGCAGCTTATGAGCAAGAAGCTAGACAAGAACAACTTCCATGCTTGGAGATTCAGAATGATAAATTTCTTGATGGGAAAAGGCTACTAGAAGCACATCAAAGGAGAGAACAAAAACGCTCCACAGTTACCATAGAGGAATCAGATTGCGGAACAATAAAGAGATTATGAGGAATGGATTCAAGGGTCACGAAAGGTAATGTATTGGCTACCTCTTAGCATATAATATAGCATGATTGGGCACATATAGGATGCCAAGACTCTGAAAGAGGCTTGGAACAACTTGGTTACATTGTATGAGACCAATACAAAGGCACAAAAATTGCAACTTAAGAACGAGCTACATACGTTAGAGAAAAAGGGCATGTTGCTAAGTGACTACACCCTAAAAATCAAAAGCATATGTGAGTCACTTGCATCTATTGGTGTGAATGTAGATGATGATGATAAGGTGGAAGTGTGCCTTTGTGGGTTAGGAGTTGCATATAAGCAATTCAGAATGTCTTTTCGGACTAGGGAAAATATTTCAAATTTTGTTGATTTGGTGTCCATATTGATTGCGGAAGAAAAGAATCTTGGTGAGGACTCAAAGTCCTAAGGAAAACCTAGTTTTGAGCAGGTGTTCTACTCTGGTAGAGAAAGAGGCAGAGGTAGAGGCTTTGGAAGTGGAAGAGGAAACAGTAACCAAGACCAGAGTCAACATCAAAATCATGCATGAGGTAGAGGACAGTTTCAAGGCAAGGGGAGCCAAAGAGGCCGCATAAATTTCCAAAGAAATGAATTAGTTAATGACAATAAAGGATGTTAGAATTGTAGTAAACCTAGACACTTTGAACATGATTGTAGGTTGAAGAATCAAAATAGCAGAAGGCAGCAAAATATATATGCATCCACAACTGCTGATGATTTTGAGAAGCTATTCATGGTTCAACATCATATTATAAATACAATGTTTATTGATGTTTTGAAATCGAATGGAAATGTCTAGTATTTTGATTCAGGTGCTTCAAATCACATGATCAGTCATGCGGAATGGTTTAGTGGTTTGCAAAAATTGTGTGTTCCTATATATGTTGAAATAGGTGATGACACATCACACCCTATCAAGCCTACATGAAACATACCACTGTCTATGGGGGACGAGAAGGTAAAACATCTTGCTGATGTGCTGCATGTTCCAAATATAACAAAGAATCTGGTTTTTGTTAAACAAATGGTTGACCAGGGATTACAAGTTAGGTTCAATGTTGATGGCTTATATGTAGAAGAGTATAAATAGTGTGGAAGATTGATTTCCAAAGGAAACAAAGTGGATATCATATCAATATTAAATGTGAAAATTCCTAAAATGATTGCAGCCATGTTTGCAAAAGGTTCAGGAGTTATTGCTAATATAGAGATGTGGCATAAACAAATTGGACATGCAAACTTGCAGAGGCTGAAAATGATACAATCCAAGGAGATTGTCAATGGACTACCAAATTTTAAAGTTGCGGAAATGCAAAAGGTATGTGCAGCATGTCAATTTGGTAAATAGTCAAGAGCATCATTTCCACATGAAAAGCATGTTAGTGAGAATGTGCAAGAAATAGTACATACAGATGTTTGGGGTCCTTTGAAGACCACATCTATGGGTAGTTGTAGGTTTTTTGTTACTTTCATTGATGACCAGACACAGAAAGTATGGGTATATTTCATGAAAGAGAAGAGTGAGGTGTTCACTCACTTCCAGAATTTTAAGGCTATGGTGGAAAATCAGACAAGAAAGTATATTCAAACATTAAGGTCTCATGGAGGAGGTGAATACATGTCAAATGATTTCAGCAACTTTCTTAAAAGTCATGGAATTTGATGTCAATTTTCATGCAGGTACACACCACAACAGAATGGCGTTGTTGAATGCAAAAATAGACATGTTGTAGAAATAGCAAGAGCATTGATGGCTGAGAAGAATGTGCCTCATTGTTATTGGGCAAAAGCTATGCACATTGTTGTATACATCATGAACAAAACTCTAACTAGTATTGTACATCAAGTTACACCTAAAGAGAAGTTCAAAGGTAAAAAGACAAACTTATCACATATGAAAGTTTTTTGTTGTATTGCATATGTACATATTCCAGATGAGTTGAGGACAAAGCTTGATCCAAAAGTAGAAAAATGTATTCTCACCGGGTACTCCCTTGAGAAAAAGGGATATAAATGTTATAACCCACTCGCATGATAGGTGAAGGTAAGCAGAGATGTGGTATTTAATGAAATGTCAAGCTTCTATGCAGATGACAAGGAAGGACTGAATCTTGAACCAAATGACAAAGAAAATGCTAAAAAATCAAGTGCAAAATCTCACGTTTTGAGTGGACCAGATGCATCACCAAGCAATAGTTCTAGCTCAAATCCATGGATTGGAAGATTGCATGGAAATTTTAGTCCAACAAATCATCAAATACATCCAAGAACGGTAAAGAAAAGCTTTATGCTAGTAGTAAAACATCTACAATTTTTGAAGACATTGCTGTACATTGCTTCTAACTAATAGTGTATCTTGGTGCTCACCTTGATATCGCAAGAATTACTAAATGTGTAAAGCCAACGACTCCCTAGTTTGTCCTATCGACTTTAGGAGAAAAGAAATATTTAAATGGGATGACCATACATATACTTTTGCATACCGCTTCCTCTTCATATGACTTAAACTTTTGACTTTCAATTCTTTATAATGTGTGCATAAGGGAGGGTTCACTTGAACCTTCCAAAACACCTAAAACCTTGAAAAACCTTTCAAAGAAACCAATATACAACTTGCATTCAACTTTTTCTGCCAAACTATTGTGAACAAATTGTCTGTGTGCACCCTTGTTCATGGTTACTTGTGCACCACCTGTGCACCACTTTGCGCTTTTGCATCACCTTTTCATCACTCACAAAGTCATCACTTTGATGTTTGATGAGCTTCACCATTGACCCTTTTGACCTTTGACCAGTTTCACCATTGATTTCTTTGACTTTTAACTAGTTTGACCTTAGACTAGCTCAAAAGTGTGCATGGCTGTTTGGACCATATTTTTTACTATTGGTTTCAATTGGGCCACTCCACATTGAGCCATGTTTATGGTATTATCAGCTCTTCTCCTATTAGGACATCTTTGCCCTTATTTATGTGTAACATTTCATTAAAGGGCTTTCAAATTTGAAGTTATATCTACTGCTCACTCTCTTTATCTCTGTCTTTCTTGGAACAGCTTCCGTCATATGTCATGTCCATAGAGGATGGCTCTGCTACGATCCTTAGGGGATTGAAAGACCTGTCAGCCTCTGGCTCCTCTTCTTGGAATTCTCCTTTTGAGCGTACCATAATTTTTGGCCCTTTATTTGTAAGTTCCTTTAATTGTAATCTTGTGGTTTCAATAATGCGGAGAGTTTACATATTCTCTCTCATAGGCGTTCTTTCCTGTTGTTCTTCTGCAGCCATATTTTCTTCCTTGTCTTTTTCCTTGCTAACCACCTCTTGGTTGAGCAATTGATCCAGCTCATCCCATCTTCCATCATCATTAGTTTCTATTTTGAGATCCATGTTCATGGTGGAGTGTTCTCTATCCACATGGGATTCTAAAGATGAGCTTGAATTGCTCAATCCTAACTCCTTGTAACAGTCCATTTGGGATAGCCTTTAACCTAGTTGACTCTTCTTAACTTCAGTTGTCTGGTGATCATGGTGACCTTGTACTATGAGGTTCACCTACCCTTCCTTATATATGTGCATTGTTTGGAGGGCTTCTTGTAATTCCTCTTCCATAATTGGTGTGGTTGGACCAAAGTTGATTTTAGAATCAAGTGCATTCTTTTCTATGAGGGAGTTATATCTACTGTTGTCTCTTCTCACATCCTCTTTGCACCTCTCATCATTGGTTTTGAGTTGGTGCCCACTTCTTCTATAATCACCACACCACGTTTCTTCTTTGGAATTGTGGCTGATTTCACATATTCAGCCATTTCTACAATCGAGGGTATTTCTTTTAGTGATCCTGAATGTTTAAAGCATGATAGATTAATATTTTTAGGGCAAACAACACTATCTTTTAGAAAGTTCTTGTTGCCCCATCGCTTCTTTCCATCGAGTAGATGCTTCTGTACATATAGTGTAAGATTTACTTGATTTCCGACCCATTTCACTGCATGCAAGACTAGATGTACCACAATCTTTTGTGGCATTGTGTATCTATGCATATTTGGGAAGGAAAAATGTTGATGCACTAGTTTCATCCATTCTTCTATATCTCTTCTTTTGAGATCCAAAAATGTACATTTATTTGCTTCATGGCTTTCATCCTTTAGGTCTATAAGGCCATCCTTTGTCCATCCAAAATCGTCTTTGATCAATTCATGTGTAAATCTGATTTTCTACCAATCACCTTGTAGATTCATGAACTTGGCCTTAGGCAGTGTTTGCATGTCAAGAGGGGGATGTAGGGTATTCATTACTTGTGAGCACCTTTCAAAGTCTGGTTTGTAGATTGGTAGTTGTAGGTATCCTGCAATACCAACTTTTATCTATGTATGGATTGTTCTCGGTAGTTCATGTAGGTCTTTGAAATCTTGAGTCATCACCACAAATTGTCACCAAGGATCATAGGTGAATGAGTGTGAAGTAATCTAATCCAAATAGCTTCTTGTGTAGCATTTGTTAATCCCCTGTATTCAGCCTCTGTTGAAGATAGAGCAACAGTTGGTTGCTTCTTTGAAGACCATGAAATAGGTTTATCACCTACAAAAGATAAATATCTAGAAGTACTCCTTCTATCATCCTTACATCCTACCCAATCTGCATCTGAGTACAACTTTATATCTAAATCTGATGTGTATGGGAAGTAAAGTCCTTGGTTTTGAGTACCTTTGAGATACCTCAAGATTCTTTTAGCAGCTTCCAAGTGAGCTGCTCTAGGTTTATGCATGAATTGACTCAGAACACTTGCTCCATAACATATGTCAACCCTTGTTAATGTTGCATAGTTTAGAATTCCAACTATGCTTTGATAACCTGTAATGTCTTCAAGCAAATCACCTTCATGAGCACTCAATTTATGATTTACCTCCATAGGGGTGCTAGCTACCTTTGCATTCTCCAAGTGGAACTTCTTCAACATGTCTTGCACATATTTCCTTTGAGTGATGTAGATTCGAGAGTTAGTGTATACTAACTCAAACCCAAGAAAATACTTCAAAAACCCTAGGTCACTAATTTTGAACTCTTGCATCATCTGGTTTTTAATTTGTTTGATGCCATTGGCATCATTGCCTGTCAAAATGATGTCATCAACATATACACATAAGTATATCATTTCTAAATTATTCTTCTTGATCAACAGAGAAGAATCTCCCTTGCTCATCATGAATCCTTGGTCTTGAAGATAGGTTGTTAAACTATGATTCCATGCCCTAGGTGCCTGCTTCAAGCCATAAAGAGCTTTGTTCAATTTGCATACATGATTTACCTTGTTTGGATCTTCATAGTCAGGAGGTTGAGCCATGTAAACCTCCTTTGAAATAGAGCCATTTAGAAAAGCATTTTTCACATCTAGTTGATACATATTCCAATTCCTAGATGCACCTACACTCACCAATACTCTGATGGTTGGCATCTTAGCCACAGGTGAGAAAGTTTCTTCATAATCTACTCCTTGGGTTTGTGCAAAACCCTTAGCCACAAGTCTAGCTTTATACCTGTTTATGAATCCATCTGAGTTCCTTTTGATTTTGTAAATCCATCTAGAACCAATTGCCTTCATTGATGCTTTCTTGGGTACTAGCTCCCAAGTATTATTCTCTTGGAGTGCTTCTATTTCTTCATCCATAGACTCCTTCATTCTGCTTTGGTACTTTCTTCTTCATATGAAGAAGGTTCTTCAAGTGATGAATCCTTAGCAAGATAAATAGAATGCTTAGTAACTAATGAAGTATCATACCCATATCTGATTGGCTTCTTACTCTCTCTTTGTGATCTCCTTATAATTATAAAGTGCAATGTTTCTAGTATCCTCAAGCTCAAATGTAAACAATCTACCTAATTTCTCTCCTTTGGCAATTCTCTTGAATCCATTTTGGGGTTCCTCCATAAAAACTCCAAATTTATTGAACCTAACATGCAAATTTTTTTCCACTATCTATCCAAAACTCATCAAATTCTTTGTGATAGTAGGTACATAAAGAACTCTGCTCAACAGATTCCTATTCCCATCATAAGTTTTGACATTTCCTACCTTGACAACTAAATGTTTGAACAACCTTGACATGGTTTGAACAGCATGAGTCAATATAGAAGAGGTGCTCATCATTCATACCTTGTTTCGAAGTCATGTTCATAATGAGAAGATAATCCTCTTGATCCTCTGTATAGTTGTTGAAGTCTTTTCTTCATTTGTATCCTCCTTGATAATTGTTGTTGTAATTGTTGTTGCAGCCATGGTTGTATCCTTGATTATGGTTGAATATTCCTCTTGATCGTGAGTAGCCACCTCTTTGAAATCCTCTTCCTCTCTGATTCTTGAAGTTCCTACATCACTCATCTGTTGTGTGATTAGACAATCCACATATATTGCATGGGAAAGGGCTGAAAGGTCTCCCCCTACCTTGCTTACCTCCTTTGCCCCTTCCTCTTGAGTTCCTACCTCTCCCTGCATAGTTAGCTTGAGAACTAGTACCTTCATCTTCAACTTTCTTGCTCGTTCCTTTATCCTTAGAATTTTCTTTATGTGTATAGAGGGCAGAAGAATTGTTACCTCTTGATGGTTCACCATTTTTGTTGAGCTTGGCTTCATGGGTAAATAGTTGTCCCATGAGAGTGGTAAGATCTAGAATTTGGTTTCCATGTAAAGGTCCATTGCAGTTGTGAAAGATTCCCACTTATCATCTACATTGATGGCATTGATTATCTGTCTCACTATTTGCTCCTCTTCAATCTCCTCTCTTATGCTTGCCAATTGATCAGCCACATCTTTTACCTTGGTCACATACTCTTAAACATTCTGCTTAGGTTGCTTCCTTTGAGTAGTAAACTCAATCCACAATTGATTTTTTCTAGCTCTTGTATTGGAAGAAAAATATGAAGATAATGTATCCCAAGTCTCTTGGGAAGTTTTACAATTCCTAATGTGAGGAAGAAGGAAGTCAGAAACAGATTTAAGTTGATATGACCTAGAAAAAGCATCTTTGGCACACCATGAGTTGAGTCTTTCTAGCTCCTCTCTTGTAGGTTGACCTTTGCTTCTGAATATGGGCATCTCCTCATCTCCTGATATGTATCCATAGAGACTCCTTCCTTGTAGATAGGTCTTCATCTTCAAGGACCATGCTAGATAATTATTGTTGTCCAATTTATCAATGAAAGAAGGGAAACCATCTCCCATTTTACCTCAAGTAGCTTTGATACCACTGATGGAAGAGATGGATGGATACCTCAAGGAAGTGAGGTGGTACTGCTAAAACCTCCTTTGCACCTGCCCTAAATCACTTTAGAGTCTCATATTAGGCCCTTTTATCTTGAAAATGACACCAAGAAAGCACCTATGTACTTTGGAGTTGATCCTTCAAAAAATTGAATCAAAACAGACTACTTCATAAATAGCTAGTGTCACAAAACTTGCTATTTTAGTCCACACACCTACTGGTTCTTTCGCTCAGTGCTCACAATATAGTAAAAATTAATTAAATTCCATTTGAGGGAATTTAATTATCTTAGATAGCTAATGATTACAATTAGAATCATGGAAAATAACAAACTATGCACTGAGAAATATGTTTAGCAATCCAAGGCTTACCCTTGCTTTTTTAGGGATTGAACGGTAGGTGACCAATGAACACTTCGATGATGATTTCTCCTAGATGGATGAACCAAATGTTTGGAAACTTTGATAGCATAAATAAGACTTCAAGCTGGTTCCAACAAGCTATAGATCATGCAAAATGGTTGAGAACTTACTGAGATATGATCAGACAAACTTCACTATTCTGAATAGTCATAGCAGAGAAGTAGACAGAGATGTTCAATGAAGTAAATGTATTATAGCACATGATTATACAAGATCATTGGCATTGTAATAATGCTCAATGATGGTGGAATAAGTAAGCTATTGTGTAAGCCACTAAAATCCTGCAAATGATCAATGGAAGAGCTCTCAATGAGGCCACACAGCCGCGTGATTTTCAAAGTCATCTATATAAGAACACTTCGATGATGATTTCTCCTAGATGGATGAATCAAATGTTTGGAAACTTTGATAGCATAAATAAGACTTCAAGCTGGTTCCAACAAGCTATAGATCATGCAAAATGGTTGAGAACTTACTGAGATATGATCAGACAAACTTCACTATTCTGAATAGTCATAGCAGAGAAGTAGACAGAGATATTCAATGAAGTAAATGTATTATAGCACATGATTATACAAGATCATTGGCATTGTAATGATGCTCAATGATGGTGGAATAAGTAAGCTATGGTGTAAGCCACTAAAATCCTGCAAATGATCAATGGAAGAGCTCTCAATGAGGCCACACAGCCGCGTGATTTTCGAAGTCATCTATATAAGAACACTTCGATGATGATTTCTCCTAGATGGATGAACCAAATGTTTGGAAACTTTGATAGCATAAATAAGACTTCAAGCTGGTTCCAACAAGCTATAGATCATGCAAAATGGTTGAGAACTTACTGAGATATGATCAGACAAACTTCACTATTCTGAATAGTCATAGCAGAGAAGTAGACAGAGATGTTCAATGAAGTAAATGTATTATAGCACATGATTATACAAGATCATTGGCATTGTAATGATGGTGGAATAAGTAAGCTATGGTGTAAGCCACTAAAATCCTGCAAATGATCAATGGAAGAGCTCTCAATGAGGCCACACAGCCGCGTGATTTTCGAAGTCATCTATATGAGAACTTTTCCTCCAAGTTTGAATTTGAATTCAAACTTGGCTCCACCTAAATGTGATTCCTCCAAATTAGGAGTTATTTTATCAAATGAGATTTGTAGCTATTGTTCTTCCTAACTCCATGAGATTTTTGGTTTTTACAAGATTCTCTCAAGGTAGAAACCTTTTACAATGGTAAATGATCAAATGTTACAAGCTATGGTTCATATGCATCATCAAATGCTTCTACATATAACCTTCCATGCTAAGCCAAATGTGAAGGCTTGTATATTTGCACCAAGAGTTCCAACAAGGGAATACAACAAAGAATATTATTGAGGAATTAGAGAATTTAAGATTAGGTACTTGGGAGACATTTTCAAAATTTTTCACTACAACAAAAGCCCTCATGGCTAAATTACCAGATCCTCTCATGACTTCGTGGTCAAGATGTGGCTGGCCAAACCACTTCAAATTTCAACACAATGCAAGATTAAGGAGTTGGTGCTCATTACAATAACAATTGAGGAATTTATTTCTACAGTAACAAGGATAGAGCAAATCAGATCCCAATATGGAATAGATTCTTCTAGTCGACCATATCATATGGAACCTAAGGACCCAGTGACACAATTGAGGAAAAAACTTAAGAGTTTAAGGAGGGACAAGCCCCAAAAAGAATAAGAAAATGCAATAACTCAATTGAGGCATGAAATGGAAGCTTTAAAGTTTCAAAAAGAAGAAGAGGTCCAAACAGAGGAGTGAGCACAACTACGACAAGAACTACAGGAACTTTGTGGAGGGGGCATAAAAAATGGACTGTGGTGCACCATGTGCAGCAAACAAGGACATGTGGTAAGTGATTACCCTATTCTAAGCATTACTTGCCAGTTATTAAGAAAGTTGGACATGAAGATCATGAGTGTCACTCAAGAGGGATGCTTGCACAAACATATTGGGGATAAGGAGGATCCCAACCACCAATTAATGTGATGATGACTACATCCAATCAAGGTAACACTTATAACCCATAACCTAGGAGTAACTTTGGAAAGAGGCCAATCATTTGTTTTCGGTGTGGGGAATGTGGGCATTCTCAAAGCAAGTGTCCTCTACCAGAAAATACCCCTCCCTATAGAAACTTCCTAGAAGCTAGAGATCATTATACCAATTGTTTTCCAAACAACAAGACATCTACATCTAGGCCTCACATACAAATAATTTCTGTGAACAAAGAAAAAGTTGCAAAAGAAGTCAATGTACCTTCACCAAATGCTAGGGTAGTGTAGTTAGAAGAAATAGACTCTTTTGTTATGCAGATAAGGAGCAAAGGAAAATCTCAACATAGGACAAGATTCAAGTATTATTGGATTGAACAAAGGCAAAGGGACACCCGAGGACAAGGCCACTACATGTGAATATACATGACAAAAAGAAGAGCTTATAAGTACTAAGGATGTCATTGGGCATACATTCAGCAAGGCTCCAGAGGAATTTGAACAACAAATAGAGCCCATGCTCTTAAAGAATTTAAGGCCAATGGGAGTGGTTCCATGAGTTGCAATGGAGGTAAGGAGTACCTCTTTACTTTAGATTTTTTTGTATTACGATTGCCATAGATAGAGGGAGGTCTTCCTCTCTTGATTGGAAGACCCTCGCTAAGGCATGCAAGTGTCATCCATGATTCCATGATTGGGGAAAGGACACTATTGTTGGTGTAAATCACAAGCCTACACATTTGGCTTGGAAGATATCTTGAAGATCTTACAAATGTGAAGAAGCATAGGAACCATTGCTAGTGGCTAATTACCACTTTATCTCATTGTAAAAGTCAAATTCACTTGGAATATCTTGTAATCACCTACCAAAAGGATTCATGGAAAATTTAGTTGTTTGATTGAAGGAATATCTCCTAACATATATGAGCTTGATCATACAGAGCCAAAAGTTTAATTTAATTCAAATTTTTACTCATTCCTTATAAAAATGAACATGAAAAGTCGCGGGTAAGAGAGAGCACTCCCGAGCCTATCATTACTGTTTTTGGAGTGTGTGTGAGGTCTACACTCAAGCCCACACCTCTCTACACCATTTGGCAATGATATTCATGCCAATGGAGTTGTATACAAGTGTTTATTAATACATACATTCACATTGTCCATCTCTGAGTTCTCTGTTAGTCTACTCAAAAGTCTATCAACTTGTCAAGGGCATATCTCGGTCAATTCTTCACCACATTCAGTGATTCAAAGCTTGTTGGATTCAAATTGAAGTCATCTACATACTATCAAAGTTTGAAGACATTCTATTCAGCCATTTTGGAGAAATCTGTGTCGAGGTGATCTCTGGTCATTTTTTGCTACAGTCCTAAAAAGTCAAGGGTATAGCTTAACTTGCTAAATTGATTTCTCTTAGCATAGTTTATCATTTTACATCATTCCACTAGGAATAGGTAGCTTACTAAGATAATTAGATATCCCTAAAAGGAAGTTTTCCAATTCCTACTGTGCTGGTCATACTGAGCAAAATACCCAGCAGGTATCAAGACAAAAATAGAAGGTTTTCTTGAGTTTGTGAACTACAAAGGTATCTGTTTTTATTCAATCATTGCACATATCATTTCCAAAGTACATAGGACATTTTATGGTGTCATTGGAGAGCTAAGGAGGTCTAGTTATCAACTCTCAAGCAAAAGAGGGCTGGTACAAAGCAGGCTTAGCAGTACCTACTCAGTCTCTTGGAGCATCCATCCATCTTTCCCAACAGTGGTATCAGAGCAAACAAAGGTAAAATGGGAGATGGTTTTCCTTCATTTATTGACAAATTGGACAGGAACAATTATCAAGCATGGTCTCTAAGGATGAAGACCTACTTGTAAGGAAGGAGTCTCTATGGATACATCTCAGGAGATGAGGAATTGCCCTCATTCAAAACAAGAGGATTACCAACCAAGGAAGAACATGAAAAGCTCAACACATGGTGTACTAAAGATGCATTGGCAAGGTCTTATTTACTCAACTCTATATCTGATTTTCTTTTTCCACATATTAGAAACCGTAAGACATCCCAAGAGACTTGGGAAACCTTGTCATCTTATTTTTCCTCCAACACAAGGGCTAGGAAAAATCAATTGTGGATTGAATTCACAACATTAAGGAAGCAACCTAAGCAAGCTGTTTCAGAATTTGTGACAAAAATTAAAGATGTAGCAGATCAGTTAGCAAGCATAGGAGAAGAGATTGACGAAGAACAGATTGTAAGACAAGTGATCAATGGGATCAAGGCTGATGACAAATGGGAAAGCTTCACCACGGCATGGATCTTTACATGGACATGCACACTCCAGATCTTAACTCTCATGGGACAATTGTTTACTCATGAAGAAAAGCTCAACAAGAATGGAGATACATCCAAAGGTAATAACTCTTCTTCCCTATGCACTAATAAGAAGTCTAAAGATAAAGGCAAAAGCAAGAAGGTGGAAGATGAAGGTTCTACCTCCCAAGCCAACTATGCAGGGAGAGGTAGATCATCAAGAGGAAGGGGCAGAGGAGGTAAGCAAGGTAGGGGGAGATCTTATAACTCCTCACCATGCAACATTTGTGGTTTATCATATCATACTAGAGATGAGTGTTTCAGGAATTACAAGAATCAGAGAGGAAGAGGATATCAAAGAGGTGGCTACTTACAGTCAAGAGGTAGATTCAACCATCACCAAGGCTACAACAATAACTACAACAACAACTACAACAATAATTACAATAGCAACTACCAAGGAGGATTCAAATCCAAGAAGGATTACAACAACTACACAGAGGAGCACGATGACTCTCTTCTAATCATGAACATGACTTCAAAGTCAGGTACAAATGATGACCACCTATTCTACATTGACTTAGGATGCTCAAATCATGTGGCTGGCAATGTAGCACTACTCTCTGATCTTGAGGAACCAAAAGGTAAGCATCAAGTCCAAACAGGTGATGATACAAAGCATTCAGTAGTTAAAGTTGGAAATGTTAAGACGTGATGGAAATCAAAATTTGTTGAGCAGGGTACTCTATGTACCAACCATTACCAAAAATATGATGAGTGTTGGTCAGATTGTGAAGAAAGGTTTGTAGGTTAGATTCAATCAATATGGAGCATATGTGGAGGTTCCAAGGCATGGGTTCAAGAGGATTGCTAAAGGAGAAAACTCAGGTAGACTTTTCACTTTTGAGTTAGAAGATACAAAGAATATTGCACTATACAATTATAAAGATCAAACACTTTCAGAGCTTGAGAATTGGCACAAAAGGTTAGGGCACATAGGAGAAAGAACCTTGAAACAAATGTGCAGGGACCAATGTTGTGCTTGGGATACCCAATGTATCCAAGCAACATATGATTTACAAGTGTGGTGCTTGTCAATTTCGGAAGTCTCACAAGTTACCCTTCTCAAAGAAAGGATACATGCATGAAGACTACCTAGAGCTTGTACACACAGATGTATGGGGACCAAGCAAAGACCCCTTTGTCTCAGGATCAAGGTACTATGTGTCTTTCATTGATGATTATAGCAGATGGACTGTATTGTAATTCATGAAGCACAAGGATGAGGTATTTATCTGCTTTAAAAAATATCTTGCATTAGTTGAAAATCAGACAGGAAGGAATTTGAAAAGGCTAAGGTCAAATGGAGGAGGTGAGTCCTTCTCTAATGAATTTGAAGACTTCTTGCAGGACAGAGGCATCAAAAGAGAAATAACCACAAGGTATTCTCCTGAACAAAATGGGGTAGCTGAGAGAAGAAATAGATTAATTGTTGAGACAGCTAGGTCTATGTCAAATGAGAAAAAATTACCTAATTATCTATGGGCAGAAAGTGTTTCTACTGCCACTTACCTCATAAACAGATTACCATCTAAGTCTCTTGATGGCATGACACCCTATGAAGCATGGCATGGTAAGAGACCCTCACTTGACAATTGCAAAATATTTGGATGTGTAGCATATGTACACATTCCTTCTCAAATAAGAGGTAAGCTAGACCCAAAGGCTGAAAAATGCATCTTCATTGGGTATGATTTAAATCAAAAAGGTTACAGTTTTTATAATCCTATCAATAAGGGATTCATGGTAAGCAGAGATGTTGTCTTTGATGAAAATGATTCTTGGTATGAGAATGAATGCAGGAAGGTTAAGTTACCCTATGATTTGGAAGAGGAATTTCCAAGTCTTATAGAGGAGGAACCTACTCAGAATGAAGACTCAAGTTCAGATGATGAAACTACTATCAATCTTGAAGAATTCAAAGCATGGAAGTCCAAAGGCAAAATGAAGATGAAGAAGCTTGAAGACATACCTGAATCTTCAGCTCAACTATTCAGAAGATCACAAAGAGAAAGCAAGAAACCTATCAGATATGGGTATGATACATCTCTTGTTACTAAACATTCTGTTTATGTTGCCAAAGATTTGTCAAATGAAGAACCAGGATCATATGAAGAAGCAATAACCAAATCAGAATGGAAAGAAGCTATGGATGAGGAGATTGATGCCCTCAAAGAGAGTGACACATGGGAGTTAGTACCTAAGAAGGACTCAATGAAGGTAATAGGATCCAGATGGATCTACAAGCTTAAAAGAAAATCTGATGGCACAATTAATAGGTACAAAGCCAGATTGGTAGCTAAGGGTTTTGCACAGACCCAAGGGATTGACTATGAGGAGACATTCTCACCTGTGGCCAAGATGCCAACCATCACAATGTTGGTAAGTGTGGCTGCATCAAAAAATTGGAATATGTACCAATTGGATGTCAAGAATGCTTTCTTGAATGGATGGATTTCAGAGGAGGTATATATGTCACAACCTTCTGGCTATGAGGACCCTAAGAAGGTAACATATTTTGCAAATTAAAAAAGGCTTTATCTGGATTGAAGCAGGCATCTAGGGCATGGAATTACAGGTTAACCACATACCTCCAAGACCAAGGATTTGTCCTGAGCAAGGCAGATACTTCTCTGTTCATTAAGAGAAGTAATTCAGAGGTAATATACCTTTGTGTTTATGTTGATGACATCATCATTATAGGTAATGATGTCAATGGCATCAGATATATCAAAAGCCAAATGATGAAGGAGTTCAAGATCGATGATCTTGGTCTATTGAAGTATTTTTTGGGACTTGAATTAGTCTACACTAATTCAGGGATATACATCACTCAGAAAAAATACATATAGGATATGTTGAAGAAGTTTCACTTGCAGGATGCCAAAGTAGCAAGCACTCCAATGGAGGTAAACTTAAAGCTAAGTGCCCATGAAGGTGATGAATTCAATGACATTACAGGCTATCAAAGTATGGTGGGTAGCTTGAACTATGCTACCTTAGCAAGGATAGATATTGCATATGGAGTTAGTGTGCTAAGTCAATTTATGCACAAGCCAAGGACACCTCACTTAGAGGCTGCCAAGAGAATCTTGAAGTATCTCAAGGGTACACAGAACCATGGTTTGTATTTCCCTTACACTTCAGATATTGATATCAAAATTTATTCAGATGCAGATTGGGCAGGATGCAAGGATGATAGGAGGAGCACTTCTAGATATATTTCTTTTGCAGGTGACAAACCAATTTCATGGTCTTCAAAGAAGCAACCTACTGTTGCTTTGTCTTCCATAGAGGCAGAGTATAGAGGACTAGCTAATGCCACACAAGAAGCAATATGGATTAAGCTTTTGTATACAGAATTGGGTTTATTTACTAGGTCTACAATAAATCTTTCGAGATAATACAAGCTCTCTTCACCTTGCAGCTAATCCTATTTATCATGCTAGGACCAAACACATAGAGGTCCATTACCATTATGTGAGAGAGAAGTTGATAAGCAAAGACATTCAACTTACCTATGTATCAACCCACATGCAATGTGCAGATTTGTTAACTAAAGCTTTGGATGGAACAAAACTTTGCAGGTTCAAATCCATGATTGGATTGCAGGACATACTTGAAGACTGAAGATGAAGACTTAAGCCAAAATGTTTGGCTTGAGGGGGAGCTGTTGGTGTAAATCACAAGCCTACACATTTGGCTTGGAAGATATCTTGAAGATCTTACAAATGTGAAGAAGCATAGGAACCATTACTAGTGGCTAATTACCACTTTATCTCATTGTAAAAGTCAAATTGACTTGGAATCTCTTGTAATCACCTACCAAAAGGATTCGCGAAAAAGTTAGTTTTTTTATTGAAGGAATATCTCCTAACCTATAGGAGCTTGATCATAGGGAGCCAAAAGGTTGAATTTGAATTCAAACTTTTACTCATTCCTTATAAAAATGGACATGAAAAGTCGCAGGTAAGAGAGAGCACTCTCGAGCCTATCATTACTGATTTTTGAGTGTGTGTGAGGTCTACACTCAAGCCCACACCTCTCTACGCCATTTGGAAATGATATTCATGCCAATGGAGTTGTATACAAGTGTTTATTAATACATACATTCACATTGTCCATCTCTGTGTTCTCTGTTAGTCTACTCAAAAGTCTGTCAACTTCGCAAGGGCATATCTCGGTCAATTCTTCACCAAATTCAGTGATTCAAAGCTTCTTGGATTAATATTGAAGTCTTCTACATACTCTCAAAGTTTGAAGACATTCTATTCAGCCATTTTGGAGAAATCTGTGTCGAGGTGATCTCTGGTCATTTTCTGCTACAGTCCTAAAAAGTCGGGGGTATAGCTTAACTTGCTAAATTGATTTCTCTTAGCATAGTTTATCATTTTACATCATTCCACTTGGAATAGGTAGCTTACTAAGCTAATCAGATATCCCTAAAAGGAAGTTTTCCAATTCCTACTGTGCTGGTCATACTGAGCAAAATACCCAGCAGGTATCAAGACAAAAATAGAAGGTTTGCTTGAGTTTGTGAACTACAAAGGTATCTGTTTTGATTCAATCATTGCACACATCATTTCCAAAGTACATAGGACATTTTATGGTGTCATTGGAGAGCTAAGGAGGTCTAGTTATCAACTCTGAAGCAAAAGAGGGCTGGTACAAAGGAGGCTTAGCAGTACCTACTCAGTCTCTTGGAGCATCCATCCATCTTTCCCAACAACTATGTGGGTACAATAGAGAGGACATGAACTTGAACAATATATTTGGAAGATGGACCAGACCACTAAGGTCATACTAGTATGATGTAATCAGTGGGCATCTGCATGGAGCAAGACATGGTGGACCACCGGCAATTAGAGTCATATGAGGAAGAAGGCATTCTGGCTTGGCTGCAAGTAGGAAACTCTTTCTCTTATTATGGATTTTTTCTAAATGATTCATGTACATAAGAAGATTATCAAGGGAAGGAGGAGAAAAATCAAGTTGCTGGATTGGGTGAACCAGTAACGGACCATAGAAGGGGGAGAAAGACACCTCTTAAATGCAACTTGGATGAAGCTATTACAACTACAACGAACGAAACTGCAAAGATTAAAAATGAGGTAATGCAAACTTGTGAAGATATTTCTTTTCCTATTCAAGAAATCCTTGCAAGATGGATTCAAGAAAAGAGGAGAAAATTGAGATTCAGAGTACACCTGTTTAGACACTCAGTCTATGTGCGAGAAAGTGTTGGAAGATCATAAAGTTGGAGAGGAATATGTAGACCCATTGATGGATAGAAACCCAGTCAAGGGAATTCAATTGGGCACCCGAGAAAATTCTCATCCTATATTAGTGGCTACTTGGTTGTGGAGTTAGCCAGAGCTACTTTCAAAGGTAACACCTTTTTCTAAACCTTATGCCAATGTATTTTCCTGGCATTATAAAGATTTAGAAGGAGTACTTTCTAGTTTTGGAGAACATAGAGTTCCTCTCATTGAAGGAGCCAAACTGGTAAGAGGTAAAAGTTAGAGATTAAATCCAAAGTATGCTGAAGCTATTTACCTAGAGAACAAAAAAAATGGAGGATGTTGGAATTCTCATTCCTGTGGAACGTTTCGAGTGGATCTCACCCATGGTTATTGTGCCAAAGAAGAATACAAATAAAATTAGAATATGTGTGGAATTTAGAGCACTTAACAAGGTAACTATTCTAGATGGATTTCCTATGCTTTTGCTGAGTAGGTCATAGAGGAAGTGGTTGAACATGCAATATATAGCTTCATCAATGGATTTAGTGGATACAATCAAATAGCCATTCATCCTAAGGATCATGATAAGACAACTTTTATTAAACCATGGGGCACATATGTATATGTTAAGATGCCCTTTGGACTTAGAAATGCCCTAGCCACCTTCAACAAGACTGTGAACCTTATATTTGGACCCTTACTTTTGAAGGCCTTGCAAATTTTCAGGGATGATTTTTCATCCTTCTTAGGTACTCGTACCAATGCTCATATGGATTGTTTGAATAATCATCTAGTTCAATTACAAAAGGTTTTCAAAAGATGTTAGGAGAAAACATTGAAATTGAATCATAATGAATGCCACTTCCTAGCAATAGAAGGTACTCTCTTGGGGCATGTAGTATCTGCAAAAGGTATGGCCCCTAACCCAAACAAAACTATAGTCATATTGAAGTTACCTAGGCCCAAATATCTAAAAGAAATTCAGAGTTTTTTTGCATCACATTGGTTACCATAGGATATTCATAAAAATGTATGCATATATAGCTAGGCCTTTGGCTAGGCTTACAGGTAAGGAAGTCCCCTTCAAGTGGGATGAAGAAAAGGAAGTATCTTATCAGACATTGAGATCCAAATTGGTGGATGCTCCAATTCTTGTTATAGTAGACTAGTAAAACATTTTCCATGTACCCGTTGTTGATTGCCATCGATTATGCAATAAACTGGGCTGAAGCTATTGCTTCTCTTGATTGCATAGCACAAATAGCTCCAAATTTCCTTTACAGTTACATTCTTTGTGGATTTGGGTGTCCTCTTGAAATTTGCACAGATCAAGGCACTCATTTTGTGAACAAGGTCTTGTACGAAATTTTTATAAGGTACAAGGTTTTACATAGAACTTCCTGTGCCTACTACCCAGGAGCTAATGGACAAGTAGAATCGACTTATAAAGTATTGATTGCTATGTTAAGGAAGGAAAGTATATTGCAACCCACTACATGGGGCATGACTTATCTAGGTACTCTATGGGCCTACATGTTGGCTTGCAAGGAAGCAACATGATACTTCCCATTCTAGTTGGTCTATCAGGTGATACCCATTGAACCCTTTGAATTTCTACATGGTTCACTTAGAATTGCATTTGTGCAAGGTATGAAAGATTTTAGTGTCTCTGCTAGACTTGCTGCACTGAACAAAGTGGAAGAGATTTGCCTACATGCTGCAAAATAGTTGCAAGAGACTCAAATGAAAAGTAGAGGCTCGTGATCAGAATCTATGGACTAATAACTTACAAAAAGGCATGTTGGTCCTTTTACATAAACCTTAGCTCCACACACAAGGGGAAATTGGCTCCCTCATTGGGAAGGCCCTTACACGATTAAAACAATACTTCAATGGGGTGCAATGGAATTAGAGACCCTAGGGGGAGAAGTACTACCTCTGGTCAACATATCCTGGCTCAAGGCCTATCATCAGCAAAAGTAAAGTTCTCTGGATCACTTGGCTATGAAAAATCTATCCAGGTTGTACATAGCCGTTTTGTGCTTAGTTTTATTTTCATCAATTGTTAGGCTCCTTCTCTAGCTTTTTCATGCGAATTATAAGCCATTTTATAGTCCATTTCATGAACCCCTTGTTGCAAATCATAAAAAAAAATCTCAAAAAATTGCCACAATGTTTGGATAGCTTGCCCCACTCAAAACCATAGAGAGCTTTCTTTTTTCTTTTATTTCATCAAGAAAAATAGCAGTAGAAGAAAAATCTCCATCTGCCTCTTTCTATCTTCTCCCTCTACTTCTCTCTATCTCTCTTTATCTTCTCTCTTTATTCCTCTCATCTTATCTCTAACTTATCTCTACTTTTCTCACTCTCTCTCTACTTCTCTCTACCTCTTTCTACTCTCTCTCTCCTTTTCTCCCCCAACCCCCCCTCATTTTTTAATGTTTTCTATATAATTAGCCTTTCCAAGACCTCCTCCCATCCATGGCAACATGATTTTTTAGGTACCATTTTAAACCCCCATCCCCCCACAACCATAGCATAATTTTTATCCTATGGTTGGAAATTCCCATTTTTTTGTTTTTTTTCTTTTTTCCTCTCTCTTTCACATTGCTCAGAAATGGTTTTCTCACTTCTAGGCATCTCATTTTGGTGTTTTTTGAGCTGTTTTTAGGGTTTTCAAACCTCCTAAGCCATATTTTTGGGTCACATTGACCATTCTTAGATGTTTTGAGAAATTTTTGTAACGTTTCATGCTGATTCTTGTTCTATAGGGCTCTTTATTTGATGTTTACATGGGTGCATTAAATCCTGAGTTTCTTTGATCCCATGCCTAGTTATGCTAGCCTTTTAGGGAGATCTCCATGCCTACCTTACTCTGCATTTGTTAGGGTGATTGCTCTAGTATTAATGGATAGTCCATATATTTTCTTTCAGCATTTGCAGTGATCTTCCTAGGTTCCATCCTTGTGCCATGGCTTCATCAGTACCCACGTGAGCTTTGTCTTTCGTTACCGAGGAGTACTCAGAGCTTCCACCCTCTACCTTGGATCTCCCCCCTTCTGTTTCGCAAATACATCCACCGACTCCACAGGATCCTCCCATGCCCCCTGTAGTTTTATCCCATCTCATTCGGAGTCACCTGCCACCCATCATCACACTCCATCCATCCCTATGCAACCACTTTTTGTTCATCTAGTCATCATTGCATTTCCATGTCCATCACTTTTTTGGTTCTTCCATTTATAGCCCTGATGTACCCCCTCCTAGACTGATGGAGAGTGCTAATCTCCAAAAAAACAAGTTATCCTTGATGTTAGAGCACCTCTATATTAAGAACAACCCAAAACTTCAACCAATTTTGGAAGATCAATGCCAAATTATCAAACTTTGAACTAACTATGAAGAAACTAATTATTCAAAAAAGTCTGATGCACTTAATTCACTCATGGACTGATCAAATGTGTAAAGTTTTCAATGAAACTTTATACAAGGTGTCTCCTAAAGTTAACGCATCTTCTCCAAGTTAAATCTCTCCATAAGATTCAATAGGTCTTGAGATTTACTTCAAACAATGTACCTATGTGTGAAACTATTGTTTTCTGTAGTCGACTTTGATACCTGCAACTTCTAATGCATGGTTCTCCCAAAGTGGACCCCGTTTATTCAAATGCTTTTAGCCACAGTATCTTACCTTTCAACTTAAAGAATGAGTGCTTTCTTGCTAAAAAAATTACACTCTAGAGGGAGATCTGATCAAAACATTGACCACTGGGATTGCACTTGTTCCTGTCTTCACTTCTTCACATTTACACATGTAAATGTTCCTACTTAAAATTCTCTTAGCTTGATTACAATTAAACTCTCAAAACTTGTAGAGAGGTCACTCTACAGAATTAGAAGTATACAAAAGCATTTACGAGGATAACTCATGTCTGGATGTCCCGCAAGAAAATAGTTATTCCCTGAAGAATAACAGTAAGCCCAAGGGGTGATTGTCTTGCACCAATAGATCCCCCTCAATCATCAATTGTGATTTTCTCCATCCTTTTTATTCCTTCCATGTCTTTGAACATCTCTAACGTAGGTCCATCCAAGCTTTTGGTTAACATGTCTGCAATCTGATCTTTTGTTGAAGTATGTATGACTTCAATTTCTTTATCAATCACATTCTCTCTCAAGAAATGATATTCAATCTCAATATGTTTAGTCTTGGCATGAAACACAGGGTTAGCAACTAGATACAATGAACTCATATTATCTCCATGAATAGTGGGTGTACTCTGAATGATGTCAAAACTCTTCATGAGAGTCTTCAACCATATAAATTCCTTTGTAGCGTCAACCATACCTTTATACTCTACTTCTGTGGATGAGAAAGTAATTGTATGTTGCTTTTTAGAACACCAAGAGATTAATTTATCTCCCACATAACATAGATATCCATATGTTGATCTCCTATCATCAAGATTACCTGCCCAATATGTGTCACTATATATCTTGATGTTTGTATCTGATGTGAATCCATAATACAAACCTTCTTTAAGTGTACCCTTAATGTATCTTAGCACTCATTTTCTTGCAATCCAATGTTCTTTCCTAGGACAATGCATGAATTGAGACAACACTCTAATTGCATATGACAAATCAAGTCTAATTAATGTACCATGGATTAGACTACCAACCAGACTTTGATATAGCTTCATGTCTTTGAATTCTTCTCCTCCATATCTGCTCAATTTATGATTCAACTCCATTGGAGTAGGTGCTACCCTCCAATCTTCCATTTCAAACTTGATTAGCAAGTTCTTCAAATACCTTTCTTAAGTCACATATACTCCATGTTGAGTATATGAAATCTCCATGCCCAAGAAATATGAGAAGTCTCCCAAGTCACTAATCTTGAACTCTTTCTCCATTTGCTTCTTAAGAATGTGTAGGCCATTCTCATCTGTACCTGTAAGAATTATGTCATCAACATATATGCACATGTAAATGAATCCATCATTACTTGCTTTAATAAGCAAGCTACTATCTGCATTAGACACTTGGAAACCAAGCTCTTTCAAGACCTTCACAAGTCTATAGTTCCATGCCCTTGGGGCTTGCTTCAAACCATACAAAGCTCTCTTGAGCTTACATACATACTCTGGATACCTTTTATCCTTGAAACCTTTTGGTTGCTCCATGAAAACATCATCTGAAATGTAACCATTTAGAAAAGAGTTCTTCACATCTAATTGACATATCTTCCAACCTTTACATGCAACAATAGCTATGAGAGTCCTTATAGTTGTCATCTTTGCCACAGGACTATAAGTCTCATCATAATCTATACCATATGTCTGAGCATATGCTTTCACAACAAGTCTAGCTTTATATCTAGACACACTTCCATCTGCATACCTCTTTGTGTTATAGACCCATTTGCATCCAATTATCTTCTGACTATTTGGTTTAGGAACCAAATCCCATGTCTCATTCTCCATCAATGCATCATACTCCTCCTGCATAGCTTTCTCCCAAGTTTCCTTACCTTTTGCCTCTTCATATTTAGAAGGGTCTTCCTCTGCTTTCACCATATAAGCATAATCTTTAGTGGTAAAAACTGAAGTATCATAGCTATAACTTGTAGGTTGCCATTTGTTCCTTGATGATCTTCTGAGTTCTCCACTTCTTGAAGTTTCTGGTTCGTCACATTCTCGATCAAACCTTGGCATTTCTTCAACTTCAATTAATGCTTCATTGTTCTCTTCTTCATCAAATATTAGAACCTTTGATTTACCTTTCTTCTGGTTCAATGTTTCTTCATCACCTACATGGATATTAATTGTACCTGCATACCAAGTACTTTGCTCATCAAATGTAACATCCTTTGACACAAGGAATTGCTTTATGGATGGAATCCACAATCTATAACCCATCTGCTTATCATCATAACCAATGAACACATACTTTTCAGCTTTAGGTTCCAATTAATGCCTTAATTGAGATGGCACATATGCATAAGCCAAACATCCAAAAACTTTGCAATGATCTAAGGTAGGGCTCTTACCCCACCATGCCTCATAAGGTGTCATACCCTACAAAGCTTTACATGCTAGCCTATTAACCAAGTATGTGGTTGTATTTACAGCCTCAGCCCATAAATAATTAGGACAATTTTTCTCTTTCATCATTGACCTTGCAAACTCAACAAGAGTTCTATTCCTCCTTTCTACTACACCATTTTGTTGAGGAGATTACTTGCAAGTAACTTCCCTTTCTATACCTGCATTCCACTAGTAATCACTGAACTCATTAGAGAAATACTCCCCCCCTTCCATCTGACCTTAGTCTCTTCAATTTTTGTCCTAAAACTCTTTCTGCATGCACATGATAATGTTTAAATGTATTGAGCACCTTTGATTTATCTTTGATCACATATATGGTGATCCATCTGGTAGCATCATCAACATAAATCACATAATATCTTAAATCATTAATGCTAAAGTCCTTTGATGGTCACCACACATCTGTATGCACCAATTCAAGCTTCTCTGAATACATGAAACCATGTGTATTATATGATTGCTTATGAGCCTTACCTAATTGACATGCTTCACATCTGTATGTCATGTGTTGACCTCCAACATTAGGTAATCCAAGCACTGAACCATTGTTAATCATATCCTTAATACCTCTTTCATTGAAATGTCCAAGCCTTTTATGCCAAAGATCTAAATCAGAGATCTTATGTCCTCCATAAGTGAACAAGGCATGACCAACATTGCCTTGAATCTTGAATGTGAATAGCCTTCATTCTTTCTTTCCTGAAACAATTTTTTTATACCCATTGCTATAGTCTTCCACAAAAACTCCATCATTAGTGAACATTACTTATTTATTTATACCCATTGCTAGGATCTTCCACAAAAACTCCATCATTAGTGAACCTTACTTCATAACCTTTCTCTACAATTTGCCCTACACTTATCGGATTCTTTGGGATTGTAGGAACATATAAAACCTTACTTAAAAGAGTGCTTCCATCCTTGACCTTTACTGATCCAATGGACTTCACATTGTGCTTTGTATTATCACTTGTTTGAACTACACGTTTGCTCATCTTATTCTTCAAATCAGTCATCAAAGCTATGTTGCCAATCAGGTGATTGCTACACCCTGAGTCTATGTAGAAAACTCTTTGATCTTCACTTTGTCTTTCACAAGTTGCAGTAATAATTAACATTGAATCCTCTTTCTGATATGAAGCAAAGTTGTAGTAGTAGTATTATTGTAGGATTGACTTTGAAAGCCTCTACCTGCATTTCTTCCAAAGTAACCTCTACTACCTCTACCTCTGAAATTACCTCTTTGATTTCTATTACCTCTTCCTCTTGAATTAAAGTTTTGATTGTATCCTCCACCATTCTGATTATTATTCCAACATTCATGAGCTAAATGATTATTCTTACCATAAATCCAGCAAGCTTTGAGATCATCTTTATTGCTTCTGCCTCTTCCTCTTCCTTTGCCACCTCCTCTTCCTCTTAGGAAGTTAGCTTGGCTAGTAGTGCCTTCATCTTCATTCAATTGTTGCTTGCCTTTCTTAATCTTCTTCTTGTCCTTTGAATACATTGCTTGACCTGTACTTTTATCAACATCACCTTTGCCATCCTACTCAAAGGTTAGCATATGTCCTAGCAATTGATTCAAATCAAGAGTAAAATGATCTAGTGACAATTCAGTGGATAGAATGAATGGCTTCCACTTCTCATCTCCTCTCAAACCTGTGAGAATTTGTCTTAACATTTTTTCCTCTTCAATGTCTTCATCAACTTCTCGTAATGCATCTGCAATGTCCTTCATCCTTGCTACATAATCAGAAATAGATTGAGAAGCCTTCTTCTTGAATGTGGTGAAATCTACCCATAAAGATTCCCTCCTTGATTTTGTAGTGTTTTGGAAATGCTCCTCCAAAGCATTCCATATGTCAGTTGAACTTTCAAGTCCTCTAATGTGAGGTAGCAAGTAATCATTGACTCCCATGTAGATAATGCTCCTTTCTTGAGCATCCTTCTTGATCCATGTCTTCAAATCTGAGAGCTCTTCCCTAGTTGGAACACCACGATCCCTAAATTCTGATTTTTCTTCTTCACCTATGATGTATCCTATCAAGTCTTTGCTCATGAGATGAGCTTCCATCCTCATTGACCAAGCAGGATAGTTTTCTCTATCCAATTTCTCTATCTGAAGAGAATCTCCCATCCTTTCTTCACTTGTGCAATAAATTCTTCAAGCTTTGTGAATAATGACTGTACCTTTACTTCGAATGTAGTTCCTTTTGATCTTCTTGATAGCTTCAGGCCTCCTTCTCTAGCTTTCACTTCAACCTTTCACCATTTGAATCTTCAAAGATTAATTTTTGTATATCTACAATAGTCGGGGTCCTCCTTTCTTTAATTCTGATAACTCTTGCTCTGATACAGTTGATGGAGAGTGTTAATCTCCAAAAGAACAAGTTATCCTTGATGTTAGAGCACCTCTATATCAAGAACAACTCAAAACCTCAACCAATTTTGGAAGATCAATGCCAAATTATCAAACTTTGAACTAAGTATGAAGAAACTAATTATTCAAAAAAGTCTACTGCACTTAATTCACTCATTGACTGATCAAATGTGTAAATGTTTCAATGAAACTTTATTCAAGGTGTCTCCGTAGACCTTCTCCAAGTTAAATCTCTCCAAAATATTCAATAGATCTTGAGATTTACTTCAAATAATGTACCTATGTTTCAAAATTGTTCTTCTGTGTAGTTGACTTTGACACCTGCAACTTCTAATGCATGGTCCCAAATTAGACCCCGTTTATTAAAATGCTTTTAGCCACAAGTAGCTTACCTTTCAACTTAAAGAATGAGTGCTTACTTGCTCAAAACATTACACTGTAGAGGGAGATTTGATCAAAACATTGACCATCGGGATTGCACCTGTTCGTGTCTTCACTTCTTCACATTTACACATGTAAATGTTCCTACTTAAAATTCTTTCAGGTTGATTACAATTAAACTCTCAAAACTTGTACAGAGGTCACTCTACTATAGAATTAGACTTGTACAAAAGCATTCATCAAGAAGATAAACAGAGAAGGAGCACAAAGCAAAAGATCGAGATGCAACTTTTTTTTATTGAAAGAAATCTTACATCTGATTAATACTTCAAGTTCTTTTCACTTTCTAAAGTCTCTAATGACCTTTAAAACTTGTCATTCATCATGCCTCATACTCGTAGTACATCTATATCAAGTATATATAGATGTTTACATCACGACTCATCATTAATGCAAAGTTTTTATGAACTAATTAAAAGATTAGTATACACGTATATACAAGTCTTCATCTTCTGACCATGCACTAAATTTCAAGACTCATAGATTGATCTTTGCTTCATTCTTTGACTTCAAATCTTTGTCCAAATCATCAATTGGTGATTGTCATGCACCAACATAGACTACCCACCTTCCACCACCCAAACACATTTTGGTGGTTACCATGGTCAGCTGACAAAAAAAAGGTAACGTGGATAAACAAATGATGTTTTGCTTGAAGAGGATTATAAACCTTTTGATGAAGCTTATTTTCATGTTGAAGGCTTCCTCACTAAGCAAATTAGGGCTGATAGGAGATTGAGTATTTCTTTATATATCTCTTTTCTCCACTCCTCCATCTTGGCCAATCCCAATAACCTTAAGAGAACCTTGATTCTTTAGGAGAGATTGAAGTATGAAGATTACATTGAGGTTAGTGGCATTCTTACTACATCAATAGTCTTCTAGCCTTGAGATCTTGATAAATCAATCAAAATACTCTTCTTTTTGGAAAAAAAGAGAAAAGTCAAGGATTTCATAATTATGTTATTGAAAAAGTCACGTGGTACTACGATCAATGCCAAAGAGAACTTGCAAGAGGCTACATGCTTCTTTATT
This sequence comes from Ceratopteris richardii, assembly GCA_020310875.1. NCBI lineage: Eukaryota > Viridiplantae > Streptophyta > Polypodiopsida > Polypodiales > Pteridaceae > Ceratopteris > Ceratopteris richardii. The sequence goes on along the minus strand of CM035418.1, from coordinate 125,074,420 downwards.
GATGTTTTCTCTAGCTCTCACAAATGGGGGGAGGATATCGAGAGGTTCACGGCTTAAATTTCTCTTAAAAGGAAGAAAATGATTTCTAAAAGCTCGGTCTCTCTTCTAGACCTTATCGATGAGGTTAAAGAAACCATAGGTAAATTGAAACCGTGGAAATCTCTTGGCCTTGATGGAATTCCAAATGAGTTTGTCATTGTGCTAAAAGATTTTTTGACTCCTCATATCCTCTTGATTTGGAAAGAATCCATTAGGAAAGAGGGTTTCCTTATCAAGATCAACACTGTTGTTATCAAGTTGGTGCATAAAAAGGGGACCAAAAGAAGACCTTAGTAATTGGAGACTTGTCTCTTGGTAGACCACTATTTATAAGTTTTTTTCCTCCAAGAGGGAAAAAAATGCCCCATCGGTCCTAAGTGTGTTCACACACATTGTAGCTCAAGCGTAAGCACCACCTCCTTTACTTGTCAATCCACGGAGACATGAGGACCAGTATGAAGACCACGAGCAAGTGAAGGCACAAGTGCGTGAGTGAAAGCACACAAACATGCACACACATACACACACGCGCACAAGGTAAGATCAAAGAGAGGAACAATGGAAAGCTTCGATTGCAAATGAGTTCTCTTACAAAAGCTCTATTCTCTAACAAGCTAACCTCAAAAATGAGCTCTCTTGCTCTTTTTATAGTTTTTTTACTAGTTTTGGCCCTGTCCAGACCTAGTGTCTGGCCTAGTTAAAAATTAGGTTCCAGGGCTTATTTGAGGGCTCAAACAAAGTCTAAAAATTATGAAAACTGGTAGGATGATACTTCTAATACTCCTCAAGCTCAAGGACTCCTCGACTTGAACAAAATGGAGTTACAAAAATAGAAAATGGTAATTGCAATGGTTTTTAGTGATGAAAATCACTATTTTTATAGGGATTTCTTCTGAAAATTTGACATACACTTCTTGGAGCTCCCTAATTGCTCCTTCTTCTTGGGTGTCCACCTCTTTGATGTGCTCCTGTGCTTTGTCCTTGACCTTCAGCTTCAACACTCCCCCCTCTCGAGTCTGTCGTCCCTGACAGACCCTTGTTGTAATAGTTGTTCCAGGTTGTTTTGAGAGGGAGTGTCCATTCGGATGAACCAGAGCCGTCTCTCTTCCAAATGTGGCAAGGTTGGTTTTCCGGTTCTTCATTTGTCACTGTGAGCCTTTGCAAGTTGTAGTCCCTTGGTAGGTGCTTCTTCCTTGGATTCCAGCATGACTGTGTGGTTGTGAGTCTCCATTGATGACCTCTAGATCGTCCAAAGATGATGTTCATAGTAGTCATGCCAAGTACTCATAACCCATAATGAATGATGGGTAAGTGTGTTCATGCATGGGTTGAGAAAAATATGTGCCTTGTGCACGGCCTTGTAATGTAGCGCTATGCATGCTTACTTGGAAAATGCATCGAAAGAAGTATGGTGCAAAAACTGGGGGTCTTGAGCTAAGTGCTCAACGGTATGCCGATGAAGAGGTTTCCTAATCTATCATGGTTATGATGTTTCCAAAGTAAAGATATGTACCATGGAGAAGGTCAATCGATGTTCATCTCTTTGTGTTGTACACTCGTCCTTTGGGATGGAACATTGTTGATGAATGTCCGTGTTGATGGTCCATTGATGAGATCCTTTGAGTGGCTGATCATGTCTCCTCTTTTCAAAGCATCAGTTGCCAAATACTGAGAATTGAATTTCTTTATATTCAAAGATTTGCAGGGTACCAGAACTACCCCTTATAGATATCTCCTTGGATGTTCTCGTACATGCAGTAGTTAATCATCACTCAAGTTGCGGACCTTCAAGCTCTTCACTCCTACCATGGTAAGAGGAAACCATAGTTGTGGATGCCATGTTCATGCCAGGTGCTTGACATCTACCAGATAAGGCAGCAATAATATCATCTGCTAGCCGAGACACACTTCTATCAAAACTGATAAATGCCCAGTAATCAATGGTTCCACCTTCAACTAAGTATGAATCATTCATGTTCCATGAGCCAAACCTGGGAACAAACTCTCTCTCTCTCTCTCATCTTTTTTTTTTTGTGGAACAATGTCACAAAACAAGAAGACAAAGTTTAGTATCAAAAAATGGTTTACATGTATCAATGTGCTCTTGTGCATGGGACTCTCAATTGTGTCTATGCACGGCCATGTAATGTGGCCCTATATTAATGCATACTTTGGAAATGCATGACCTGAATGGTGCAAAAGACAAGGTTGTGCAAGGGGCACATGGTTGTCGCTCCTCGAGGCTTTTGATGTTATGTGCAGATGTTGATGCCGGCTTTGGTGGAGGTATCCATTGGGTCTCGAACTGATGTAATCCTCCTTATTGGAGTCCATTTTAGAACAACATTTGGCACTGTAGAGATCACTTCAGGTGTCTTCCTCTTTGGATGCTTTTTGAACTGTGGTATCCAGTGTGGTTGGCGCTTTGGTTCGGTGGAGGCTACTTGTCCTTCTGGCTTCCAAACCCATACCCTTTTTACACGTCTTCCTACTATTGTTGAAGAGGTGATTTGATCTTCTTTCGATCTCTGTATGTGGTTCTTACCCTTTTCTCTTTGTGGCTTCTTTGTTGAGACCTTTCGCATGTGGGAGAACATAGGTTGCTGTGGATGTAAGAGCTTCTTAGGTACCCACATCTCTAATCACCCTTGTTGAGCTGCATCTAATTTCTTAGGCACCCAAACTTTTCGGATACCTTGTGGTTGAGCTTGTCCAAGCTTCTTCCTTCGTCTTCTGGCCTGATTGGCTTGCCTGGATGGGATTTGTGGGGGCAAGGCTGGTGGTTGCTCTCCTTTGCGTACCCAGATCTGCTGCATGCTCGGAACTGCTTTCTTGTTGAAGGGTGTCTTTCTATTTGCTATAGCAGTTGTCTTGAATTGTTGTGCTTGCTTTTGAGGTTGAACTACTATGGATGCTTTACTCTTCAAAAAAGAAGGAGCGTTTGCTTGCCTTTGCGACTGTCCTTCCATGATTGAGTCCTTCTGGATCATAGAGCTTTTGACACATACAACATCTTGCTCTTGAAGATTAGTCTTAGAGGAACTAGAGAGTGTGTGGTGCCATGATCTGTGAGCATATAATTCTCTAATTCTAATGTAATGCATTGTTCATGTACCCAAACTTGAAGAATTTGACTTCTTAGGTTTAAGTTAATTGCATGGTAATAGATCCAATCTTGACCGAAGGCAAGTGGTTCTGTAAGGTTCTCATCTTGACACACTAGAACTTTGACTTTCATTGGAACATCTTGAAGGTAGATGGGAAGTTCCATCTCGTCCAAACAAGGGGTTTCCACACCTCCCAATCCTATGAGATGAGCTTCTAAGGGATTGATGTTCAACTGCAAGTCTTGGTAGTAGGATAGTCTAACTGCACTACTTGCTGCACCTGAGTCAATCAATGCTTTCATAGTCTTGGCACCCTTTCCTTGTCCTATCTCTGTGGTCACAAAGGGACCTCAGTCAATGACTTGAGAAGTAGTTATGCCATATTTTTGGCACATATCCATGTGATATTTTGGGGCTTTTGAGTTGAACCTAGTCGCCTTAACTTATTTCGCCTAATACGCTCTCTGGCCTCTGCCTGTGCTTCTTCCCTCACCCTTAACTCCTCTTCTTTTCGCTTCTTAGCAGTGTTGAGTCTTGTAAGCATATCCTCTGTAAGAGGTTCTTGGTATAACTTGACTCTACATCCACTAATATAGTTTGGCAAGATATCTCCTTCTAAAGTGGCCAACTGAACTGCACCGCTAGTGGAAATTCTATTAATGATCATGGGTTCGTATCCTCTTTTTTCCAACTTACGGGCATGTTGTTTTAGTGTGTACACCAACAGTAGGTCTCCCTCTTTCAATTCTTTATCTTTGATGTGTGCATCAAAGTAAGCCTTTTGTCTTTTCTTTGCAGCATAGATGCCTACCGCCGCGCGTAGCCTTGTCTCACATAAGCGTTCTAGATCAAAGATCCTAGAGGACAATTCATGTCCATTCCACTCATGCTCTTATGCTATGTTTAAGGCTGGGATGAGGAAATCCAATGGTAGAACAACATTCTGTCCGAAGACCATCTAAAATGGGGTGGCATTGAGTACCGTTTTGTAGGCAACTCGATACGCCCAAACAGCATGATGAAGTTGTTTGTCCCAATCAGAGCGTTTATTATTTACCAGTTTTGTCAATATGTTACAGAGGATCTTATTGGTGCTCTCGGCTTGTCCGTTATCTTGTGGGTGATAAGGGGCAGACTTCTTATGTATCACCAAGAATTCTCGGAGAAGATTTTCAATGACCTAATTCAGGAAGTGTGTGCCTCTATCGCTCACTAACTCTATTGGTAGCCCATATCTCGTGAACACATTCTCAAATAAGAACTTAGCCGTATTCTGAGCATCATTCTTTGTTGTGGCTTTCACTTCTACCCACTTTGTAAGGTAATCTATGGCTACAATAATGTACTCTGCATGGGAGTTTCTAGATGGGGGTTAGTAGGACCTATGAAGTCTATGCCCCACTTCGAAAATGCACGTCCTCCCATCATTGGCCTCAAAGGCATCTTGTCTTTTCTAACTGGATATTGTGCACGTTGGCATGTGTCACATTTCTTCACATAGGTGTGAGCATCCATATGAAGAGTGGACCACCAAAGTCCTGAGAATAGAATGTTCTTGATTACTCGATCAGGACCAAAGTGTCCACCTGCAACACCGTTGTGTGCAGTTTCTAAGATTTTCAAATAGTTTGATTCGTGAACGCACAATCTTAGATAACCATCCCTGCCTCTTCGATATAAGTTGTCTCCAACTAAAGCATAGTCTTGAGCCTCTTGCTCCATGCTTCGTCTTCTTGCTAGACTAGCCTCTTTGGGTAAGGTTCCCGATCTCATAAACTCTACCAATGGAGCACTCCAATCAGGAATTAATGACACTTGATAAAGGGTGGCATGCTCCACTGGTGGTCTCTCTCTGCACATTGGACAATTCTTAATCCACTCGTGTATTTCTTTGTCCATGCTAGGCCAATACACTCCTAAATGTTTCAGATTTTGTAATGTGTGCTGTTTAGAATAATGATTTCCTAGCAATCCTTCATGAGCTTGTTGCAACCAGCTAGTATGTTCGTCATCCTCGACACAACAAGCAATTACACCCTCCGTATCTTGTTTGTACATGCTTCCTGCCAATATTTGATATTTTTGTGATCTTACAATTTCTTCTTTGTTTGTTTTCACATTCTTGTTTGCAGGTCCGAAGGTTAGGACTGGTACTAACTTATTTGCCCATTTAGGAACAACTTCTAAATTGAACAAATAAGCATCAGGTAGTTCATCAGACACTCCTTGCGGTGGCTCTCCTGAAGTGATGTGAGAAAGATGGTCCGCCCTAAGGTGGGTCCTACCTTTCCTGACAACAACTTCAAAGTCGTATTCCATTAGTAAGAGGAACCATCTTACTAAGCGGCTTGTATTGCAAGGTTTATTGACCAAATATAATGAAGCTTGATGATCGGTGAAAAACTTGAACTTGTTGGCCAACAGATAGTGTCTAAATTTCTTCATGGCATATACCATGCCTAAACCTTCTCTTTCCGTTGTGGTATAATTTCGTTCAGCTACGTTCAACTGTCTGCTCGCATATGCGATGGGTAAATCTAGATTTCCTTCACCGGTGGGTTGTGCTAGCACACATCCTATTGCATGATTGGAAGCATCTACATGGACATGGAAGGGTTTACTCCAGTCAGGAGTGGTTAGTATTGGTGCTGAGCACAAACGTCTCTTTAGTTCATTGAAGGAATTTTTGCATTCATCGTTCCACTCAAAATTTATCAACAACCCATAAAGAGGTTTAGCTATGATGGCATACATGTGGATAAACCTACGGTAATATCCACAATGGCCCATAAAGGCTTGTACCTCCTTAACATTCCTTGGCCTTGGCAGCTCCGCTATGGCTCATACCTTATCTTTATCTGTTGACATTCCATTCTTAGAAACAATATGACCTAAGATTTTACCTTGACGCACCATGAACACACACTTTTCGGGGTTCAGACACACTCGATATTCTCTACACTTGTTGAAGATCTATCTAGGCTTAAGGATTTGAAATCTTCTTTCTTGGGAATGAGCACATAAATCATCCACATACACTTCTAAGCTTTTTCGCAAGAACTCTTTGAAGACATGACACATGAGCCTTTGGAATGTTGCAGGTGCATTGGTGAGCCCAAATGGCATCACACGAAATGCAAAGATTCCCCACTCTGTGGCAAAAGTTGTTTTGTGTTGATCTTCTGGGGCAATGGCCACTTGATTGTAACCTGAAAATCCATCAAGGAAGCTATAAACTTCCTTGCCTGCAACACACTCCAATAGGTGTTCCATGATTGGAAGTGGATAACTATCTCTCATCCTAGCAGCATTAACTTTTTTAAGGTTAATACACACTCGCAACTTCCCGTTCTTCTTGGGCACCACTACAATGGGGGACACCCATTCAGTATGCTCAATCTCATAGATGAATCTAGCTTCAATCAGCCTATCAATTTCTTCTTTTATTTTGGCTGCATATGTATCATTATATGTGTAGGGCTTCTGTTTGGTGGGCTTGGCATCAGTAGTCATGGGGATAGTATGAGAGCAAATTCTAGGATCTACCCCTTTCAAGTCTCTATAGTGCCACGCAAACACATCCCTATATTCCCTTAATAGAGCTACGAGCTCCTTTTCTTCTCTTGCACTTAGGTCATCTCCTATATATATGCATCTCTCTTCGTTCTCTTCGATGGTGACTACAATCTTCTTGGTCTTTTCTTTATTATCATATGATTCTCCTATGATGGCCTCTCTCTTAGGCATTGGTACCAAAATTTTGCGGTTGTCAACTTCATATTTCTTGAAGTTTTCTGGTACTTCAAACAATGATTCTTCCTCTTCTTGTTTCACTGCTTTTCTTTTCTTTTTCTTTTGATTGCTCTCACTTCCATCCTTTGAATTTACCGTTTTAATACTTGTGAGAGGTTCTTCTTCTTTCTGGGTGAACACTCCTATATCTTCTAGATAGTGCTGCTCTGAGTTAAAGCAACTATCCATCACAATGGACTCTATATCATTGTCATTCTCTTCTTCTTCTATGAGATCACTAGGATCACATTCTTCTAGCAAGGGTTGACACATGAACACTGAAATATCATAGCCCTCCTCATCACAATGAGGTGTCCATTGTTCTTCATTGACAGCGATGTCCATGGTGGCTAAGATTTTTGGCCAGCCATGAGGCTCAAATTCCTCATCTGGAAAGATCATCGGTGTGTAGGCTGGGTCTCTAACTGGTCTATCTCCCGGAGAAGTTCCTTCTTCTCTTGCCTTCAAGCGTTTTCCCTCTTCCTCTGTGACCTTGCACATCCACAAATGAGTATCTTCATGCAACCAAGATGGGTCAAGAGAACTTTCAGAATGCATAAAGATTGAATCTTCTTTTTCTTTGTGGATAGGATTCCATTGTAGGGGTGGTACATCTCTGAAGGTGTAATCCTTCAAATTGACCTTGGTGGTGACCCCTAAGTGCTGTAAGTACAAGGAATTGGTTCCCCAATCTTGTACTATTTGCAATTGTCATAGAAAGGGTCTTCCTAGGATCATCTCATAAACATTATTTTTCTCAAAGTCACATATAGCAAATGTGTGCTCAAACTCTATACCACAAGTGGTTAGAGCTTTCCAAACTTTGGTATCCAATGTGGTTGGCTCTTTGGTTTTGTGGATGTTGCTGGTGCTTTTGGCTTCCAAACCCATATCCTTGATGATTGCCTACTTACTGTTGCCAAAGGGTTGAGTTTATCTTCTTTTGTTCTTAGTGCTCTGTTCTTACCCTTTTCTCTCCTTGGCTTCTTTGTTGAGACCTTGTACATGGTGGGTAGCATAGTCCATTGTGTATGTAAGAACTTCTTGGGTATCCACATTTGTAATCGCCCTTGTTGAGTTGTAGCTAATTTCTTAGGCACCCAGATTTGTCGGAGACCTTCTCGTTGAGTCAGCCCTGGTTGTTTGGTTCTTTTCTTCGCATAGTTGGCTTGCCTGGGTGGGAAGTGTGATGGCAAGGCAGGTGCTTGCTCTCCTTTTTGTACCCAGATTTGCTTCATGCCCGAAATTACTTTCCTCTTGAAATCTCTTGGTCTATTTGGTATAGCGGTTGTCATGTACTGTCTCGCTTGCCTTTTTGGTTTCTTTTGACCTCCTTCACTTCCTTCCTTTGAATTTACAGTTTTAATACGTGTGAGGGGTTCTTCTTCTTTTTGGGTTAACACTCCTATGTCTTCTAAATAGTGTTCCTCTGAGTCAAAGTAAGTATCCATCACAATGGATTCTAGATCATCATCATTCTCTTCTTCTTCTATGACCTCACTGGGATCAGACTCTTCCAACAAGGGCTCACACATGAACACTGAAATATCATAACCCTCCTCATCACAATGAGGTGTCCATTGTTCTTCATTGACTGCGATGTCCATGGTAGCTAAGATTTCAGCCCAGCCATGAGGCTCAAATTCCTCATCTGGAAATATCATCGGTGTATAGGCTGGGTCTTTGATTGGTCTATCTCCTGGGGGAGTTCCTTCTTCTCTTGCTTTTAGGCACTTTTCCTCTTCCTCTGCGACCTTGCACATCCATAAGTGAGTATCTTCATGCAGCGAGGATGGATCAGGTGAACTTCCAGAATGCACGGAGATAGAATCTTCTTTCACTTTGTGGATAGGATTCCACTATAGGGGTGGTACATCTCTGAAGGAATAATCCTTCAAATTGACCTTGGTGGTGACCCCTAAGTGTTGTAAGTACAAGGAGTTGGTTCCCCAATCCTGTACTATTTGCAATTGTCATAGGAAGGGTCTTCCTAGGATCATCTCATAGACATTATTTTTCTCAAAGTCACATATAGAAAATGTATGTTCCAACTCTACACCACAAGTGGTTAGAGTTATCCCTTCGAGAAATCCTAGAGGTCTTTCAAAATGACCATCTGCCATTTGAAGCTTCATTCTAGTTGGTCTCAATGTGGGTTTGCCCCATCGCTTCCACAAGGAGGTGATCGCAATAGCAACACCAGCACCTGAATCTACGATTGCTTTGGTTGTATAACCTTGATAGGTGATCGGAAGATAAGTATTACCTTCTTCACCTTCACTTATGTCTCCTATCTTGTCTAGAGGTATCTCTGGAATTTTTTGCTTAGAGCTTGCTTTGGGCATATTGGAATCAAGCTCTGGAACTTGATCCTTCACATGATTCCATAGCTCAGGTTTTGCTTTGAGCAGCTCTTCTACCGTAAGATGGCACTGAACCTTTGTGTTCTTCATGACATCAGTGTTCCTTGGAACCACTGAGTCTTCATTTCTTACCAATATTGTGGGAGCTCTAATCTGGAGAGATTCGGATTCCCATGGGGCAGTGAATTGTGGCAACTCTTGTAAAGAATTAGATTCAAAATCTAATTTTTCATCTTCATGGTGCTCTGTTTGGTCTCCGTAGATAGATGGAATGTCTTGGGGGAATTGGTCATGAAGATCATCAATCTCAGGAATAGGAGGGGATTTCCCTTCTCCTTGGCCCATTTCTCTTCTTGTATTTCCCGCAAGAATTCTTGAGAGTATTGTTGCATTGAAAGAGGTGTTCCATCATCCACGAAATTAGGAACATAAGATTTCCTTGGTGGTGAGCTTTCTCTTTCAATAATTGGTTGAGCCTGTGGAGGTAAAGAAACCTGGGGTTTGTTTACCAATTGCTCTAATCTTTCTAGTATACCCTGGAAATGCAAATCCGATTTGATAAGAGTTTGTCTTATTGAACTTTTGACTAGTCTCGAGCATAGCTTGAGCTACTTCTACCATTTTCATGCACATTTTTGTTCGTTCAATCTCTAAGTCTGCTCTAGGGTAACTCTTGTCCAAGTTTGCAGTTGTTGGCCCTTCTTGAAGGCGAGCCTGGTAGGCCTTGAACATCATGTCCAAGCCTTCTGGGGTTGGATCTGCAAGAACAGACCCTAGTTGTGGTTTATTTACACTGGGTGGTGGGGTGGGATGAGGTGGAGTGGATGGAGCTTCGACATGCGAGGGGCTTTGAGATGCAATGTCCTCTATTTTTGTTTTGGTATCCCTTAGGCTTTCTTCTAGCTCGGATAGCTTTTTGTTCCACTTGCGATTAGCCTTCTCTCTGGTATCCTTCCATGTTCTTGGTTTCCTCTTACTAGGCGCTCCTAACTCACTTGACTCCGATTGCTCAGATGGTTTTTCTTGTTGTGCAGCCTGTGCCCTAGTAACTGCATGTACAGGAGCCACATTACTGCTACTTGAACTTGAATCTGCCACTAAGCCTACCACATTGATGGGTGTAACCTTAGGCACACTAGAGGGATTCCTGGGACACTCTCTAGGAAGATGTTCCTTGCCACACTCAGGACAAAAGCCTTGTATTGTGATTTTTGTCCTTGTCCAAGCGCTGGTTGATGGGGACATTCACGAATGAAATGGTCGCCCTGACATCTAAAGCATGGACCTCTAGGGGCTTGTGGTCTTACTTGTTTCGCTTGGGGCCTAGGATTTGGATTCGTATACATGACATTGGAGTATTCTGGCTCCCAATTTTGTTCCATAGGTGGTGCCTCATATTGATACTGAGAAGTCTCACTTTGCTCAAGTGACTCTATGTAATAAGCATGTGGACTATCTTCATGGAAGTATTCTGAACCATGAGCGTGAGAGTCATTTTCTGAGACCAAAGGGGTTAGTGGCACCAATGCTCTATTAGGGTTCTCCTCCGCCATCGTATACTTAATTGGGATCACATTGGTAGGAGTTGGTGGTTGGTTTCCTAGGACTCGTTGTGGCATGTTTGGTGCTTGATATTGTTGCTGGTATTGAGGTTGATATTGTTGTTGTGGCCTATAATATGGTTGTTGGTACTGGTTCTGATACCTACCCTGCTAGTAAGGCTGCTGATAATTTTGTCTAACAGCCTGCCTATTATAGGGACAATCTTGAGCCGTATGGTTCGTGTATTTTCTCTCAATGGTGCAATACAGAGCATTAGGGTTCCCTTGGAGTTGAGTCGTCATTGGGCAAACATTAGCCATGTGATCTCCCCCACATGTATAACATCACTTCAATGGGGTGACCCTTGGCATTTGTCTATTTTGAACTCCTAGCTTCTTGGTCACTTGCTCAGCGATTTCATCTATCTCAGTGGAGGTTCTAGAGGTATGACTAGTAGAACTGTCAGAGTCCTTATAGAGTTTGGAGAATTCTAGCTCCTCACCCCAAGTTGTCTTCTATGTCTATGCAGATCCGTACACACTCTTCTATGGATCTAGGCTCTTTCAAGTACACTATGATCTCAATTTTGTGCTCAGTAAGCCATCTAAAAACAGGGCCACTTGTTTGGCTGGTGTGGGCAATTCCGGTACAGGGCATCTTTCCAAGTATTGTCTAAACCTTCTTCCTGAAAGTCGCACTGTTTCTTGGAGTGTCTGCTTAAAGCTGTGGATCAAGGATGATGTGTTATGCCTGATACCACTCTTGGAAAATTCTACGATGAATTCTTCTAGCAGTTGACCTATCTCTCAATAGTTGCGACTATTCAGGGGCTGAAACCAAGCTAAGACAGTACCCTTAAGAGTCAAACCAAATGCCTCAAACTGTGTGAACAAGTCCTCAACCTGTTCAGCTCTTAACACTTGTTTGAACTCGGCCACATGATCATAAGGATCTCCTGACCCATCAAAATAGTTCTTCATTGTCTTAACCACTTGAGAGGGTCTAAGGGTTCTTGAGTGCTCTCGTGGTCTAGGCAATGGAAAATCATGCTCATCTCTTTGATGCCTATGTACTCTATGTCTCTCCCTTTCAGGTCTTTTTGTTCCATATCCTGATCTGTCTCTGCCCACAGTATCTGCAAAGCTTACCTTCGGTCTCTCTCTAGTTCTTTCCCTCTAGGTTTCATGAGCCTTGGATGATCGGGCTCCTTGGAGGCCATGGGAAACATTAGATCTTGGTGGAGGGAAAATTGATTCACCTTGCCAAGTGTAAGCATGTCTGTCATGATCTGATACCAAGAATAATTTCTCAGATGTGTGATCTAGATAGACAACTTTCCCTGGTGTCTCTGGATCCTTGAATTCATAGATGGTGTAATAAAGTAAGTCTATGATCCAAGGGTCTGGCCGGTTCAGACAGATCTGAAATCGGACACCGTTTGGTCATCCGTGTGTATGACCAAAGATCTCGAGTTTAGACTTACTAGGAGGTCTTGTGCTCTTGTGAACAAGTGATCCACTTAGCTTAGTGGTTAAGTCTCAAGGATGTGAAGGACGAGGTCTTGGGTTCAATCCCCATGAGGTACATGGGGAGAGTGTTTTGCCCAAAGAGCTCTAGAGCCTTCTAGAAGCATCCACTTGAGTTAACTCGAGTTAACTGGGACACTTGGCGCACATGTAGTTACATGGCTGACACTTGGATGGTTAGTATCCACCTGCCCAAGAAGGCAGTCCCCTGTAGAGAGCTATATATAGAGGCATTTGGTTGGGAGGAGAGTCATCTCTCTAGCATGTGGTGGTCGTAATCTTCGTTCTGTTGCATTGGTATCAGAGCAAAAGAATTTTTTGGATATCATTTGAAAGAATTTCTTTTAAATGTTCTTTTTGCAAAAGATTCCAAGATGAATCATTTGCTCAAGTTATTTGATTCCCTAGAAGGAATCTCAAGTCTTTGAAGAATGGCATTCTTTCAAGTGTTGAGAATGAAATTCTTCATACTCTTTAATTAGTAAGTAGTTCCCAGTAAATCCCTAACCACCAGTTTTGGTATTTAAGTCCAAATAAGTGATATAACCTAACGGTATATCAAAGATTCTTAGCTTTGGAATCTGAAAAGCATTAGAAAATGCTTGGACTTAAGTTGAGGGAAAGATCTCTAAAATCCTGCAGGTAAGCAAAGAAGCTTAAGATAGTTTAAGAGATCTTAAAGATAAAGACTATAAGTCTTTATTTTTATCGCAAGATCAACCAGACTTGATCAATCTTGGCCATGATTGTCCAAGTAATATGCGATTGGAACTACTCTGTAGATTGCCCAAGTATTGGCAGTAAAATTCCGTTAGGAATTATTCACTCAAGTTCCATTTATTGAATGGAAAATTGTGAAAAAGTAAGTTGTTCCAAGTCTGAACAGAGTGAAGTAATTCCAAGTATGTAGTCTGCAACCGTGAAGACGGTACTTAAGTCTGTGGAAGGTAAAACATAAGTGTTTGCCTATCCTTAAAGGGATTTTGGTACAAATCCAGAAAGCATGAGCGGATGCTTAGACTAAGGCAGTAGAAAGATTCCTGTAAAAGTCCCCGGGGTAGGTACCTAAAGCAACAGTAAATAAAGGAATCTAAAGACAAGAAGTCATAAACTCTTGTCACTACAAAATTGGTCAAGGGTAAACCAATTGAACTTGAATTCGAGAAAATTCAAGAACTTGGAATTCTGATTGATATTCTGTTTAAGAGGTTTTCAAGTTCCCAAGGTAAAGCACATGATTGTGAGACGATCATGTGAAGGAATCAAAACCTAGAAAATCTAGTTAGAGGTAATACCTGGAACTTCTAAATTCTCGTAAAAGAATTGAAGAGATAAGGTACTCTATCAAGAGATGTTTAGACTTTAGGATAAGAATCACCCACACATTAATGTGAATATAAAATAGGGTGGAATGGGACACCAGATTTTATACTCAGATTGATATAGGAAAGATGGTATGGGACATCGGACCGTGGGATGAAAATTATCTTTTAGTCCTAGTTTAGATTTTGAAGTTAGGTTTCATCCTCAAGGGAATTAAGACTTCAAGAAAAGTTTAATTCGTAAAGGATGAAAGTAGTATCTTACGATACTTCAAGATGACTTCAAGATCAAGGAAATTGAAGATATGAAGTAAGGAACTTCCAAGATCTTCTTAGAACACTTCAAGCTTAAGTGTTATTGATCAGAAATATTTGATAAATTTCTGAAAGAAGTTGGACTTTGATTTTGAGTTGATCTTTTCAACTAAGATTTAATTGACTAAGTCAAGCATCCAGTTCCTAGTGTAACTTGAAAAAATTCACTCTTTTGACTCAAAGAAATGCACAAGAATTGCATTCACGATTAGGAGTCAAAAAGATTGAATGAGACCTGAACTTAGTCTCAAGTGAAGCATTATTTGAAAACTAAACTCATCGATAGAACCTCAGTGGGTCGACACACTGATGTTGGTTACCACACTAGTATCTTGTGGTTGGATGATGTTTTTGATTTTCTTTGAATCTTTTTGAGAATCCAGCTTATTTCTCTTAAAGATAAAGAAAATGTTTCAAATCCTTGTTGAAATAGATCTTTGAAAAGTTAAAGTCCTGAGTCAACTAGACTTTGACTCATAGCAAGTTTATGTATATTCAAAGTTTGAATTGGTTGTACAGAGTCTTAGTTATTTCTTTCCGCTTTCCAAATCTTTTGAAATTGACTCAGATATAGTATCTGATTCCTTTTGCAAAAGACCAGGGTTAGCCGGTTAGAATAAAATAACTAACTTGAACATCCTAGATAGATGTTATGTACAAGAACCTTTTCAATCTTCAAAAGATGATAAGTCTAAGTAGACTTATTCATTTGATTTTGCTTCAAGTTATAGCATAAATAATTTCCTAGAGTCCAGTATACTCTAGAATAAAGAAGTTAGGAATTGCTCATTAGATTGACAATTCCCAAGAACTTTCAGTTAAAAGTCTTTGAGAAAAGTGTCCTAAGTTGGACAATTTTCATTTTGAATTTGAATTGGTGAAGTTAGTATGGTTGATTCCACCGGAATGGTAAACTTTCTCCTACAGTTTACATAGGATTTTTTCAACTCATTGGGACAGAGTAGTCCTCTAGTCGGGTGAAAAATCAAGTAACTGTTGGATCAAAGTAAACCATTGAATAAACATCTAAAGTTAGATGTATGGGACAATCAAACTTCAAGTTCTCCAAAACAAATTCAAGTGAATCAAGAATTCTTAAAGTCTTGCAAGGGATAAGAATCTCACCTTCATTACTAAGTCCATGCACCAGACATGCCCAGAAATGGACTAGTAATTTGAATCCACCTAATTCACATGTTTGTGCCTAGATCGCACATCCAGAAACTGTGAATTAGCCAGGGATATGTGTTTAGATCCACCTTTATTATTCATTCACTATTTTGTACTTTGACTAGTTTATCAAAGTGCAAAGCGAGATAGTGTTTTGAATCATTTGGGCAGGGATGCCACCACAGAGATGAGACATGTTCTTCCAGTTCTAGAACATGACCATGTTCTTCCAGTTTTAGAACATGAGGCTCGGGGGTTGCCTACAGTATGTATATAGCTCTATTTTCGAGGACGAAAATCTTTTCCAAGGGGGGAAGAATGTAATAAAGTAAGTCTATGATCCAAGGGTCTGGCCGGTTCAGACAGATCTGAAATCGGACACCGTTTGGTCATCCGTGTGTATGACCAAAGATCTCGAGTTTAGACTTACTAGGAGGTCTTGTGCTCTTGTGAACAAGTGATCCACTTAGCTTAGTGGTTAAGTCTCAAGGATGTGAAGGACGAGGTCTTGGGTTCAATCCCCATGAGGTACATGGGGAGAGTGTTTTGCCCAAAGAGCTCTAGAGCCTTCTAGAAGCATCCACTTGAGTTAACTCGAGTTAACTGGGACACTTGGCGCACATGTAGTTACATGGCTGACACTTGGATGGTTAGTATCCACCTGCCCAAGAAGGCAGTCCCCTGGAGAGAGCTATATATAGAGGCATTTGGTTGGGAGGAGAGTCATCTCTCTAGCATGTGGTGGTCGTAATCTTCGTTCTGTTGCAGATGGTGACTACTGGGCTTGGTTGATCTGGCCTAAATCTCCAAAAGGCTTCCTCAGTTTCTCTATTCAAGAATAGTTCTATGCTTTTGTTATCTTGAGGAATCCATTCTGGAGTGAGCACTCTGGTCAAGACTGACTTACCTCTAGGGGTCTTGGGTTCTCGTCCTAGGTTCCCTTGCTCTAGGTCTCCTATCTCATTCTCAGGAATAACATTTCCAAACTCATCTGTCCTATCTGGTAAGTTGGTAACCACATACATGGTTCCTTCCTTATCAATGTATGCACCCTCTTCGAACTTGACCACTGGGCGTTCAAGTCCAAAGGGTTGATCAGGATTTTTGAGCTGGACCGCTGATCGTCTCAGACCATCCTCATAGATGCGAGAACCTAATTGGTTGGTCCTGATATACTCTAATTGGGTCTTATAGGGACCTTTTGGTGTCTGTAAATAAGCAGTACCTGAGCTACGTGTGGGTCTTTCCATGCTGAAAGACATTTCTAAGTCATTGGTTTCTGAACTTAGTGTGTAAGGGTACCCACTAAGCTGTTGAGCCCAAGACTTGGCTATATGGTTGACACTAGCCTCAGATGATCTAATTCTTTGTCTATCCTTGCCTAAGTGTCTGCCAGATCTCAGGTTCATAAGCCTTGGCTTCTAGTCCCAAAGTTCTCTTATATTGCTCAAAATCCTTTGGAACTCCTTGGTTTTCTAGTTTCCCTGAGGGTCAACTTCAAAATACCCTATCTAATAATTCTTGTATTATTTTTACCGTAACCAGTGGAAGTTTTGGTAGTACTCCCCACGAGCTTTCCAACAAAACCAAAATCACTACAAATGGATTTCTTATGAGAAAGTTATGCTAGTTCAGGGTTCTAGGGATTAAAACAGGGAAACAGGATCTCTCTGGGATTACTGCAGAATAAGCGATACACGATACTTGTCAAGTATCGCGATACTTGGAAGTAGACGATACACAATACTTGCCTTGCCACAATACACGAGATCTCCACTAAACGATACACGATACTTGACACAGAAGTAAGTCCACGATACTCGATACTTAGTCCACACGATACACGATACTCAACCAACTAGACAGATCACGATACTCGATATCCAACAAGTATCACGGAAGGACCCTCATGATATTCGATATTGCACAGGTATCGCCAAGAGGAATCCCACGATACATGATACTCGATATCAGGCAAGAGTTAGACTCACGATACTTGACACTGCAGGTCACGATACACAATATTGGGTAGGTATCGCGAAAAAAATCACGATACACGATACTTGGAATTTCCACGATATTCGATATTCGTCAAGTATCGTTTTCAAATCTCTATGATACTCGATATGTGACCAATATCACGAGAAATTTCTTGACGATACTCGATATCTACCAGGTATCACGAAAGTTATCTCCACGATACACGATAGGTATCACGATCAGAAGTTCACGATATACGATACACGATATCTGTCTAATATCGTGAATGTTTCTCAGCGATACACGATACACGATATGTGACCACTGCAAGTATTGCGATACTCGACCACAGGAGTTTCATGATATCCAGGTATCGCGATACTTCAACCGCGGGAGAACACGATACTTGGATTTTTTGGAGTCCAAATTCAAAATTTTTTGCAAATATGAGTACCTTGTTGTTTGTTATTGATCTTTGGAGTTGTCCTCTCCAATCATTTAGCATAAAGAATTAACAATACATCTTTATTTTGTCAATCATCGAAGTATTCAAGAGACCACAACCCCTTCTAGATGATAGAATCCAAGAAATAAGAGAATAATGGCTGGATTTCTGAGAATGGTGAAAATGAAGAGGAATTTCTAGGGTTTGGATTATCTTGAGCAAATCTCCACCATTTTCCACAATCTTGGTGTCTAATACATGCTATTTTCTCAGCAAAACACAATTATGAGGTCAAAACTCAAAAATATTACATGTACCATACAGACGAGACAATCACGATTCTATGAAAACAGACGATTTTCATCTCGAGCACCATTCTTCATCAATTTCTCACTCAACACATCAATATTCAGCTCTCTTCATACACATTCAACAAAATTACACAATAGAAGCTCACAAATCTCCATGGATACACAAAGAATAGACCCAACAAATCAATGAAACCACACAAAGAGGAGAAAACACGATTTTCAGCAGGAAACTCTCTCTATTCACTTGGATAGCATGTAAACAAATAATCAACCAACCCCCTCATAATAGAGGAAATTGTCTTATATACATTTTCAAGTGTCCCTTTTCACACTTGAATTTTGGTCCTTTCCTCTATTATTCTAAAAATATGCTATCTAGGAGTTTCCAAAAATTCTAGAAAAATTACATAAAATTCTATTCTACATAAGGAAGACTCTTCCTTATTTTTACATCAGTTGTATAAATATTTTTACAAGTTTTTGGCATTTTACAATTATTTTTCATCAAAAATGCTTCAAAAATACATCTTCTAACATCCTTCCCCTCCTAAACCTTTTGGCTCCTGACAAAAGACTTTCCTGCTCTGATGTCCTGATTGCTTTCTTCACTTTTTCTTTCTTTGATAGACTTGTGACAGAAGGTCATGACTTTTTCTTTCCGTAATGTTCAGGTTATTTACCATTTCAAACAATGCTTTTCTCCACTGTACTGCGGCTTTTGGTTTATCAATTACATCCTTTTTCAAATATTTTGTGTAAGCAGCTTCATATGCAGTAAGACGAGACTTGGTGACTACTGACAAGTTTCCGAATATTTCTGACTCTCTCTCAAAAAACCCATAATCGAATGCGTCTTCAAAAATTTGTAAATAGTGACTACCCAAAAATATTACTCTGCTATAGTATGCCATTAAACAGATTCTATCGGGTGTTTCACTAAGATCAAACAATAATGCATCAGTTGGAGAATTGAAGCCAATGTAATTTAATATTCTAACATCTGTATTTGTGTATGTCTCTATACATGCCAGAATTAATCTCATTACTCTGATCAGTAAAATGCATGCAGGGTCGTTCACATCTTTGTATGTAGCTATAACGGACTCAACTATATCCACCATGTAGTTTTTTGTAGGCCATGTTCCTGCCTTTGGACTGGCTATTTTTGGGAAATTCAACCATTTAGGTGGGATTTGTCCTTCTCTCCGTCTTTCCCAAAAAACTGTCCATTCTCTTCTTCTTGCTACTAGGCAGTAAGCTGGACTAATTTTTAATTGAAGAGGTGCTTCCTTCCAAATTTTCTTGCATTCTTTATTTGCATCCAACCATCTATTCCTCCACTTTGGATTGGCTTTCTCAAATAATTCTTTGGTCACATTAATATCTTCTTCATATTCTAGATATTTATTTGGAGGTAATCCAACTCTTGCTATTTGATAGTTCTTGATACTCTCCATGATCATACATAAAGGTATGCCCAGTCCATCTGCAGCCCAATGATGCTGGTCTGGATTAATCCCCTTATTCAAAGCAAATGTGACAATTTGATCTTCATATTCATCATGCATTTTTCTGATAAAATCCATTCTAGATTCTCTGTTTGTCAGCAATTTTTTGACAAATTCTTCTGAATATTCTTCCTCTGGCCTTTTATTTGCTGGTTCACTGCCATGTTGTATTCCATCATCATTTCCTACCTCATATTCTTCTGTATATGTAGTCTCTATATGTGTTTCTTCCTGAACATGTGGCTTTTCCAACTTTTTTTGTAATTCCTCTATTGTCACCATCAAACTTTCGTTCTGTATTGCCCATAACTCTCTTTCTTTTATCCATTCATTTTTTTCCTTTTCCATCCTTGACTGCCAATCACTCCTTTCTTTTTCCATATCCATGTGCAACTTGTTATATCCTCTCATTGATGTAGTAGCATGTATACTAGCCTACTTCTCTAGTTCCTTGGCTTCTTTCAATTCTATTTGTAATCTCTTAATCTTTTTGTGCAATTCTTCCTTTTCTTCCTCTGTCATCTGAGCAGTCTTGCTTTCATCCTTTAACTGACCTTCCTCCAATAATAGCATGTTGATTTCCTCATTTGCTTTAGTCAAAATTTGATAAGAAGTCTGCAAAGTTCTATATCTTCCTTCAATTTTTCTCAGCTCCATTTCCAATTGATTATTCTGCTCTGTTAGTTTTACACTCTTTTCTTCTAGATATTGAATTCTATTTTGTTTCTGTACTTCTAACTCCTCCAAAGCAATTATTCTGGTTGTAAATTCTTCATTTTTCTCCTGCACCTTCCTCAATTGTTCTGACATTTGTTCCTTCTCCCTTTTGTGCTCCTTCATGATCATACTGCCTTTCTCAAATTCAGACTCTGCTACCATTCCTGAAATGATCATATTCCTGCTTGAAGGTCTAAACTACTCAATGTTGCTCATAATAATCTGGCCAGCAGATCTTATATTCTTGGGTATTCTTTCCAACCCCACTTCCATTTCCATTTGTTTAGCTTCTATTTGTTTGTCTTCTTTGCACTCATTCTCCTCTTCCTCTTCTTCTTCATATTCTATAACCTTAGCCTGGTGTCCTTCATTGCTTTGATGAATTTCCAGTGTTTCTTGATCTGCCATATCTTCTTCATGTTCCAATGTCTGAGTATCCTGGTTCTCTTGTCTTGATCTATCTTCATCTGCGTTTACTTCTTCTACTTTGTTATTCTCCAATTCTGGTTGTTCTTTTGCAGAAAGCTGCGCTTCTTTTACATGGATTGAGGTTTCCTGAATTAAAATTGACTCAGTTTTCTCACTGAACTTTATCTGATCATGGCTTGTCTGCTGTTTCTGCCCTTCTTCCTGCTCATCAATGTCCATAAGATCCATTTCTTCTTCTTGTCCTTGATTTTTGTTGGTTGCAAATTCTTCATTACTCTTCAAATCATGAAGTACATCTTTTATACTTTGGATAATCTCCTTTTCTACCACTCCCTCTGTAACTTCTTGAACATTCTTTTTCACTTCTATTTCTTCTGCTTCCTGAACTTGATCTGCACCTTTCTGTTTTATGGCTGGACTGCTTTTCTGTGCTTCTCTTACTATTTCTGCTATGCTCTCATCTAATTTAAAATAAGTTTGTGAGGGTTTTGTCCATATTGATTTTATTCCTGCAGGCACCAACCCACAACTGAATTCCTCTCTTACTTTACTTTCCTCTTCTGTCATTACTGCTTTACCTTTCATCATCCTTCTTTCTTCTTCAGGACTGATTTGCTTAACTGCCTCTTCTTGAACCTGCTTCTCCTGAGCCTTCTTTCTCAAATCTTCAGGTGTTTTCTGTTTCTCAGTGGCCTGTGTGACCACATTAGGAGTACTTGGAACTGAAAAATTCAAACTTTTTGATAAGAAACTTTCAATGTCACTTTCAGAATCTGAGGAAAAATGTGAAGATCCTCCAAGTCCTAGTTTTTCCACTTTTGACTCTTCTTTAGCAGTAAATTCCTTCTGATGTTCTCTTACTATTACTTCTTCTGCCTCCTTTATAGTTACAGTTTCAACTACCGATTTTCCCTTCTCCTTCTTGGTCAACTTCTTCTTTTGCACTGGTTTCTTTTGAACCTTCTTTTTTACTACAATTGTGGTTCTGGTTTCTGGAGGTCCTTGCAGTTCTTTGAAGTATGCTAATAGCTCTACTTCCTTTTTAACAAATGCCTCTTCTGTTTCGGCTGCCATCATCTGATCATGAAGTGCTTCATAATGCTCTACCTCCTCTTGGACCCAATCTGTAGCCTTGCACGAATAATCTTCCAGCATCTTTTAATATTGTGCCTCATACATTGCTCTTTTGTTATTTCCTTGAGTTAGATAAGTGTATAACTGTTCTTTGCTTGTTTGGGGTGGATGTGGATCACTAGAGGATTGGACCTGCTTCTACACATCTTCATGTTCTTCTTTTGTAGCTTCATCCGGCTCTAATTCAACCTTTCTTGGGTCCAACCTCCTTTTCTTTATAGGAACCACTTCCTCGGATATTACCTTTCTTTTCATCCCTGCTCCCCTCATGCTGGTTTGTCCTTCTATTTCTCTCACAGCCATTTTCCTGGGAGGACTCTTGATCCCTGACATAAGACTTCTAAAATATTGTGCCTCTGGAGCCAGATTCAACTGATCTTCCATTCCCAACACATGATAAATGATCCTGGTTAAAAACTGGGCTCCATTCATGAATTTTTTCTGTTCCCAGTGTTTTGCTTCTTCTTTCAGCTGTTCATGGATGTATGGTGTCACATCCATTACTCCAAAGGGCTTAGTCCTATCCTTGTTGTTAAACATCATCAGTGTAACAGATTTATGCGGCATGGTATACCTTGGTAGCTTTGGGAAGCAGAAATATTGTAAGAACATCCTTGTGGCATATTCTTCATTCTCTCTTCCTTTGAAGTCAGTGAATTTAGCGTACCCTCTATAGGTTTTATAGTGATACCCACCTCCTGATTATCCTTGTTCTTGACTTTGCACCGGAAATAAGCATCATTCCCTTTTCCTATTTCCAACATACTACTCATTACTTGTGCCACTCTTTCAAAATCAATGAAGAAGATGGGCTCTTCCAATAATTTGTGTATACCCAACTGCCTTCCATCTTTTTTGATTGACAGCAACCCTTTGAAATCTGTAAAATTCTTGACACAGCATGGTATATTTGTATCCAGCTACTCCCACTGTGAATATATGCTGTCCAATAATGCTTAGGGTTTCTTTGAGCTCCTTCACCACCTTCTCTGCCTCTGGAATCTCTAGTTCCTCATCAGATTCCAGGTTCACCTGCTGTTCCACAGCTTCACTGTCTAGGAACCAATGTCCTCTTGATAGGGTGACTGATTCTGCTTTGAAGTCATGAATTGATAACTCTTTTGCATTCACCATTCTGAGGAAAATATAATATACAAAGAAAAACTCCACCCAAATGAGTCACAAGAAATCAAAAAGTAATATTTATTTTGAGATGTCATGACATAAGAATGAAAATAAAATTAAAAATAAATTATGTTTCTTCAAAAAGACTCAATAAAAGTGATCATTACAGGTGTAGCAAGATGTCTAGTGCACTCCCTTTTCCCAACAACTCTTTTGGAGAAAAACAAAACATTTATCAATGATAGAAAAATTAATACAAAATAAATAGAACTGTACTACCCTTCTACCTAGATCTTGCTTTGTGCTATATAATTTTTGTAAAAAAGAAGAGAAAATAAACAATTTTTCTCAACTTTTCTTTCTCTTTTTTTTTTAAATAACAATGATTCCTTCTGTTTTTTCTTGTTATTTTTGTCTTTTATTTTTTCTTGTTAATAACAATGAGTGCTATAGCCCAAGCAGATAGGAGACCTCCCCTCTTCTTTCTTTTTTTTTTAATAATAATTTTTTTCTATTTCTTTTCTTCCCCTCCTAATTCTCTTTTTAGAAAAAGGATAAGGTCAAATATTTTTGTCATAATTTTCAATATGTTATGATTTTCTAAATACAGATCAAATATGGATGATCTTTTTTCCATTGAAACAACTCTGATTTTTTGACCCAATACTTCCTAACTCTAATTGTCCTGGTTTCAGGCAAACATCCATTTCCTTCTGATAAGCATTTTGTAGGATTTTTTGGTCTCCATATCCATTTTGTCCTAGATTTCTGTTTTGATGAGCGGACCTCCTGTAGACTTTGATTCCATATGCTTCTTGTTCTGATGTTTTGATTCTTTTGACAATGCCATGATTGCCACTTTCTTCCTGTCTCTCCACCCTTCTTTGTTCTTCCAATCTTTTGCTGATTTTGATTACATGAAGCTTGATCATTTAACATTTGTATTGGTAATGTCTGTGTATCTTCAAATGCAAAAGTAAATCCTTCCAAGTGTATATCATGAACATCTGATTGAATTTCCTGTTCTTCATTACTCAATAAAAATATTAAAAACCTTTTGTCATTTATTTTCAATTTAAGCTTCATTTTTTCAAAATCCAAAATCACTTTACCTTGTTGGAGCCATGGTTGACCTAAAATCAATTTTTCAGACATCAAATGATCTGGCCATTCTTCACAGTCTATTTTCATATATTCTTCATTGAACTTAACTTCAATAGACAGTGAAGACATGCTTTGTACTATTTGACCTTCCAAAGTTTTGATTGAGGTTCTGCTTTTAGTTCTTTTTATGTTAAATTTACTTACCAAAGTTGAACTAATCAGATTCACTTGTGCTCCAGAATCTATCAAAACCCTAATTTTTTCATTTTGAAAATCCATTGTCATCACAGGCAAATGTTCTTTTAGTTTTAGAGGAGTTTCACACAAACAAACTTCCCTAAGATCTTTGATTTTTCTTATCCTTTCCTTTGCTTCCTGTTGAGCCTCTTTTCTAATGTCTTCCTCTTCTTTTTTCCTATTTTGAGCTCGTTGCAACCTTCTCCATTCATCAACAGTTAATGGGCAGTCATACCTCTTGACTCTACATCCACTTATGAAGTTTGGCATGATTTCTCCGTCTATGTTAGCTAGTTGAATGGCTCCACTGTTGCTTATCTGATGTATAATATATGGTCCATGTCCTTTTTTCTGGAACTTTTTCTGATGTTCTTTGACTGTGTAAGCCAAAACTAGATCTCCTTCCTGTAGATCTTTTTCTTTTATGTGAACATCATGATAAGCTTTTTGCCTTTTCTTGTCCACATATATACTCATAATGGATTGGAGTCTAGATGCTCCCAATTTTTCCAATTCTATTACTCTCTCTGATAGTTCATGTCCAATCCAATTGTAGTGACTACCTACTTTTAATGTTGGAATAAGGAATTCCATAGGTAGAACTGCATTTTGTCCATATACTAGATTGAATGGTGTGTTTCCTATTGCAGTTTTATAAGCCACTCTATAAGCCCATAGGACATGATTAAGTTGTAAATCCCAATCATTCCTGTTTGTGTTTACTAATTTTGACAGTACAGTACAAAGTACTTTATTAGTACTTTCTGCTAACCCATTGGCTTGTGGGTGATATGGGGTTGACTTTCTATGACTGATCAGGAAATATTCAGTGATGTTTTCTATGATTTGGTTTACAAAATGGGTCCCCCTATCACTTACCAATTCAACTGGAAGTCCAAATCTGGTGATAATATTTTCATACAGGAATCTGGTAGTAGTATGAGCATCATTCCTTCTTGTGGCTTTGGCCTCAGCCCACTTTGTCAGGTAGTCTGTAGCCACTATGATGTATTCAGCATAGGATTGTTTTGTTGGAGGATGTATAGGTCCAATGAAATCCAACCCCCATTTACTAAAGGCTCTTGCTGAAATTAATGGAACTAATGGCATATTATCTCTTTTATTTGGTTGACTCACCCTCTGACAGGCATCACATCTTTTTACATAGGTTCTTGCATCAAGAAAGAGGGTTGGCCACCAAAAGCCAGAATATAAAATGAGTTTAGCAGTTCTGTCACTTGAGAAGTGTCCTCCTGCTACTCCAGAATGTGCCAGTTCCAACATTTCCAGATATTTATTCTCAGGAACACAAATTCTTAAGTATCCATCCATTCCTCTCTTATACAACTGTTCTCCTATCAATTGATATTCTTTAGAGACTACTTGTCGATTTTTGGAATCTGCACCAGCTATCACTTGTTTTCCTTTCTTCTTCCTTTTCAATTCCTCAATGATATTTTCACTCCAATCTGGATTTTTCTGGAACCAATATAGAGTTATGAATTCTGAATCTTGCAATAATTGGCACTTCCTGTAATTAGCAATGTAGTTTGTTACATCTTGAATCTTATTAGGCCAATGTACCCCCATCCTATTGAGATTACTTAGGGTGACTACCCTAGAAGCATGAGTGCAAGGGTTCCAACAATGAGCTCTCTTCAGATATTCTTGTTGCTCTTCTTTAGGAGTACAATATTCCAATATGCATGTGTGGTTGAGATGATACAAATGCCCAGCTAGTAACATAAAGTTCCTGCTTTGTAATACTAAGTGTGCATTGTTCCTAACTGTTCTGCAAGGTCCCATGGTTAATAATGGTACTAAAGTCATGGCCCACTCAGGAACACTCTCTACTTTGAACAAATAAGTGTCTGGCAAGTTGTCATCTAAAGGTGAACTGGGTTCTTTAGACTGAATTCTAGATAAATGATATGCTCTCAAGTGTGTTTTCCCTTGTCTGACCACCACTTCAAACTCAAATTCCATTAGTAAAAGAAACCATCTAACTATTCTACCAGTGTGACAAGGTTTATTTACCAAATATAGTAAAGCTTGATGGTCTACAAAGAACTTAAACTTGTTGGCCAAAAGGTAATGTCTATATTTCTTTACAGCAAATATCATGCCCAATCCTTCTTTCTCAGTGGTTGTGTAATTTTTTTCTACTAGATTCAATTGCCTACTAGCATAAGCCACTGGAAAATCTAACTTGCTTCCTTCTATTGGTTGTGCTAACACACATCCTAAAGCATAATTTGAAGCATCCACATGGACATGAAAAATTTTATCCCATTGAGGAGTTTTCAGAATTGGGGTTGTTACCAAACAAGTTTTTAAAGTTTCAAAGGCTTGGTCACACTCCTTGGTCCACTCAAACTTTGTAATTAGGGCATATAAGGGTTTGGCTATGTCAGCAAATTTGTGTACAAATTTCCTATAGTACCCACAATGTCCCATGAAAGTTTGAAGTTCCTTTACATTTGTTGGTCTTGGAAGTTCTATTATGGCCTTTATTTTCTTCTCATCAGTTGAAATTCCATTTTTAGAGACTATGTGACCTAACATTTTCTTTGTCTTACAAAGAATACACACTTTTCTGGATTTAAACATACTCTCTAGGTTCTGCATTTCCTGAATATATTTTCTAAATCCTGCAAGTGATCTTGTCTTTTTAATGAAAAAGTACAAAGATCATCTACATAAATTTCCATTACATTCCTCAGGAACTCTTTGAAGATATGACACATCAACCTCTGAAAAGTTGTTGGAGCATTGGTTAACCCATAGGGCATAACCCTAAAAGCATAAATTCCCCATTCTGTGGAAAAGGCAGTTTTATGTTGGTCTTCCAATGCTATAGGTACATGATTGTATCCTGAAAAACCATCTAAAAAATTATAAACCTCCTTCCCTGCAACTCTTTCTAGAAGATGATCTATTATAGGCAGTGGATAATTATCTCCTATAGTTGCTGCATTTACCTTTTTCAAGTTAATGCATACCCTAAGTTTCCCATTCTTTTTTGGTACCACAACTATAGGAGATATCCATATACTCAATCTCATAGATGAAATTGGCAGCTAATAGCTTGTCAACTTCTTCCTTTATTTTAGCAGAGTATTTATCATTGAATGTGTAATGTCTCTGTTTGCAAGGTTTTGCCTCAGATGTCATAGGAATCTTATGCTCACAGATTTTAGGATCAATACCTTTCAAATCCTTGTAGCTATAAGCAAACACATCCCTATAGTTTCTTGCCAAGTTTCTTAGTGCCTCCTCTTCTTGAGTTGTCATGTCATCAGCCACTACAATATGTCTTTCTTCTCCCTCTTCCTGAGTGATCATGACCTTTTTAGTTTGTTCCTCATTATCATAAGCCTCCCCTTTCTTCTTTTCCCTCTTTGGTTTCCTCTTGAGAATTAGTCTGTTTTCTACTTCATAAGTCTTGAAATTTGCTGGTACATCAAACTGTTGATCTTTGTTTGTTTCCCTTTTCTTCTTCTCATTCTCCTGATTTTCTTCTATTTCCTTGTGTTTGTTTTTCTTATACTTGCCTGAGATTTTATCTTTAGCATCTTCAGCTTTTACTTCTTCCAAAAATTGTGTTTTCCCTTTTTCTAATATCATTTCTTCTTCTTTGTCCTCTTCTGTTATGGATACCTTTATCATTTGTATTCCAATGTGAAAGACATCATATCCTTCTTTATTTTGAAATTCCAGTCCTAGATATTCATCACTGGCTAGATCCATGGTAGCCAAAATTTGATTCCACCCATAGGGCTCAAACTCCTCATCTTTGAATTGTTGTGGTACATAGTTCTAATCTTGTAACTTCCTTCCTTCCACACAATCTTCTCTTCTCAATCTCCTTTTTCTATTGGTAAGATTTCTTATCACATTGCACTTCCATATTGATTATTCAGTTTCATCCTGGTCTTCCATTTCTGATTCTTCACTTAAATCTTGATTCTGATGTATTTTATACCATTCTTGAGGAGATATGTCACAGTAGTGCCCATTTCTTAGATTTACTTTGGTTATTCTTCCTTTGCTCTGAAGGTATAAGCAATCATTACCCCAATCTTGCACAATTTGCATTTGTCTCACAAATGGTCTTCCTAGGATAATTTCATATGAAGTGGATTGTGGGAATTCAACTATAGCAAAGGTATGTTCTATCTCTATTCCACATATGTCCACAATCACTTTTTCCCATATTCCTAGGGGTTTTTCTATGTGTGCATCTGCAAGTTGCAATCTCATTTTGGTGGGTAATAATTCATTTTTTCCCCATTTTTCCCAAGTTTGTTTAGTCATGATGGCCACTCCTGATCCACTATCCACAATCGCTTTGGCCTGGTTTTTTCCAAATTGTATTTTTAAGGTTGAGTTTCCCTCTTCTCCTTCACAATATCCTCCTATCTTATCAATGGGAATATACCATAATTCCTCCATTTCCTGTAGTTGTGGGTGAAGATTTTCTGGTGTTTTTTCCCATTTTTTCATTTTGTTTTGTAAGTGAGGATTTTGTTTCATTAAATCTTCCAATGTGGTGTGATATAGAATTGTGCATTGTTTATCTATATTCACCTGGAATGTTACTTGTGGGTTTTCTTCCTTGTTACTATTTCCTCTTGTTTTTGTTTTCTCAGATTCCTCAACTGTTTTTTGAGAATTGTCTACTTCCCCCATTTTGAGTTGTACTTCCCGTATGATTTGTTTACACTTCTGCATCCTTTCATGTTCTAAGTCTGGCATAGGATAAGCCATTGTATGATCAGTAGGGCTTGGTCCCTCTTGAATTCTTCCCTTGTATGCTTTTATTAGAGTGTCTAGACTTTGTGAATTTCCTATCTCCGACTGGGTTTGTGTCTTCTGAGGAGGAGTACTGTTTGATTGTTCCCTATTTTCTTCTTCCAAATTTTTACCCATTCTTTGTTTCCTTTCCCATTTCCCTTTTTGTCTATTTTTCTTCACCTTTGAGATTGAACCTTCATTTTGTTCCTTAGTTATTCTTTGTTGTTTAGTTTGTGACCTTGTTATAGCATTTACATTCACTTGGTCAATGTCACTCAATTCTTCTTGTTCCATGATGTTGACTGCTTTTAGTGGTATGTTATTATGTGTGTTTTGTTGTTTTTGAGGATTTTTTGGACAATCCTTTATCAAATGTTCCCTGCCACAATCCTTGCAATAAGCTCCCTCTATTCTTAACGTAGGAGGTTGTGGACAGTCTCTAATGAAATGTTCTCCCCCACACCTATAACAAGTTATCTTTGGTCCCCCTTTGAATTGAGGTTTTTGATTGGACATATAATTATTGGTTATATACATGAAAGTGGCAGTATCCATCTCAACTCTCCCATTTCCCAAGTCTAGGGCTTGTAATTCTGGTTCTCTTAATTCATAACCTTCCCATTCTTCTTGATATCCTTCATTCCATTGATAATCTTCCTTGTATGGTGACTTTGTTCTTGAGTTTCCCTCCTCTATTGGTGTGTATTTAATTGGTACCACATTTGTTGGTATAGGAGGTTGTTGCCCAAGCACAGGTCTTGGTTGCTCAATATACCCTGATTCTCTTTGGCTCCCTTAATCTCTCTCCTTTATGGGTTGTTTAGTATAGAAGCATTCCTCCCTGGTATGATTTTTCCATTTCCTCTCTAGTGTACAATATTTGAGTGTTTTCCTATCTTGCAAATGTAGTGGCTTTTGATATGGGCATTGTTGTACCAAATGACTTTCTCCACAATTGTAGCATTTTTTATTTGTGTTTATCCTAGAATTTATCAAATTGGTTTTGGTGCTTACCTCTAGGGCTTTAGCAATGGCTTGAGCCAATTCTTCTGTTGGTGGGATTTTATCTTCATTTGATCTAGGTTGATCAAATGCTAACAGATCTTGGCCTCTGTTATCTTCCAAATCTATTGCTTCTTTTACACAAGCTCCTAGGTCAGGGCATCTCCTATAGTACACTAGGGTTCTTAATTGAGCACTTCTTAATCCTTCTATGAATAGGGATACTTGTCTTGCCATGGAAGGTACTTCTTCTCTAGGACATCTTTCAATGTATTGCTTAAATCTCCTGGCTGCCTCTCTGACATTTTCATCTTTTTATTGTTTAAAGTTGTGTATCAGAGTGGTTGTGCTATGTTTTATTCCAGTCTTTGAGAATTCCCCAATGAAGGCTTCTAGGAAGGATTCAATATCTAGGTACATTTCCTTTCTCAAAGGGATGAACCAAGATAATGCAGGTCCTGTTAGGGTTAGACCGAATGCTTCAAATTGGACTTTGTAATCTTCCACCTCCTCAGCTCTAATTAATTGCCTAAACTCTGCAGCATGAGCATGAGGATCAAAATACCCTTCATATTGATTTTTCATGCATTTGGCTACTTGATAAGGTCTAAGCATTCTACCTTGATGTTGCCAATGATGTCTTCTCCTTAGTGAAAATTCATTAAATCCTTCTGGTTCCTTTTCAAAAGGATTTGGGGAAGCATGTGTTCTCCTCCCTTGTTGTTGCTCAGTACTAGTGTAGTTTTCATGTGGTCTTGGTAAGTCTCATTGTCCTAGATTATGTTCCCAAGGTCCTTTGTCAGCACATTACCCTAAGTCATTTGAATTTTCTGGGTCTTGGGAGAAGATGTATACACATCCTTGCCTATCCTCATACCTACCATCTTTGAATTGAGCTACTGGTGTTTGTTCAGGGGAACTTCTAAGTTTCTCAATCTAATGAGAAACTTATGCATTCCATCCTGATATACATAGGTTCCAAACCTATTAGTATACATGTATTTGAGGATATTTCTATAATCCCCAGTTTCAATGGGCTCATTTGTTTCGTTTAAATTTTCCATGTTGTTTTCTTGCCCTAGATTTCTTTTTTGCACTTCCCCTTCCACTGGCTCTATTTCCTTCCTTCCTAAGTCTTGCCTAGTATATGTGTTTACTTTGTTCCCAGACCTAAGGATCATTCAATTAATTTTCACAATTCAATGGTCAGAATCGTGTTTTCCACGATTTTTTGGTCGAAATCGTGTTTTTCACGATTTTTATGTTAAAATCGTGTTTTTCACGATTTTCTGGTCAAAATCGTGTTTTTCATGATTTTCTGGTCAAAATCGTGTTTTTCACAATTTTCTGGTCAAAATCGTGTTTTTCACGATTTTCTTGTCAGAATCGTGTTTTTCACGATTTTCTAATCAAAAATCATGTTTTTCACGATTTTCTGGTCAAAATCGTGTTTTTCACGATTTTCTAATCAAAATCGTGTTTTTCACGATTTTTTGTCCAAAATCGTGTTTTCCACGATTTTTTTGTCAAAATCGTGTCTTCCACGATTGCCTTGTCAAAATCGTGTTTTTCACGATTTTCTGGTCAAAATTGTGTTTTTCATGATTTTCTTGTCAAAATCGTGTTTTTCACGATTTTCTGATGAAAATCGTGTTTTTCACGATTTTCTGGTCAAAATCGTGTTTTTCACGATTTTCTAATCAAAAATCGTGTTTTTCACAATTTTCTGGTCAAAATCGTGTTTTTCACAATTTTCTGGTTAAAATCGTGTTTTTCACGATTTTCTAATCAAAATCGTGTTTTTCACAATTTTCTGTCCAAAATCGTGTTTTCCACGATTTTTTCGTCAAAATTGTGTTTTCCACGATTGCCTTGTCAAAATCGTGTTTATCACAATTTTGTGTCCAAAATCGTGTTTTCCACGATTTTGTGCTCAAAATCGTGTTTATCACGATTTTGTGTCCAAGATCGTGTTTTCCACGATTTTGTGCTCAAAATCATGTTTTTCACGATTTTGTTCCCAGACAATCGTGATTGCTCACAATTGTAAATAACACGATTTTCTTATGAAAATCGTGTTCTGGAAATCGTCATTTTGTTCTTAGTTTCAGAGAATCGCGATTTTGTGTCTGACTATAGAATCGGGATTCTGTTAATTTTTTTGAAAATTTTTCAAGTGTTGATTTTCAAATTTTTTCTATAGAATCGCCTTAACTATTTTTTGACATGCAATAAAAGGGTTTTGTAAAGTCTATCAATTTTTCTCAGAAAATTCAAAAATTAAAAACAATCGTGATTCCATGTTTTTGGTGTTTTTGCTTGTTTTTGTGCTTATTTGTGCTTAATGACCATGTGAATGTAAAGAAAAAACAAAGAAATTTAGGTCATGGCTCCTTACCTTGCTTGCTTTGTCCCAGAAATCTCAAAAAACTTCGTTCTGTAGAAGATCGCGATTCTGATCCTGCTCTCACTCTCTCTCTTACTCAAAAAATGACTTTTCTCTGAAATTCCAAACTTTTATAGTGTTCACAAAATCGCGATTTTGTGCAGTTTCCACTAATTTTCACTTTGTCACTTGTCCAATTTCATTTTTCAACAACTTTATGGTTTTAATTCTCAATTGTTCATTCTTTCATGATTAGTCACTCTCATTAGCTCTTGGTGAAAGTCGCGATTTTGTTTTTTCCACCTCTCTCACTTAATACTCAATCTTCACTGAATCTTTGGAATTTAACTTTCTTACTTTCTCAATGTAAATGAAATCTCTTACAATTACCTTTCTCCAAAAAACCCAATTATACTCAAATTTCCCCAAAAATTCTTCTCTTACAGAAAATCGCGATTTTGTGCAAAGAATCGTGATTCTTCTGTATTTCCTATTTTTTGCAATTTTGAGTATTCTTTTCTCTTGTCTCCTTTTAATCCCCTTTACCAATTCTAGTTCAATTGTCAATGACAATTTTACATCAAAATCACAAAATTATCCAGAAAATCGCGATCCTGTGCAGAGAATCGTGTTTTTTCTGATTTTCTAGTTTTTGGCAAATTTTTTGCTTTCTTACCACCAGGTCTCTTCAACACTTGTCAACAAAACTTCAATCCATCTTCCCAAGGAGAAAAGAAATTTGTTTGATTGTTTTAGTGAATTTTATGAATTTTTTTTTTAGTATTTTGCCCTAAGTTAAGGTAAACACTTAGAGTTTCTTGTTTGGTGATCTATTGATCCTGTGTTCCTTGATTGGTTATACTATCTTATGCTTTTGGCTATCAAAACAGTTCATGAGAAAACTTCCCAAAGAAAAATGTGATAGGGAATGCAAGTATCAATTTTTGCAAAGATAAACTCAAACATTTTTTCTTCAAGATGCAAATCAATTTTTTTCAAGATTAATGCTTTGACTTGGTAAACAAATGGATCTTATCTACTTGCATCTAGCTACTTTACTTGACTTTTCCTTAATGCAACCATGTTATCTTCCCAAGATCAACAATTTTGCCTAGTACTTAGTCAAAAAGCACTCTAAAAATACAAGAATAGACACATGTTACCTTATCTTCAGCTTTCTTGATTCAAATTTTTCACACACCTGCACTTTACTTCAAAAAATGAGATGAGCAACTATCAATTTACAAAAATTTCAGCACTTCCAATTCTCAAAAGATTATCTATTGCTTTCTTTTCCCAAAAGACAAACATAGACATCTACCTTTTCATGTTCACATTTCTTGATTAAAGAGTATTACCTTTTCCATGTGTTCATTACCATCAACAATAGAAGATACAGCAAGGTCCAACTTCAATGAAGTTTTTGATATACTCTCCGACAACGGCGCCAAAAAATGTTTGTTATTGATCTTTGGAGTTGTCCTCTCCAATCAGTTAGCATAAAGAATTAACAATACATCTTTATTTTGTCAATCGTGGAAGTATTCAAGAGACCACAGCCCCTTCTAGATGATAGAATCCAAGAAATAAGAGAATAATGGATGGATTTCTGAGAATGGTGAAAATGAAGAGGAATTTCTAGGGTTTGGATTATCTTGAGCAAATCTCCACCATTTTCCACAATCTTGGGTGTGTGTATGTGTGTGTATGTCTCTCTACGTGTGTATGCGTGTATGCGCATGTATGCATGTGTGTGTATGTGTGTGTATGCATGTAATTATGTATGTATGCATATGCATATGAATTATGTGTGTATGTGTCTATGTGTGTATGTGTGTGTATGTGTGTGTGTGTATGTGTGTGTGTGTCTATGCATGTGTATGCATGTGTATGTGTGTGTAAATCTGTGTGTATATGTGTGTGTATGTGTGTGTATGTGTGTGTATGTGTGTGTATGTTTCTATGTGTGTGTATGTTCTATGTGTGTGTATGTATATGCATGTATCTATGCATATGCATGTGCATTATGTATGCATATGTATGCATATGTGTGTGTGTATGTGTCTATGTGTGTGTATCTATATGCATGTATCTATGCATATGCATGTGCATTATGTATGCATATGTGTGTGTATGTGTGTGTATGCATGTATGCGTATGCATATGCATTATGTATGCATATGTATGCATGTATGTATATGTGTGTATGTCTCTCTATGTGTGTGTGTATGCATACATGTGTGTGTATGTGTGTATGTGTGTATGTGTGTGTGTGTGTCTATGTGTGTATGTGTATGTGTGTATGCATGTGTATGTGGGTGTATGCATGTAAGCATGATGTATGGATATGCATGTGCATTATGTATGCATAGGAATGTATGTGTGTGTATCTATATATATGTGGCTATATGCATGTGTATGCGCATGGATGTTTTGTAGGTTATTCTGACATGCATCTGCAGAAACAGCTAGTTAACCTTGGCCATCCCCAAGAATCTAGTGTTCCACGCTTAGAAAAAGCACATTGAGATCTAGTACCATTTCATCTGCAAGAAGCTCATGTCTTAAGAGATCACACTGCAACAGTGTACCTCTCAGGAGAACCTGGCAAACATGTTCACAAAGGCTCTACCTTCATTTCCGCTCCAACACTTGGTGGACCTTTGCAGCATTCAGCTGCTCCAAAATGGACCTGCAGAGGGGGTGTTGACAACATGATCGCTCCTACACACATCTATATTTGTATCCGCATGAGTGCATCTCCATTTTGTATCTAGGAGACACTCCATTTCCAGTTTATTTCCAATTTATATTATATCCTTTGTATTTGGGTACCTTGCCATTTGCTTCTACCATTGTATATATTCTCCTTTGAGGGGAATTATCCCACATGAGATGTACTTTGGAGAGACCCTCCCAAATCTATATAAGGAGGGTGTCTTCCCCCATTTGTACTTGGTTAGAAGTTTGAGAAGCCTAGTCCATGCTCTTGGGAAGCTCATTTCTAATCCATGTGATTTTACACATTTCTTGGTCTATTCACTTTGAGTCTCTCACACTCTTTCTTTTGTGAGTACACTCTTCTTTTCATTTTGCTTTTGTATGTGTAATCTCTACACTCGCATCATGCTATCGTGAGTCATGAGGCTAGGGTTTCTTGTTCATGCCATGCTGTTCTCGCCTTTGGGAGGGAGGGCCATGCCCATACAATATAGTATCTTTGTATTGTGTTGGTCGAAGATTGGATTGCTGTGTTTTTGCCTCTTGTCATAGGAGGGGATCACCCTCTCAAATGCACTAAGGATGGATACACTCTAGCCACTCATGCTATGACCAACTTTGTTGATTGTGGAGGGAGAGACTAGCAAGAGAAAAAGAAGAAGAAATTAAAAATAGAAAATAGTTCAATAAATAAGCTTACCCTCTGCCCAAAGCTCCACAGGAGCACGAATTGGGATAAGGAAAGCACAAGAAAGGAAAAGACACAAGCTAGAATGAAGCATGTCCCAAAGGATGTAAACAAAGAATTACAACACTACCTTTGAAGCACCTCACTCAGTCAGAGAGATTCTATGTTTACCGACGGGTGCGTGTGTGGCAACCCAAATTAATACAACAACCCTGATGTGTGAATAAAAGGGATATCAAGGGGCAAATTGAAGCATTGGAATGAGGCTCAGACAAGATAAAAAATTTTCTAAAAGTTTTGAAGGCTTCCTTGACTGTTGGTAGTGTGCAGTTAAAAGAAATACACATAGGGAAATTATAGCATTGGTCCAAAGAGGAACAAGTTGGCAAGAGGTGTTTGAGGATAGCAAGCCTCATTTGCCATAGGTATCCCAGGTTCAACCACTTGTTGCGCATCAGGGAAACCCACAGAAGCCTGTCAAGGGATGACAGAGACTAAGAGGGGGAGAGTGTTGGAGAGGAAAGAAGTGACGTAAATTGGGTCCCAAAATTTTCTTTTTTTAAGCCCATGATCCTTTCAAAAGTCCTTTGTAAAACTTCAAAGAGCCATATAAATGCATAGAACAGTCCTTTAGATGCATTGTCCCTAAAGATTGTAACATTAGCCTTGCACAATAGTAGGATTTTAGTGATTTATAGGAAAAGTTTCGGTCACTTATGTGAAAGGACCATTTTTTGGGCACATGTATATAAGTCACTTTATGTCTCTTTGTAAAGAAATTTTTGCATTGTGAAAAATCAAGCTCAAATTTCAAATTTGCCTCTTCTTGGGTGTGTATCTTCTTCTCCATGAGCTTGTATGTGTGTGTGATGCATGAAATGTGTGTATAGAAGTATTATCTACCCCTTCTCCCACTGTTTTTGCCATTCTAGTGTGTGAAGCTTGGTGAGTTGTGGAGCAAGAGTGGGTGTTTCCTGCCACTCATTATTTTGGTCATAACTTGAACTACATTTGTCAGATTAAGCAAAAAATAGAGTATTGTATGCATCTCATTGAAAGCTTCAAAATGAACCCACTAGTGACTATATTCAATTATTGAAGCTCAGAGATATGGCTTAATTTGTCCTTACTACTGTTCCAAGTATCATGATACACAATTCTAGTGAGAGAGGTGACGTGAGAGGTAGTTAGACCTAATTTTCATACATTGTTTGTACATTCACTCCATTAACCATCACTAGAGCACATGTCCTCATACACTTGATATGGTCTAAGTCCACATATTGATAATTTTAAATGTGAATCGGTCCACCACTATATGCACTTGTGGATGATTGAGGTATAGTCTCCTTCATCACAAGTCACTAAGAATCAGTCCACCACTATATGCACTTGTGGATGATTGAGGTATAATCTCCTTCATCACAAGTCACTATATGTACCTGCTTATACCTTCTCTTTGATGAAGTGATAATGTACCTTGATATGCTTTGTTCTAGCATGACAAATAGGGTTCTGTGCTAACTGTATGCTACTAAGATTATCACCTCTTGGATCTTCTTGGTCCTGGGTCACTTCTCCTTGTATCATGTGCATGTGCCTTTCTTACTCATGGAGTCTTTACATAGGGCAATCCAAGTTCTTGATTAAGACTCTTTTCTAAACTGCTTGAATCTGCATCAATGTCTTGAAAACCTGTAGATGTTTTACTACCAGTAGAAAGCTTTTCTTTACCTTTCTTGGATGTATTTAATGAATTCTTTGGACTAAAAGTTCCATGCAATCTTCCACTCCATGTATTTGAGTTGGAATTATTGCTTGGTGATGCATCTAGTCCACTCAAAACTTGAGATTATGCACTTGATTTTTTAGCATTTTCTTTGTCATTTGGTTCAAGATTAAGTCCATCTTTGACATTGCATAGAAGCTTGAAATTTCTTTGAACACCACATCTCTGCTTACCTTCATGTCATGTGAGTGGGTTATAACACTTATATCCTTTTTGCTCAAGGGAGTACCCAATGAAGATATCAATCTTTATTCTCAACTCATCTGGAACATGTACATATGCAATACAACCAAAAATTTTCATATGTGATAAGTTTGGCTTTTTACTTGTGAAGCTCTCTTCGGGTGTAACTTGATGTACGACAGCAGTTGGAGTTCTATGCATGATGTATAAAGCAGTGTGCACAACTTATGCCCAATAACAATGAGGTATATTCTTCTAAGCCATCAAGGCTCTTGCTATTTCTGCAATATGCCTATTTTTGTGTTCAACCACATCATTTTGTTGTGCTTTGTACCTACATGAAAATTGATGTTGAATTCCGTGAATTTTTAGAAAGTTTCTAAACTCATTTGATATATATTCACCTCCTCCATCATTTCTTAATGTCTGAATATACTTCCCTATCTGCTTTTCCATCATAGCTTTAAAATTTTGGAAGTGATTGGACACCTCACTCGTCTCTTTCATGAAATATACCCATAATTTCTGTGTATATTCATCAATGAAAGTAACGTTAAACCTACAACCACCCATAGATGTGGTCTTTGTAGGACCCCAAACATCTGTATGTACTATTTCTAGCACATTCTCACTAACATGCTTGTCATGCAGATATGTACTGTTTTAGCTAAGATAGTCAACAATGGAAGGTCAGATTGAGACAAACAATGGCATCATGCAATATGGGCCTTCCAAGTCACTTATAAAATGGCTATCAAAAGAGCACCCTTTAATCTAGTCTATGGAAAAAATGCCATACTACCGATTGATTTCTTAGTTCGTATGCTATGAGTCACCAAGAAGCATGAGTGGACGAGACACAAACTATCAAAGAAATTGGACCAAATAGAGAATTTGCATGAGACTAGATTAAAAGATGTAGCTGGCATCTATGCTACCAAGAGAAGGCAAAAATATTATTACAATGCTCATATCAAGGATAAAGGTCTCAAAGTGGAAGATTTAGTTTTGGTATACATGCTAAAACAACATGCTAAGAAACCACAACAATGAGGGTATGGATCATTACTTATAAATAGAATCTCCACCAGTGGATCCATTAACCTAGCCACTCTAGATGGAGACATCTTACCCAACTTCATAAGTGGTTGTAGGGTCAAAAAGTATATGGAGCCATTGACAAAGGAAATGTTAGTGAGACTCTGAGGAGCTCAAAATAGAAAGAAAGAAGAGGAAAGAATATGGGAAGAATCTAGACTAGAAGCATTAAAGCAAATACAAAAATGAAAGGAATGGATAATTGCACGTGACAGAAGATACTTGAGAGGAGAAGAGCCTATCCCCATGGCAAATTACCACACCAACGAGGTAAAAACCCTAGGAAATATAATACAACAACCATACTTAAACCTAGGGATTGGAAAATGTTGAAGCTCAAGGTCAAGGACAAAGCATGGAAGTGCATCAAGGAAGTGGACACACAAGAAGAAGGAGCAAGTAGGGAGCTCCAAGAAGCACCTGTCAAATTTTCAGAAGAAATCTCTATAAAAATAGTGATTTTTATCACTAAAAACCATTGTAAATACCATTTTCCATTTTCATAACTCCATTTTGTTCAAGCCGAGGAGTCCTCAAGCTTGAGGAGTATTAGAACTATCATCCTACCCATTTTCATAATTTTTAGACTCCGTTTGAGCCCCCAAATAACCTATTTTTTAACTAGGCCGGACACTAGGTCTGGACAGGGCCAAAATCACTCAAAAAACTATAAAAAGGGCTAGAGAGCTCATTTTTGAGGTTAGCTTGTTGTAGATTTCAGCTTTTTAAGAGATTTCTTTTGCAATCGAAGATCTTCCATTGTTCCACTCTTTGCTCCTACCTTGTGCACGTGTGTGTGTATGTGTGTGCATGCTGGTGTGCTTTCACTCACGCACTTGTGCCATCACTTGCTCATAGTCTTCATACTAGTCCTCACGTCTCCACGGATTGACAATTATGAGGTGTATCTCCTCACATTGGTACTCACCATTGTGCTAGAGTGACACCAAATTTGGCGCCGTTGCCGAGGAGAGAGCTTGGAGGACGAGCGTGTGACGGTAAGACATAGAGTAGCGACGTTAGAAGGTAAAAAAATCACCATTTTCAGTTCAGTTTATGAATTTTTCTTCATCTCCATCTTCATCATCACCACCATCTTCCCCACCTTCATCTTCTCATATTTTCTTCACTTTCGGCTATACATTCATCTCGTTTTTCACCTTTGGCTGCGAGCAAGAAGCACAGAACGCATTCAGAACTAAAACGCTCAAGAAATCACCTTGAAATCCACATCAAACATCAAAAAATTGAGTGAACAGCCTCAGACGTTACACGACCTACGCCAAGTATCGTGAGTGCAATATTGCGGGTTTGAAGGGAGATTTGGCATCTACAGACACATAGGATGACAAGGAGGACATAAGTGTTAGAAGATGTATTTTTTGAAGCATTATTGATGAAAAATAATTGTAAAATGCCAAAAACTTGTAAAAATATTTATACAACTGATGTAAAAATAAGGAAGAGTCTTCCTTATGTAGAATAGAATTTTATATAATTTTTCTAGAAATTTTGGAAACTCCTAGATAGCATATTTTTAGAATAATAGAGGAAAGGACCAAAATTCAAGTGTGAAAAGGGACACTTGAAAATGTATATAAGACAATTTCCTCTATTATGAGGGGGTTGGTTGATTATTTGTTTGCATGCTATCCAAGTGAATAGAGAGAGTTTCCTGCTGAAAATCGTGTTTTCTCCTCTTTGTGTGGTTTCATTGATTTGTTGAGTCTATTCTTTGTGTATCCATGGAGATTTGTGAGCTTATATTGTGTAATTCTGTTGAATGTGTATGAAGAGAGCTGAATATTGATGTGTTGAGTGAGAAATTGAT
This sequence comes from Ceratopteris richardii, assembly GCA_020310875.1. NCBI lineage: Eukaryota > Viridiplantae > Streptophyta > Polypodiopsida > Polypodiales > Pteridaceae > Ceratopteris > Ceratopteris richardii. Next base: position 125,033,759 of record CM035418.1, on the reverse strand, counting down.
GAAGAATGATGCTCGAGAGAAAATCGTCTGTTTTCACAGAATCACGATTGTCTCGTCTGTATGGTACTGTTGGGTGTGCGTAGAAGTGCGAGAGACACACAAGAAGCACACACAAGGAGCACAAACGTAGCAAGACACAGGGAGAAGACGATGGCTGGAATAGCTCTCTCTATTGATCGATGAACTGAACTGAAGTTGGAGCTGAATAATATCCCTAAGTACAAAGTACCACCACATATGAGAGTATCAAGTATGTGGTAACATGGGGAAAAAACCTCTAGCCAGCACTAGAGTAAAAAGTGCCCATGTATAGGGAAAAGGTTCACATCAAAGCTACTCGACGAACACATAAATGTAACAAACCCCCCTAGAGCGAATGATGTGAACACATACAGGGAGTGACAGATCAGCCCCCACAAGGTAATAAGCCTAAAGCTTTGCGAAAAGCTTCAAACTTTTCCCGTGGAAGAGCTTTGGTGAATATGTCTGCCACATTATCTTGTGTAGGCACATATACCAAATCAATATCTCCTGCATGAAGGCGCTCTCTCACATAGTGATAATGCACCTCAATATGTTTGGTCCGTGCATGAAACACTGGGTTTCGTGCAACAGCCAAAGCACTACGACTATTTGTGAGAATATGTGTAGCAGCATCAATCTCCATGCAAAGATCCATCTATAGGCGTCTCAGCCATATACACTCCACTGTAACTGTGAAAACTGCCATGTACTCAGCTTCACAACTCGATGTCGCCACTGTAGGTTGCTTCTTACTCAACCAAGATATGCATGAGTCTCCAAGGAAAAAGCAATTACCACTAGTGGACACGCGAGTATCATAACAACCAGCCCAATCACTATCTGTAAAAGCATGCAAGCATGGCTGAACATCTCTGCCATAAAAGAGACCTAAGCTCAAAGTGCCTCGAAGATATCTAAACACATGTTTCACCGCTTGCCAATGCTTAGTGCCAGGGCTATGCATGAATCGACTCAACTGGGAAACTACATACTGTATATCCGGCCTTGTGTTGCATGCATATATAAGACATCCCACAACTTGCTAATAAAGAGAAGTATCAAATGCATCACTGGAATCCTCAACCGAGAACCTGAATCCTGTCTCAATTGGCGTGGAAACTGGCTTACAATCCTCAAAGTCAAAACGCTGAAGTAGTTTCTCAACATACTTTGCTTGATGCATAACAATGCCCCCCTCAACGGATACAAACTGGATGCCAAGATAGTAGCTCAAAAGACCAAGATAAGTTACATCGAAAGTATGCTGCAAATCAGCCATAAGAATGTCAAGTTTTGCATCACATGACCCAGTCAAGAGTATGTCATCAACATAAAGAACAAGCACTATAAGATCAGCCCCATTTTTGCGTACATAGAGTGTGCTTTCAATCGGACTACATGTGAAGCCAAGAGCAATCAAGTGCTTATGTATTTTGTCATACCATGCACGTGGAGCTTGCTTGAGACCATACAAGGCTTTATGCAAGCGACAAACCATATGCTCTTTCCCTTTCATAGCAAATCCAGGAGGTTGCTTCACATAAACCTCTTCTTGCAAATCTCCATTCAAGAAGGCTGTTTTTATGTCCAACTGATGCACTTTCCAACCTCGATGGGCAGCCAATGCAACCACGGTACGAATGGTAGTCATGCGTGAAGTAGGTGCAAAAGTTTCCTCATAGTCAATGCCATATTGTTGCGCATATCCTTTGGCAACCAATCTAGCTTTGTAGCGATCAATGCTACCATCAGATTTTCTCTTAATCTTATAAACCCACTTTGTACCAATGGCATTCTTTCCTTTTGGCAATTCACATAACTCCCAAGTACCATTCCTATGTATGGAATCCATTTCTGATTGCATAGCACTCATCCATTGTGGATCGTCACATGCATCTTCAAAAGAAAGTGGCTCTTCATTACATGCTGTAGCAATAAGAGAATAATCCACAAAATTACTTGATGCATGGTGAGAGCTTGATCTTGTTCTACCAAGTAAAGGTGCACTCAATTTGCTGTCCTGCAAAGTTTGTTTCAGCCACTTTGGCATAGATTGTGCACTCTTGATAGACATGCGTTCATTATGTAAAACATCTTCAATATGTACATCATGCGTGGGCTGAATTTCGTGCTCAGTTTCAGCCATATTTGGACGCAAATATTCAGCCATATGTGGCTGGAAGTTTCCAACAGTTTTGACACTTTTTGGCTGAATTTTTTCAGCCATGTTTGGCTGGAAATTCTCTGCATTTTCAGCCCCATTTGGCTGGAATTTTTCAGCCCTTTGAACCTCAGTTGGCTGGTCTACATGGCCATTTTAGTCAAGCGCACCATTTTGTAACAAAGGCATGAGTGTATCGAACACATCTTGTGAGCTAACTGTTGGCACTTTTTTGCATTCAAGTATAGGGAAAACTGAATTTTTAGCAAATAGCACATCTCGCCTCACAATAATTGTGTTCGTCAATGGATGGTACAACCAATATCCCTTACTTTCATCACTATAACCAACAAATATACATTTCTTTGCCTTGTCATCAAGTTTGTGATGGCACAAGAGCATATGCCAAACAACCAAACACACGCATATGACTAACCATAGGCTTATGACCATTCCAAGCCTCATAAGGAGTGATGAATCTCAATGCTTTTGTAGGGCAGCGATTCAACACATAATTTGCACACATGACCGCTTCCATCCAAAACTTATGAGGAAGATGCTTTCCTTTAACCATACATCGTGCCATTTCAAGTAGAGTTCTATTTTTACGCTCGGCAACACCATTTTGTTGAGGTGTATATGGCACCGTACATTGGTGTGAAATACCTCTTTCACGAAGAAAAGCATTAAACTCATGTGACATGTATTCACCACCACGATCCGTGCGTAGAGTCAAAAGCTTTTGTGAAGAAAAATTTTCAGCCATAGCTAAAAATGCTTTGAAGCAAGAAAATACCTCATTCTTTGCTTTCATAGGATACACCCATGTATGGCGAGTAGCATCATCAATGAAGGTAACAAAATATACATGCTTCCCAAAAGATGGAGTCTTGATGGAACCACATACATCACTATGAACAAGTTGCAATTTTCTTGTAGTGTGTGTGTGACTATCTTTTGGAAAAGAAGCACGATGCATTTTTCCAAGAATGCAACCTTCACATGCATGCTTTTCAATGGACTCAAGTGTAGGCAAGCCAATAACCATGTCCTTCTTTTGCAAGTAGAGCAAACTATTGAAGTTTAAATGACCAAAACGAGCATGCCAAATCTCCATTTCAGCCATGGAAGAAGTATGAGCAACTAAGGCATTCGAGGCGGCCCTCTTGTATGTATCCATGCGATACAAACCATTACATAATGTACCGGACATCACGATAACATCGCCATTGCTGAAATCATGAACCATACACTTATCATCAACAAAGTGTACATGAAATCCAACTTTGGCAATCAACGGAACTGAAATTAAGTTCTTCTTGATACCGGGCACATACAATGCATTTTTCAAGAGAATCACACCTCCATTTGTAGCCGTAAGCTCAATTTCTCCTACTCCAATGATAGGATAAGAGGCATTGTTTGCAAACACCACATGTCCTCCTTTAGGTGCATCTTTCAAAGAGGCAAAAAATCTTTTGCATGATGTTATGTGCTTTGAAGCACCACTATCAAAGAACCAGTCCGAATCAGCCTCACTCACAACCATACATTTAGAATGTAAAGAAGCATCATAATGACATGTAACAACACATGCCCAAAAATCTTGAGCCATGTAAGCTTCATCATTCTTTGCATTTGCTGAATTTTCAGCAATAGACATGCCCGATTCCTTCTTCTTTTCATTGTGTTTAGCAAGCTTTCTACACTCATCAATAGTATGACCAGCCTTCCGGCAATATTTGCATCTCTTCTTCTTTTGCAAATCACCATCATTAGAGGAATGAGTGGAAGAGGAAGCTTGAGGCTTTGGTTTTGATGAACCAAAAGCTGAACCATACTTGCTTTTCCCCTTTTGTGAGATAGCAAGTGCTTGCGTTCCTTCAATCAAACCACTCCTATTAACTCTAGATTGCTCTTCTTGCAAAAGAAGAGACACAACCTCATCAAATGCATACATATTAGGATTTCCTTTTGCAACCAAACGAAGTGTAGTAGCAAAGCTTTGAAAAGATTCCGGTAAACCTTTCAACAATGTAGAAATGAGTGATGCATCCGGAATGATCTCATCTATGTTTGCCAATTGCTCTTTCAAGTCCTTGATGTGTGTCACATACACATCCACTGACTCATTTTCAGCCATACATACATCCTCAAGTTGCTTCCTCAAGTATGCAACACGTGCTTCATTACGCACGGCATACAAAGAAGCAAGAGTGTCCCATGCCTGTCGTGATGTAGAACATGACCGAATGTGTGGAACTATATGACGCTTCACTGAAAGCGCAATCAAAGCATGATCTTGAGCATCTTTTCCATCCCATCTAAGCTGCTCCTGTGTAGGTGGAGAAGGAGAAACCACTGTACTCGAAGAAGAAGATCCATCTGTGATAGTAGACTGTGAAGTAGAAGCACCTGCCGGTCTTCGATCTACATCTGCCACTATGTTCCAAAGTTGTTTTGCAACAAGAACGTGCTTCATCATGTAAGACCACATCGGATAGTTGGTCCCATCAAGCTTATCTTCAGCTTGAAGCATGCCAAACAAGTCATTGATGCCCGCCATTTCACTAAGGAACAAGAATGTGACAAAATCTTCACTTCAACGAAAACTAAAATGAGTGCTGAAATTTCAGCTAACAAACCATCACTCTGATGGCGATTCTGACTGCACGAATGGCTTCGAAATGGGGGTAAAACTCCAGCGCACCTGGTGGAAATGTTTTCGGGCTGCTGAAATTCACACTTCTATGCTCCGAAGTCGATTTGCACTGTTAAAGTGCGCGCGCGCCGCGACGCGAAAAACCGAAACTTGAGAAGAAGCTTAACCTGCTCTGATACCACTGTTGGGTGTGTGTAGAAGTGCGAGAGACACACAAGAAGCACACACAAGGAGCACAAACGCAGCAAGACACATGGAGAAGACGATGGCTGAAATAGCTCTCTCTATTGATCGATGAACTGAACTGAAGTAGGAGCTGAATAATATCCCTAAGTACAAAGTACCACCACATATGAGAGTATCAAGTATGTGGTAACATGGGGAAAAAACCTCTAGCCAGCACTAGAGTAAAAAGTGCCCATGTATAGGGGAAAGGTTCACACACACATACACACATATATATGCATACACACACACACATAAAGAGACATACACACACATACACACACATGCATACATACATGCTTACATGCATACATACATGCTTACATGCATACACACACATACACACATACATATACACACATAGACACACACACACATACGTAGAGAGAGACACACACACATACACACATATATATGCATACACACACACGTAAAGAGACATACACACACATACACATACATGCATACATAATGCATATGCATATGCCTACATACATACTTACATGCATACACAGACATACACACATATACACACCCATACACACACATATGCATACATATGCACACATAATGCACATGCATATGCATAGATTTATGCTTAAAAAATAACTAACTCTATCATAAAAAATAAACTTTTTTCTACCTGTTTGAATGTACGAAATGAAATCTCGTAGATACCAACAATAGTTCCCACTATTTGTAATCTCATTATTATCGAGATTACGTCTATATCTTTTGTTTCTTTGCCTTTTACTTCGGAGATTTTGAAGTTCCTGTTTGTACTCGCTAAGGAATGCTTGCATGCATTTGCCAGTATATGCTACAAAAGTAGAAACATCATTTTGTGCTTGAAAGTTAATTAAAAATGGAACTCCCTTACCTGATAATACCTCATCTGTTATTTTTGAAGAAGACTCGCTAGCCCACTAACATAATACATGCACTCTTCAAGCATCCAACCCTTTTCCATGGATCCTTCTGGACTTGCTCTTTGTCGCACATAACCTTTTAATATTCCCATAAATCGCTCGACCCAAAACATCCATCGAGTGTTGAAAACACTTGCAATCTCGATTTCATCTACAAAATGGACTAATAAATGAACCTGAATATCAAAAAATGAAGTAGGAAGCTCTTTCTCCATCAAACATAGTAGCTCTTTGCATTCACGTTTTTTTTGTGGGATCAAGTTTTTGTCAATCTCTTTTGATGTAATTCACATATACATATCATAAAAAATGTTATAAAGAAGTTAATTCAAAAGTAAAAGATATCAAATATTCATCCATATTAAATATAAAAGTATCATAATTACCTTATAAGCGATCCAAGATGATAGATCACATCTCGTAATCCTTTTGTTGTACATCCATCAATAACCAAAGGCAAAATATGTTTCAAAAAGTTATGCGAGTCATGGGTCTTTAACCCAGATAAGCTCTTATCATCCATAGTAAACATGTTTTGGAAAGATGCTCCATATCCTGTAGGAAGTCCTAATCAATTGAAACCTATTGTTGATAGTCTATATCTCTTTTGTTGTAAGTACCCAAGGAGCAGGTGCATAAGTCGTTTCCTGTCGATGTCTATCAAAAACTGGCCATAACTTTGGTTTTGAGTTTTAATCTTTCAGATCATTCCTTGATGCTATGGTATCTTTTAGTCCAAGAAGATGCTGCCATAGTGAATAACCAATATTCTTGAATATATGCATAGGATCAAGAAGATGACATACTTTTAACTCTTTCCAATACTCCAAAGAATACCATATTGATATCTTCTCTGCGAGTGCCAATTTTCCTTTACCTCTCTTCACATACTCATTATCTTCATCATCACTGAAGATTTCTGATTCTGGATCTATTAGAGGTCCATCTGTCCATTTTTTATACCAATCCATAGGTGTCATAGGTTTTGGACATTGACTTGTTTCAAGCTTTCCATTAAAATGTATCGCTTCTCTTTTAGATCTTAATGGATGATCATCAGGCAAGAATCGTCGATGTCGAAGATAAATATTTTTGTTGAGATTCTTACTATAGATTGATCTCAACCAATCACCACAATATGGACAAGCTTTATAACCCTTCGTAGATATTCATGCATCATGAAAACGATAAAAATATAATTAGATTAAATCACATTTATTTATATGCATATTGAATAAAAAAATTACATCAATACCTCAACAAACACCATATCCTGGAAAATCATGAATAATCCAAGCCATAATACCACGGACCGTAATATGTCTTTCATTGATGCTTTTTGATACATCAGTGACATTAATACCTCTCCATAACTCTTGGAGATTATCAATGAGAGGAGCAAGATATATATTCATATCTTTAACTTGTCTTTTGCCTGAGATTAAAAGTGAAAGCATTAAATGTTCCTTTTTAATGCTAAGATATGGCGGAAGATTGTAGTTTATGACTACCACTGGCCATGTTGACCATTTACTAGATAGGAGAATGGATTAACCCCATCTAATGCAACTCCTAACTTTAGATTCTGTGGATTTTGTGCAAGTTTAGGCCATGTAGAATCAATATGCTAAAAAGCAACACTATCATGAGGAATTCTGATTATTCCATCAGTACTTTTATGATCATGTACCCATGTCAAAAGCTTTGATAATTCGAGGCTTTGAAACATATGTCTAATCTGTGGAGCCAATGGAAAATTTCTCAATACCTTTTTTGGGATTTTACCTTCTTCATCCTTATATCAAGGAGATTGACATTTGGGACATGTCAAAGAGTCTGCATATTCACCTCTATAGATGATGTTCTAATATAAAGGTGCCAAGAAAAAACTATGAAGCTTTTATAAGTTTTCATTTGATTTCATCTAAAGGAGTGATGAAAATCAAAGGTTGAACCTCAGCATCAATTGATTTTTGACGTCAATAGAAGGATGTTAGGTTAGGAAATAAGATAAGTTCCTAGGACTTGAAGCAAGTGTGAACTTTTCATTTAGGAATAGAAAGTTCCAATAAATGGATCTCCAATCCATGAACTTTTCCTAAGTAAGCTATAAAGTTCAAAAGTTATGTGTTCATAGTAGCATTACTATTGGATCAATCATCAATAGATGCTTGGACTTTAAATAATAATTTTGATTAGTGAAATATGTTTAAAGGACTCTAATAACATCTAAACATTGACCAATAATAATGAATCTTGTATCAAACTCAAGAATAGGAGTCAATATCACATAAATGAAAGTTTAACTTAAACTTTCATAATGGCATGGGAAACCATATCCAAAAGGTGATATTTAGTTTCTAATTTGATACTCAGGAAATGAACACAACTGAATTAATAAACTTTCTGGATATTGTTTGAAAGAATTTCTTTCAAATATCCTTCTAACATTGCAAAAGATTCCAAGATGAATCATTTGCTCAAGATATTTGATTCCCTAGAAGGAATCTCAAGTCTTTGAAGAATAACATTCTTCCAAGTAATGAGAATGAAGTTCTTCACACTGTTTAAACCATAAGTAGTTCCCTGGGCGTCCCAAACCACCAGAAGTGGTACTTAAAGTCCAAATTGTGATATAACCTAAAGGTATATCAAAGATTCTTAATTTTGGAATCTGAGAGGCATTAGTGTATGCTTGGGCTTAAGTAAGGGAAAGATTTCTTAAAATCATGCAGGTAAGCAAAGAAGCTTTAGATAGTTCAGGAGATCTTAAAGATAAAGACTAAGTCTTTATTCTAGTTGGAAGATCAACCAGACTTGATCAAGCTTGGCCATGATTATCCAAGAACATGCGACTGGAACTACTCTGTAGATTGCCCAAGTATTGGCAATAAAAAAAATTCCTTTTGGAATATATTCACTCAAGTTCCATTTATCCAATGGAAAAAAGTGAAAAGAGTAAGTTGTTCCAAGTCTAAATAGCGTGAGAAATTCCAAGAATGTAGTCTGCAACCAAGAAGACGGTACTTAAGTCTATGGAAGGTAAAACATAATGTTTGCCTATCCTTAAAGGGATTTTGGTACAAATCCAAAGAGCATGAGCGGATGCTTAAGACTTAAGCAGTAGAGAGATTCTTATATAAAGTCCTCGGGGTAGGTACCTAAAGCATGAGTAAAGAAAGGAATCTAAAGATAAGAAGTTAAAAACTCTTGTCACTACAAATTTTTCAAGAATAAATCAATTGAACTTGAATCTTTGAAAATTCAAATACTTGGAATTCTAATTGGTTTTCATTTGAAAACCCTAGCAAAGAAGGATGGATGCCCATCAAGAGGTTTTCAAGTTTCCAAGATAAAGCACGTGATTGTGAGACGATCATGTGAAGGAATCAAAACCTAGAAAATCTAGTTAGAGGTAATGCCTAAAACTTCTAGATTCTCGTAAAAGAATTGAAGAGATAAAGTACTCTATCAAAGAGATGTTTAGATTTTAGGATAAGTATCACCCACACATTAATGTGAATATAAAATAGGGTGGTCTGGGACACCAGATTTTATACTCAGATTGATGTAGGAAAGATGGTATGGGACATTGGACCGTGGGATGATAATTATCTTTTACTCCTAGTTTAGATCTTGAAGTTAGGTTTGATTCTCAAGAGAATTAAGACTTCTAAGAAGGAGTTTAATTCAAGAAGGATAAAAGTAGTATCTTAACATATTTCAAGATAACTTCAAGATCAAGGAAACTGAAGATATGAATTAAGTAACTTCCAAGATCTTCTTAGAACACTTCAAGCTTAAGTGTTATCGATCAGAAATATCTTCAAGATCAAGGAAAGTGAAGATATGAAGTAAGTAACTTCCAAGATCTTCTTAGAACACTTCAAGATTAAGTGTTATCGATAAGTAGAAAAAAGTTGGACTTTGATTTTCAGTTGATCTTTTCAACAAAGGGTTTGATTGACTAAGTCAAGCATCAAGCTCCTAGTGTAACTTGGTAAATTCACTCTTTTGACTCAAAGAAATGCACAAGAATTGCATTCCCAGTAAGGAGTCAGAAAGATTGAATGTGACCTGAACTTAGCCTCAAGAGAAGCATTATTTGATTACTAAAATCATCAACAGAACCTCAGTGGGTCGACACACTACCACACTAGTATCTTGAGGTTGGATGATATTTTTGATTTGCTTTGAATCTTTTTGAGAATCCAGCTTACTTCTCTTAAAGATAGAAAAAATGCTTCAATATCCTATTGAAATAAATCTTTAAAAAGTTAAAGTCCTGGATTATCTAGACTTTGACTCATAGCAAGTTTACGTATCTTCAAAGTTTGAAATTGGTTGTACAGAGTTTTAGTTATTTCTTTCTACTTTCCAAATCTTTTGGAATTGGCTCAGATATGGTATATGATTGCTTTTGCAAAAGACCAGGATCAGCTAGTTAGAATTAGATAACTAAATTGAACATCCTAGATAGATGTTATGTACAAGAACCTTTTCAATCTTCAAAAGATAATAAGTCTAAGTGGACTTATTTATTTGAGTTTGCTTTAAGTTATAGCATAAATGATTTCCTAGAGTCCATTATACTCTAGAATAGAGAAGTTAGGAATTTCTCAGTAGATTGACAATTCCCAAGAACTAGAAGCTCAAGTCTATGAGAAAAGTGTCCTAAGTTGGACAATTTTCATTTGAATTTGAATTGGTCAAGTTATAGTATGGTTGACTCAAAGTAAATGGTAAACTTTCTCCTACAGTTTACATAGGATTTTTAAAAACTCATTAGGACAAAGTAGTCCTCTAGTCGGGTTAAAAAATCAAGTAACTGTTTGATCAAAGTAAACCATTATACAAACATCTAAGTTAGATGTTTGAGACAACCAAACTTCAAGTTCTCCAAAACAAATTCAAGAGAATCAAGAGTTCTCAAAGTCTTGCAAAAGTCTTGCAAGGGATAAGAATTCCACCTTCATTACTAAGTCCATGCACGAGTTATGCCTACAAATGGACTAGTAATTTGAATCCGCCTAGTTCACATGTTTGTGCCTAGATCGCACATCCAGAAACTGTGAATTGGGTAGGGATGTGCTTAGATCCACCCTTATTATTCTTTCACTAGTTTGTACTTTATCCAGTTCATCAAAGTGCAAAATGAGACAGTGTTTTGAATCATTTGGATAGGGATGCCACCAAAGAGATGAGACATGTTCTTCTAGTTTTAGAACATGACCATGTTCTTCCAGTTTTAGAACATGAGGCTTGGGGGTTGCCTATAGTAGATATATAGCTCTATTTTCGAGGAAGAAAATACTTTTCCAAGGGGGGAAGAATGTAATAAAGTAAGTTTATGATCTAGGGGTCTGACCAGTTCAGACAGATCTGAAATCGGACACCATTTGGTCATCCATGTGTATGATCAAAGATCTCGAGTTTAGACTTACTACGAGGTCTTGTGCTCTTGTGAACAAGTGATCCACTTAGCTTAGTGGTTAAGTCTCAAGGATGTGAAGGAGGAGGTCTTGGGTTCAATCCCCATGGGGGACATGGGGAGAGTATTTTGCCCAAAGAGATCTAGAGCCTTCTAGAAGCATCCACTTGAGTTAACTCGAGTTAACTGGGACACTTGGCACACATGCAGTTACATGGCCGACACATGGCTGGCTAGTATCCACCTACCCAAGAAGGTAGTCCTCTAGAGAGAGCTATATATAGAGGCATTTGGTTGGGAGGAGAGTCATCTCTCTAGCATGTGGTGGTCGTAATCCTCGTTCTCTTGCATCCACCTCATCCATATCTGCCATATCTACCTCTCCATAATACTCCTGTATTACATATAACAAACATAAATAAGTAAAACAATTAAAACATCCATAAAAATAAAATAATATTATATAAATTTTAATAATATTCACAAAGGCATCCGGATGACCTCGCATATACTCGCTCAAATGCCGATATCCAGAATGTGTAGCATACTCAATCTCATGTTTCGTAGGATATCGGCCATAATCCTTTCGTTGCATTGAAACAAATAAAAAAGATTAGTTTCTTGAATTTTAACTAAAATAAAAAATATACTCACAATAAGACATATACTTACACATGTAGCTACAAAACCATGATGGCCCATTTGGCCTAAGTGCGATGTGTGGCCCGACTCAACTCCCTTCTTTGCAGTAGTCTGTTTATTTAAGAAAAAAGAAATACATAAATTAAATGTAAAAAATTACTAAAATATATGAAAATTATAAATATAAACTATTAATTTGTATATCTTCTGCTGAAGAAATGACTCCTGAAGATGTAGCTGTCTACGAAAAAACTGCCACATCTCAGGTGGTATGTTAGGTCACCTCTTATTTTTTTCCACCATACACTATCTCTTGTTAATGTAATCTCAAATAGAAAAAAAGAACGAGAATACATGCACATATATACACATGCATACACATACACATACCCACATAGACATATACATGCAAACATATACACATACATATATGCATACATATACACATACATATATGCATACATATACACATATACATACATATAACATAAACACATATATATGTACACACACATGCATGCATATACACTCATTCATACAAAATACATGCATTTATCCCACAATAATGTGTATTTGTGTATATGTGAATATGTGTTTATGTGTAAATGTGTATATGTGAATATGTGTGTATGTGTAAATATGCATATGTGAATGCTTATGTATGTAAATGATCAGATTATTAATATCAAATACCATTATTTGTAGATTCCGATCAATCAGATGGAAATCCACGCCCGTCTCCTAATCGTGCAAGGACTATATATTGTAAGTATATCAAACATTTAATTTTAAATATATTTGATGGATACATAACTTATATATTTTTTTGTTTCTTATTATAATCAGATTCTGATCAATCAGAGGGCACTCCACCACCTCCTACCCATGCAATGACTTCACATGTGTCCTTTGATGATGAATTTTACTATCAAGAGCATATTATATGTTGGTGTAACTCTTGTTATGGCACGCATTGAAGAAAACGATTGAAATGTATTGAACATGAGGCAGAGTATGGTACTTTTGAGCATGCACCATCACCTAGTCAACATGATAATGCTTGGGTATGTATTTTTTCTATAAATTAATATCATTAGTTTTTAAAAAAACCATATACAAAATCAAATTATTGTTGATATACATGAATACTTTTTCAATGATGATGATCATGATAATTTTTCTCCTAATGTTAATATACCTCGTACATGTCATGGACTTGCTGTTCATCAATTACAAGCTGAGGTTTCTAGAAATCCTCCACCTCCTGGTTTAGAGAGTGAAACGGCAAGAGATTATCCATTGCCAGCTCGTGATCGTTCTCTAGTACAAACATATGATAGAAGAACATATGGAGGATGGAATAGAGGACCACTTCCTTTAGATGGAGAGGTTTTCAACTTTTGGGATAGTCGCTATATGATTGCTCCATCCACTATTACTAATGTTCGTTGTGGTCTCTTTATTGTAGAGGATTTGTATGTGCCTCTGAATTTTGAAGTCACTCTTATGTCATTTTGTGGTCCTATATATGGATGGGGAGATTGGCATCGACTTGCACGTTATGTTCAAAGCATGAGTACTTATGGAATATGCTTGAATGCAGCATCCCTTACTAGTAGAAGGATTTCACATGCAGAAAATGAAAGATTATATATTGATGGAAGACCTTATATGCATGGAAATATAACAGGTTTAATAAATAGTAGTCAAGGGTTACATAATAGTTCAAGGACTAATTGCACATTTGAGGAGCATGAAAATAGTCATGAATCACAATACATGAGTAGAGATGTATCAAGATACATAGTTGTCAATGCTATTACTACATTACATGCTGGTGATGAATTATTAGTGAATTATGGATGGCGTAGGCCTCTAAGAGCACCTTTTAGCTAGAGAGAGAATGAAAATTTTCTATCCATATTTAACAACTTATATATTTAATTTTCTATTTAAAGTTTACTTTTTATTCATTTATGGAATACTAATGATTTTTATTCATGTGTGTAGATTCCAACGTATGATGTTGATGATATTCCTCCACACCATTCACAATTGTCAATAAGACCTCATTTGTTAGAAGCTTCTATGAGGAGGCTATGCAAAAGTGATCCTATGGAATATGCAAGGTTGAAAGATCTATATTCAAAAGAAGATAAAGTACAAGATTTGTGCGGCAATGATGAAGATGATGGCATGGCATATTTTATTGAGGAATGGTATCAAATTGACAGTGAGAGCATTGATATTTCTAAAAATGAGGAATATCTTCGAGAGGAATGTCTAAAGCATGTATATGAAGGAAGTCGTTTGACACGACTAAGTGTGAACTTACTTATTCTCAATCTTCAAAATCATTTTGATGGAGTAATGTATCTGTTTCAGCACTATTAAGATATACTTTTCAGTTTTCTATATATATATATATATATATATATATATATATATGTATATGTATATATATATATATATATATTTGCATAAATATATACATATAAATACATGCATATATAAACATACACATACATATACACACATACACATGTTATGAGAGTAAGGTCAAATTATACATACTTGTATCGAATGAAGATGTTTCGTCCATCTAGCCTTTAGAATTGTCCACCCAACCTTTAGAATCTTCTTGACACATCTGTTTCTCCTATTCTAGTCGACCTAATACTTGTGCTGCTAACTCTTTTGCACACAAATATTAAGTATCAGTTAGCTATGAAGGTATTAAGTCATTAGTAAAATAGGAGGACCAAATTTATCTTGAATATTTTGAAGGATGGAAAAATAATTTTAAAGGATGGGCGGAAAAAAAGTGTCCATTCAATGTAGGTTTTTATTCTTACTTTAGCTAAGGTAAGAACAAGAACTTGCATTGAATGGACACTTTTTGTCCGCCCAACCTTTAAAACTATTGCATCTTTCAAAATCTTCGTGATAAATTTGATTCTCCCAGTTTACGAACGACTTAATACCTCCATAGCTAACTGATACTTTATATTTGTAAACAAATTAGCAAGAGAGTTAATAGATTGACTATAAAATGAGAGGCAGCCAGACGATTCAATGGTCTAGATATGAAAATTTGCAAACCACAATATACAAAATAAAATTAAAAACGAAATCAAATATACATAGCTACACATGCATACATATATATACATACATGCATACACATTTATACATATATACACATACATACATACATACATACATACATACATACATACACATGTATACACACATACATATACATATATGCATACAAATACGCATATATATATATATATATATATATATATATATATATATATATATATATATATATATATATATATATATATATATATATATATATATATATATATATATATATATATATATATATATATATATTTATACATATACATACATATACACCTATAAAACACATATACATACATATACACATGCACATGCATATACACATCCACATACACATACACATAAGCATACACATATATAAAATCATATGCGTATATATATATGTATATTTATTTATTTATTTATTTAATATATCTTTTTTTTATGAACTTATAGGTTATTATCTGAAAAGTTGTTACCAAGTCAGAATATTCTTCCTATCTCACATGATGAAATGAAGAAGATAATCAACAATCTTGGTATAGATTATCAATGTATACATGCATGTCCTAATGATATAGTATGAATTTATGTGTATTTTGGGAAGAGTTCATGAATCAATTAAGATCCTCTACTTGGAACATCTGCCTTCCAAAAATAAATTCATCTCCAACATGGTAGGAGAATGATCTACGTGAAATAGAAGACTTGACTATTTTATTTTAGTGTTTCTCTTTCAGTAAATATCTCAATTCCTAAAATTCACTTACCGAGGTTTCATCGTGATATATGAATCTTGAAACCACAAAGAAACTTCTTAGAACTTTTGAAATCTTCTAAATAGAAGAGTGCTCATGGAACTTGGAAAAATAGCCGAAGTTATCCTCCAAACTTGGGATGCTTGAGAAGTTACATAAATTACGTGACTAATCAATTAAAGCTTATCCGCATGACTCCCTAAGTACATATGGGACTTAGAGTCATCATACATCGCAAAAGGTTTGCAAGTAATTACATTTTCTTGGTCATCAAGAAAATTTAATACTTAACTTTCTCCTAGTGCCTACTTATACCTAGTAAGACATCAAACATACTTAATTGTCCTTAAGTATTTATTTTTGATAGCGGAGTATCAACTTGGGAAGGAATCAACTAATTACTTGAGTTGCAGACTAGAACTTGCATGTCTTTGCAACTAACTAGTCCTCTGTCTTCCCTAATGTCAAGCCGTGAGCTTTATAAAGTAAGCTAAATACTAAGAGAGTACATTTTCATATCTACTTGCAAACAACATCCCGTTCTATCATGCAAATGCATGTATCTACATGCAAATCCATATGCTCACATGCGTATGCATGCATGTTCTTTGCATGCCCAAACAAGAATGCAACAATCATGCATGAGCTTGATGCATGACTTTTCCTTGTACTAAGAATGTATATCATGCAATCTTGATGCATGTATATCCTTTCCTTTGTCCTAATGCACTATGATATAAAAACATATCCTTATAGTGCAATAAAAAGTTTACTCAATGGAAAGGAAATCTGCAATTAAACTACCAAAATACATTCTTTGATGCACAAAGATCTTTTTTAAATCAAGTCTTTCCTTAATGCAAACTAATGCTTGGAATGAGAAGTGGATTGTTTCATTATCATAATCTAGACTTAATCGATTGAAATCTTGGTTATTTTCAATGTGCATCTAGGATTAAGTGTAGAATAATGAAAACAAGATAAATCAAGCATTAAGGCCAAGTAGAAACTCGAAAATACTTAGCTTTGATCATAGCTTCGTCCATCCTCTGTTCTTCTCATACTTAAACAATGGATCAAGACTAGTTCTGATTCAATTTCCGGTCGAAGATAGCTTCTCAAGAGAAAATTTCCAATTTGAAATGGCTCTAAAATTCGGATTAGGCAAAGATCATGTATAGAAATGACCTCGTGGATAGATGGATTAGCCGCTGTATACATGGCCTGGGTTCGAATCCGAAATGCCATAGAAGATAGAACGCTCTCTTATTGCTTCTGTTGTGTAAGCTTTTGCAGCCCAGAATTAATCAATTATATATAATTGTGCAACACATTCGTACATGGACGTGTGTAGGCTAGTTGGACAGACGTAATGCATGGTTTGATGAAAGTCATGAGTTCAAAACCAGCACGCGTATGCTGCAATCGTTTGTTTGTTTGTTTGAACTGATCTTGCCTCCAACAACATGTGAAGAACAGTTGTTGACTTTGTTTCTCGAAACACGGATCTCACGCAAGAGATTGGGCAAGGACCTCATGAAGAGGACGTCGTGGGTTCAAAACTCCTCTCCCATCGCCTGAAGTTAGGCAACAATTTTGCTTGCGCTGGGCATGAATAATATGAAACAGAGAAGTAATCCTATACAAAAATATCCGCCCTATCGTCTTGGCTACGAGGAGAATAGCATAAGTCGTGGACGCAGGTCCGAATCCCAACGTGAGCACTAGTTGGCAAGATATCTTCTTTGTGATACTATCCTCAAAATGTTTTGCATGATCATGCAAATTCGAAATGCTGCCTCTTCAGATCTTGCAGCCGCGAGCCACAAAATGCAAATTCAAAATCGCAGGAAGGTTTCACCAACGGAGTCAAGAGAAATATGAAGCTCGAAAATTCTTCAAAAATTCCATTAAGTAATGAAGATTTTGTGAAGATTTCTATGAGAGCTTGCAAAGAAGGTGATGAAAGCAAGGTCTCCATGAAAGCTTGCCTAGAGCTCTGATACCAATGCAATAGAACGAGGATTACAACCACCACATGCTAGAGAGATGACTCTCCTCCCAACCAAATGCCTCTATATATAGCTCTCTTCAGGGGACTGCCTACTTGGGTAGGTGAATACTAGCCAGCCATGTGTCGGCCATGTAATTGCATGTGCGCCAAGTGTCCAAGTTAACTCGAGTTAACTCAAGTGGATGCTTCTAGAAGGCTCTAGATCTCTTTGGGCAAAATACTCTCCTCATGTGCCCCATGGGGATTGAAACCAAGACCTCCTCCTTCACATCCTTGCAACTTAACCACTAAGCTAAGTGGATCACTTGTTCAGAAGAGCACAAGACGTCCTAGTAAGTCTAAACTCGAGATCTTTGGTCATACACACGGATGACCATACGGTGTCCGATTTTAGATCTATCTGAACCAATCAGACCCCTAGATCATAAACTTACTTTATTACGTGGAGAGACAAACACAGGAGGGACGATCTCGATCATCATAGGGTGCTCACACAGATACATCAGATCATGCGAATGATCATGATGATGAGGATGAGGATGATCATGATGCTAATGATGATGATGACGATGATTAGGATTCTTGATTATGACATTGGATTATATATATTTACATTGATATATATATATATATATATTATCTATATATTGCTCATTTCAATTATGTTTTGAATTGTGTGTATGGTATTAAGTAATGAAAAGTTTTGTTCTATTGATTGTTATTATTGTTTATATTAAGCATGTGTTTTAGTACTTTAATTATATAATTCATTCATATGTGTGTTAGTATGTGCATGTATATGTGTGTAATATGTGTGTGTACCTATGTGCATGTATATGTGTGTAATATGTGTGTATATGAATGTATGCACATATGTATATGTGTATATGCATGTATGTGCATGTGCATGTGTAAGTGTATATGTGTATGTATGTGTATGTGCATGTGCATGTGTATATGTGTATATGTAAGTATGTGCATGTGCATGTGCATGTGTATGTGTGTGTATATGTAAGTATGTGCATGTGCATGTGTAAGTGTATATGTGTATATAAGTATGTGCATGTGCATGTGTATCTGTGTGTATATGTATGTGCATGTATATGTGTAAGTGTATGTGTATATATATGTGTGTATGTGCATGTATATGTGTATATGTATGTATGTGCATGTGTATATGTGTGTGTACGTATGTGCATATATATGTGTATATATGTGTATGTGTGTGTATATATACATATGTGCATATGTATGTGTATAAACATATACAAATGTATGTATATGCATGTGTATGTATGAAACATGCATGTGCATGTGGATGAATTTCCATTTGCATCCATGTGCGTGCATGTGAATGTGCATGCATGTGGATGTGCATATACATGTATTTAAGCATATGTTAAATATATATATATATATATATATATATATATATATATATATATATATATATATATATATATATATATATATATATATATATATATATATGCAATAATGCATGCATGCAAGTCTTTTTATGTGGTTGTAGAGATGTTTGTGCATATGCATGTGTATGTGTGTGTATGTGTAAGTGTATGTGCACATGTATGTGTGTGTACATATGTGTGTGTATGTGCATGTGTATATGTGTGAACGTGCATCTTCATCATGTATAAGTGTATATGTGCATATCAATAAGTGTGAATATGCTAACTAATGAAAATAACACAATTCAAATGATATACAAAGAATGGAAATTGTACTTACAATAGTTAGCCATAACCTGCAATAGAGAGAGAGAGAGAGAGAGAGAGAGAGAGAGAGAGATAGAGAGAGAGAGAGAGAGATAGAGAGAGAGAGAGAGAATTCAACGAGAGAAAGAGGTAGAAAGAGAAACAAAGACAGAGAGAGACAATAAGAGAGATTAGGCAAAACAACAATTCTTCATATACTTGTTTCAGCTCGTAAGCACAGCGCAATTGCGAATGTTGGAGAGCTCTTCGATCAGATGTGTGAACATGTCGATCGAAGAGCCTCCAACATTTTAATTTTTTTCGTCAACAGATTGTCCTGTAAGCGATGATAAGGCATCGTAAAAAGCACTGGAATTGGCGTCGCATAAGCGATATTTTTAGCATCACTTATGCGACGCAAAAAAGCATCACATATGCAATGCTTTTTTAAACCGTCGCTTTAGCGACACTCAATGCGAGCGTCACACATCCCATCGCACCACACATCGAAAAAAATGTCGTTTAGCTCATCGTATAATCGACGGTCCGCATTCAATGTTTCTTGCGATGCTTTTTGCAATTTTATAACGACAAAATTATGTCGCCTTAACCATCGCTATGCACCCGTATTCCTTGTAGTGAGTAGCCCTAGAATTGCACAAAAAAGATTTAGAAAGCTTGGAGAAAGAGGGGCTTAGAATAGCCTTACACTAGATAATGTGAGAGAGATGAGTCTATGCGACACAAATAGAGGAGCTTGGAGTAGCCCAAATGCACTGAGAAATACTTTGGGGGCTTAGAATAGCCTCCCAAATCACACACACACACTTTCTTCTTATATTGCTTGATGTTGCAAGGAAGGGGAACTTAGTGTCAAAGTGAGTATGTCAAATGTTTGAGTGTCGTACCCTCAAAAACCCTTGGGAGGATACAAATTTTTCCTTTTCAAAACGGATACTTTGAGGATTGGAGATGCCAAATGAGATGCCCACAAGAAAGTTGGTACCCTTAACAAAAATCCAAAGTAAACTTACACTAGACCCCTTAGAGTTTTTATGTGTGTCAAAATTATGCCCAAGATGAAGGGTAAAATCCTTGAGAATACCTCTTTGAAGCTACAAAATGGAATCTTTGTCGTGGGAAAGGGACAATTTGAATTTGAAGGGAAGTGTTCAAAGTAAGCTTAGGTCCTTTGAATATTACGGGATATGAGTGCTCTATGATGCATATGCATAGCCCTCATTTGCCAAACGGATTCAAACTACCAAAAAATTGAGTGGTTGCGAGTAGCTAGGTCACTCCCTAATTTCGTGGGGATGGATATATAATACAGGACATACATCATGAGTGATGTCAATGGCTCTCGTCATCTTTGGGAATCCGTGATCAAGACAATTGAACAATCTCCTACTTCAGAAGGAGTGTAGATGGCGACCTGTGGAAGCCTTACAGAGCTTGTTGGGTTGTTGTTGGTGGTCCGTTGCAGGGAATGTGGTCGGAACAAGAGCTTGGTCCTGATGCTTTCTTAGTAAAGGCAAGTTTTTGCATGTGTGATGCTTCACTCTGTGTGTGAGTGCGGTCCTCCATTCTAGGGAAGTTGCATCATTAGGCTGACCAGATCCCCGTTTTAACAATAGCCAGTTATAGACATTATTGCATCACCCTCGATTCAAGCTATGGGAAATTGCATTTTTACCTCTGCTTCCTCTGTCACCCGCTCGATCACTCAGAGCTCTCGGTCGGTCTCTTTTTCTTACAGTGAGCACGCCCAATAGGTCTCCCAGCTGTGAGGAATCACTGAGCTTATCATGACCTTGGACAGGTGCATGTATTGATGTGTGCAAGCATTGGTGTGTGATACCAATAGAGACCACTAGATAGGACCAAACTCTATTTAGATATATCAGACACTAGTGAAGGTTGTCATCTAGAGGCACTTCAAAGCAGAGTGAAACTGATCATAAAAATGGAGCAAACCAACAAAGGTTGCAGCAAAAGAGAGTGGGTGGGAGGGGAAAATGGGGGCAAAGGATGTTGAAAAGGATGAAGAAAATGGGTGGGAGGGTGGGCAAATGGGAAAAATGAATCCCAAAAAGAGTATAAATTAATGGCAAAAGAGGCTTCTCTCAATGAGAGGAGCCACACCACCAAACTCAAGCACCACCACCAAGACTTGCAAAATCACCAAACACACCGCCAAGACCTTCACCTATCGCTCTAATACCATGTAGAGAGTACACACGTGTAAGCAAAATGAAAAGACGAGTGTACTCAGAAAAGAAAGAGTGTGAGAGACTCAAAGTGAGTAGACCAAAAAATGGGTAAACTCACATGGATTAGAAACGAGCTTACCATGAGCATGGAGTAAGCTTGTCAAGCTTCTAACCAAGTACAAATGGGGAGAGAGGCCCTCCTTATATAGATTTGGGAGGGGCTCTCCAAAGTACATCTCATGTGGGATAATTCCCCTCAAAGGAGAATGAATACAATGGTAGAAGCAAATGGCAAGGTACCCAAATACAAAAGATATAATATAAAATGGAAATAAACTAGAAATGGAGTGCCTCTTCGATACAAAATGGAGATGCACTCATGCAGATACAAATATACATATTGTAAGAGCAATCATGTCATGAACAACGAGTACGAGCAATGCAACACAAGCACGATCTCAAGAGTATTCTATTTGCTATGCTCCTCTCGTTTGGTCTTCCTTTTTTCCTCTGTATTTTGCTTGATTGATTTTATATCGATTGCTACTTGAGATCGATATCATCTTTTGTACTTGATTAATTTTATATCGATTGCTACTTGAGATCGATGTCACATAGTGTTGCCGTTGGATAGCAAGAAAATTGAACATTTGGGGATAGCCATGAGAGAACGTGGCATTTTCAAGGCACACAGCACGATCCTTCTCTACCCTCCATCAGAATATATGTGTAGGATACGCGGAGAAGACCTTACACATGACATGTAGGCTATCCCAATCTGCTGAAAGTTCAAAAGGCATTAATAGAACCTAGAGTAAGTACAAGTGTAGTTACAACAACAAATTCGTACGTAATTAATCCTCTGTTGATTCTCAAAGGTATACGAGCCACTTATGCGTCTTCTGTATCGGATTTTATGAACCAAGCATGTGTCTTCTATGTCTCATTTCATTGAATTACAAGAACAAACTCGCACGTAATCAACCCTGCGTTAATTAGGTCATTGAAGATTAACTCGTGTTTTGATGGAAATTGTAATCATATTCATGCGGAGGAAAATACAGGGAGATGGTAGGGAGAGATACATAGGACTCAAGGAGCTCATAAATCTCTATCTACTCACGAACTACTACTATGTTAGCGGCCCCTGCTTTGTGTAGTTAATTAAAAACATGTGCACTGCTTCATCATCCATTTCTGCATTCTTGCGCTTGGTCTCTGAAGAAGTCTGTAACGTGCATTTCTGTCGCGCATTTCTGTCGTTTACCCCTCGAAAGATGGGTTGATCGAAGTCTGAAGGTCATCAATGCGTCATCGTCAAAGCGCCCATTGGCGAAGCTTCGATCCTCAGCCTAATCGGATCCTTTTCAAAACCCAAACCAAGACGCAGCCCTTGGCTCTCACGATTCACGGGAGACAGATATTGACTGAAATCAGAAAGGAATAAATCGAGCCACGCAGGCCCATTTGCGACTCTGCGGATAGGCGACTCTTTTTTTGGGTAAAGCACGCTTTAAATTACAAATGACCTACACGCGGCTTGAAACTTGAAGTCGAGGCTTTCATATTGTTATGGCAAGTTAAATGATTTTGGTCCATTATGTCTTGCGATTTCTATTGCGAGTTTTCTTCGGTTTTCATTCAGCCCGCAGTCTCTGCCAGCTGAGCTGTTTCCGCAAATAATCACGGGGCTTCCATTGTCTCCTTTAAATTTTCTATTGAATACCCATTTGAATTCGCAGCTCCTTTAGGCAAGGATGCATGGTGTGTTCTCCATCGTCTCCATCCCTGCGTGACTGCTTACGCCGATACTCTGCTAGTTGTAGCTATGGCGTCGCCGTCTCCAGCATCTGCAGTTGTTTCTCCAAGGGCAGGGATACGTAGAAAAGGCGGCCTGTTGGCATTTCTCTACTCAGAGCAAGCCTACCAGTCTTTGCAGTTGATCAAGCTCTTCGCCCTTGCCTACGCTCCATATGTAGGAGTGTACCTCCTCCTCGCAGCTTGCTTGAGTTTGCTCTATCTTGTCGGATTGGAAGCCGTGTATGCGAAGCTCTGGGGCTCCGAGAAAGAGCGCGTCAGTACCGTCTTCGCTACCTGCGCTCTTGTCCCCACTGTATGGCTGCTGTATTCGAGGGTGAGGGGGAACCCCTGCTACTTGGTGGACTTTGCCAGCTTCAAGTCTCTGGATAAGTACAAGCTGACAACGGAACTTTGCGAGCAACTGACCAGATCGAGCGGTTACTTCACCGCGAAGTCGATGCTTTTTCAACTGAAAGTCCTTCTGAAGTCTGGGTTGGGTGAGGAGACATACGGCGCACCGTTTCTGTTCAAGGATGACAAGCGGCCGACCATCGCAGGATCCATAGAAGAAATGGAGCTCATGCTCTTTGGGGCGATGGACCAACTCCTTGCCAAGACCGATCTACGTCCATCTGATATAGACGTTCTCATCGTCAATGTGAGTATGTTCTATCCAAACCCTTCTTTGTCTGCCCATCTCGTCCATCGCTACCGCATGAGAGACGATATTCGTACCTTCAACATCTCAGGCATGGGTTGTGCTGCCGGCATGATCGCCGTGGACCTGGCTAGCCGTATTCTGAGAGTTCACAGAAACCAGATCGTTGTTGTGGTGGGCTCAGAGAATCTCACCTTCGGCTGGTATGCCGGTCAGGACAAGTCCATGCTTGTGCCTAACTGCCTTTTCCGCAATGGATCATATGCGTTACTACTGTCAAATAGACGGCAGGACCGAGCTCGCTCGAAGTTTGAGCTTGTACAATCTGTGAGAGTTACAACCGGGGCAAGTGATGCCTCCTACAACGTCATCTTCACTCGCGAAGATGATGAAGGGAATGTGGGCACTTCGCTCAGTGTGAAGCTGCTGGATGTGGCATCAAAGGCCATTACCTTAAACCTTCAACAGTTGGTGCCATACAACATGCCCTTCTCAGAGTTAACGAAAGTGGGTCTGAACTATATCAGCAGGAGGTTCTTGAAGAAGGAATTAAAGGCCTACACGCCGGACTTCAGGAAAGCCTTCGATCATTTCTGCTTGCATCCGGGCGGGAAGGCGGTTGTGGATGGTGTGGGAAGATCCCTGCGTCTCTCTGACTATGACATGGAGCCGGCAAGGATGACGCTACATCGTTTCGGGAACACTTCAAGCAGTGGGCTCTGGTATGGCATGGCGTACTGCGAGGCGAAGGGAAGGCTACGGAAGGGTAACAAGGTTTGGCAGCTCGCTTTGGGCTCTGGGTTTAAGTGTAACAGTGCTGTGTGGAAGGTGCTTCGAGACGTTAAACCTGATGCTGTGTTCAATCCTTGGATGGACTGCATCCACCGATACCCTGTCGAAATTATGGACAGGATTACGCCTTCCCACAGGTACTACAATACCATTAAGGAGGCTGAAGCTCTGATCAGACTAGAGGAAGAAGCCGAGGAGCAGCGTCTTGTGAAAGCATAAGCAGTCTCCATTACAAAAGGGCTGAGCGAGGAGTTTCATTTGCATCCCAACCAATTTCGTCAAAGCAAGTAAACATCACACTGTAGCTAGTAACAACATATCAGGAAATATACCAATGATGTGACCTCGGTGTCTGCATATTGTGTAATCAGTGTCGCCCACTTATCATATCTGATGCTGTTTAGGAAATGTAGTTCCTTTGTGAGGAACATTACCATGTCAAGTGTCGCGTCCGGATCTTGGTTCCGCCTTCCGCGGAGCTGTAGGATGCGGGCTGGCATCGAACTGCAGTCACGAAATTAATTAGATTTCTCTGTCTGGCGTCTTGAATTCTTCGACTTCCATGCATTAAGGTGTTCCGTGTTCCTCTGTTGATTATTTTTAATTCTTCTCTCGCCTTTCTTTAGGATACATGCTGCGTCATTGCTACAGAGCAGATGGACACAGATAGTAGATTTAAGCGTGCCTTCTACTGTCTTGTGAGTTTACAATGTCATCCCCAATTCGCTTGGCATCGATTGTCGACGCAATGCCTTATTTTAGAAATTCTGCTTGACTGTTAAGGCATACGGTATCGTCCGCCAATGTATGCGTCATTTTATAACTGTCGATGTTCTTCTCAGCTGATCTTCTCCGCCGTTTCAAGTTTGCCTGTGTTATCGGATTCTTGTGGTTCTATCGAAGGCGTTAGAGGCAGGGTTCAGTTTTGTAGTGTAGCTATGTGTTTTCAAATGAAATCTTAGTCTTCCTGAAGTTATAGGAGCAATAAATTAGTACTTATGTGAATGCAAGCTATGTTTTATTGAGGCGATTAAGAACTTGCTACTCTTTGATTTTATGCTTGTATGTGTAGAATTGTGCAGAGTCATTCATGCCTATTTGTTAGAGAACGACCTTCTCTTTAATCCTGGAAAGGGTGCCACTGAAATGAGTACAAGTCACATGGAAAATATGTGAATATATGCTCAAACAATTGGAAGCAAACAATTGGATACTCTCGGCATGCAATCTGTCGAGGTCATAGTCCAGAGCTGTGAGTTACATATACCCCCTAGTACCACAATTCACCAATCCGAGAGAGGTCAATCTTCTGTTTTGTCATCCTTGGGCCTCTATTGGCACATCTCTCTCTCTCTCTCATGCCGAAATAAGCAAATAAATTTGCACACGTCTCTCTCTCTCTCTCGCCGAAAATAAGCAAATAAACTTTCCAAATCTATGGTCCAACGATCGTAACAATGATTTTAACTAGTGCATCTAAATTATCTACTCAAAAGCCATCAAGTCTATCAACATATATCATCACATCGATTTTCTTACTCAAATATAACCTGGCTCCATTGTGGGCTATGGCATTCTTTTTTCCGAGAACACGTCAAATCGCCAGTTTAAGAGGTGCTAAGCTTTGCTCAAAGTCTTTCATACTCCAGTGTTATGTCGAGGGCAGCCGGTATCTCACTGCAGTGATTCATTGGGATCAGTAGACCATTTGCCTTGTTGGAAGGTCACGTAGAAGTTGATGAAACGAGTGGATAGATTTTGTCTTTTGAGTAGGGTAGAGCCTCTTGGAGTCCCCCTTCAATAACTTCGCCATATATGATATATGGTTCTCAACTTACAAGTTATACCAGACAGCATGGAAATTTCGACCTAATTCTTTGTCAAGCCAATGTGAGACATTTGGATCCTAGGTGTGATGGAAATAAGAAACTTCATCGGTTAAATGGAACTCGCATGAAGAATTCATACCTTTGTTTTTCCCCCGAAAAGCTTTCACTTAACTGTTTTTCATACCTTTGTTGAGTACGCAAAGCTTACCATTGGAACAAAACAGCATCCCCGAAAAGCACTAACTGAAGCTACTCTCTCTCATTGTTCTCTCTCTCTCTCTCTCTCGCTTTATTACTCTTTCATAGCCGTAGCAGAGTAGAGTGATGCAAGGCAGTAGTCAATAGTCACCTATGGTTTTTTGGTTCGGTTCTCCAACAATCTCCACTACCCTTTGTAAAAGCAAGGAAAACCCGTACTTTCATAGCGGATAATAGAGTTGACTGAGTTGTGCCTCAGTTTTGAGCATACGACACCTTAGACTCTACAGGACTAGCATCTTTTATTAATGCTGTGTGTAATTCACCTCTCTCACATGTGCATGTGGCAGTGGAAAAAATTATATAGATTATAATATAATAATGTAATATATGTAAATATACACTATATATCTTATAATATATTAATATATGTAAATATACAATCTATATCAAAACACAGCTTTCTGAAAGGACTATGTGTCTTCTAAACAAGCTCTTAATAAAACCACTTTTTTCAAAGAAGGGTTAAATTTTATGATCGTCCATCAAAAGCTTTTTTTTTGCACAAAAATGGAGGTTCGGCCGAGGCCTACTCCCCCGGACTTTAACTTTGAAATTACAACTGTACAAGGAAGGACATAGTACCCATGGGACCCCCCTTATCCCACAAGAACAGGGGTTAGACTCAGACCGGGAAGGACTTACAACATCACGCCCGAAGGCAGCATCACGCCCGAAGGCAGTATCATGCCCGAAGGCTCAGGTAAACGGCCCGAAGGCAGCATCACGCCCGAAGGCACAGGTGTCCCACAGCACAAGGGGGTTGAACCCACGCCCCCGCCTCAAGAGGCGAGGGATTCAACCACTAAACCAGGCTTCTGGGACATCCATCAAAAGCTTTGATATTTTGCACTTAAACATTTCATAATTTTGTAGTTCTCTTGAAGGGCAAATTTGGCACTTATCTTGAAGGGGAAAATAGGCTGAAAAGAAGGTTTGTGCAACCTTCCAAAATAAACCTCTGGAACTTAGAGGCTTTCCGACAGTAAAAATCGTTATGTATGCTGGCAAAGTTGCTGGCGCAAGGCCACCCATCTCTCTCTGGGTGGCAAAGCTGTAACTTGGGTCCCGGCTCTCTCTGTCTGCCGGGGGGCTCTTTTGAGTTTACTGCAGTATGTTGAAGAATGGCATATATGCGCTGTTCACGTCAGGTTGCTAATAAATTGCTTTGCTTTCATCTCTAACGCCGGCATGAACGTGTGTGTCGCGTCTGCCAATTGTCCTGTTTCGGAAGAAGGTGACTGCCAAGTTAAAACTATCTTGTTTCCCACACACGTTTCCTGTTGAATCGCGGATTGGCATGAGAAAAAAAAAAAGAAAAAAAAAAGACTGACATATTTTGCTGGTGTAGAAAAAGGATCCACAACATTCAGTTTCGCTCATTAATTATACCACGATCGAGAATGTCAAGTGCTGTCAGTTGTAGTGGGTAGACGTAGATCTCAATGATCGAACTTCGTTTGAAAAGAGGTGATTGCCAGTGCTGCTGCGGTCCCTACATTATGACCGAGTCTCAAAAAGATGTAAGTAACCTACAGGTTACAAGTTCCAACCAAGTAACACTATGGCCTGCAGGTTACAAGTTACAACCAAGTCACTCCGCCAGCGGCCAGCCTCTGAGCATCGGGGCATTTTGTATTTCCTTAACACTCCCTCCCGGGCCTTGCCCCTCTAAACTAGAGACAGCTGAAGTGATTTGACTGACAAAGAGATTCTTTTTTATTTTGGAGAGTGCAATCAATTGAAAAGACACACACCTAAGGTAGGTAGACCGTAGAGGCACCCGTCTAGGGGATTTAACTGACAAAAATTTTCTGTTCAATCAAGATGTTAAAGAAGTCACACTTTTTTATGGAGACACTCGTTCACCTTTTTTTTTTAACTTTTAATATTAGTACAATGAATTTGGAAAGACACACACTTGACCTCGTAAGGTAGAGGCACCCATCTTGGGGAACTCTGAGATATCCATCCTCAGGCGGGACTTGAACCCTAGCCATCTACCTAGGAGTACAAGACACATCTGCTAAACCACGCCCACTCGATTTCTCGTTCACTTGTGAGAAGAAAAACCAGATTATTTGCAAAAATTGTTCTTGAAACTCTAGCTTTGTGTTTGTCCTCCTTACTGGTGCATGACACCTTATGGATACCATTCTACATACTCGAAGCCCCTAGTTGGTCTCAAGGAGTATACAACACTTGCTTCTCTCCCCACATGTCACCTCCCTCAGAGAGGGGTAGGCATGGCACTACAGGACACTCCCTGAAATGACTTTTTGCAGGAGATTAAAGAGAAGTTGAAGCCCAAGCATATTAGGCTTGAAGGGGAGCTTTTGGTGCAACAATCGCTCCAAGCTTAAATGCTTGATCATTTATCCTAAGGTTGCTATGTGCATTCATGTATTAGCACATGAATGACCTCTTGTAAATGATTGATTTTTTACTCCTTGTAAAAGTGCATAGAAGGTATCACTTCCAATCATAAGTTCTTAGGGGAATCTTTCCACGAACCATTTGGTGAGAATTCATGGCAAATCAAGTCTTAAAACTTTGAATCACTTTTAGGTAAAGGTTCAAATTCAAAATTGAACTTGGCTCCAACAAAGAGCTATAAAAAGAGGACTTAAAAAGTCGTGTTATATGGCCCAATTTGAAAATATTTTCAAAGGGATCTTGTGTTTATATTGAGCTCATACCATAACTCTATCATTGCCCTCACATCGTGCAATGTTTCAATGCCAATGTCATTGTAATCTATGTGCATTAATCTATACATGTTGATTATATCTCACTCTCTCTTCTCTGTCATGTGCCACTCAGAACAGTGACTTTCTCTGACTTGGTTCTCAGTTTATACTTGATAATTTGATGTGATTTAAGTTGGTATAGATTCAACATATTGTCTATTTTCTTGCTACAAAGTTTCACATTCATTGCCTTAGCCAATTTGGAGATATGTGCAAAACTCTGCTCACTAGTCTGCATACTATTGGAGCACGAAAATGTCGGGGACCACCTCTAACTTGCTAAGCATCATTCTCTGAGCATGGTCCATCATTTCAAGTGAAATTACTTGTAAAAGTTAGCTATCCTAGTTAATTAGATATGCCCAAAAGCATTTTGTTCAATTGCTAGCAGAGAGGGAGTACTGTTCATTTCTTTGAGCAGGTGTGGTGACCAAAATAACAAGTTTTGGTTCATAGTTGAAACTCCTACTCATCTGTTTTGACCTTTTCCTCATCTAATTTAGGGCAATCATCCTTTCTTAATTTCACATATATGGGTAGAGGTGTACTCAATGCCTTTCCTCCTTGCATATTGAATCTGTGAAGTACTTTGGATATGTACTCACTTTGAGATAAGTATATGCATCTTTTACCTCTATCACGAGTAATACACATGTCAAGAATATGTTTGGCATTCCCTAAATCCTTCATATCAAATGTCTGAATCGGCTTTTTTTTGAGAATTGACAATTCATAAGAGGACTTCCCAGCAATCAACATAGCATCGACATAAAGTATCAAGCATATCAAGCTGCCATCTGAGCATCTCTTTGTGTAGAGACAATGATCCTCATTGCTTTGAGAATAGCCTTGAGACTTCATAAAAGCATCAAACTTTTGGTACCATTGTCTAGGGGACTTTTTAAGTCCATATAAGCTCTTCTTGAGCTTACAAACTAGACTTTCGTTGCCAAGAACTACATAACCCTCTAGTTGTTCCACATAGATCTCCATGGAAGAAAGCAATTTTCACATCCATTTGGACTAGATCTGAGTCCTACATTGCAATGAATCCAAGCAACATGTGCAGGGTAGTCATCTTGACCACTGGAGAGAAGATTTCCTTGAAATGAACACCATGTTGCTGCTTAAAACCCTTCGCAACAAATCATGCTTTATACTTTGGAGAAGCACTATCTGATGTGAATTTCAACTTATATACCCATTTACATGGTAAATCTTTCCCTCCCTTTGGCAAAGGTACTAAATCCTAAGTACCATTCTTGTGAATAGAATCCAACTCACTCTTCATGGCATGCTCCCAGTTGACATGATCTGTTGACTGCATAGCCTCTTTGTAGCAAGAAGGCTCACCAACATCTCTTAGCATAACAAAATCCAAACCTGGAACATATGTATCAAGTGGATGTGAGATACATGTAGAAAGTCTCAATGGTTTCTGAACAAGAACATTTGCAGATTGATCGGACATTCTCTTGAACATCCCTATGTGAAACATTTTTATGCATGCTAACTAGAGGACTAGTATCCTCAAACACAACTCTTCTCACTTCAACCTCCTTAATGGGTTGTTATGCATCTTAGACTCATTGAAAATGACATCACTACTTTTGATCAATGATCGTGTTTCAGGGTCCTATGAGTGATATCCAAATTGTCTTTTTCAACCATATCCAAGAAAAATACATTTCTTTGAATTATGGTCCTATTTTTGTCTAAGATTCTTGGGTATATGAACATATGCTTCACACCCAAAAACTCAAAGATGATCATAATATGGTGGCTTCATTGTCCATAACTCTTGTGTCACTTTCAGACCTTTGGCAGTACTAGGTGAAAGGTTAATAACATGAACTGTAGTCAATACTGCTTCTGCCCAAAAGCCTTTTGAGAGGTTTGCATGATGCAGCATAGAAACTACTCTATCTTGTATATTTCTATTCATCCTTTCAGCTACACCATTCTGTATTGGGGTATAAGGAGCTGTAAAATCTCTAGGAATTCCTCTAGACTGACAAAAAAGACTGAATTCATGTGAGCTATACTCATTCCCATTATTTGAACGTAAAACCTTAAGCTTAGTTCCTTTTTCAGTCTCAACTGAAGCAATCCATTTTTAGAAAGTAGGAAATACCTCATCCTTTGCTTTGATAGGATATACACAGACTTTTCTAGTAGCGTCATCTATGAAAGTGACAAAATAAAGAGAACCACCTAATGGTCTTGTGGGCATAGGACCACACATCTATATGAACGAGATCTATAGGCTGAATTGCAAAGTCAATGTGCATCTTGTGTACATTCCTACTTTGCTTTCCATATTGACAATGCTCACAAAATGAAAAATCAGAGAAAGTTAACACAGGTAAGTAGCCAAAATGAGAAAGATTTTCCATTGCACTACGTGATATATGGCCCAAATAGCCATGCCAAATACAAGTCATAGGCTATTCAGTAACAGCTAACAAGTGTTCTTTCTATGATACAAATAAAGGATAAAGTGAGCCAACTTTGCTTCCTTTTGCGATAACCATATTGCCCTTTGATATGCAAAAGGACTGAGCATAGAAGTAACCAAGGTTATCAGGTTGACCAACTGACAACAAATTGCATGATAACTAAGGTACATGGCATACATTATGCATAGTAAATTTTGAACCATCAATGAATTGGACAACCACATCTCCGATCCCCACAGCGTCACACTTGTAAGAGTCACCAAGTCTCATGGTACCAAGAGACTTTGCTGCATAATTAGAGAACCATTCGCTGTGTGGTGTCACATGGAAAAAAGCACCAGAATCTAGCAGCCATGTGTGGGAAGGAAAGGGAATCAGCCATAAGAGCCTCATTGGGCACAGTACTATCAAGTGTCAACACATTAACATCATCTAAAATAGCATTAATTTCTTCAATCTTCACCGTCGAAGAAGATGGTGCAAGTAGCTATTTAACATGCCCATCAACATTCTGTCCTTTACCTTTAGCATTCTTTAATGCATAACAATCTTTCTTCATGTGTCCTTTCTTGTGACAATAATGGCATTCAATATCCCTCTTCCTTGATTTACTTCTACTCTTATTTCATTGACCATTCTTTGCCTTGTCCTTGCTCCTACCATGTTGTTGATTCTTTCCTTGGTAAGAATCACAAACATTATATGCATCTCCAATCTAAGTGCCAACCATAGATTTTCTACAAATCTCCTCACTCAAGAGTGCTCCACATATGTCATCATAGACTAGTTTACCACCAGGTGCACTATTGCTAATAGTTGTGTAGACCGTATCCCATGAAGATGGCAAGGTGCATAACAACAAGACTGCTTTCATTTCATTATCCATGTCCATTTCCTAAGCCTATAATATAGCATCAAACTCATTCAAATGAGAAACAACACTGTCTGTGTTCTTCATGCGAAGATCATATAACTTCTTCCAAAGCTCCTCTACACTTTCATAGTCTAATATTGTAAAGTAAACATTATCTGCGAGGTGCAATCGAATGGTAGACCTAGCCATTTCATATAACTCATCCCAATCATCTTCATCCATTTCAGTAGGCTTCTTCGATTTAGTGACTTCCATTGCCTCCTCTAAATCAGCACATCTTTAATTTGATTCTTCCATAGAGCAAAGTTTGTGCCATCAAATTTGCGGATCTCAAAATGGTCTTTGCCTTGTAAGTTATAGCTCATCCTTTGAACACTAGCACTAGACCCTGATCCACCAAATGTGGCTAAGACCTCTGATGCCATGATAATAGAGAACTAAATAGAATAACAATGGAGCTAGAAGAGTCAAAATCCCACTAAGACTCAAAGAAGGATGACTAAGTGTCAGATTTTGGGAGAAAATTCCGCAATCTTTCATAGAAAAATGAATTAATGAAGGGTATTTACAATGGTTTTTAGTGATAATAATCACTATTTTTATAGGGATTTCATATGAAAATATGACAGGTGCTTCTTGGAGCTCCCTACTAGCTCCTTCTTCTTGTGTGTCCACTTCCTTGATGCGCTTCCATGCTTTGTCCTTGATCTTGAGCTTCAACAGATGGTTTGGCATCTGCGGTCATGGGGATTGTGTGTGAGCATATGTCCGGGTCTACACCTTTTAAATCCTTGTAACTCCAAGCGAATACATCTCTGTATTCTCTTAGCAAGGCTATCAACTCATACTCCTCTTCTTCCGTCAGGTCATGCCCTATGTAAGTGCATCTTTCTTCTCCTTCTTCCATGGCTACAACTATTTTCTTGGTCGTCTGTTTGTTATCATAGGCCTCTCCTGATTGAGCCTCACATTTAGGCATTCTTATCATGACTCTTCTTTCGTCTATTTCATATTTCTTAAAGTTTTTCAGGGACCTCAAACAAAGATTCTTCCTCTTCAGGTGTGACTTCTTTCTTCTTCCTCTTCTTGCCTTCACTCTTGGTGGTCACTTGCGTGGTTAATCTCACCTCGTTCATAATTTCTGCGTGTCTCTGAGGGGTGAGCTTCTACCTCATAGAAGTATTCCTCATCTGATGCAAAGGATGGGCCCATGATGATTGACTCTAGATCGGAGTCACTTGCATCCTCAAATGCATCAGGGCTAGGTTTGCATTCTTCTAAAACTGCATCTCCCATGATTGGTTCTATTGAGAAGAGTGAAATGTCATAGCCATCCTCATCACAGTGGGGTGTCCATTGTTCCTCATTGATGGCTACATCCATTGTTGCTAAAATTTCTGCCCAGCCATGAGGCTCAAATTCTTCGTCAGGAAATACTACTGGTGCATAGGTTGGGTCTTGAATTGATCTCTGGTTTTCCTTCGCACCTATCTCTCTGGCTTTTTCTCTCTCCTCTTCTTCTACTGCTACTTTCACATCCATAAGTGAGTGTCTTCATGCATCCATGAGGATCCTGATCCTATGGAATGCACTGACTCAGTATCATCTCTAGCTCTATGGATGGGGTTCCATTGAGTGGGGGGTACATCCCTATGAGAGTAATCTTTGAGATTCACTTTGGTCGTGACACCTAAGTGTTGCAAATACAAGGAATTGGTTCCCCAATCCTGTACCACCTGCAACTATCGCATAGATGGTCTTCCTAAAATCATCTCATAGGCATGATTTTTGCTAAAGTCACATATAGAAAATGTATGCTCGAACTCTACACAACATGTACTGAGAGTTATTCCTTCTAGTAGTCCTAAGGGTCTTTCTATGTGACCATTAGCCATCTGCAATTTCATCCTCGTGGGCCTGAGTGCTGGCTTGCCCCAATGCTTCCATAGGGAAGTGGTAGCATTTGCAACTCCTGCACTTGAGTCGAGAATTGCCTTGGTTGTGTATCCTTGATGTGTGATGGGAAGATAGGTGTTTCCTTCTTCGCCTTCACTCATATCTCCTATCTTGTCTAGAGGAATTTTTGGCACTGTTCTATGAGAACCTACCTAGGAATGAGGTTTAGCTACTTTTGGAACTTGATTGGCTACATGTTTCCACAGTTTTGGCCTAACCTTGAGTAGCTCTTCTAAAGTGAGATTGCACTGCACTTTAGTGTTTTTCACTACCTCTGTGTTCCTAGGTATGACTGAGTCTTCGTTTCGTACCATGACCGTGGGTGCTCTCATACAAGTAGACTTAGCTTCCCATGGGCTTGTGAAGTGGAGTAATCCGTGTAAAGAATTAGACTCAAAGTCTAATCTCTCTTGAGATTGGGCACTCTCCTGCTCTCCATAAATGGAAGGAATGTCTTGTGGGAATTGATCATGTGCCTCATCCACAAGTTCAATGGGAGGAGGGACTTCACTTTCTTTAGCCCATTTCTCTTCTTGAATCTCTCACAGGAACTCTGGTGTGTACCGATTGATAGAAGAAGAGGTGTTTGGTTCTGTGGAATTAGGCACATAAGCTTCCTGGGGGGGAATGCTTATTCTTTTACTTGCCTCATCTCTCTCTTGAGAGTTTTCTTCCTTGGCAGATCTTGCAATTATGCTCTCTAACTTCTCTAATAGTCCATCCAAGTGCAATTGTGCCTTAGCTGAACAAGAGTAGTTGAAGAGACGACTGGCTTCAAACATGGTCTGAGCCAATGCTACCATTTTTGCGCAAAGCTTGGTTCTTTCTATCTCTAGGTCAGCTCTAGGGTAGCACTTATCATGATCCGTCACATTTGGCCCTTCTTGGATTCTGGCCTGATATGCCTTAAGCATCATGTCTATGCCTTCAGGAGTGGGGTCAGCTAAGACTGATCCTACTCTAGGGGGTGGTGGAATTGTCTGAGGTGGGTTGAAAGATGGTGGATTAGATGGTGATAGGGATGAAGGTGGGGGTGGTATGTGAGAGTTTTTTTGAGAGGTGAGTTCAACAATTTTGGCTTTTGTTTCTCTTATGCTTTCTTCTAAGTCGCTCAACTTTTTGGACCATTGTCTTTTCGTTCTCTCCCGACTATCTTTCCATGCCCTCGTCCGTTTCTTGGCTATGCTCTCAGTTTCACTAACCTTAGCACCCTTTTCTTGGCCTACACCTTGATTCTGCTGCAGTGCCTGAGCTCTGGTGACCACTTGCACTGGCGCAGTGGAAGTTGCACTTCCTGTAGAGTCTACTACTAACCCAATAACATTGATAGGAGTGATTTTTGGCATATTATTGGGGTTTTTTGGGTAGTCTCTTAAGATATACTCCTTCCCGAATTCTTGACAAAAGCTTTGGATTGTTACCGACTGGGGTTGTGTGGGTGCAGGCATGGGGCAATCACGAATGAGGTGATCTCCTTGACATCTATAGCATGGTCCTCTAGGGAATGGGGGTCTTACTTGCCTAGGTTGAGGTCTAGTGTTGGGATTCGTGTACATGATGTTTGCATACTCAGGATCCAAACTAGGTTCACTCGGTTCTTCACTATAGTAGGATTCACCATGTTCAGGAGACTGCATGTAGTATGCTTGGGGGCTATCAATATGTGTAGAATCAAAGCTATGGTCACTAGGGTCACTTTCTGAAAGCAATGGTGTCACTGGCACAATGGCTCTATTAAGGTTCTCTTCTGTAGCTGCATATTTTACTAGGATCACATTGGCTGGAGCTGGGGGTTGTTGGGCTAGCATTGGTTGAGGTCTCTGCTGGGCCTGATATTGTGGTTGGTAGGTTTGTTGATGCCTAGCATATTGTTGTGGTGGGTACTGATTCTGGTATCTGCCCTGTTGTGGATATGGTTGAGGGTAGGTTTGCCTAACCGCTTGCTTATTGTATGGGCAATCTTGTGCTGTGTGATTAGTATATCTCCGTTCTATGGTGCAGTATTGGCTACTGGGATTCACTTGGGGTTGAGCCATAATGGAACATACATTCACCATATGGTCACCACCGCAAGTATAGC
This sequence comes from Ceratopteris richardii, assembly GCA_020310875.1. NCBI lineage: Eukaryota > Viridiplantae > Streptophyta > Polypodiopsida > Polypodiales > Pteridaceae > Ceratopteris > Ceratopteris richardii. Next base: position 124,996,397 of record CM035418.1, on the reverse strand, counting down.
ACCTTTTTACTGGGGCAAATCTTGGAATTTGTTTACTTGAGATTCCTAGCTTCTGAGCTACTTTCTCAGCGAGTTCCTCAATAGATGTAGACTGCGTGGAAGAGACGCTAGTGGAACTATCTGAATCTTTGTAGATTTTCGAAAGTTCTAATTCCTCCCCTAGGTTATCTTCAATGTCAATGCACATGCGTACACACTCTTCTATGGTTCTAGGGTCTTTCAAGTACACATATGATCTCAACTTTGTACTCAGCAGTCCATCTAAGAATAAAGCCACTTGTTTGGCTGGTGTGGGTAACTCAGAAACAGGACATCTCTCTAGGTATTGCCTAAACCTTCTTCTGGCAAGTCTTACCGTCTCTTGAGGGGTTTTCTTGAAACTATGAATCAGTGAGGAAGTGTTATGCCTTATGCCACTCTTAGAGAACTCAATAATGAAAGCCTCTAGAAGTTGGTCTATGTTCCTGAAGTGTCTCTCATTTAGTGGTTGAAACCACATAAGAGCGGTGTTCCTAAGGGTTAGACCAAAGGCATTGTACTGCGTGAATAGGTCCTCCACTTGTTCAGCTCTCAAGACTTGCCTAAACTCGACCACGTGATCGTATGGATCTCCAGTGCCATCAAAATAGTTCTTCATGGATTTAACTAGTTGTGTAGGCCTCAAAGTCCTCGTGTGCTCTCTAGGTCTTGGCAAAGGGAATTCATCTGCATTTCTTAGATTCCTTAGAGCTCTAAATTGCTCATGTTCCACTTTATCCGTTTCCGTTCTCGTTCTTTCTCTTCCCATTGGGTTGGCGAAACTCACTTCTGGCCTATCTCTACTCCTGTCCCTTTGAGCTCCATGAGCTTGGGATGTTCCAGCTCCTTGGTGGCCAAAAGAGACATTAGATCTTGGTTGGAGAAAAATGAATTCACCCTTCCAAGTGTAGGCATGTCTACCATGCTCTGTGACCACAAAGATCCTTTCTGAAGTGTGATCTAGATAGGTCACTTTGCCTGGGCTATCAGGATCTTTGAACTCATAGATTATGATCGTTCCTATCTCATTTGGCTGATCAGGCTTATACCTCCAAAAGGCTTCGTCAGTTTTGCGGTTCAAGAGTAGATCTATGCTCTTGTTGTCCTGGGGAATCCACTATGGTGTGAGGATTCTAGTAAGAACAGATTTGCCTCGAGGGGTTTTAGGCTCTCCACCTAAGTTTCCTTGCTCTAGGTCACCTATGTCTATCTCTGGGGTCACATTACCAAATTCATTTGTCCTATCTGGGTGGTTGGTGACTACGTATATGGTTCCTTCTTTGTCCAAGTATGCTCCATTTTCAAATTTGATGGCTGGATGTTCAATTCCAATGGGTTGGTCAGGGTTTTTAATGTGGACCACAGATCTTCCTAGGCTGTCCTCATAGATGCTAGCACCTAATCGGTTGGTCCTAAGGTATTCTAGCTGCATCTTGTAGGGGCCTTCTACCCTATGTAAATATGGCACACCTGAACTTCCTGTAGGTATCTCCATACCTTGAGACATCTTTGACTCACTAGTTTCAGAGCTAGGGTAGTGCGAATAATGGCTCAACTCTTGGGCCCAAGACCTAGTAGTCTGATTGACACTAGCCTCGGAAGACCTAAGACTCTGTCTATCTCTCCCTAGGTGTCTTCCTGATCTAAGGTTCATAAGCCCAATTGAATAATCCCAACTTTCCCAAGTACAATTTTGTTGCTGAGTTCTTTTGTATTAGTCACTTGTTCTTTTTAATTTTGCTTAGGATGTTACTTCTTGTCCAATAAATCGTCGTTACAAGGAACACTTAAGTTTTTCTCGTACTTGAGGTTGGTCGCTTTAGTTAAATTCTTTTTCCTTAGGTTGTTTTGCAAATGGAATTTCTTTGTACTTGCACTTGAGTGATTAAAGTTCTTGGACTTGGTCGTGCTTAACGTAACTGTTGCTCTAGCACAATGGTGAGAACCACATTAAGAAGCTCCACCTCCTTAATGTCAATCCGCGGAAGAGATAGGAGTGATATGATCGTGAATGTGAGATGAAGTGAGAGTGAAGGTGAGAAGCATAGAGATGCACACACACATACACACACACACTACAAAGAGACAAGCAAGACACAATGGAAGGTGAGAAATCAACTCTATTACTCAAGAACACTCTTACAAGCTCAATATAGCTCTAAGCTCTTCTCTACTCACACAAGCTAACCTAAAAAATGAGCTCTCTAGCTCTTTTTATAGTTTCTAGACTAGTTTTGACCGGTTTCACATCTAGTGACCGGCATAGTTAAAAAATAGATCCTAAGTGCTATTTGAAGGGGTAAACGGTGTCTAAAAATAACCAAAATTGATATGCTTGTTCTACCTAAGCTCCTCAAGCTCGAGGACTCGTCGGCTTGCACAAAATGGAGCTATGGATTACAAAAAAGGGTTTTTCTATGTTACATATGTTACAATAGTGATAAAAATCACTGTTGGAGGTTTTTGAAAAGTATTTTAAAACATAATTCGTTTGAAAAAAGATCTGACTGACTCCCTGCTCTGCCTTTACATGCTTCCGTGTCTTCTGTGCCTCTGGCTACTGCCAACACCCCCCTCCCTCTCGCTTCTGTCGTCCTCGACAGAACCTTGTTGTGCGGTCTATCGGATGTAGTTCTGTAGTAGTTCTTGAGCGAGGGTGTGTTCTGATATTCAAATGCCTCGGGCCAAATCTACCTCGAGTTTCTCCCAATCAATTGGTTGCGGTTCATAAGGTGGTGGGAGTCGATAATGTGTGGAGTAAACCATCTGTTCACAGGCGAATAATTGAAGCAAGTGGGTGGGCCTGCTGATGAACACTTCTGAATGGTATTCCCAGAAATCGGTTGTGAACATCTCTTCGAAATTCTGCTTGTAGCACGCCGGTAAATATCTAATTCCGCAATGCCAGGCATAACACACCCGTAGCGATGGCATTGTACTCATATCGTATGCAAGATCTAGATTGCCATGCTCGAAGCTCGGGGTGTTTACATGAAGTGCCTTTACACGACGGAAGACTTTGAAAACCATTTGCATCATGTCAAAGATTTTGACAGTCATGTGCGCTGCCTATATCGTCCATGTGTTTCAAGAGAGGGAGTCAGTGACGGATCATGGCCATCATGTATCCCACTGTCGATAGTTCTATGGGTAGCTTGAAATATGGGTAATTTAACCAATCCTGGCACTGATTGTTGTTCTGTACTTTAATAGCAAATGCTGTCCAGGAGCGACGACGTGGCACTGGTCCCCAACATGGGTTGTATTTCAAATGTAGTGGTGCCTTTACCCAAGTAGGCAAATCATCAGGCTCAAACTGAGTAGCGTGAGATGGTTTCTTGCTTGTTTCTTTCTCTATGGCCAACTGATACTCGGCCATTAGCATAAAGTACGGTTTGTACTGTAGCTCATGCCCTAATATGTATCTGCGGGGGGCCAAATGAGCGAAGTAGGGCGACTGTAAAATTCTTTCCTCAATCATTGCCATTGCGTGCAGCTGCACCTCTACTCGTGCTGAGTGGGTGGTTCCAAGCTCTTCAACTGTCTTCATCCATGCGGGGGTTGGAAGCTCATAAGTCATCTGGCCTTCAGCCGTGACTCGTCCGCCTGGGATGGGTTGTGGTTCGTAGGCTTCTTCAAAGGTTTCCTCCACCGGAATGGTTACATTTTCTTCATCGGCTGGGAGTTCTGGTGGGGAATCTGGTCTTGGGGGTGCTTCATAGACTGTGATTCGTGATTCAAGATTTGATACCTGGGCCCGTAATGCGTTGAGTTCCTCTAAGATGTCAGGAGAAGGGTCCACAGGAGCTGGTAATCCTTGTGTTGCTGGTAGTCCTTGTGTTGCAAGTGCGCTGAGCTGGAGTAGCTTATGATCTTCTTTCAGCTTGAATCTGATATTCTTCGTTCATTCGATTGTATTCATCGAGCAATCTGATGTGATCATCGAGCAACATTTTCATTGATTCGGAGGGCACTGCTTTGAACCAGCTAGGACTTAATGGTTGGTCTGGGTGATCGAGAGCAGCTTCTAAATTTTCTCTGTTCTGCTCTTGTAGCCACTGGTTCTCTTCCTTTGCTGCTGCTAGGTGTCTTCTGAGTAAGCCCATGTTCCGTGTAAGCGTCGCATTGCGAACTGTCTGGGCCCTTAACAAATTGTCAAGATCAACAGTGGACTCTTTGGCTTTCTCTTCACTTTCTAGTTCCAGCTTGTGATAAGCCTCGCATAGTTCTTGATGTCGGGTGTTCAGTGAGGCATTCTCAATAGACAATGAGTTAAACTGCGACTGCAAATCGTTGGTTGTCCTCTGCAGTTGCTGATAATTATTTCCAAGAGATGTGAACTCATCTCTTACTTGCATCATACACGTGAACATTTGTCCAAATGCTGTGTCTAAGGTGGGTGATAAGATTAATGGTGTGCTAAGTGAAGATGCAGTGGGTGTAGATGCAAAGGGAACGGGGAATGGGGGTGGGAAAGTGGATGCTGTGGTGATTGTGGAAAATTGTGGTGTGCTTAAATATTGTGGTGCCACAATTGAAGTGAGTGGAGGTGCAGTGGGGGGTGATATATCCATATCGCTGGATGTGGTGTCGAGTGCGGTGACTGTGAATAGTGGTGTGATCGTGGGTAAGTGTGTGGGTGTAAATACAGGATTTACAAAGGTCGAAGAAAAATTTACAGAGGGGTTGTCTTGGACGGCTTGATGGAGAGGGGAAAGAGGGGTTACGGTGGGTCGGGGAGGTGAGACTGGGGAGAAGGTTAATGGCGGTGGGAATGGGAAAAGGTGTCTTGGAGGTGTGGGGAAGAATGGGAAAGATGGAGGGAGAAATGGGTTGGATAAAAAGGTGGATGTGTTAGGGGGTAGACTAGGTTGAGTGGGTGCGGGAATTGTGGGCTGAGTGGGAGTAAAGACGACTTCTGCTACTCCACCGGAGAAAGAAGATGTTGTTCCGGGAGAAGGGGGATGTATGGGGGAGACTGAATGGATGGGAGGTGATGGAGGAGCGGTTGGGGTGGTTGGTACTTCGGTAACTGTGGAGGCATGTACAGTAGTAGCACGGGGTGGGGAATCTACAAGGATGGCTTCTTCTACCAAAGAGCCTTCAGGGACAAGATGTGCTTCCCTGGCCTGTTCTGAAGATTGTGCTCCTGTTGGGACACGAATGTATTCGCCCGGTTTTGATAGTAGCCGTACACGTCGGAGGTCATACTGCGGTAATGGTTTCCTTTGTAAATATCTTAAGGCTTCGATAGGTCCGACTGATTTGACAAGCTCTCTGAAACCTCTGATGTAGACTTCTTCGAACCCTCTTGAGACGAGTTCTTGTTCGATGATTGTTTGGCTTTCTTCATCAGTCTACTTCTTGCGTGCCCAAACTTTTTCCATAGTAGGATATAATTTTTTTATGGCTAACGTATAAGCTGCAGCTTCAAAGGTCTCGTCTTCATGCGTACTGGTATCACCTTGGGTGTCCGTTTGCTGTCCTTGTTCATCCGTCTATACATGTTCTTGGGAGTCATGTGTACCCTGGCTGGCTTCATCGTCTCCTTTGTCGTCATCTGTAGCTGTTCTCTCATCATCTGAGCTCGAGACGATTTGTCCTTGTGGTTGATCTCGGGGTGTGGTAGGGTAGCTGGGCCTTTCATATTCCTGAGAGAAGATCTGGCCTTTTGAAAACTGAAATTCACTTGAAAATACGTCCTGCATCTCAAAATCAAATGTAGTGCCTGCTTGTCCTGTTTCTAAATGGGGTATCGGGAAGGAGAAAGCTTCCGCACCAATAGTGGTGGGAACTTCTGCCGTAGTTGTGGTAGGTCCTGGGACTGTGGTTGCTTGAGGAGTGACTGTGCTGGTAGTGCCCTCCGTTACAACTGGTCTCGATAACCTTATGCGAATGGGTTGAACAGGGGCTTCCGTTGGAGACTGTTCTGGAGATGGTTGTGGTGAGGGTGATTCTGGCACCTGAAGGCAGGGGATAGTTCCTCTCATTCGCTTTCCTGCTCATCCTCTGCTAGGCTTCCTAGCTTTCTTTGATGTCCCTTTGAATGCCTTCAGCTCTTCGCTTGTCATTGCTCGCTCGATAGGTAAATCGTAGGCCAAACACATATATACAATGCGCGTGAGGGTGCAACATCCATTGATGACTTTCTTTCTTTCCCATCTATGTTGTGCTAAATACATCTGATCAATGATCCAGCTAGCTAGATCAACTGTCTGGGGTCCCATACATGATAACTACAAGCCAAACCATATTTGTTTGTGAGGCATTGTGAATCTGTCCTGAGCGGGGAAAGCAAAATGCTGCATACATATCCGCAGTGGTTTTGAAAGCTCAGGTGTGATCGCTGAAATCTCCTCCCACTTAGTGACGTCCCCACGTTTCATAGGTTCAGGAACTAACCTTTCTCGCTCTGTGGGTGTGTGGGTTCCATGAATCTTGATGGCAGCTCTAATCAAATCTTTAGAAAGATAAAATCTTTTATATGGTGGATCGTTCACTAAACATGGCAAATCAAAAGTTCCGAGCAGGTCCTTATTCTCCGGAGCTACCAAGGTGGTGATTAAATGATATCATCTGTAGAAGTCAGGTTTAGGCAAAGGCTCACTGAAATAATCTGTGAAGCCGGCTCTTGCCCAAACATGTGTTAAGTCTTGTGTGTTCTGTAGCCCTTCGAACTCTCTTGAGAAGAACTGATATTTTCCCCATGTACGGTTGTCAAAAGTCAAATTAGCCTCAAATATAAACTCAGCATCCGCCAATGGTCCTGCCAGCCCTTGAAACCAATGAGAATTGCGATGAATCTTCTCAGTATAGCCTCGACGAGGATCGTCGATAGGCATGGGTCCTGGGAAACCTTGAAATTCTGGCGGTGGAGCTGTCGGATGGGACTCTGCGAGTAAAATACCGATAGGTAACTAGTGCAGGTCTCTAGACACCTATATGTTTTCAGAGAATGCCTACATTGCTTAATGAGGTGTTATTACAGGTGATGTTGGGTTATAGTGTGTGGATTTATACAAGGTTCAGTTATGAATGAGTTATTACAAGGTTGTAGATTAGTCGGGGTGGGAGTGATATTAGACAATGGATTAGGAGAAGACTTCTGGATACGTTTCGGTATCCACTTCCTAAGAGTTTGTGATCGGGTGATAGGTCTCTGCGGAGGGACAAAAGATGATATTTGATTTGGTGGTATGGAGGGTTGGAAAGATTTCCGAGGGGTGTATTTTACATGGCTTGAGGGTTGTGCTATAATACATGGTTTGGATACCCAAATTTGCGTGGGTGTGGGTTGATTCATAAGGTACTTCTTGGCGATCCAAATTTTTCGAATGGTCGAACTTGTAGAAGAAGGATACTGATTCTGCTTCTGCCTTGACTTCTTCTTATCAATGTCTGCGTTGTTGAAATCAAACGGTGCTTTCTGTTCTTTTGGCACCCATATTTGTCTTGTTGCTTAGACTGCTTTCCTCTTTGCGTCGTCTGATATTGCCGTCGGTCTGGGTTCCTTCGTAGTGGTTTACTCCTTTGTGGTTGAGGTTGAGAGGTCGGATGGACACTCTGCTTTGGAAAAGAAGGGAGGTCCAACACTTGCGAAACCTGCCCATTAGGAAGTGCTCCGTTTCGTACTTTTAATCTAGGCCAGTCCACAGTAAGTGTGGAAGGATGGGCACCGCAGGTTGTTTTGCCCATGTGGACGCTGATGAAGTCCACCTGACCGCTGATTGTGTCCATTTGCCCAAGCGGTTGGGTAATTGCCCCTTCTAGTTTGTAGGAATCCCAAGGGAAAATCTCCTGACGTCTTTCTGATTGACAACTGTCTATAACCAAGCGTGCGTGGGTTGGTGTAGACGTAACGTGATTGATCTGACCAAAGATCTTCCGATCTTCCGTCGCATGCATTTCATAGGGTCTAGGGTTACAAACCTCAGTCGGAATGCCATTAGGGAAGTCAAGCGGTATCACTCGCTTCTGATCTAAGGTTCCAATCTGCAAGGAGCCTTGTCTAAGATTTAGGTCCACTGAGTGATCGTATAGCCAGTCTTGGCCAAGGATTAGGGGTTCTATAAGGTCGTCATCATGGCACACTTGTAGCTTCACTGTCAAGGTCACTTCGTTTATGAGGATAGGAAGATCCACCTCACCCATGCAAGGGGTTTCCATGCCTCCTAGCCCTATGAGGTATGCCTCAATTGGCCGCATTTCTATTCCTGAATCCTTATAGTGGGACCATCTAATTGCACTAGTCGCAACACCTGAATCAATTAGAGCCCTGAGCTCTTGGCAAGAGTTGTTGTGCTCTAGCCTGACTGTAATGAATGGTCTCCTGTCCACTATGCTAGGATGAGTGGTTGACTTTACTTGACACATGGCCATGGGATATCTGGGTGATGTTTCCAGATGGTTATAATGTTCTCTCCCTAGTCCTAGTCTCCTTAACCTCATGCGCTTAATGCGTTCTAGAGCTTCTGCCTGAGCTTCAACTCGTATTCTATTTTCTTCCTCCTTACGCTTCTTTGCCAACGTGAGTCGTCTAAGCATATCCTTAGTAAGAGGTTCTTGGTATAACCTGACTCTACAGCCACTAATGTAATTAGGCATTATATCTCCTTCTAAGGTGGCTAATTGTACTGCTCCGCTTGTCGAGAGTCTGTTTCATGCTTTTCTAACCTCGCTTTTCTAACTTCCGTGCGTGCTGTTTCAGCGTATATACTAGAACTAAATCTCCTTCTTTCAAGCCTTTATCTTTCACATGTGCATCAAAATATGCTTTCTATCGCTTCTTTGCTGCATATATTCCTGCTGTTGCTTTCAGCCTGGTTTCTCCTAATCGTTCCAAGTCCATTATTCTCATTGATAATTCATGGCCGGTCCATTGATGTTCTTGTGCAACCTTAAGGGTCTGTATCAAGAAGTCCAAAGGAAGCACAACATTCTAACCAAAAACCATCTGAAAGGGATTTGCATTGAGTACGGTCTTGTAGGCCACTCGATATGCCCAAACAGCGTGGTGTAACTGTTTGTCCCAATCTGAACGTTGGTTGTTCACGAGTTTCGTCAGTACATTACAAAGGTGCATCATTCTTTTTTATGGCTTTTGCCTCTACCCATTTGGTGAGATAATCTGTGGCAACAATAATGTATTCCGCATGTGTACCTTTTGCAGGGGGGTTAATGGGTCCTACAAAGTCTATACCCCACTTAGAAAATGCACGTCCACCCATCATGGGTTTCAATGGCATTTCATCTCTGCGAGTAGGAAATTGAGTTCTTTGGCACACATCACATCTCTTTACATAGGTATGCGCATCCATGTGAAGAGTGGGCCACCATAATCCTGCAAAGAGGATGGCTTTGATTATCCTATCTGGTCCAAAGTGACCTCCTGCAACACCTTGGTGTGCAGTCTCTAGTATGCTCAGATAATCGCTTTCATGAACACATTGTCTTAGGTATCCATCCCGTCCTCGTTTGTATAGATTATCGCCAATAAGTGAATAGTCTTGAGCTTCCTGCTCTAGACTTCGTTGTCATGCTAAAGTCATTCCTTGAGGGAATGTGTTCGTCCTCAAGTATGTCACTAGAGGTTCACTCCAGTCTGGTGTGAGAGACACGTGATATAATGTAGCATGTTCTACTGGGGGTCTTTCACAACAAACATGGCATTCTTTACACAATTTGTAGACATCTGCTTCCATAGAAGGCCAATATACTCATAGTCTATGCAGAGTCTGCAATGTACGATGTTTTGAATGATGTTGCTTTAATGCACCTATGTGTGCTAATTGCAACCAATTCGCATGTTCTGATTCATCTACACAACAAGCAAGAATCTTTTGATTATCCTGTTTATATATGCTTCCTGCTATGATTTGGTATCTCTGAATCTCTCCTTCCTTGATCCTTATCCTAGGATTCTTGGGTCCATACGTGAGAATAGGGACTATCGGCTTAGCCCATTCTGGTGCTACCTCAAGGTTAAACAAATATGCATCTGGTAATTCATCCGCTATCCCTTGAGGAGCTTCTCCTGAGGTTAGTCTCGAGAGGTGGTCAGCTCTAAGATGTGTCTTTCCTTTCCTGACTACTACTTCAAAATCGTACTCCATGAGTAATAGAAACCAACGTATTAGTCGTCCTGTGTTACATGGCTTGTTGACTAAATACAATAGAGCTTGATGATCTGTAAAGAACTTGAATTTGTTGGCCAACAAGTAATTCCTGAACTTCTTTACTGCGTAGATCATCCCTAATCCTTCTCGTTCCGTCGTGGTGTAATTTCTTTCTGCTGCATTCAACTGTCTGCTCGCGTAAGCTATGGGGAGAGGTTAGAAGCAAGGACCTTAGGTGCAGAAAAACATCCAAGAACCCTTCAAGACCCAACATATGCACCTGTAGTATTTCCAGACGAAGAGTTTGAACCCCATGGTTGGGCAGAAATCCTAGCAACCATGGATGTAGCCATCAATGAAGAACAATGGACACCCCACTGTGACGAGGATGGCTATGATATTTCAGTTTTCACGATAGAGCCAATCATGTGTGATTCAGTTTTAGAAGAGTGTGAACCTAGCATTGATGCATTTGAGGATGCGAGTGATTTTGATTTAGAGTCAATTATTATGGACCCACCCTTTGCATCAGAAGAAGAATATTTCTACGAAGTAGAAACTCATCCTCAGAACCACGAAGAACTCATAAATGAGGTGAGGATAGCCACACAAGTGACCACCAAAAGTGAAGGAAAGAAAAGAAAGAAGAAAGAAACCATGCCAGAAGAAGAACAATCCTTATTTGAAGTACCCAAGAACTTCAAGAAATATGAAATAGAAGATAGACGAATCATGGTACGAATGCCGAACAGAAAAGTTGAAGTGGGAGAAGTATATGATAACCGAGAGAAAACCAAAAAAATCATAGTAGCCATAGAAGGAGAAGAAGAAAAATGTACATACATAGGGCATGATTTGACGAATGAAGAAGAAGAAGAATTAGTTGCCCTATTGCGCGAATATAGAGATGTGTTCGCTTGGAGTTACAAAGACTTGAAAGGAGTAGATCCAGACATATGTTCTCATAGAGTCCCTATGACTCCAGACGCAAAACTGACAAAACAGAAACCGTACACGTACAATGATAACTACGCTGTGAAGATTAAAGAGGAAATAGATCGCTTGATAGAAGCAGGATTCATTTACGAAATTGAGCATACTGAATTTTCTTCCTCTTGTTTTGCTACTTTACACATCCATAAGTGAGTGTCCTCGTGTAACCATGAGGGGTCTGACTCTAAAGAGTGTACCGATTCTGTTTCTACTGGTGTTTTATGGATGGTATTCCATTGTATTGGGGGTACATCTCGATGTGAATAGTCTTTAAGATTGACTTTAGTAGTCACTCCTAAATGTTGCAAGTACAAAGAATTAGTTCCCCAATCTTGTACAATTTGCAACTGACGCATGAATGGTCCTCCCAATATCATCTCATAAGCATGATTTTTTGCAAAGTCACAAATGGCGAAGGTATGCTCAAACTCCACACCACAAGTGGTGAGAGATATGCCTTCTAGTAAGGCTAATGGTTTTTCTATATGTCCATCAGCCATTTGTAGTTTCATCTTGGTAGGTCTGAGTGCTGGCTTACCCCAACGTTTCCATAAAGCGATGGTAGCGATGGCTACTCCGGCTCCTGAATCTAAGATGGCTTTCATGGTGTAGCCCTGATGGATTATTGGAAGATAAGTGTTACCTTCCTCTCCTTTGCTTACATCTCCGATCTTTTCTACGGGTATCTCTGGTACCTTCTTTTGTGATCCTATCTATGAGGGAGTAGTAGCAAGCTGTCACTCTAGCACAATGGTGAGTACCAATGTGAGGAGATACACCTCATAAATGTCAATCCGTGGAGACGTGAGGACCGGTATGAAGACCGCGAGCAAGTGATGGCACAAGTGCGTGAGTGAAAGCACACAAGCATGCACACACACACACACACGCACAAAGTAAGAGCAAGGAGTGGAACAATGGAAGATCTTTGATTATACAAGAGCTCTCTTACAAAGCTGAAATCTACAACAAGCTAACCTCAAAAATGAGCTCTCTAGCCCTTTTTATAGTTTTTGAGTGGTTTTGGCCCTGTCCAGACCTAGTGTCCGGCCTAGTTAAAAAATAGGTTCTAGGGCTTATTTGGGGGCTCAAACGGAGTCTAAAAATTATGAAACTCGGTAGGATGGTAGTTCTAATACTCCTCAAGCTCGAGGACTCCTCGGCTTGAACAAAATGGAGTCACAATGTAGTACGTTGAGAGGTAGTGTCGTTCGTGTATCAATAGGAGCGATTTCTCTTTCCAATGTAGCCTAGACGTTTGTCTAGTTCTTCACTTTGCCATTGTTAGCTCTTGCAGGTTGTAGTCCCTTTGTATGTACGTCTTCCGTGTATTCCATCTTGATGGTGCATTTGTGAGCTTTCCAAAACTGCTAGCTGCTCAAAGGAGGTGGTCAATGTTGATTGTGAGCAACTCTCGGTGGTGGATGGCTTCCTTGCTCTTGTTGTTGTCATCTTGATGTCGTCTGGTTCTTCCAAAGATGGCTTTCATAGTTTTCATGCCAAGTACTTGTAACCCATAATGAATGGTGGGTAAGTGCATTAGTGCATGGGTTGAACAAAATATGTGCCTTGTGCATGGCCTTGTAATGTGGCCCTACGTATGCGTACTTGGAAAATGCATGGCAAGAAGTATGGTGCAAGAGATTGGGTCTTGAGCTAAGTGCTCAAGGGTATGCTGACGAAGAGGTTTCCTAATCTATCATGGTTATAGTGTTGTTGAAACATACACGTCTTACCATGGTGAAGGGTCCGTTGATCTTCATCTCTTCGTGTTGTAGTTCCATCATGGTGTTTGACCATCGGCTTGTCCTTTTTGTTGATGGATGTCCTTGCTCAAAGTTCGTTGATGAGCCTTTTCAAGCATATAGTCCTCTTCTTTTGTTTTCTTTTCTTTTCCTTTTCTTTCCTTTTTTTTTTTTTTTGGTTGTTGCACACGATGGAATCAAACAAGAAGAAAGAGGTTAGTATCAATAACATATTTTATATGTGAAAATTGTGTTTCATGTGCCTGGGATTTCTGAATTGTGTCTATGCGCGGCCGTATAATGTGGCCCTATGTTGATGCATACTTTGGAAGTGCATGACCTCAATGGTGCAAAAGACAAGGTTATGCCAAAGGCACATGGTTGCTGCACGTCGAGGCTTTTGATGTTACTCGCATAGTTGATGCATTCTTTGTTTGGAGGTGTTGATTGGATCTCGAATGATGTAATCCTCCTAATGGGAACCCATTTCCGAATAGTATTTGGCCCTGTAGAGATCACCTCAGGCCAGTTCTTCTTTGGATGCTGTCCAAACTTTGGTATCCAGTGTGGTTGGCTCTTTGGTTTTGTGGGTGCGGCGGTTGCTTTCGGCTTCCAAACCCATATCCATGATGATTGCCTGCTTACTTTTGCAGAAGGGTTGATTTTATCTTCGTTTGGTCTTTGTGCTCTATTCTTACCTTTTTCTTTCCTTGGCTTCTTTGTTGATACCTTTTGTATGGTGGGGAGCATAGGTTGTTGCGTAGGTAAGAGCTTCTTAGGTACCCACATCTGTAATCGTCCTTGTTGAGCTCCAGCTAATTTTTTAGGCACCCAAATTTGAACCTTATTGTGGTCGGCCTTCATCGATTGCTTCGGTACCCAAAGTTGTTGGATTCTTCGTGCTTGAGCATGTCGTAGATTCTTGGTTCTTGTCTTCCAATGGTTGACTTGCCTGGGTGGGAACTGTGTTGGCAAGGCTGGTGGTTGCTCGTCTTTTCGTACCCAGATCTTCTTCATGTCCGGAACTACTTTCCTCTCGAAGTATCTTCGTCTATTGGATATAGCAGTTGTCATGTAGCCTCGTGCTTGCCTCTTTGATTGAGTTGTGGTGACAACATTAGTCTTTGCACAAGAGGAGGAGTTCGCTTGTCTTTGATCCTGTTCTTCCATGATTGAGTGCTTTTGAAACATCGAGCCCTTGACACATACAACATCTTTTTTGCTAAGATTAGTCCTTGAAGAACTATGAGGAGGTGCTCCATCTGGATTTGTGAGCATGAAATTTTCTAACTCTAATGTAATGCATTGTTCATGTACCCAAACTTGAAGAAGTTGACTTCTTAGGTTCAAGCTGACAGCATGGTCGTAAATCCAATCTTGACCCAAGACAAGTGGCTCTGTGAGGTCCTCATCATGACACACTAGCATTTTGACTTTTATTGGAACATCTTGAAGGTAGATGGGAAGTTCCACCTCGCCCAAACAGGAGGTTTCCACGCCTCCTAAACCTATGAGATAGGCTTCAATGGGCTTGATGTTCAATTGCAGGTCTTGGCAGTATGAAAGTCTAACTGCACTAGTTGCTGCACCTGAGTCAACTAATGCTCTCACAGTCTTTAGACTCTTTCCTTGTCCTACCTCTATAGTCACAAAGGGCCGTCGATCAATTATTTGAGAAGTAGTTATGCCTGATTTTTGGCACATGTCCATGTGATATTTTGGAGCTTTTGTGTTGACATCTAGGCCTAGCCGCCGTAGCTTATTTCTTCTGATGCGCTGTCTAGCCTCTGCTTGTGCTTCTTCTCTAACCCTTAACTCGTCTTCTTTTCGCTTCTTAGCAGTGTTGAGTCTCATGAGCATTTCCTCTGTAAGAGGTTCTTGATATAACTTGACTCGACAACCACTTATATAGTTCGGTAAGATATCACCTTCTAAAGTGGCCAATTGAACTGCACCACTAGTGGAGAGTCTATTAATGATCACGGGTCCATATCCTCGTTTCTCCAATTTGCGGGCATGTTGCTTTAGCGTATAAACCAGCACTAGATCTCCTTCTTTCAACCCTTTGTCCTTCACATGGGCATCAAAGTATGCCTTTTGTCTTTTCTTTGCAGCATAGATGCCTGCGGCTGCTCGTAGCCTCGTCTCACCTAAGCGTTCTAGATCAAAGATCCTGGAGGACAACTCGTGTCCATTCCACTCGTACTCTTGTGCTACTTTCAAGGCTGGGATTAGGAAGTCCAATGGTAGCACGACATTCTGTCCAAAGACCATCTGAAATGGGGTAGCATTGAGTGATGGAGAGTGTTAATCTCCAAAAGAATAACCTACTCTTATGATTAGAGCACCTCTATACAAGGAGTAAGTCAAAATCTTCACCAAATTAGAGGTTCAATCTCCAAATTATCAAAAGTTGAAAAATTCTGTGAAGAAGATAAAACACAGAAAGTCTGCTGCACAATTTCTTCTCATTGACCTATCAAACATGTAAAGTTTTCTATGAAATTTTGTATGGAGTGTCGCCTAGAAGTTGCACACCTCTTCCAAGTTAAATTTCTTCAAAAGGTTTAGTATAACTTGAGAAATCAACTTCACAAGTTACCTATGTCTAAATCTGCACTTCTGAGAAGTCGATTTTGACACCCCTAACTTCTAACACATAGTTCTATCAATCTCGAACCCGTTTAAACAAATGCTTGTAGATACAGGCAGCTTACCTTCTAACTAAAAGATTAAGTGCTTGCTTGCACAAAACTTTAAACTGTGGAGTGAGAACTGACCAAAAAATCAAGATCGAAATTTGCGCCTGTTTCAGAGAACTGTGAACACTCATCACATATGAATGTTCCTATTAACAATTCTCCTAGCCTGTTTACAATTAGACTCTGAAACTCAAGTCATAGACTCATTAACTATGAACTTAGATATCCTCAAAAGGATTTCACTAATGATCTAACACAGACGGAGCAGACACAGAAACATCAGGCATTACTCAGAAAATTACAGTTGAGTGATGAGATGAAAACTCAACTAACATTTCACATGTCTCATGACATCTAACTTCTCCTTTCTTGACTTCTATACTCACTCATCTATTCTTACATATGCTCTCATATCACGCCTCGACATTTTCAAGGTATTTATAGAGAAATTTGTACAAGTCTATGACTAATCAAAGATCTAAGTGAACTATAACTATACTAATGTACATATGTGTACATTCCTCATATCCTCTGAATGTATCCTTCTTCCAAGCTTCAAGAATTGAATCTTCCTTCATTCTTTAATCTTCCAAACATTCAATTGGTGATTGGTCTGCACCAACAGCTCCCCCTCAATCATCAATTGAGGTTTCTCTTATCTTCTTTATGCCTGCCATGTCTTTAAACTTCTGTAACTTTGGTCCATCCAAACTCTTTGTAAGCATATCAGCTATCTGATCTTTAGTTGAAGTATGTATGACTTCAATCTCCTTATCCATCACTTTCTCTCTTAGAAAATGATACTGAATCTCAATGTGTTTGGTCCTGGCATGAAAAACAGGATTAGCAGCTAAATACAATGAACTCATGTTATCTCCATATATAATTGGTATCCCATGCACAATGTCAAAACTCTTCATCAAGGTCTTGAGCCAAATCACTTCCTTTGCAGCTTCAACCATGCCTTTATATTCAGCTTCTGTAGAAGACAAAGCAACTGTATGTTGCTTCTTGGAACACCATGAGATAAGTTTATCTCCCACATAACACATGTATCCATAAGTTGACCTTCTATCATCTGGATTACCTGCCCAATCTGCATCACTATAAATTTTGATATTTGTATCTGATGTAAACCCATAATACAAACCTTCATTGAGTGTACCCTTAATGTACCTCAACACTCTTTGTCTTGCAATCCAATGTTCTTTCCTTGGGCAATGCATGAATTGAGACAAAACCCCTACTGCATATGATAAATCAGGTCTAGTTAAAGTAGCATAGATAAGACTACCAACCAAACTCTGATATTGTCTCATGTCCTTGAATTCTTCACCTCCAAATTTACTCAATTTGTGATTCACCTCCATTGGTGTTGGTGCTACCCTGCAATCATCCATTTTAAACTTGATTAACAAGTTCTTCAAATACCTTTCTTGAGTCACAAATACTCCATGTTGAGTATATGTAATCTCCATGCCCAAGAAGTATGACAAGTCTCCCAAGTCACTTATTTTGAACTCCTTTTCCATTTGCTTCTTGAGTCTTTGTATTCCTTCTTCATCTGTACCTGTAAGGATTATATCATCAACATATATGCACATGTATATGAAACCATTATCACTTGCTTTGACAAGCAAGCTACTATCTGCTTTAGACACCTGAAATCCAAGTTCTTTCAAGAACTTTACAAGTCTATAATTCCATGCCCTTGGGGCCTGCTTTAAGCCATACAAAGCTCTCTTGAGCTTGCACACATGATCTGGATACCTTTTATCTGTGAACCCTTGAGGTTGCTCCATGAACACATCATCTGAAATGTAACCATTCAAAAAAGCATTTTTCACATCAAGTTGACATAACTTCCAACCTTTACATGCAGCAATCGCTATAAGTGTCCTGATGGTTGTCATCTTTGCCACAGGACTATAAGTCTCATCATAGTCAACACCATATGTCTGAGCAAACCCTTTGACAACAAGTCTAGCTTTGTACCTAGACACACTTCCATCTGCAAATCTTTTTGTCTTATAAACCCACTTACATCCAATGATCTTCTGACTATTTGGTTTAGGAACCAAATCCCATGTTTGATTCTCCAATAATGCATCATATTCTTCGTGCATAGCTTTCTCCCATTTTCCCTTACCTTTTGCCTCTTCATATGTAGAAGGGTCTTCATCTGTTTTCATCATATAAGCATAGTCTTTTGTGGCCAAAAATGAAGTATCATAGCTATACCTTGTAGGTTGCCATTTGTTCCTTGTAGACCTCCTAAGTTCTCCACTTCTTGAGGTTTCTGGTTCTTCATATTCAAGATCAAACCTAGGTGTTTCTTCCACTTCAACCTGCACTTCATTATTCTCTTCTTCATCAATTATTTGTACCTTTGACTTACCTTTCCTTTGGCTCATAATCTCTTCATCATCTGTATTAAGATTGATAGTAACTGCATACCAAGTACCTTGCTCATCAAATGTAACATCTTTTGATACAAGAAAATATTTTGTGGATGGATTCCACAACCTGTATCCCATCTGCTTATCATCATAACCAATAAACACATATTTTTCAGCTTTAGGTTCCAATTTGTGTCTTAATTGTGATGGCACATATGCATATGCCACACATCCAAAAACTCTGCAATGATCCAAGGTAGGTCTCTTACCCCACCAAGCCTCATATGGTGTCATACCCTGCAAGGCTTTACATGGTAACCTATTGACCAAATAAGTAGCTGTATTTACAGCCTCAGCCCACAAATAATTAGGGCAATTTTTCTCCTTCATAATGGATCTTGCAAACTCAACAAGTGTTCTATTTCTTCTTTCTGCTACACCATTTTGTTGAGGAGAGTACCTGCAAGTAACTTCCCTTTTTATACCTGCATTCCACAAGTAATCACTAAATTCATTAGAGAAATACTCTCCCCCTCCATCTGACCTTAATCTCTTCATCTTATGACTTGTAATTCTTTCTGCATATGCATGATAGTGTTTAAATGTATTAAACACTTCTGACTTATCTTTGATCACATAAATAGTGATCCATCTAGTAGCATCATCAACATAAATCACATAATACCTTGACCCATTTATACTGAAATCCTTTGATGGTCCCCACACATCTGTGTGTACCAATTCAAGCTTCTCTGAGTACATAAAACCATGCTTGGAATAGGAATTCTTATGAGCTTTACCTAATTGACATGCCTCACATTTGTATGTCATATGTTGACCTGCAACATTAGGCAATCCAAGCACTGAACTATTGTTAATCATGTCTTTAATACCTCTTTCATTGAAATGTCCAAGCCTCTTGTGCCAAAGATCTAACTCAGAGATCTTATGTCCTCCATATGTGAACATAGCATGACCAATATTGCCTTGAATCTTCAATGTAAATAATCTTCCTTCTTTCTTCCCTGAAACAATCTGTTTATACCCTTGGCTAGGGTCTTCCACATATACTCCATCATTAGTGAACCTTACTTCATATCCCTTTTCAACAATTTGTCCTACACTTATCAAATTCTTAGGAATTGTAGGAACATACAGAACCTTATTCAATAAGGTACTACCATCCTTAGCCTTCACTGATCCAATTGACTTCACATTGTGCTTTGTGTTGTCACCTGTTTGAACAACATGATTAAAAACCTTATTCTCCAAATCAGTCATCAAAGCTATATTACCACTTAGGTGATTGCTACACCCTGAGTCAATGTAGAAGACTCTTTGATCTTCACTCTGCCTTTCACAAGTTGCATTCATTATCAATGTTGAATCCTCCTTTTGATCTGAAGCATAATTGTAGTAGGTATTGTTATATTGTTGACTTTGGAATCCTCTACCTGCATTTCTTCTAAAGTAACTCCTACTACCTCTACCTCTGAAATTACCTCTTTGATTTCTGCCACCTCTTCCTCTTGCATTATAGTTTTGACTATATCCATTATTACTCTGAGTATTGTGCCAACAATCATTAGCTAAGTGATTTGTCTTACCACAAATCCAGCAAGCTTTGCCTCCATCTTTGTTGTTCCTGCCTCTTCCTCTACCTTTGCCACCTCCTCTTCCTCTTAGGAAGTTGGCTTGAATAGTTGTTCCTTCATCTTCATTTGCTTGTTGCTTTCCTTTGCTATTCTTCTTCTTGTCCTTTGAGTACATTGCATGACCTGCACTCTTGTCACCATCTGCTTTAACATCCTGCTCAAATGTTAGCATATGACCTAACAACTGATTTAAATAAGGAGTGAAATGATCAAGTGATAACTCTGTAGACAAAATGAATGGCTTCCATTTGTCATCACCTCTTAAACCTGTAAGGATTTGCCTTACCAATTTATCCTCCTCAATGTCTCCATCAACAGCTCCTAAAGCATCTGCAATATCTTTCATTCTTATCACATAGTCTGAAATGGATTGAGAAGCCTTCTTCTTAAAGGTGGTAAACTCTGCCCATAAGGATGCCTTCCTTGACTTAGTAGTATTCTGGAAATGCTCCTCCAAAGCATTCCAAATATCAGTTGCACTTTCAAGACCTCGAATATGAGGTAACAAGTAATCATTGACTGCCATATAGATAATGCTCCTAGCTTGAGCATCTTTCTTCATCCAATTTTTCAAATCTGCTAACTCTTCCCTAGTTGGAACACTAGGATCTCTGAACTCTGGCTTCTCTTCTTCTCCTGTGATGTAGGCTATTAAATCTTTGCTCATAAGATGAGCTTCCATCCTCATTGACCATGCAGGATAGTTTTCCCTATCCAATTTCTCTATCTGTAGAGAATCTCCCATCTTGTGTCCACCTGTGTATTGAAATCTTCAAGCTTTATAAATGATATATGTACCTTTGCTTCGAATTAGACTCCTTTTGTCTTTCTTGATGTCGTATGGTCTCCTCCTCAAGCTTTGCCTTCAAGCTTTCACCTTTTAGTTCTTCAATTGTTGAATTTCTTGAATCTGCAGCAGTCGGGATCCTCCTTTCCTTGATTCTGATGTCTCTTGCTCTGATACCACTGATGGAGAGTGTTAATCTCCAAAAGAATAACCTACTCTTATGATTAGAGCACCTCTATACCAAGAGTAAGTCAAAATCTTCACCAAATTAGAGGTTCAATCTCCAAATTATCAAAAGTTGAAAAATTCTGTGAAGAAGATAAAACACAGAAAGTCTGCTGCACAATTTCTTCTCATTGACCTATCAAACATGTAAAGTTTTCTATGAAATTTTGTATGGAGTGTGGCCTAGAAGTTGCGCACCTCTTCCAAGTTAAATTTCTTCAAAAGGTTTAGTATAACTTGAGAAATCAACTTCACAAGTTACCTATGTCTAAATCTGCACTTCTGAGAAGTCGATTTTGACACCCCTAACTTCTAACACATAGTTCTATCAATCTCGAACCCGTTTAAACAAATGCTTGTAGATACAAGCAGCTTACCTTCTAACTTAAAGATTAAGTGCTTGCTTGCACAAAACTTTAAACTGTCAAGTGAGAATTGACCAAAAAATCAAGATCGAAATTTGCGCCTGTTTCAGAGAACTGTGAACACTCATCACATATGAATGTTCCTATTAACAATTCTCCTAGCCTGTTTACAATTAGACTCTGAAACTCAAGTCATAGACTCATTAACTATGAACTTAGATATCCTCACAAGGATTTCACTAATAATCTAACACAGATGGAGCAGACACAGAAACATCGGGCGCAATATTTCTTCGATTACTCAGAAAATTACAGTTGAGTGATGAGAGGAAAACTCAACTAACATTTCACATGTCTCATGACATCTAACTTCTCCTTTCTTGACTTCTATACTCACTCATCTATTCTTACATATGCTCTCATATCACGCCTCGACATTTTCAAGGTATTTATAGAGAAATTTGTACAAGTCTATGACTAATCAAAGATCTAAGTGAACTATAACTATACTAATGTACATATGTGTACATTCCTCATATCCTCTGAATGTATCCTTCTTCCAAGCTTCAAGAATTGAATCTTCCTTCATTCTTTAATCTTCCAAACATTCAATTGGTGATTGGTCTGCACCAACATTGAGTACCGTTTTGTAGGCAACTCGGTATGCCCAAACAGCATGATGAAGTTGTTTGTCCCAATCAGAGCGTTTATTATTTACAAGTTTCGTCAATACATTACATAGGATCTTATTCGTGCTCTCGGCTTGTCCGTTGGCTTGTGGGTGATAAGGGGCAAACTTCTTGTGTATCACCATGAATTCTTGAAGGAGATGTTGAATGACCTCATTCAAGAAGTGCGTACCTCTATCACTAACCAACTCTATTGGTAACCCATATCTAGTGAACACATTTTCGAATAAGAACTTAGCCGTCGTTTGAGCATCATTCTTTGTCGTGGCTTTTACTTCCACCCACTTTGTAAGGTAATCTGTGGCTACAATAATGTATTCTACATGAGAGTTTCTAGCTGGGGGGTTAATAGGACCAACAAAGTCTATGCCCCACTTCGAGAATGCGCGTCCTCCCATCATGGGCCTCAAGGGCATTTCATCTTTTCTTATCAGATATTGGGCACGTTGGCATGTGTCACATTTCTTCACATAAGTATGTGCATCCATATGAAGAGTGGGCCACCAAAGTCCTGAGAATAGAATGGTCTTAATTACTCTGTCAGGCCCAAAGTGTCCACCTGCAGCACCGCTGTGTGCAGTTTCTAAGACTTTCAAATAGTCTGATTCATGAACGCACAGTCTTAGGTAACCATCCTTGCCTCTTCGATATAGGTTGTCTCCTACTAAGGCATAGTCTTGAGCCTCTTGCTCCATGCTCCGTTTTCTTGCAAGACTAGCCTGATTGGGTAATGTTCCCGATCTCATGAACTCAACCAATGGAGCACTCCAATCTGGGATTAATGACACATGATAAAGAGTGGCATGCTCCACTGGGGGTCTCTTCTGGCACACTGGACAATTCTGGATCCACTCCTGTATTTCTTTGTCCATGCTAGGCCAATACACTCCTAAACGTTTTAGATTCTGCAATGTTCGTTGTTTAGAGTAGTGATTTCCTAGCATTCCCTCATGGGCTTGTTGCATCCAACTAGTATGTTCGTCGTCCTCAACACAACAAGCTAGTACACCCTCTCGATCTTGTTTGTACATGCTTCCGGTCAATATTTGATACTTTTGTGATCTTACAATTTCTTCTTTGCTTGTTTTCACATTTTTATTTGCAGGCCCAAAGGTTAGGACTGGTACCAACTTATTTGCCCATTTAGGAACGACTTCTAAATTGAACAGATAAGCATCGGGCAATTCATCAGACACTCCTTGCGGTGGCTCTCCTGAAGTGATACGAGAAAGATGGTCTGACCTAAGATGGGTTCTACCTTTCCTGACAACAACTTCAAAGTCATATTCCATTAGTAAGAGGAACCATCTCACCAAGCGGCCTGTATTGCAAGGTTTATTGACCAAATATAGTAAAGCTTGATGATCAGTGAAAAACTTGAACTTATTGGCCAATAAATAGTGTCTAAACTTTTTCACAGCGTATACCATGCCTAAGCCTTCTCTCTCCGTTGTGGTATAATTTCGTTCAGCTGCATTTAATTTCCTACTAGCATATGCTATCGGCAAATCTAGGTTTCCTTCACCTGTGGGTTGTGCTAGCACACATCCTATTGCATGATTGGAGGCATCTACATCGACATGAAAGGGTTTGCTCCAATCCGGAGTAGTCAATATTGGTGCTGTGCACAAATGTCTTTTCAGCTCGTTGAAGGAATTCTCGCATTCCTCGTTCCACTCAAAATTTGTTAACAACCCATAAAGAGGTTTAGCAATGATGGCATACATGTGGATAAACCTACGGTAATATCCACAATGGCCCATAAAGGCTTGTACCTCTTTAACATTCCTTGGTCTTGGCAACTTTGCTATCGCTCTTACCTTGTCTTCATCTGTTGAAATTCCATTCTTAGAAACAATGTGACCTAAGATCCTACCTTGTCGTACCATGAACACACACTTCTCTGGGTTCAGACACACTCGATATTCTCTACACTTGTTGAAGATCTGTCTGAGCTCAGGGATGTGGTAACTTCTTTCTTGGGAATGAGCGCACAAATCATCCACATATACTTCTAAGCTCTTTCGCAAGAACTCTTTGAAGACATGACACATGAGCCTTTGGAATGTTGCAGGTGCATTGGTGAGCCCAAATGGCATCACACGAAATGCAAAGATTCCCCATTCTGTGGCAAAGGCCGTTTTGTGTTGATCTTCGGGGGCAATGGCTACTTGGTTGTAACCTGAAAATCCATCAAGGAAGCTATAAACTTCCTTGCCTGCAACACGCTCCAATAGATGTTCGGTGATTGGAAGTGGATAACTATCTCTGATCGTAGCGGCATTAAATCTTTTAAGGTTAACGCACACTCGCAATTTCCCATTCTTCTTGGGCACCACTACAATGGGGGACACCCATTCAGTGTGCTCAATCTCATAGATGAATCCAGCTTCAATCAGCCTGTCAATTTCCTCCTTTATTTTGGCTGCATAATTGTCATTATATGTGTAGGGCTTTTGTTTGGTGGGCTTGGCATCAGCGGTCATCGGAATCGTATGAGAGCAAATCTTTGGATCTACTCCTTTCAAGTCTCTATAGTGCCATGCGAACACATCCCTATATTCCCTTAATAGAGCTACAAGCTCTGCTTCTTCTTTTGCACTTAGGTCATCTCCTATGTACGTACATCGTTCTTCGTTCCCTTCAATGGTCACTACAATTTTTTTGGTTTTTTTTTTTAGTGTCATATGCTTCTCCTATAATGGCCTCTCTCTTAGGCATCCGTACCAAAATTTTTCGGTCTTCCACTTCATATTTCTTGAAATTTTCTGGTACTTCAAACAATGATTCTTCCTCTTCTTGTTTCATTGCTTTTCTTTTCTTTTTCTTTTGACCTCCTTCACTTCATTCCTTTGAATTTATCGTTTTAATACTTGTGAGGGGTTCTTCTTCTTTTTGGGTTAACACTCCTTTGTCTTCTAAATAGTGTTCCTATGAGTCAAAGTAAGTATCCATCACAATGGATTCTAGATCATCTTCATTCTCTTTTTCTTCTATGAACTCACTAGGATCACACTCTTCCAACAGGGGCTGACACATGAACACTGAAATATCATAACCCTCCTCATCACAATGAGGTGTCCATTGTTCTTCATTGACTGCAATGTCCATGGTAGCTAAGATTTCTGCCCAACCATGAGGCTCAAATTCCTCATTTGGAAATATCATCGGTGTATAGGCTGGGTCTTTTATTGGTCTATCTCCTGGGGAAGTTCCTTCTTCTCTTGCTTTTAGACGCTTTTCCTCTTCCTCCACGACCTTGCACATCCACAAGTGAGTATCTTCATGTAGCCAGGATGGATCAGGTGAACTTCCAGAATGCAGAGAGATTGAATCTTCTTTTGCTTTGTGGATAGGATTCCACTGTAGGGGTGGTACATCTTTGAAGGTGTAATCCTTCAGATTGACCTTGGTGGTGACCCCTAAGTGCTGTAAGTACAAGGAATCGGTTCCCCAATCCTGTACTATTTGCAATTGTCATAGGAAGGGTCTTCCTAGGATCATCTCGTAGACATTATTTTTTTCAAAGTCACATATAGCAAATGTATATTCAAACTCTACACCACAAGTGGTTAGAGTTATCCCTTCGAGCAATCCTAGAGGTCTTTCAAAATGACCATCTGCCATTTGAAGCTTCATTCTTGTTGGTCTTAATGTGGGTTTGCCCCATCGCTTCCACAAGGAGGTGGTCGCAATAGCAACACCACCACCCGAATCTACAATTGCTTTGGTTGTGAAACCTTGATAGGTGATCGGAAGATAAGTGTTACCTTCTTCACCTTCGCTCATGTCTCCTATCTTGTCGAGAGGTATCTCTGGAACTTTTAGCTTAGAGCCTACTTTTGGCATATTGGATTCAAGTTCTGGAACCTGATCCTTCACATGATTCCAGAGCTCAGGTTTTGCTTTGAGCAGCTCTTCCACAGTGAGATGACATTGAACCTTAGTGTTCTTCACAACATCACTGTTTCTTGGAATCACTGAGTCTTCATTTCTTACCAATATTGTGGGAGCTCTGATCTTGAGAGATTCAGATTCCCATGGGCCTGTGAAATGAGGCAACTCTTGTAAAGAATTAGATTCAAAATCTAATCTCTCATCCTCTTGTTGCTCTGTTTGATCTCCATAGATAGACGGGATGTCTTGGGGAAATTGATCATGAAGATCATCAATCTCAGGAATAGGAGGGGAGTTACCCTTCTCCTTGGCCCATTTCTCTTCTTGTATTTCTTGCAAGAACTCTTGAGAGTACTGTTGAATTGAAGGAGGTATTCTAGCATCCGTGGAATTAGGAACATAAGCTCCCATTGGTGGTGAGCTTCCTCTCTCAATAACTGGTTGAGCCTGTGGAGGTAAAGAAACTTGTGGTTTGTTTACCAACTGCTCTAATCTTTCTAGTAAGCCCTGGAAATGCAAATCCGGTTTGACAGAGTTTGTCTGATTGAACTTTTGACTAGTCTCAAGTATAGCTTGAGCTTGTTCTACCATTTTCATGCACATTTTCATCCGTTCAATCTCTAAATCTGCTCTCGGGTAACTCTTGTCCAAGTTTGCAGTTGTTGGCCCTTCTTGAAGACGAGCCTGGTAGGCCTTGAACATCATGTCCAAGCCTTCTGGGGTTGGATCTGCAAGAACAGACCCTGGTTGTGGGTTATTTACAATGGGTGGTGGGGTGGAATGAGGTGGAGTGGATGGAGCTTCGGTATGTGAGGGGCTTTGAGATGCAATGTCTTCTATTTTTGTTTTGGTATCCCTTAGGCTTTCTTCTAGCTCGGATAGCTTTTTGTTCCACTTGCGATTAGCCTTCTCTCTGGTATCCTTCCATGTTCTTGGTTTCCTCTTACTAGGCTCTCCTGACTCACTTGACTCCGATTGCTTAGATGGTTTTGCTTGTTGTGCAGCCTGCGCCCTAGTAACTGCCTGTACAGGAGCCACATTACTACTACTTGAACTTGAATCTGCCACTAAGCCTACCACATTGATGGGTGTCACCTTGGGTGCACTAGAGGGGTTTCTCGAACACTCTCTAAGAAGATGTTCCTGGCCACACTCAGGACAAAAGCCTTGTATTGTAATGTTTTGCCCTTGTCCCAGAGCTGGTTGGTGGGGGCATTCACGAATGAAATGGTCGCCCTGACATCTAAAGCATGGTCCTCTAGGGGCTTGTGGTCTTACTTGTCTCAATTGGGGCCTATGATTTGGATTCGTATACATGACATTGGAGTATTCTGGCTCCCAATTTTGTTCCATAGGTGGTGTCTCATATTGATACTGAGAAGTTTCACTTTGCTCAGGTGACTCTATGTAATAAGCATGTGGACTATCTTCATGGAAGTAGTTTGAACCATGAGCATGAGAGTCATTTTCTGGTATCAATGGGGTTAGCGGTACCAATGCTCTATTAGGGTTCTCCTCCGCCATTGTATACTTAACTGGGATCACATTGGCAGGAGCTGGCGGTTGGTTTCCTAGGACTGGTTGTGGCCTATATGGTGCCTGATATTGCTGCTGGTATTGAGGTTGATATTGTCGTGGCCTATAATATGGTTGTTGGTACTGATTCTGATACCTACCCTACTAGTAAGGTTGCTGATAATTTTGTCTAACAGCCTGCCTGTTATAGGGACAATCTTGGGTCGTATGATTTGTATATTTCCTCTCAATGGTGCAATATAGAGCATTAGGGTTTCCTTGGGGTTGAGTCATCAACGGGCAAACATTAGCCATGTGATCTCCTCCACATGTATAACATCGCTTCACTGAAGTGACCCTTGCCATTTGTCTATTTTGAACTCCTAGCTTTTTGGCCACTTGCTCAGCTATCTCATCTATCTCAGTGGAGGTTCTAGAGGTATGACTTGTAGAACTATCAGAGTCCTTATAGAGTTTGGATAGTCCTAACTCCTCACCCAAGTTGTCTTCTATGTCAATGCATATCCGTACACACTCTTCTATGGATCTAGGCTCTTTCAAGTATACATATGACCTTAATTTTGTGCTCAATAGGCCATCTAAAAACAGTGCGACCTGTTTGGCTGATGTGGGTAATTCTGGTACAGGGCATCTTTCCAAGTACTGTCTAAACCTTCTTCCTGCGAGTCGCACTGTTTCTTGGGTTGTCTGCTTGAAGCTGTGGATCAAGGATGATGTGTTATGCCTGATACCGCTTTTGGAAAATTCCACAATGAATTCTTCTAGCAGCTGACCTATCTCTCTATAGTTGCGACTGTTTAGAGGTTGAAACCAAGCTAAGGCAGTACCCTTAAGAGTCAAACCAAATGCCTCAAACTGGGTGAATAAGTCTTCAACCTGTTCAGCTCTTAGCACTTGTTTGAACTGCACCACATGATCATAAGGATCTCCAAATCCATCAAAGTAGTTCTTCATTGTCTTAACCACTTGAGAGGGTCTAAGGGTTCTTGAGTGCTCTCGTGGTCTAGGCAATGGGAAATCATGATCATCTCTTTGATGCCTATAAACTCTATGTCTCTCCCTTTCAGGTCTTTCCGTTCCATATCCTGATCTGTCTCTGCCTACAGTGTCTGCAAAGCTTACCTCCGGTCTCTCTCTAGTTCTTTCCCTGTGGGTTTCATGACCCTTGGATGATCCGGCTCCTTGGAGACCCTGGGAAACATTAGATCTTGGTGGAGGGAAAATTGATTCACCTTGCCAAGTGTAAGCATGTCTGTCATGATCTGATACCAAGAATAATTTTTGAGATGTGTGATCTAGATAGACAACTTTCCCTGGTGTCTCTGGATCCTTGAATTCATAGATGGTGACTACTGGGCTGGGTTGATCTGGCCTAAATCTCCAAAAGGCTTCCTCCGTTTCTCTATTCACGAATAGTTCTATGCTTTTATTATCTTGAGGAATCCATTCTGGAGTGAGCACTCTGGTTAAGACTGACTTACCTCTAGGGGTCTTGGGTTCTCCTCCTAGGTCTCCTTGCTCTAGGTCTCCTATCTCATTCTCAGGAATGATATTTCCAAACTCATCTGTCCTATCTTGTAAGTTGGTAACCACATACATGGTTCCTTCCTTATCAATGTAAGCACCCTCTTCAAACTTGACCACTGGGTGTTCAAGTCCAAAGGGTTGGTCAGGATTCTTGAGTTGAACCACTGATCGTCTTAGACCATCCTCATAGATGCGAGCACCTAATTGGTTGGTCCTGATATACTCCAATTGGGTCTATAAATAGGTAGTGCCTGAGCTACGTGTGGGTCTTTCCATGCTAAAAGACATTTCTGAGTCACTGGTTTCTGAACTTCGTGTGTAAGGATAACCACTAAGCTGTTGAGCCCAAGACTTGGCTGTATGGTTGACACTAGCCTCAGATGACCTAATGCTTTGTCTATCCTTGCCTAAGTGTCTGCCAGATCTCAGGTTCATAAGCCTTGGCTTCTAGTCCCAAAGTTCTCATATATTGCTCAAAATCCTTTGGAACTCCTTGGTTTTCTAGTTTCCTTGAGGGTCAACTTCAAAATACCCTATCTAATAATCCTGGTATTAATTTTACCGTAACCAGTCGATGTTTTTGTTGTACTCCCCACGAGCTTTCCAACAAAACCAAAATCACAGCAAACGGATTTCGTATGAGAAAGTTATGCCAGTTCAGGGTTTTGGGGTTTAAAATAGGGACACATGATCTCTCTGGGAACTCAGAACAGGCGATACGATACCAGATTTTCCACGATACGATACCTTTGTCTTACACGATACCCCTTCAGGCGATACCATGTAGACGATACGATACGACCAAGGCGATACCAATTTCCACGATACGATACTGCTCTCTTAGACGATACGATATTGAAAGTGGTCACGATACGATATCTCTAATTTGCACGATACGATACCACTTAACCTCGCGATACGATACCTGTAATGACACGATATGATACTGAGTTCTTGAGCGATACGATACCACGGGATTGGACGATACGATACCTTTGAGGCGATACGATACCAACTTGGCCGACGATATGATACTGAAATTGGAGGCCATACGATACCAAGACTAACACGATACGATACCAGGTGGACCACGATACGATACCACCGGGGCGACCGTGATGGCGATACCAACACTTGACAATACGATACCAAAATTTAGACGATCGCGATACCAACTTGGCCGACGATACGATACTGCACGATCGACGATACGATACCAAGACTGGCACGATACGATACCAGGTGGACCACGATACGATACCACCGGGGCGACCGTGATCGCGATACCAGCACTTGACGATACGATACCAAAATGGTATCGCGCTACCTCAAGTGGGCGTGCACGATACGATACCTCGACAAGTATCGCAATACTCGGGAATTTTGATATCGCGATACCAAAACTCAACCGGACACGATACTTGGAGATTTTTAAGCCCAAATTCAAAAATTTTTGCAGATATGTGTACCTTCTGCCCTCCTTGTCACTCCTATCAGCCTGTACGTGCAAAAATCTATCTCCAAACTGGGGATACCTCCTACACGATACCAAACGCAGGTCGCTTCAGCCCGCGCGATACTGAATCAAATTTTTGGAGTTTTGAGAGGTTTTCCAAGAATGTTTCTTCAGTGTTTCTACTCTGAACAGCCTCCGCACTTGTTCCTCATAGCCACAAGTGAGGTGAAGATATAGGCGAAAATGGAGAAAATCAGAGAATATGAAGAGGGAAGAAGATGATGATGAAGGTGAAGATGAAGAAGAAGAAAAAACTCAGAAACTAAACTGAAAATGGTAATTTTTTACCTTCCAACGTCTCTTTTCTACGTCTTACCGTCACACGCTCGTCCTCCAAGCTCTCTCCCCGGCAACGGCGCCAAATTTGGTGTCACTCTAGCACAATGGTGAGTACCAACGTGAGGAGATACACCTCATAAATGTCAATCCGTGGAGACGTGAGGACCGGTATGAAGACCGTGAGCAAGTGATGGCACAAGTGCGTGAGTGAAAGCACACAAGCATGCACACACATACACACACACGCGCACAAAGTAAGAGCAAGGAGTGGAACAATGGAAGATCTTTGATTATACAAGAGCTCTCTTACAAAGCTGAAATCTACAACAAGCTAACATAAAAAATGAGCTCTCCAGCCCTTTTTATAGTTTTTGAGTGGTTTTGGCCCTGTCCAGACCTAGTGTCCGGCCTAGTTAAAAAATAGGTTCCAGGGCTTATTTGGGGGCTCAAACGGAGTCTAAAAATTATGAAACTCGGTAGGATGGTAGTTCTAATACTCCTCAAGCTCGAGGACTCCTCGGCTTGAACAAAATGGAGTTACAAAAATGGAAAATGGTATTTACAATGGTTTTTAGTGATAATAATCACTATTTTTATAGGGATTTCATCTGAAAATTTGACAGGTGCTTCTTGGAGCTCCCTACTAGCTCCTTCTTCTTGTGTGTCCACTTCCTTGATGCGCTTCCATGCTTTGTCCTTGACCTTGAGCTTCAACACAAGCTCAGGGAATTGATTTGCTACGTGCTTCCACAATTCTGGTTTTACCTTTAACAACTCCTCTAGGGTGAGATTACACTGAACTTTAGTGTTCTTGATCACTTCCGTGTTCCTTGGGATTACTGATTCTTCATTCCTCACTATTATCGTGGGTGCTCTCATACTTATAGACTTTGCTTCCCAAGGTCCTGTGAACTGAGGTAATTCATGCAAAGAATTGGATTCAAAACCCATGTGTTCACTCAGTTGCTCTTCCTCTACATCATCGTAAATAGAGGGAATATCTTGGGGAAATTGCTCTTGCAAGTCGTTTATTTCTTGAATAGGAGGATGAGTTCCTTGTTCTTTTCTCCACTTTTCTTCTTGGATTTCTCTCAAAAATTCATGTGAGTACCTGTGTATGGAAGACAAGTTGTCTTGACTTTCTGTGTTTGGCACTTGAGATAGGGATGGTGCAGTCCTTTCCTGTGTCACTAGGACACTAAGATTTCTATGCTGATCCTTTTTCTCTTTGCTTTCTATCAAGTATTCTAGCCTCTCCATTAGTCCTTGAAAGTGTAGTTTAGGTTTTGCCATGTTATTCCAATTAAGATATCTCGAGGCTTTGAACAAAGCTTGTGCTAATTCTACCATCTTCATGCAAAGTTTAGTCCTCTCTATTTCTAAGTCTGCTCGAGGGTAGTTCTTACTCATTTCAGCTACTTGAGGTCCTTCTTTTATCCTAGCTTGATATGCACGAAACATCATGTCTAGGTTTTCAGGTATAGGTTCTGCTAAAACTGATCCTGATTTCTGAGCTGGATTTTCTTGATTCAATTCTTGTGAAGTCAACTATAGGATTTTGGCTCTCGACTCTTTAGACTTCCTTCTAACTCTGTTATCCTTTTACTCCACTTTCTCTTGATTCTTTCTCTAGAATCTCTCTAAGATTTCGTCTTTTTACTGCTAGATTCTGCAACTTCACTACTTTTGGCTACTTTCTCCTGATTAAGCTGTTGGTTCTGTAAGAGCGCCTGGGCTCTTGTTATAGCTTGGATAGGCACGTATGTAGGGTTAGATCCATCTGCATTGTTTACAATACCTATCACGTTGATTGGTGTCACATTTGAAGCATTCACAGGGTTCTTAGGACAATCTTTGATTATGTGCTCTTTGCCAAAATCGGCACAAAAACCTTGTATGTTATAGTACTGTGACTGTCCTGATATCGGAGGATGTGGACAATCCTTTATGAAATGATCTCCTTGGTGATGGAGAGTGTTAATCTCCAAAAGAAAAAGTTGTACTTGAACTTAGAACTCCTCTATATCAAGAACAACTTCAGACTCCACTTAATTTTAGAAAACAATCACCAAATTATCAGAATTTTGGCTAACTATTGAAAACTGAAATTTCTGGAAAGTCTGCTTCAGATTAATCACTCATTGACTAATCAATCCTGTAAAGTTTTTTATAAAACTTTGCATAATACTTTGACTTGAGGTTGCGCAACTTTTCCCAGTTAAATTGCTCAAAATGATTGAGTACACACTGAGAAATGTGTGAAACACTTTACCTATGTCTGAAACAGCTTCTTTGCAATGGCGACTTTGACACCTGCAACTTCTTAACACTAGTTCTCCCAAAGTAAATCCCGTTTGATCAAGATCTTTTAGCCATAGATGGCTTACCTTCCAACTTAGATTTTGAGCCCTCACTTGTGTAAAACTTTACACTGTGGACTGAGCAATGATCATTTCTCTGAACATTAAATCTACGCCAGTTTTGACGACTCTCAGAACATTTTCACATATGAATGTTCCTAAACTAAATTCTCTCAGCCTGATTGCAATTAACCTCTCAAATTCTAGTCATAGATAGATTAGCTATTAACTTAGATTCGTGCAAAAGGATTCCTCAAAAGATTAAACACAGAAGGAGAATGACAGAGAAGATCGACGCGCCATTTCTGAATTTTCCACTTATCTATTTCCTTCATACATCTGATGGCTGATTTGTACAATGTACATCTTCTAACTCATCTCAACTTTCTTCTCTATGTCTCTCTTCTACATGTCCCGACTCTTTCAAACTATTTATAGGCAAATATATACAAACTTATGACTAATCATAAGTGTGAGTCAGCTATATCTGAACTAATGTACATATGTGTACATAGCTTTGAATTTCTGAGTATGTCCTTCCTTCAAACTTCTGAATTTGTTATCTTCTTAATCTCTTGACTTCATTTCTTCATAATCCTTCAATTGATGATTGACATGCACCAACACTTGGCACCTAAAGCATGGTCCTCTAGGGCCCTGTGGTCTCTGTTGTCTTACTTGGGGCCGTGGGTTTGGGTTCATGTACATCACATTAGCGTATTCTGGCTCCCAACTAGGTTCCACTGGTGGACTATCATAATGATATGTCTCCATGTGTTCTGGTGACTCCGTGTAATAAGCGGGTGGACTATCTACATGAGTAGAGTCAAAACTGTTTGAGTTTGGGTCACTCTCTGTGATCAAAGGTGAAGAAGGCACTAAGGTCCTACTTAGGTTCTCTTCTGCAGCAGCGTATTTGACTGAGATGACATTCGCTGGTGGGGGTGGTTGCTGAGCTAAGACAGGTTGAGGTCTCTGCTGAGCCTGATATGGGTAATTTTGAGGAGGCCTATAGTAATAAGGCTGAGCATTGTATTGGCCTTGATACCTACCTAGCTGTGCATATGCTTGCGGGTAGTTCTGTCTCACTGCCTGTTTGTTGTATGGGCAGTCCTGAGCCGTATGATTCGTGTATCTTCTCTCAATTGTGCAGTACTGGCCACTAGGGTGGGCTTGCGGTTGTGTTGCATTGGGGCACACATTAGCCATATGATCACCACCATAGGTGTAACAACGCTTGTTTGTTGTTACCCTAGGCATCTGTTTACTAGAAACTCCTAGTTTCTGGGCCACTTTTTCTGCTATATCCTCTATTGAGCTAGACAATTTCGTGGATGCTAGAGAAGAACAGTCCGAGTCCTTGTAGACCTTTGAGAGTTCCAACTCGTCTCCTAAGTTGTCCTCAATGTCTATGCATATTCTCACACACTGCTCTAGCGTTCTGGGTTCTTTCAAGTATACATAGGAGCGTAGTTTAGAGCTCAACAAGCCGTCTAGAAACAATGACACTTGTTTGGCTTGTGAGGGTAACTCTTGCATTGGACATCTTTCAACATATTGTCTAAACCTACGTCCTGCGAGTCTAACTGTTTCTTGAGGGGTCTGTTTGAAGCTATGAATCAGCGAAGACGTGTCATGTCTAATCCCACTTTTAGAGAATTCAGTGATGAATGACTCTAAAAAGTGATGGATGTCTCTAAATTGCCTTTGTTGCAATGGTTGGAACCAAGTTAAAGCAGTATTCTTTAACATTAGTCAAAATGTGTTGTACTGCGTGAACATGTCTTCGACTTGTTCTGCTCTTAGTACTTGTTTAAATTCCGCAACATGGTCATAGGGATCTCCTGTCCCATCAAAAAAATTTTTCATGGATTTTACTAAGTGAGTGGGTCTCAATATTCTTGCGTGTTCACGTGGTCTAGGTAGAGGAAAATCATCTCTACCACCTAGTATTCCATGTTCCCTTTGTCTATCAGCTCTATTAGTGTCCGTGGTTGTTCTATCTCTCCCTATGGGGTGATTGAAGCTTACTTCTGGTCTCTCTTTATTTTTCTCTCTTTGATTACCATGGGCTGAGGATGTTCCTGCCCCTTGTTGGCTCGCATTTACGTTTGCTCGAGATGGAGGGAATACTAAATCACCTCTCCATGTGTATGTGTTTCTAGCGTGGTCAGGCACCACAAAGACTCTTTCTGAAGTCTCATCCAGGTATACAACCTTTCCAGGTGTATCGGGGTCCTTGAACTCGTAGATTATAATGGAGCCTACCTCGCTAGGTTGTTCCGTTCTGTATCTCCAAAAAGCTTCATCAGTTTCTTTATTTACAAATAGCTCTATACTTCTGTTGTCCTGAGGGGTCCAATCAGGAACTAGTACTCGCGTCAGTACAGATTTCCCTCTGGGTGTTCTAGGTTCTTCTAATGATTCTTTTCCTTGAGATTTTGCTTCTGTTTCCCACTAAATTACGCCAAACTCATTGGTATTGTTTGGCTGCGTACTTAAGATATACCTCGTTCCTTCCTTGTCTATGTATGCGTCTCTCTCGAATTTCACCACTGGACGTTCCAAGCCAATGGGTTGATCGGGGTTGTGCATTTGCACTAC
Source organism: Ceratopteris richardii (assembly GCA_020310875.1). Lineage (NCBI taxonomy): Eukaryota > Viridiplantae > Streptophyta > Polypodiopsida > Polypodiales > Pteridaceae > Ceratopteris > Ceratopteris richardii. The sequence goes on along the minus strand of CM035418.1, from coordinate 124,960,985 downwards.
TTGTCTTTGCAAACCATCCTCATAGATGCGAGCACCTAAGCGGTTGGTTCGAAGAAACTCCAATTGAGTCCTATAGGGTCCTTCAGGTCTTTCTAAATATGCAACATTTGACCCTCCTTCTAGTATTTCTGTGCTAAATGCCATTTCTGATTCACTAGTATCTGAGCTCTCGTAGGGATAACTAGTGTTCAATTGTTGAGCCCACGATCATGCAGTAGTTCTTACACTTGCCTCTGATGATCTAAGGCTTCGTCGGTCTGACTTATCTACGTGTTTGCCCGATCTAAGGTTCATTAATTTTCTTCCTTGCACACTCAGTACACGCTCAGATCGTTAATTGTTCTTTGATCTTTACTTGATTCTTTTTAAGTTCCTTTAAATTCTTGTCTCAATGTATGCGTCAGGAATTCGACTTTCCGTGGTACTTTTGAGTTCTCGTTCCGTCAGACTTATGTTCTTTCCTTTAGGTTTTTGTATCACACGCCTTTACTTTAGTCTTGAACTTGATAAATTTAATTCTCTTGAACTTGAGGCGTTCCTATCGTCGTTAATCCACAATGCTAACGTTTATCCTAAGCAAAAAATTGACTGAGGGGGTTGAGTAATCTTCCAACCTCGAGTCAGCTTTTCTGGTTGCTCTGATGCCCAAGAAGCCGTGCTTCCCAAGCTTTATGCCCTTCAGTGCCTTGCCTTGAATGCCCTTGATTGCCTTTGCTAGACCTGGAAAAATCCAATATTAGACCAATTTCACAAATGGATGATTAAGCACTTGAGTATATACACTTTTAAAAGTCCTTTCCCTTTTGCCCAAAATTTTCTTCCAAAGCCCCCTTTCTTTCCTAGTCCCACAGATGGTCAACCTCAAATTAGCTTATCTAAAAATCAATGTATTCTTTACGAAAAAAACAGTTGAGGTCACGTAGTACTCGTCAAGAGCTTTCTAACGAGCTATAAAGCTAAAAAAACGGACTTCGGATGAGAAAGATATGAGCGTTCAGGCTCTCGGGGGTAAAAACTCACAAACAGGTTTTTCTTCAAATATGAGCTAAGGGGTCTCCTATGAATGCAATGATCCAAAAATTTTTCAAAAAATAGCCCCAAAATTGGTCGAAAAATCAAACCCTAAAATTTGCGTTTGGGTGAGCAATCGCGATGGTATGAGATGATCGCGATGGTCTGGGACCGTCGCGATGGTCTAGGCGAACCCTCGCGATGGCGTGTGCTCAAACTGTCGTGATGGTCTGAAGTGCATGGTCACGATGGTCTATATGTGAGCAATCGCGATGGTCGGGGTGAGGCGTCGCGATGGTCCGATTGAGTGAACAATCGCGATGGCGTCAGTCAACGGTCAACGTGAACAATCGCGATGGTCTGAAGTGAACCGTCGCGATGGTCACAGATGCGATAATGTGAGCCAATCGTGATGGTTCAAATTTTGAGCTGTCGCGATGGTGTAAGGGTCTCGTCGCGATGGCGTGGCTAGTGAGCAATCATGATGGTCTGGCTTGCCACGTGGCACTATCGAGGCGATGGCATGGGCCAATCACGATGGCGTGGGGTCGACGGGATCGTCGCGATGGTCAAGGACCGTCGTGATGGTCCGGCCGAGCCGTCGCGATGGCGTGAGCCAATCGCGATGGTGTGACACAATCGCAATGGTTTGAGCCAATCGCGATGGTCCACCAAAGTGTGAATTTTTGAAATGCATCTGTGGATTCGTGCATACGCTTGTGTCGCCTACCTCGTGGTGAACTCGCTTACGAAAAATACCGAACTTGGCAGACCATCGCGATGGTTTGACACCTACGGCAGATTCCTGACAGAAAGTGAATTTTTACCTTCTCCAAGCTTTCCTGAAGTAGTGGAGCTCTGTACCTGCAAGAAAACTCAAAAACACACAAGTACACACAAGCACAAAAACTCTCTCTCTCTCTTGCACATGCACAAATGAGGGGAAATGAGGAGAATGTGGATATGGTGAATTTTCTAATTTTTTTGGAGTTGGAAATGATGATGCGGTGATGAAGATGGAGTGTGGGGGAGGTGAAAAACACTAAAACTAACTAAAAACAACAACAAAAACAGAAATTTTTACCTTCCAACGCCACTTCTTGCTATACTCTTACCATCACACATTCGTCCTAGACTCGATCCCCGGCAACGGTGCCAAATTTGGTGTTGCTCTAGCACAATGGTGAGAACCACGTTAAGAAGCTCCACCTCTTTAATGTCAATCCGCGGAAGAGATAGGAGTGATATGAAGATCGTGAGTGTGAGATGAAGTGAGAGTGAAGGTGAGAAGCATAGAGATGCATACACACATACACACACACTACAAAGAGACAAGCAAGACACAATGGAAGGTCAGAAATCAACTCTATTACTCAAGAACACTCTTACAAGCTCAATATAGCTCTAAGCTCTTCTCTACTCACACAAGCTAACCTAAAAAATGAGCTCTCTAGCTCTTTTTATAGTTTCTAGACTAGTTTTGATCGGTTTCACATCTAGTGACCGGCATAGTTAAAAAATAGGTCCTAAGTGCTATTTGAAGGGGTAAACGGTGTCTAAAAAAAACCAAAACTGATATGCTTGTTCTACCTAAGCTCCTCAAGCTCAAGGACTCGTCGGCTTGCACAAAATGGAGCTATGGATTACAAAAAAGGGTTTTTCTATGTTACATATGTTACAATAGTGATAAAAATCACTGTTGGAGGTTTTTGAAAAGTATTTTAAAACATAATTCGTTTGAAAAAAGATCCGACTGACTCGCTGCTCTGCCTTTACATGCTTCCGCGTCTTCTGTGCCTCTGGCTACTGCCAACAGTAACCCTAATTGATCAAAACCTCTTTCCGTACTTAGCCTAAGCTAGGAATTGACAGAGGGTGTTGAGAATTTCCAACCTTAGTTTCTCTCCTTGGTTGCCCTTGTGTGCCCAGGAAGCGTATTCCGAAGCTTGCACTTACTCTTGCTTCGAGTACCCTTCGATGCTCTCAAAGGACCTGAAAAAGTCCCAAGTTAGCTCAAGACTTAATTTCAATTGACACAATAAACCCTGTACATTCATGCAATTCAGAGATCAAATTATTCTTTTGGCTTTATTGAAAACAATTCTAAAGATCCCTTAGTTTTTTTCTTTCCCCTGGGTATGGTCACTTCCAAATAGTATATCTAATAATCCTGATATTAATTTTTCCGTAACCAATGGAACTTTTGGTTGTACTCCCCACGAGCTTTCCAACAAAACAAAAATCACCGCAAACAGATTTCGTATGAGAAATTTATGACTGTTCAGGGTTCTAGGGTTAAAACAGGCTTGAAACAGGCTAACAGGCGAAGAGAACTTCTCGAAATACTTTGTGTAGTGGCCTCACAATGCTCTAACAAATTTCTAATGTTTCCCAAATAATACCCCAAAATAGACCAACTATCTTTGCCCTAAAAAATGGCCGAATTTGCCCGTCAATCGCGATCAAGTGGTCTGTCAATCACGATTGATATGTCAGTTGCGATCGATGTGTCGATCGCGATTGACAGGTCCGTCATGGCTGTCAGTCGCGATTGATGGGTCAATCACGATTGACATGTGGCCCAGAAATTCAGTCGATCGTGGTCAAATGGTCGTTGACTCCGTCGGTCACGATTGATGGGTCGATTGCGATTGACAGGTCCGTCGCGAGGGCTCTGTCGGTTGTGGTCAAACAATCGTTGACTTGGTCAATCGCGATTGACAGGTCCGTCGGGGCTGTCAGTCGCGATTGATGGGTCGATCGCGATTGATGGCTCGATCGTGATGGACACATGGCACGCGTAAATTCTGTCGATCGTGGTCAGTCGGTCCTTGACTCTATCGATCGCGATCGAGGTGTTGGTCGCGATTGACGAGTCCGTCGGCAGGTGTCCGTCGTCATTTGTCGATCGCGATTGACAGAAAACAAAGACATATTACAATTTCAAACACATATTTAGGATGCCTTAGGCCTACACATCATGGTGATGCACTTTGTTTTGCAAAAAAGTCAACTTTTCTGTCGGTCGCGATTGATAGAGGTCAATGCCTCGAGACCTGCACAGTCAGATTTTTTACCTGCTGGAGCTGGTGCAGGTGTTGGGGATGCTGATTCCTGTAGAAAATCTCAAAAAACAAAGAATAGCACAAACACATATATGCTCTCTCCCTCTCTCTCACAAGTGAAATGAGGGGAATGGTATGGGTAGGGTGATATGACCAAAAACTAAAATTTTTCGCGATGATGGAGATGGAGGTGGGAGATGGTGAGGATGATGATGGTGAAGAAAACAAAAGAAAATAGATAAAAGTAAAGAAATTACCTATGACTCCAACGCCTCAACTCCACGTCTTACCATCACACGCTCGTCCTCAAAGCTTGATCCCCAGCAACGGTGCCAAAATTTGGTGTAGCTCAGTGATGAGTAGCACCTCCTTTAATGTTAATTCGGGAAGACGTGAGGATGGTATGAAGACCTCGAACAAGTGATGGCACAAGTGCGTGAGTGAGAAGCACACTAACATGCACACACATACACACACACGCGTACACAAGGCAAGAACAAAGAGAGAGAAGCAATGGAGTCCTTTTAGATTACTCAAAAGTGCTCATTCAAGTTCAAATCTATTACCAGCTAACCTCAAAAATGAGCTTTCTAACTCTATTTATATCTTTTGACTAGCTTTTGGCCATATCTAGACCTAGTGTCCGGCCTAGTTAAAAATTAGGTTCTAGGGCCTATTTGAGGGCTCAAATTGATGGAGAGTGTTAATCTCCAAAAGAACAACCTACTCTTGTGATTAGAGCACCTCTATACCAAGAGTAAGTCAAAACCTTCACTAAATTAGAGGTCCAATCTCCAAATTATCAAAATTGAGAAAATCTGTGAAGAAGATAAAACACAGAAAAGTCTGCTGCACTATTTCCTCACATTGACTTATCAAATGTGTAAAGTTTTTGATGAAACTTTGTACGAATCATCTCCTAGAGATTGCGCATCACCTCCAAGTTGAATTACTTCAAAAGCTTCAGTATAACTTGAGAAATCAACTTCACAAGTTACCTATGTCCAAATCTGTACTTCTGAGAAGTCGATTTGATACCCCTAGCTTCTTAACTTTGGTTCTCACAATGTCGAACCCGTTTTACAAAATGCTTCTAGCCATAAGTAGCTTATCTTTCAACTTAAAGATTAAGCCCTCACTCATGCAAAACTTTAAACTGTGCTAGGAGAAATGATCAAAACATTAACTTCGAAATCTGCGCCTGTTTTAGGAACCTGTGAACACACTTCACATATGAATGTTCCTACACTTAATTCTCTAAGCCTGATTGCAATTAGAAGCTAAAACTTTGTATAGAGGTCAAGCACCTTCCAACTTAGACTTGTACAAAAGCATTTCATGATTGATCTACTGTAGAAGGAGAACACGCAGAAACATCGGGCGCAAGATTTTCAATTACTCAGAAAAGTTTACAACTGAGTGATGAGAGCTAACTCAACTAACTTTTCTCTATCTCATGACTTCTAACTTCCTCAATCTTGGCTTCTAACTCTTGTCACATATGCTCTCATACATGCCCCGACTTTTCTCAAAGTATTTATAGATAATTTGTACAAGATTCTTACTCAAACAAAGATCTAAGTCACCTATGACTATACTAATGTACATATGTGTACACTTCTCTTATGCTCTGAATATGTCTTTCTTCCAAGCTTCAATAGTTGATCCTTCCTTCACTCTTTAACCTTCCAAGCCTTCAATTGGTGATTGATCTGCACCAACAGCTCCCCCTCAATCATAAATTGAGGTCTTCACTATCTTCTTTATACCTGCCATGTCTTTGAACCTTTGTAACTTTGGTCCATCCAAGCCTTTTGTAAGCATATCAGCTATCTGATCTTTTGTTGAAGTATGGATTACTTCAATCTCTTTATCCATCACCTTCTCTCTTAGAAAGTGATACTGAATCTCAATGTGTTTGGTCCTGGCATGAAAAACAGGATTAGCAGCTAAATACAATGAACTCATGTTATCTCCATATATAATTGGTACCCCATGCATAATGTCAAGACTCTTCATCAAGGTCTTGAGCCAAATTACTTCTTTTGCTGCTTCAACCATGCTTTTATACTCAGCTTCTGTAGAAGACAAAGCAACTGTATGTTGCTTCTTAGAACACCATGAGATTAACTTATCTCCCACATAACACATGTATCCATAGGTTGATCTTCTATCATCTGGATTACCTGCCCAATCTGCATCACTATAAATTTTGATATTTGTATCTGAGGTAAACCCATAATACAAACCTTCATTGAGTGTACCCTTAATGTACCTCAATACCCTTTGTCCTGCAATCCAATGTTCTTTCCTTGGGCAATGCATGAATTGAGACAAAACTCCTACTGCATATGATAAATCAGGTCTAGTTAGAGTAGCATAGATAAGGCTACCAACCAAACTCTGATATTGTCTCATGTCCTTGAATTCTTCACCTCCATACTTACTCAATTTGTGATTCACCTCCATTGGTGTAGGTGCTACCCTGCAATCATCCATTTTAAACTTGATTAACAAGTTCTTCAAATACCTTTCTTGGGTCACAAATACTCCATGTTGAGTATATGTAATCTCCATGCCCAAGAAATATGACAAGTCTCCCAAGTCACTTATCTTGAACTCCTTTTCCATTTGCCTCTTGAGCCTTTGTATTCCTTCTTCATCTGTACCTGTAAGGATTATATCATCAACATATATGCACATGTATATGAAACCATTATCACTTGCTTTGATAAGCAAGCTACTATCTGCTTTAGACACCTGAAAACCAAGTTCTTTTAGGAACTTCACAAGTCTATAGTTCCATGCTCTTGGGGCCTACTTCAAGCCATACAAAGCTCTCTTGAGCTTACACACATGATCTGGATATTTTTTTATCTCTGAACCCTTGAGGTTGCTCCATGAATACATCATCTGAAATGTAACCATTCAAAAAAGCATTCTTCACATCAAGTTGACATAACTTCCAACCTTTACATGCAGCAATAGCAATGAGTGTCCTTATAGTTGTCATCTTTGCCACAGGACTATAGGTCTCATCATAATCAACACCATAAGTCTGAGCAAACCCTTTGACAACAAGTCTAGCTTTGTATCTAGACACACTTCCATCTGCAAACCTTTTTGTCTTGTAGACCCACTTGCATCCAATAATCTTCTGACTATTTGGTTTTGGAACCAAATCCCAAGTTTGATTCTCCAATAGTGCATCATATTCTTCCTGCATAGCTTTCTCCCATTTTTCCTTACCTTTTGCCTCTTCATATGTAGAAGGGTCTTCATCTGTATTCACCATATAAGCATAATCTTTTGTGGCTAGAAATGAAGTATCATAACTATACCTTGTAGGTTGCCACCTATTTCTTGTTGACCTTCTGAGTTCTCCACTCCTTGAGGTTTCTGGCTCTTCACATTCAGGATCAAATCTTGGTGTCTCTTCCACTTCATCCTGCACTTCATTATTCTCTTGCTCATCAAATATCTGAACTTTTGATTTACCTTTTCTTTGACTCACTTCTTCTTCATCACCTGTATTGATTTTGATTGTACCTGCATACCAAGTGCTTTTTTCATCAAATGTAACATCTTTAGAAACCATAAATTGTTTTGTTGATGGACTCCACAATCTATAGCCCATCTGCTTGTCATCATAGCCAATGAAAACATACTTTTCAGCTTTAGGCTCCAACTTATGCCTTAATTGTGATGGCACATATGCATATGCCACACATCCAAAAACTCTGCAATGATCCAAGGTAGGTCTTTTACCCCACCAAGCCTCATATGGTGTCATACCCTGCAAGGCTTTACATGGTAACCTATTGACCAAATAAGTGGCTGTATTTACAGCCTCAGCCCACAAATAATTAGGGCAATTTTTCTCCTTCATCATGGATCTTTCAAACTCAACAAGAGTTCTATTTCTCCTTTCTGCAACACCATTTTGTTGAGGAGAGTACCTGCAAGTAACTTCTCTTTTTATACGTGCATTCCATAAGTAATCACTGAACTCATTTGAGAAATACTCTCCCCCTCCATCTGACCTTAGTCTTTTCAACTTATGACCTGTAATTCTTTCTGCATATGCATGATAGTGTTTAAATGTATTAAACACTTCTGACTTATCTTTAATCACATAGATAGTGATCCATCTAGTAGCATCATCAACATAAATCACATAATACCTTGATCCATTTATACTGAAATCTTTTGATGGTCCCCACACATCTGTGTGTACCAACTCAAGCTTCTCTGAGTGCATAAAACCATGCTTGGAGTAAGAGTTCTTATGAGCCTTACCTAATTGACATGCCTCACATTTGTATGTCATATGTTGACCTGCAACATTAGGCAATCCAAGCACTGAACCATTGTTAACCATATCTTTAATACCTCTTTCATTGAAATGTCCAAGCCTCTTGTGCCAAAGATCTAACTCAGAGATCTTATGTCCTCCATATGTGAACATAACATGACCAATATTGCCTTGAATCTTCAATGTAAATAATCTTCCTTCCTTTTTCCCTGAAACAATCTGTTTATACCCTTGGCTAGGGTCTTCCACATATACTCCATCATTAGTGAACCTTACTTCATATCCCTTTTCAACAATTTGTCCTACACTTATCAAATTCTTAGGGATTGTAGGAACATACAAGACCTTACTCAATAATGTGCTTCCATCCTTGGCCTTCACTGATCCAATTGACTTCACATTATGCTTTGTGTTGTCACCTGTTTGAACAACATGATTAAAAACTTTACTCTCCAAATCAGTCATCAAAGATATGTTACCACTCAGGTGATTGCTACATCCTGAGTCAATGTAGAAGACTCTTTGATCTTCATTCTGCCTTTCACAAGTTGCATTCATTATCAATGTTGAATCTTCCTTTTGATCTGAAGCATAATTGTAGTAGGTGTTGTTGTATTGTTGACTTTGGAATCCTCTACCTGCATTTCTTCCAAAGTAATTCCTTCCACCTCTACCTCTATAATTACCTCTTTGATTTCTGCCACCTCTTCCTCTTGAATTATAATTTTGATTGTATCCACCATTATTCTGATTATTATGCCAACAATCATTAGCTAAGTGATTTGTCTTACCACAAATCCAGCAAGCTTTGCCTCCATCTTTGTTGTTCCTGCCTCTTCCTCTACCTTTGCCACCTCCTCTTCCTCTTAGGAAGTTGGCTTGAGTAGTTGTTCCTTCATCTTCACCTGCTTGTTGTTTTCCTTTGCTATTCTTCTTCTTGTCCTTTGAGTACATTGCATGACGTGCACTCTTGTCACCATCTCCTTTAACATCCTGCTCAAATGTTAGCATATGACCTAACAATTGATTTAAATCAGGAGTGAAATGGTCAAGTGATAACTCTGTAGACAAAATGAATGGCTTCCATTTGTCATCACCTCTCAAACCTGTAAGGATTTGCCTTACCAATTTATCCTCCTCAATGTCCTCATCAACAGCTTCTAAAGCATCTGCAATATCTTTCATCCTTGTTACATAGTCTGAGATGGATTGAGAGGCCTTCTTCTTGAAGGTAGTAAACTCTGCCCATAAGGATGCCTTCCTTGACTTTGTAGTGTTCTGGAAATGCTCCTCCAAAGCATTCCATATATCAGTTGCACTTTCAAGACCTCTAATATGAGGTAACAAGTAATCATTGACTCCCATATAGATAATGCTCCTAGCTTGAGCATCTTTCTTCATCCAACTTTTCAGATCTGCTAACTCTTCCCTAGTTGGAACACTAGGATCTCTGAACTGTGGCTTCTCTTCTTCTCCTGTGATATAAGCAATTAAATCTTTGCTCATAAGATGAGCTTCCATCCTCATTGACCATGCAGGATAGTTTTCCCTATCCAATTTCTCTATCTGTAGAGAATCTCCCATCTTGTGTCCACCTGTGTATTGAAATCTTCAAGCTTTACAAACAATGTATGTACCTTTACTTCGAATTAGACTCCTTTTGCCTTTCTTGATGTCGAGTAGACTTCTCCTCAGCCTTTTGACTCCAAGCTTTCACTTCTTAGTTCTTCAAATGTTGAACTTCTTGAATCTGCAACAGTCGGGACCTTCCTTTCCTTGATTTTGATGTCTCCTGCTCTGATACCACTGATGGAGAGTGTTAATCTCCAAAAGAACAACCTACTCTTGTGATTAGAGCACCTCTATACCAAGAGTAAGTCAAGACCTTCACTAAATTAGAGGTCCAATCTCCAAATTATCAAAATTGAGAAAATCTGTGAAGAAGATAAAACACAGAAAAGTCTGCTGCACTATTTCCTCACATTGACCTATCAAATGTGTAAAGTTTTTGATGAAACTTTGTACGAATCATCTCCTAGAGATTGCGCATCACCTCCAAGTTGAATTACTTCAAAAGCTTCAGTATAACTTGAGAAATCAACTTCACAAGTTACCTATGTCCAAATCTGTACTTCTGAGAAGTCGATTTGATACCCCTAGCTTCTTAACTTTGGTTCTCACAATGTCGAACCCGTTTTACAAAATGCTTCTAGCCATAAGTAGCTTATCTTTCAACTTAAAGATTAAGCCCTCACTCATGCAAAACTTTAAACTGTGCTAGGAGAAATGATCAAAACATTAACTTCGAAATCTGCGCCTGTTTTAGGAACCTGTGAACACACTTCACATATGAATGTTCCTACACTTAATTCTCTAAGCCTGATTGCAATTAGAAGCTAAAACTTTGTATAGAGGTCAAGCACCTTCCAACTTAGACTTGTACAAAAGCATTTCATGATTGATCTACTGTAGAAGGAGAACACGCAGAAACATCGGGCGCAAGATTTTCAATTACTCAGAAAAGTTTACAACTGAGTGATGAGAGCTAACTCAACTAACTTTTCTCTATCTCATGACTTCTAACTTCCTCAATCTTGGCTTCTAACTCTTGTCACATATGCTCTCATACATGCCCCGACTTTTCTCAAAGTATTTATAGATAATTTGTACAAGATTCTTACTCAAACAAAGATCTAAGTCGCCTGTGACTATACTAATGTACATATGTGTACACTTCTCTTATGCTCTGAATATGTCTTTCTTCCAAGCTTCAATAGTTGATCCTTCCTTCACTCTTTAACCTTCCAAGCCTTCAATTGGTGATTGATCTGCACCAACACAAATGAAGTCTAAAAATCATGAAAATTGGTACGATGATACTTCTAATACTCCTCAAACTCGAGGACTCCTCGGCTTGCACAAAATGGAGTTACAAAAAGGTGAAATGGTATTTATAATGATTTTTAGTGATGAGAATCACTTTTATGAAGATGTTGTTTTGGAAAAATTTGAATGGACTACTTGCCAGATCTTTGTTGAATACTTAGTCTGCTTGTGCCTTCTCTCCACTCTGGCTCCCTTCTTTGGCTTCCTTGTCTTGTGAGTCCTTGGGTGCTTTGACTGCTGCCAACATGGTGGTTTACCTTTAGGTGGTAATGCACAAGCCTTGAGGTCACTAGGCAAGGGTGAGAGCTCAGTTTGCACGATACCAACTCGGCAATACCAGTCACTATGCTCAGACAATACCATAATGAAGCAAATGTCAAATGAACTTCAAATTTTTGGTTTTTATACTTTTTGGTGACTGAAGCCTAACTACACTAATTTGGCAAATTTTTTGGGATTTTTCTTGGTGATCTTGGCTTACTCTTACTCCACTTCTCTTGTCCTAACCTAACCCTAACACTTTCTTCTCTCCCTCTCTACTAACCCTAAACCTAAAAACTCATTACACACACCTCCAGGATGTGAAGTAACAAGTACTGAAGTGGTTGACTACTTGCCACTGAACGAATTTCATCACTCTCGAGTTATAACCATCACAAAGGCACCTTGGTTGAGTTGTTCCCCGGCAACAACACCAAAAACGTGTGTACCTAAGTCAAAAGTCTTAGGGACTTGTGCCAAAGAGACTAAATCTCATTTGCCACACAAGTGCGTATAGTGGGAAATTGACACACACTTATTTGTCAATCCGACGAACCGACCTAACCAAGTGTATGAGGACTTGTGCTCACGTTATGGAAAATGAAGTGGTTCAGCTCACATGCATGAGAAAAGACTAACCTACCTCTCCAACTCACTTAATTACTGAAAGTGTCTGTCGTGATACCACTTACAATAGTTTTTACTAAATCAAGGATTTCTCCCAGCTCCAAACTCCGAATATGGCCAATAGCATGTTCATTTTGAAGCTTTTGATGAGACATATCTATTGGAGGTTGCTTCACTCAATTTTGAAAACCGTGCTTCAAGTTATGACCAAAACAGTGAATGGCAGGAAGCACACACATGCACTCCACAACTCGTACTAGCTCACACACACACACACTACAATAGCTCAAAAATAGTGGGGAGGGGTAGACAACAGTCTTACACACACATTCCAAGCATTACACACACATACAAGATTAAAGAGAAGGTAGAAATCTGCAGGAAAGAAGCAAATTCGAAATTCTCAAGCTCTTCTTCTTCACAATGGCAAAAAGTCTCTACAAAGAGTCACAAAGTGACTTATATACATGTGCCCTAAAAATGGTTCTTTCACACAAGTGACCGGCACTTTATTCATTAATTTCTATTCTCCTACTATTTTACAAGAAATATATTACAATGATTTGGGATTATGCATCTAGAGGACTCCTCTAGTGCATTTACATGGCTTGAGGGAATTTCCTAAGACTTTGAAGAAGAAAAATATGCCCATCAATTTGAAAATTTTGGGGCTCCTCTTTCGTGCCTCTTTACTCTGCAACACTCTCCCCCTCTTTGTCTCTGTCGTCCCTTGACAGGCTTTTGCTTCTCCTTTGTAGCTCGTCTAAGAGTTTTGAATACACGCACCCAGTGGTCGAAGAAGCAACAAGGACTGTCAGACAATTGGTTATCTTATCCGAGGTATGTCCTTTGCTTCTCTTTGCCCCTTGGTATTCCGTACATCACAAATCTGGGTTGTTGTATTCAGTGGGGCTACCACACATGCCATCAGTGGGAGGATTATTACCTGCCAAGTATTGTCTTGAACTTCTTCATGGATACTTCTTGGCCCTGGTCCATCCTTCCCATGAAATGTCCTCGTTGTTATTGTTCTTATTCCATTCCTCAGGACCTGGGTGTTTGGCGTTGTTGCCTGATGCGTGCCCTTGCGATGCTTTGGGTAGAGGGTGGTTCTTCTGCTTTATAATCTTCATTCTTTACTAAGAAATTTTGGTCTTTGATTTTCTTCTTCTTCTCTTCTTGCTTGATTCTCCTTCCACAGGGCACTAATGCCCTTTTGAGATTATCCTCCATGGCATCATATTTTATGGAGATAACATTAGCTGGGGGTGGTGGTTGTTGGCCTAGCACCGTTTGAGTTCTAGGGTGTGCTGGATAGGGTGTCTAGTAGTTCTCTTCTCGTTTGTAGTAAGGTTGTGTATTGTATTGGCCTTGATATCTACCAAGTTGTTGATATATCTAATGATAATTTCGCCTAACCACTTGCTTGTTAGAAATACAATCTTGCACAATATGGTTGTTATATCGTCTCTCTATTGTACAATATTGGCCACTAGGATTGCCTTGGGGTTGTATCATGATTGGGCAAGCGCATGTGTAACATCGCTTGATTGAGACCAACCCCGGTGCATGCTTACTTGATACTCCTAATTTTTGAGCCACTTTTTCTACCAAGCCTTCTATGGAATTAGAGTGCTTAGAGGAAAGATTCGTGGATCTATCCGAGCCCTTATAAACTTTTGAGAGCTCCATTGTCTATATCCTCAATGTCTATGCAAATTCTCACACATTGTTCCATTATTTGGGGCTCCTTCAAATAAACATATGATTGTAGCTTAGCGCTTAGTACGCCTTTCAAAAATAGAGACGCTTGTTTGGCTTGAGTGGGTAACTCTGGAATAGGACATCTTTCTATGTATTGTCTGAACCTACACCCACCGAGTCTGACCATCTCTTGTGGAGTTTGTTTGAGCTATGGATCAACGATGAGTTTTTGTGTCTGATCGCACTCTTTGAAAACTGAATGATGAATGCCTCTAGCAGATGATGGATATCCTTGAATTGTCTCTCTTGTAGGGGTTGGAACCAGGCTAAGGCAATGTTCTTTAATGTTAGTCCAAATGCATTGTATTGAGTGAACATGTCATCCACTTGTGCAACTCTCAATACTTGTTTGATTTCTGCCACATGGTCATAAGGATCACCCATTCTATCGAAGTAATTCTTTATGGATTTTACTAACTAGGTGTTCTCAATATCCTAGGGTGTTCTCTGGGTCTAGGTAGAGGAAAATCATCTCTACCTCTTTGGGGCCTAGGTTCTCTAATTGTTTCATGTTTCACTCTAGTAGACTCCACACCCGATTGATCTCGTCTTATAGGCTCAATGAAGCTTACTTCAGGTCTTTCTCTACCCTTTTTCCTTTGAGAGCCATGAGCTTGGGAAGTCCCAGGTCCTTGGTGGTCTATGGAGATATTTGATTTTGGTTGAGGAAAAACAAATTCTCCCCTCCATGTGTAAGCATGTCTACCATGTTTTGACACCACAAACACTCATTCAAACACACCATCCATGTACACCACTTTTTGTGGGGTGTCAAGGTCTTTGAATTCATAGATGGTGATCATCCGTATTTCAGTGGGATGTTGGGGTTTATATCTCTAGAATGCCTCATCTGTTCCTTTGTTCAAAAATAATTTGATACTCTTATTGTCTTGGGGAATCCATTTTGGGTTGAGCATTCTGATCATGACAGATTTGCCTCTAGGAGTCCTAGGTTCTTCTTCTGGGTGTTCTTGTTCTATATCTCCAAACTCAGTTTTTGGGATCACCAATCCAGATTCATTGGTCCTATTAGGTTGATTGGTGACAATATACATGGTTCCTTCTTTATCTATGTATGGATTTTCCTTGAATTCGACTACTGGATGTTCCAATCCAATAGCTTGGTCTGGGTCCCCCAATTGAACAACCAACCTTCTCAAACCGTCCTCATAGATGCAAGCACATAATCGGTTGGTTCGGATGTACTCCAATTGTTTCCTATATGGACCTTATGGTATTTGCAAGTAGGCAACCCTTGAGCTACCTACTAGTCTCTCCATGTTGTAAGACATCTCTGACTCACTAGTCTCTGAACTCAATATGTAAGGTTAATTGCTCAATTGTTGTGTCTTATAGATGTGGTGGATATCATTTGATTAGAGAGTGTAACCTGCCATACCAACCACCACCCCCAAACATATGGTAAAGATACTATAATGATTGTGGCAAGGAGCATTTGCTCAGAGACTACCCTAAGAACCCTAAGAGAGTCTCATCAACTACACAAATCAACGTGGTCGAGGGGATAGAGTGCTCAAGAAGTGACAAGGAATACACTCCTCTAAAGGCCATCACAAGGGCAAAAACAAAGAAAATTTTGGAAAGAGAGGAAACCAATAGTCCCAAGATTGAGGAAGAGCTAGGGTCTACAAACCAAGTTGTAGAAGACTCTAAAGAGCTCAAAGACACCTCAAAACTTAGGAAGCTCAAAGATGGAAGGCAAGATGAGAAAATATTAAAAGCAAATGGATTAAAAAAAACCGAGGAAAAAGAACATGCACTAAAAGAGACTAAGCTTAGAAAAGGAAATTCAACAAATAGGAAAACATATGTAGTGATGAGAAGACAAACGGAGGAGCAAGCAAGATTGATTCTAGCAGATCCCATGCCTGAAGCTTTGAACATGTGGTTGAAAGTCTACCAGTCTAGGATAGAGATGGGACCTAGTCTAGAGCAACATGAAAATTTCTACCCAAGCGGATATCTTGAAAAATAAAGACTTGAAATATGTAAGAAATTAATTGAGATTGCTCCGACCACGCTAGAAAAACCTATACCAGCCCTCCCAGAGATGAGAATATCAGAAGAAAATTTCTACGGATGTGTAGAAACTTCCAATCCATGACCAAAGAAGAATGATCAAGACAAGGAACTGAAAGAAGAGTGGAGTTATGAAAATGAAGAATGAAATTCTTTAATTCCTGAGGTAGAGGCTAACTAGCCACATGAATTTTGGGTGGGAGTCCAAGAAGACAGATGGAAGAAGAATGATAATGAAATTTCTCCTTTTGAAGATTTAGATGCATCTAGGAA
The DNA here is from genome assembly GCA_020310875.1 of Ceratopteris richardii. Classification (NCBI taxonomy): domain Eukaryota; kingdom Viridiplantae; phylum Streptophyta; class Polypodiopsida; order Polypodiales; family Pteridaceae; genus Ceratopteris; species Ceratopteris richardii. Next base: position 124,944,743 of record CM035418.1, on the reverse strand, counting down.
TCAACCAACATTGGAACCAAAAGTGAACTATGAGAAATTGTCTAACCTAGATCACAATAGGGAGGAAGGAATGAGTTTGACAATGTTTCCCAACTACATGAGAGAATACAAACAAAGATGCAAATTTTCCATGCACCCACAATAAGGGGAAAAGAAAAGAAATCATAAGAAGAAACCTCAAACACACTATCCGAGTTAAAAATAACCAATGTCCAATGTTCCTTAACATTGGAGTGGTTGCTACAAATCAAACCTCACTTGTGGAACAAACTAGCTGTTGGGGGATTCTTGTGCAGAAAGGGATTTGAGTGTTTGTAGGAGAAGGGGGAAAGTAAGAAGAAAGATAGAGACACTCGAAGCTTATGTAGATTGATTATAAGGAGAAAAGTTCAATGGTGATGTACAATAGAATCCAAATGCTCTTTGTACAAAATCCTAAAGTGTGCACAATCAACAAAGTTACAAAATACCCAAGGTTCTTGCTACCGCCGACCTTTTGCACCAGACCTCCACCTTCTCCGATCTTGCACTTGTGCACACCTTGCACTCAATGTTCCAATAGGGGGAGGGATGGACACCTTCTGTCGACGTGCGCACAACTTCAATGGAACCTTGTGAGGAGGAAAGTGTATGGAGGGCGGATAGGGCTCAGAGTGATAGGGTAAGGTGGGGTAAGGGTAAGACTGGGTAGAAGGATAAAGGGAGGGTGAGGGAGTAGGAATATGGGCTTTGGAGAGGGACAAAATGATAAAATAGTAAAGCTATAGAGGGTGCATATGGTAAAATAAAGTGAGAATAGAACATGTGGACCATGTGCGTAAAGAAAAACACGTGATAAATATGCTCAAAACATGTGTTTTCTGACCAAACATCAGAGAAAAGGTGGGATTTGGGAAAAACTAAGTCAAAAAATGAGTATATCCAAAATACATTGAAATGACCCCAAGTTTGAAAAAAATGGCCATCCGAGGCACAATCTAGAGCCAAAAGCATTGAACCATGGAAAGTTATATATATATATATATATATATATATATATATATATATATATATATATATATATATATATATATATATACATACACACACACATATATGTATATATATATATATGTGTGTGTGTGTGTGTTTTTTTTTTTTAAATTTTTAACGCACGTGGAGTGGGTTAGAGCTTAAATAAAAAAAAGAAAAAAGTAGAAATAAAATAAAAAGAAAGAAATAAAGAATTAAAATAAAAAAAATAAAAAATAAAATAAAAAATAAAAAAATAAAAAAAATAACACACGGGGGATGGTGGGGAACTTAAAATAAAAAGAGATAGTAAATAAAATAAAATAAAATAAAATAAAGAAAAATAAATAAATAATTAAAATAAATTAAAAAAAAACCAAGGGGGCAAGTGGGGGGAGGGGGGAGAGAGAGAGAGAGAGAGAGAGAGAGAGAGAGAGAGAGAGAGAGAGAGAGAGAGAGAGAGAGAGAGAGAGAGAGAGAGAGAGGGAAAGGAGCTGTTTTCTTTTATCGAATTGGTAGGGGCCCTTTTTTTTTTTAAATTTGGTGAAAGAAAATTATTCGTGGGGACCCTTTTTTTATAAATAAAATACCCAAAATTAAATTAAAAACACAAATAAAATCCAAAAACATAAAAAAAAATCATAAAAAAATTCTCAAAAAATTTCCCAACATTTCAAGGCCACTTTCTCACTCAAAACCACAGAGAGCTTCCTTTGTTCTTCCATCTTATCAAGAAAATGACATTGAAAAAGATGAAAAAATGCTAGAAAAAATTCTAAAAATGCCTTAAAAATTCCCCAAATTTCCGAAAATTGTGCTTGTGCAAAGGGTTGTGAAATGGCTTCTAAGTGAAGTATTTTGATGGCGATGCAGCTGTTGGAGATAGACGTCTGCGGAAGCACGCGAACAACACAAGGAAGGAGAAGAAGCTTGGATCACAACACACAATACTGAATTTATTAGTAGAGAATGTACAAAGATAAGTAGCCCATTAGGGCAATAGGCGTATATACAAGCCGGGGGAAAAAAACCTCCTAAAGAGGGAAAAAAGTGCCCCGATGGTCCTAGAGTGTTCACACACATCACTACCTAAATATATCAACAAATCCCCCCTCGGAGTGATGCGGTGAACAAGTAGCTGACACTCATGTATAAGGAAATGCCAAGCTATGTGGAAATCACTCCACAAAAGGAAGTAAGCCAAAAGCTTTGCGGAAAGCTTCAAACTTCTCCCTAGGCAAAGCCTTCGTGAAAAGGTCTGCAATGTTCTCCTGCGTGGGCACATATGCCAAGATGATCTCCCCAGCAGAGTGTTGAGATATCAAGTGTCAGGGATACTTCATTGAGCTTTATTAGATTTATCTACTGAGAGTGATGGCACATTTGTTTCTTGCCAGCTCACTCATTCGCAGATATTAGGTTTTTCCTTATGTACTGATCTTTATATATTGCACTTGTTGTATTCTTGTTTTTTAGGTCATTCTTGTACATTCCTTTTATGTAATAGAAGAAGAAGAAGAAGAAGAATTTATTCTTCCTTGCCTCAATCTATGTGTGTGCTTCTCCTTGAGAGTGAGAGTGTGTGTGTGAGCTCTCTTCCTTATCTCCTTCCTCGTGACATGGTATCAGAGCTAGCGTGGCTGTAGAGAGCTCGTGGAGAAGGCGACGGTGAAGACTACGCGGCAAGGCGTGGAGAAAACGCGATTTCACAAATGGCTTCTGTTTGCTAGGAAAATCGCCGTGAAGGTAGAAGACCTCCATTTCGAAGTTTCGGAGCCATCTCGACCTCCGTTTCGAGCCCGCAAGGTGGGGCCCACAGAAAAACCAGGTCAGTTTCAGAAACTGTAACTTGCGTTGTGTTCAGCGACACTCACATATTCCAGATCCAGAATTTCAAGCGATTCCGTGTACTGTTGATACACGAAAACTATGTTTTTCTGAGATCGAACTGTCACTTCATAGTGCGACAATGTTCAAGCAGAAGTGCTGCTTGTAGTGGTTTGCAGTGTTGTGAATTGTTGTAGAAATGGCAAACACATATGGAATGAGTCAGCTTATGAGCGATAAGCAGGACAAGAACAACTTCCATGCTTGGAGATTCATAATGACGAATTTACTGATGGGAAAAGGCCACTGGAAGTACATTGAAGGAGAGAATGAAAATGCTCTGCAGTTACCAGAAAGGAATCGGACTGCAGATAAGTTAAGAGCATATGAGGAATGGAATCAAGGAGCATGAAAGGTAATGTATTGGCTATCTGTTAGCATACAGGATAGCATGATTGGACACATACAGGATGCCAAGACTCCAAAAGAGGCTTGGAACAGCGTGGTCATTTTGTATGAGACTAATACAAAGGCACAGAAATTGCAACTCAAGAACGAGCTGCATACATTGGAAAAGAAGAGCATGTCGGTAAGTGACTACACTCTTAAAATCAAAGGCATATGTGATTCACTTGCATCTATTGGCGTGAATGTAGATGATGATGATAAGGTGGAAGTGTGCCTTCGTCGTTTAGGAGCTGCATATAAGCAAAACAACTATGCATCCACAAGTGGAGATGATTCTGAGAAGTTGTTTATGGTTCAACATCACATGATGAATACGATGTCTGTTGGTATTTCAAAATCGAATGATAATGTCTAGTATGTTGATTCAGGTGCTTCAAATCACATGACCAGTCATGCATAATGGTTTAGTAGTTTGCAGAAAATGCTAGTTCCTGGATATGTTGAAACAGGTGATGATACATCGCATCCTATTGAGCATACAGGAAAGATAGCATTGTCTATGGACGACGGGAAGGTAAAACATCTGGCTGATGTGTTGCATGTTCCAAATATAACAAAGAATCTGGTTTGTGTTGGACAAATGGTTGACCAGGGATTACAAGTCAGGTTTAATGCTGATGGATTATATGTAGAAGAGTACAAGCAGGATGGACAATTGGTTGCCAAAGGAAACAAAGTGGGTAGGATGTCACCTTAAATGTGAAGATTCCTGAAATGAATGCAGCCATGTTTGCAAAAGGTGCAGGAGTTATTGCAGATATAGAGATATGGCACAAACGGATTGGACATGCAAACCTACAAAGGCTGAAAATGATGCAGTCAAAGGAGATTGTCCATGGACTACCAAATTTCAAAGTTGCAGAAATGCAAAAGGTATGTGCAGCATGTCAATAACAGTCAAGAGCATCATTTACACATGACAAGCATGTTAGTGAGAATGTACTAGAAGTAGTACATACAGATGTTTGGGGTCTAGCAAAGACCACATCTATGGGCGGTTGTAGATTTTATGTTACCTTCATTGATGATCATACACGCAAAGTATGGGTATATTTCATGAAAGAGAAGAGCGAGGTGTTCACTCACTTCCAGAATTTTAAAGCTATGGTGGAAAAGCAGACAAGGAAGTACATTCAAACATTAAGATCTGATGGAGGAGGTGAATACATGTCAAATGAGTTCAACAGTTTTCTAAAAAATCATGGAATTCGGCGTCAGTTTTCATGCAGGTACACAACACAATAGAATGGTGTTGCTGAATGCAAAAATAGACATATTGCAGAAATAGCAAGAGCCTTGATGGCTGAGAAGAATATGCCTCATTGTTATTGGGCAGAAGCTGTGCATACTAGTGTATACATCATGAACAGAACTCCGACTGCTGCTGTACATCAAGTTACACCTAAAGAGAAGTTTACAGGTAAAAAGCCAAACTTATCACATCTGAAAGTTTTTGGCTGTATTGCATATGTACATGTTCCAGATGAGTTGAGGACGAAGTTTGATCCGAAAGCAGAAAAATGTGTCTTCATTGGATATTCCCTTGAGCAAAAGGGGTACAAATGTTATAACCCACTCACACGACAGGTGAAGGTGAGCAGAGATGTGGTATTTGATGAAATGTCAAGCTTCTATGCAGATGCCAAAGAAGGACTGAATCTTGAACCAAATGACAAAGAAAATGCTGAAAAATCTAGTGCAGAATCTCAAGTTTTGAGTGGACCGGATGCATCACCAAGCAATAGTTCCAACTCAAATCCATGAAGTGGAAGATTGCGTGGAAATTTTAGTCCAACAAATTCATCAAATACATCCAAGAAGGTAAAGAAAAGCTTTCTGTTGGTTAAACAGGTGCAGGTTTTGAAGATGTTGATGGAGATTCAAGTGGTTCAAAAAAGAGTATTGATGAGGAACTTGGATTGCCCTCTGTGAAGACTCCAGGAGTAAGGAGGGCACATGCAGATGATACAAAAGAAGTGACCCAGGATGAAGAAGATTTGGGAGGATGCGTAATTCAGTGCAACGATTGACATATGATAGTTACATGGCTCTCCATTGTGCCTACATGACAAAGGTAATACAAGATGTTGAACCTTCTTGTTTTGAAGATGCAATTGGTAATGCAGATTGGGAAAAAGCTATGGATGAGGAGATGGCTGCACTTTATGGAAATGATACATGGAAGCTGGTTCCATTGCCACGAGGAAAGAAATCCATAGGCTGCAAATGGGTTTACAAGGTAAAGCATAATGCTGATGGTAGCATAAGCAGGTATAAAGCATGATTGGTAGCTAAAGATTATGCACAAACATATGGCATTGATTATGAGGAAACATTTAGCCCTGTAGCTAAAATGTCTACTGTCAGAACACTTGTTGCATTAGCATTGACTGCTTCCCAATGTTTACTCCCACTGCAAATGCAATGTCTGGTCTCGTAGCTACCATAGCGTACATGAGACTACCAATAACAGACTGATAGGGAATTTTAGTCATGAATTCCTTTTCCTCATCTGATTTGGGGCAATCATCCTTGCTCAATTTCACATATGTGGGTAAAGGTGTACTTAATGCCTTTCCACCCTACATATTGAACTTGTGAAATACTTTGCATATGTACTCACTTTGAGACAAGTATATGCATTTTTTACTCATATCACGAGTAATGCGCATGCCAAGAATATGTTTGGCATCCTCAAAATCCTTCATATCAAATGTCTGACTCAACTTCTTTTTGAGAAATGACAAGTCATAAGAGGACTTCCCAGCAATCAACATATCCTCGACATAAAGTATCAAACATATCAAGCTGCCATCTGAGCATCTCTTTGTGTAGAGACAATGATCCTCATTGCTTCGAGAATAGCCTTGAGACTTCATAAAAGCATCAAACTTTTGGTACCATTGTCTAGGGGACTGTTTAATTCCATACAAGCTCTTCTTGAGCTTACAAACTAGACTTTCCTTGCCAGGAACTACATAACCCTTTGGTTGTTCCATATAGATCTCATCTATAAGATCTCCATGCAAGAAAGCAGTTTTCATATCCATTTGGACTAACTCTAAGTCCTCCATTGCAACGAATCCAAGCAACATGCGCAGGATAGTCATCTTGACCACTGGAGAGAAGATTTCCTCGAAATCAACACCATGTTTTTGCTTAAAACCCTTTGCAACAAGTCGTGCTTTATACTTTGGAGAAGCACTATATGATGTGAATTTCATCTTATATACCCATTTACATGGTAAAGCTTTCCTACCATTTGGCAAAGGTACTAAATCCCAAGTACCATTCTTGTGAATAGAATCCAACTCACTCTTCATGGCATGCTCCCATTTGACATGATCCTCTGTCTGCATAGCCTCTTTGTAGTAAGAAGGCTCACCAGCATATGTTAGCATAACAAAATCTAAGCTTGGAACATATCTATCAGGTGGATGTGAGACACGTGCAGAACGTCTCAATGGTTGCTGAACAAGAACATGTGCAGATTGATGTGAATGGACATTCTCTTGAACATCCCTATGTGCAACATTTTTATGCATGCTAACCGGAGGACTAGTATCCTCAAACACCACTCTTCTCACTTCAACCTCCTTAATGACCTGTTTATGTATCCTAGACTCATTGAAAATGACATCACTACTTTTGATCACTGTCCATGTTTCAAGATCCCATAAGTGATATCCAAATTGTCCTTCTCGACCAGATCCGAGAAAATGCATTTCTTTGACTTATGGTCCAACTTTTGTCTAAGATTCTTGGGTATCTGAACATATGCTTCACACCCAAAAACTCGAAGATATCATAATATGGTGGCTTCCCTGTCCACAGCTCTTGTGCCACTTTCAAACCTTTAGTAGTACTAGGTGAAAGGTTAATCACATGAACTGCAGTCAATACTGCTTCTGCCCAAAAGCCTTGTGAGAGGTTTGCATGATGCAACATAGAGACTACTCTATCTTGAATAGTTGTATTCATCCTCTCAACTACACCATTCTGTACTGGGGTATAAGGAGCTGTAAACTCTCTACAAATCCCTCTAGACTGACAGAAAAGGCTGAATTCATGTGAGGTATACTCACCCCCATTATTTGAATGTAAAGCCTTAAGCTTAGTTCCTTTTCAGTCTCAACTGAAGCAAGCCATTTTCTGAAAGTAGGAAATACATCATCCTTCAATTTGATAGGATATACCCAAACTTTTCTAGTAGCATCATCTATGAAAGTGACAAAGTAAAGAGAACCACTTAAGGACCTAGTGGGCATAAGACCACACACATCTGTATGAACGAGATCTAAAGGTTGAATTGAAGATTCAATGTGCGTTCAATGCACATTTCTGGTTTGCTTTCCATATTGACAATGCTCACAAAATGAAAAATCAGAGAAAGATAACACAGGTAAGTAGCTAGAATGAGAAAGATTTTCCATTCCACTACGCGATATATGGCCCAAACAACCATGCCAAATACAAGCCATAGGCTGTTCAGTAACAGCTAACAAGTGTTCTTTCTGTGATACAAATAAAGGATAAAGTGAGCCTACTTTGCGTCCTTTTGCAATAACCATATTGCCCTTTGATATGCAAAAGTACTGAGCATAGAAGAACACCTTGTAACCAAGGTCATCAAGTTGACCAACTGACATCAAACTGCATGATAACTGAGGCACATGGCGTACACTATGCATAGTAAATTTTGAACCATCAATGAATTGCAGAACCACATCTCCAATCCATAGAACGTCACATTGGTAAGAGTCACCAAGTCTCACAGTACCAAGAGACTTTGCTGCATAATTAGAGAACCATTATCTATGTGGTGTCACATGGAAAGAAGCACCAGAATCTAGCAGCCAGGTGTGGGAAAGAGAATCAACCATTAAAGCCTCAGTTGCCACAATACTATCAAGTGTCAACACATCAACATCATAATAAATAACATTAATTTCTTCAATCTTCACAGTCGAGGTAGATGGTGCATGTAACTCTTTAACATGCCCATCAACATTCTGTCCTTTACCTTTAGCATTCTTTAATGCATAACAGTCTTTCTTCATGTGTCCTTTCTTATGACAATAATGGCATTCGATATCCCTCTTCCTTGATTTACTTCTACTCTTATTCTGTTTACCATTCTTTTCCTTGTTCTTGCTCCTACCACGTTGTTGATTCTTTGATTGGTAAGAATCATGAACATTATATGCATCTCCACTCTGAGTGCCAACCATAGATTTTTTGCGAATCTCCTCACTCAAGAGTGATCCACATATGTCATCATAGATGAGTTTACCATCAGGTGCTGTTAAACGCTGTTTTTTCTTCTTACTGTCAGAAGTGCGTTTAAGCGATTCTTGGGTTCTTGGGAGTGGAAGGGGTCTGTTAGATAGAGGCCCTGTACTTAGTTCCCAAACTCACTGCTCACACCTAGCAATATACTAATGCTGAGAGCTCTATCAAAAATCTGCTGTACTTAGACATTACCGTTCACAGTCTTAGCTCAACCACGTGTACCGAATACGCTAAGATGCTATATTGCATCTGCACATAACTTACTGAACATATCAGAACAAGAGTATTCGTTCAACCTTCACAGAATGGATACCACACTCCGTCCAATATCCGAAGACACAGAAAATCCTAGTGTTCAGATACACCGTACTGAAGATTCAGTACGCAACCCAAGATATCCTTACTGTAGCTTAAACTTTGCCGTACGGAACCTGAACCTAGATACTACAGACAACTTAAGGCAACACGGATACCAGAAGAGTTACCATGACTGCACAGACTTCGCCACCTAATTGCAGAACATTTCAAGAAAAGAAACAACCCGATGCGCGAACTAGCTGAGTCTCACAACCGCCATGGATACCATCAGACAACCGATAAGCCGAAACACAGATACACAAAGAATACTCAGAAAGTCGCCAAGATACTCTGGATTACTTAACTCGACACATAGTAACACTACAGACCAATCACTCAAACAGATAGTCTGGTGATCTCTCGAACGTCTATAAAGTTAACAAACAGAAACAGATGTCGACAGCAGACAAGACAAGAGACGAACATGAAACTCAGAATATTGGAGATTATGCAAACAGACACTACAGTAACGACCCGCTCAGTCACCCAGACAGACAGTCTGGTGATCCATCACGGAACCATCACTGGCGCGTCTTTCTTTGATTTATATAACTTTTACAAACTGTCTGTAACAACTTTTCGCTCGTGCGAACAAGATTCAGTTACACATTTCCAATCCGGCGGCCGCTGACACTCTGGCACGCACGGTGGACTCGAACCCATAGGTTTTACAAAACTATTGCTCATCTATAATGCCTTCTAAGTACATATTTCTAGCTAATCTAAAGGTGTGGGCTATCTTTTTCTTTAGAGTTTCTAATAATTGTTTTAGGGTGTCCGGTTCTATTAACTGTGCATCTACTCTTACAGAGCTTAGCGCTATGGCTTCGATGAGCAAAATTTCTGCTTGGGTTTGCAGAAAGGCTTCCTGTAAATAAAATTTGTTTGCAAGCGCCGCATCTCTGGATGTCTTCATTTCTGCAACCTGTTGCTCCATCTTCTGTACTCTTTCCTTCTGATTTTCCAGCTGATTCTCCCTTCTTTCGATTTCTTGAATCTGAAAGTTTACTGTTCTTGAGTATGACTCCTTTTCGTGTCGGAGATCTGATATTAGCTTCTGTGTCTGAGCTTCCTTGGTCAAATAATGTTTGAGCATGTTGTTGACATCTGATAGATTTTCTTTTGTTCTTTGAAGTTCTTCTTCTGTTAGCTTAGCTTGCTTCTGCTGTTCTTGGTTTTGCTGCACCAGTTCATTGAGTTGCACTCTGGTCTCTTCCAATAGATTACCTAATGCTATTCTGGCATCTTCTTTATCCTTTAGATCGGTCCTCAACTGACTTATGTCGGCCTGTGCTTCACTTAGTAGCTTGTCCTTTTGGTTGAGATCTGCTAGTGCGTCATCTCTTTGATCGGCAATTTTCTATTGTTCTGCAAGTTGAGCTTGAAGATGGGTAATTTGTGAGTGAAGCTGATGGTTTTTGGCTTTGAACGCATCTATCTCCTCTTGCAGGGGCGTGATGTCTGCTTCTAGGACGTCCACCTTGTGTTGTAGATCATTCCGGATGTTATCTGTGACTTCTCTCATTTGGATTGGTAATTGCTGTGATAGGTTAATGAGCAATTGACCCATGTTTTCCAATTCAGAGATTACGGGAATCGAAGGAAGTGGGAGATGTTGGCGAGGTTGAGATGAGGACGTGGTTAGGAGTTGTTGAGAGTTGGGTGGGGAGTAGTTTGGTGATGATGAAGAGGAGTCAGCGGTTTCGACATGGTGAATGGGTTGGATGGGGATAATGGTTTTGATTGGCGGCTCCGGTGGGGGAGTGGGAAGAACAGAATTTGATTGTTGTACCTTATCGCTCGCGTGTTGTGCAGTTTCTTCGGCTGTGGAGTCAACTACCTTAAGCAGCTCTTCGAGAACTTCTTTAGCAATTTGTTCTTGATCTGCTTGTTGTTCCCTTTCAGACTGTTCTTGGGATGCTTCTTCTGTAGAGGTTGTGTTGGCTTCAGTATGATTTTCCTGTTCTTATTGCTCCTGGGAAGATGATTGTGCGGAGGATTCATGCTGCATCGATGTTGCGGTGTCGTGGAATGTTTCTTCATCATGTTTTGCTTCTTCTTTGTCGTCATGTTTGTTTCCTTTGGCTGATCCCTGTGCTTCACTCTCAGAAGAACTAATTTTGATTCTCTTTTTGCGGAAGAGTTGGTTTAGCTCCTCTTTGTCTTCTTCCTCATCGTCCCATAATTGTACAGATTCTTCATGTCGCAGAACAGGCCCACAGGATGGTGGTTGTGCTGCGAGTATTGCTGGAAAAAGGAAGGACAAGATGTGCGGCAATCTGGACCTTGGCATGCCTCCCTTGTTCACCTGTTTAATTATGGATACGCACTCTCGGTGAATGCGGTGGAAGAAGAATGATGCGAAGTTGACTGGTTCTTGAGCAGCTAAATCTATGGTGGAGTAGAAGGGACGGGATATTCCATAGGTGCATTTCTGTAGGTTGAGAATAGCTACTAAGAATTGGAGGGCTGATCTTTCAGGTTCCGGTCGACACAGGATCGCATACTCGTTTGAGGAATACCTAGGAAATAACTCTATCATTCTTGCGACTGGCAGACTCGGGCCATTTTCCCGACCTTGCCGAGGGAGTCTAAACGCTTCTGCAAAAGCTTGGAAGGTGATAAGTGTACGGGATAGGAGGGAGGTGATCGGCCAACTCTGCTCGGTGGCAGGTGTGTTGGCGATGGCGGAGATGATCTGGGCAAAGAATGGGTGGGACTCCATTGAATGCCAAGGCAGTTCAGCGAAGTTGGATAGCCCACGAATGCGCAAGAAATGTCCTACGTCGGTAGGGAGTCCATCACGGAAGGCGGCATAGTTAGCCAAAGCTTCCATGGCGCACATAGAGACAGTAAGCACAAGCACACAGAGCATAGGTTACGCACACATAGCACAAATCACACAAACACAATAGCGATTTTCGGCGAAACAGAAAAGGTTAAGTAGATGCGTTGTAGTGGAGAGCAATCAAGAGTGACTAATTATCGCGCAGTATTTAGATGATAATTCTTAACTTCGGTGTGCATGCATGAGTAGCTGGCAAGGGCAGGGCGGCTGTGGACATAATTAGGTATCAAAACGCGGATATTTACAGACTTATTTTATTAAGCACGCCAAAAAAGAAAAGAAAATAAAGAAAAGAGTACGCCAAAAAAAATGCGGCTAAGTGAAATGTTTCAGTGTGGGTTAGACGTGTGTTGATACGGCCGCAGCTTTGAACCGTTGATGACTTTCGGAAGAGGAATTCCGGTCAACGTAGTTAATCGAAAAGTTGCTGGGCCCACTTGTTCAGAAATTCGGTAGGGACCAAACCATCGTAACTTGAATTTGCCAGCAGAGCGATTCGACTTTGCATTGTAAAAGAGTACAAGTTGTCCCACCGGAAAAATTGGAGTCTTTAGATATTGATCATGTGTTCGAGCTTGTCTTAGCTATACTTCCTGCATAGTCAAAAAACTGTGCCATCGATGCTCGTTTAATTCTCTGAGTGTATCCAACCGAAATGACAGTGATTCTTCAGGTAGCAGTTTCTGAGTGATTGCTACTCGTAAACGTGGTATAACTATCTCCATCGGTGCTATTGCTTCTAATCCATAAGCTAGTTTGAAAGGGATTAATCTTGTTGTTACCTTGTATGTAGTCCGATATGCCCATAATACTGTAGGTCGCAGTTGATCCCATCTTTCAGGTACTTCTAAAATGAGTTTTTGAAGCATATTCAACAATGTTTTGTTTGTACTCTCAGCCAAACCATTTGCACGAGGATAATATGGTGAACTAAATTTATGTGTGACCTGAAACGAATGTGTGAGTACTTTCATTAAATTGTTGACAAAATGAGTGCCTTGATCTGTAACAAGTTCTAGCGGTAGGCCAAAACGTGGAAAGACCTCCTTCAGTAAACACTTAGTTACCGCAACAGCTGTGGCAGACCGTAAAGCCCAGGCTTCTGCCCATCTGGTAGCATAATTAGTACATGTCATAATATAACGATTATTACTGAGGATTGCTGGTGGTATAATAGGGCCAATGAAATCTAGAACCCACTTCTGAAAAGGCTCTAATGGCAAGACAGGTTGTAGAGGGAAAAGATGACGTTGCAGGGGCTGTCCAGATCTCTGACAACTATCACATTGTTTGACAAACTGTGATACATCCATGTACATAGTAGGCCACCAGAGACCAGTTTGCAAAATTTTCCGGTGTGTTAAGTCTGCAGCAAAATGGCCACCGGAAGGAATTGAGTGAGCCAAATTAATGACTTAGTTAACTTCATGTGGTGGAATACAACGAAGTAAAACTCCAGTGTGATCTATATAGTATAATTCCCTAGCAATCAACCGAAATCGGCGATTGAAAACTGAAATTTTCCTACGTATTGCAGGAGAAGTCTGAGTAGGAAGGTATCCATCAGTGAGGAAGGTCAAGATCTGATCATAATAGGTAGATGGCATATGTGGGTCTGTAATTTCATCATTAGTCGGTTCAGAGACATAAATTGCCGGTGTTGTGTCATCTATACCGACCGGAGCTTCACTGGATTCTAAGCGAGAGAGAAAATCTGCTAAGGCATGTGAACTGCCTGGCCGATGAATAACTTCGTAGTCAAACTCTTGTAAAAGTAGAACCCATCGAGCTAATCGACCACCTAGATGCTCTTGCCGAACTAGATAGACAAGTGCAGCATGATCTACATGAAAAGTAAATCTACGGCCCAGCAAATAATGTCTGAATTTCTTGACAGAATATACTAGACCTAGACATTCTCTCTCTGTTACAGAGTAATTCTTTTCAGCACGGGCTAATCTTCGACTTGCATAGTACACTAGTCTGAACCACTTATCGGTTTGTTGCATTAGAACGCTCCCTATTGCTATATCTGAAGCATCAACAAATACATGAAATGGGCGATCCCAGTCAGGAGGCTATAAGATTGGAACCTGTGTTAGTAATCCCTTTAGATGATCAAAAGCAGTTTGACAGTCCGGGGTCCAATCAAATTGTCGAGGGGTCTTGGTTATTAATCGGTTTAGTGGTATTGCCAAATGAGCAAGCCACCGCAAGTGCCGACCATGCCATCTTACTTGGCCCATGAAGCGCATTACTTCCTTAGGTGTAGTGGGTACAGGTGCTTCTAACACAGCTGTGATTTTATCTGGATCCACCTGTATGCCCTGTGCAGATACAATGTGACCAAGTAGCTTTCCACATGAAACCGCAAACACAGATTTGTTTGGGTTCAAACAGAGTCTGTATTCTCTGCACTTTTCAAAGCAGCACCGTAAATGGAATAGGTGTGCTATCATCTTACCGAAAATCGAAAAATCATCAAGATATACTTGCATAAAAGAGGTAAGGTAAGGAGAAAATATTTCTTGTATACACCTTTGGAACGTACTTGGGGCATTTCTTAATCCAAACCACATGATAGTACATGCGAAAACACCCCAGTTGGTAATGAAGGCGGTCTTCGGTATATCCTGTTCAGCCATTCTAACTTGATTATACCCACTGTACCCATCTAAGAATGAATACATTTCATGTCTTGCTACCCTATCAAGCATTGTGTCAAGAAAAGGTAGCGGAAATGGATCAGGCACTGTAGCTGCGTTCAGTTTTCGATAATCTACACATATTCGTAACTGCTTATTCTTTTTAGGGACAATAACAATTGGTGAGATCCATTCAGCATGCTCTACTGGTACAATAAATCCGACTTTGAGTAGCCTATCAAGTTCTGCCTTTACCTGTGATGCATAGTTTGGATTCATCCGGTAGCTGGGTTGCTTAAGTGGTTTTGCTTCCGGCTTCAGCATGACCCTGTGTTGATAGATGCGCGGGTCCAAACCCTTCATATCTTTGTAATCCCATGCAAATACATCAGAAAATTCTCGAAGTAGTTGGATTAGATCTACTTGAAATAATTCTGGTAAGCTCTTCTTTATCTTAATAGGTCGTGGATTTTCTTCATCACCTAAATTGTAAGTGGTCAGTTGATCTTCTGGAACATAAAATTGTCGAGGCTTCTCTGTATTCTTAGCTCGCTTAAAAAGTTGTTGTAGATCAGCGTCATCTATGGTAGCCTTATCTTCTTTCATATCTTTTTCTGTTACAGTCATCACCGTACAAACTGAAGGATTCCAATTATCTACAACAGATTGTAGATCAACAGTTCCTAGGGAGATCAAGTCAATGTTATTTTTTAGAAACTCTTATTCTTCATCATCTGACAACCCATCTAGCATATGGACTGGTTCCGCAAAATACAGTCTAGCATGCAACTCGCTAGGTTATATAGCATCTAATTTTACAACGTATTTACGATTATTATCTTTGAAAGTGAGTTCCTGTGCAGACCAATCTTGTATCACCTTAGCGTGCTTCAGCCAAGGTCGACCGAAAAGGAGATTATAATCAAGGGTGGATTCTGGTAATTCTAGTATGACAAAGGTCATTTTAAAAGTTGTACCTTGTAAAGTTATTGGTACATTTCGTACAAGTCCTACGGGATGGACTCTTGATTGGTCAGCCATTCTGACAAAAAACTGAACTGGTTCAATTTCGGTCCACCCTAACTTTTTACACAGTGCAGGAGTAGCAATGTTGACACCAGATCCTCCATTAATTAGTACCTGTGTGATTTTATGATTTTTATACCATACCGTAATTAAAGGAACTGAATGATCGACCGTAGAATCAGGTTCCGGTTGCACTGTTGCTGTTGCTGGAATGCAAGAAGGCACAGGACTGAACTGTTGTTGGAATTGTTGTCGAACTCCTAGTACTAGTGCAAGTAATTGGCCCAGAGGAAGAGTGATGGATGCTTTAGATAAAATTTCCCAGGCCTTTTGTGATTGGATTGTATTTTTCACGGATTCTGAAGATGATGCGCCTGCTGAAGATGATGTGCCTGCTGCTGAATTAGAATCCTGTTGTTGTGTTCCTTCCTTGGTTAACGGCATCTGGGTCATCGGAATAGGATCTGGGAAGACTGGAGGTTCTGTAGTGGTCCATTGACTAGCTTTATCATACATCCTTTGTTGTTCTCATATGCCTGGTTCAAATATTTCTGCTGCTGGTTGTAGTTGTTTACTGGATCGGGTCTGAATTACTGCAGCGTGCGTTTCTACTAGTGTGATTTGTACCATATTAACCATTGGGTTTTGACGTTCTTTCTTCGTCTGATCATACTCAGCTGCATCCTTACAAAATCTTCTAATGTGACCAAATTCACCACAGAAATGACAGCGCGGTGGTGGCAAATTGGGATTTTTTGGTGCTGGTCCGGCCTGCCAGCGGTTTGCATTGTAGTTATTATTTCTCTGTCCTCTGTAATTTCGATATCCTTGTTGCTGGTTGTTTCTCATTTACGGAGGTACATAGTGATTGGCTGGCTGCCCTGGTTCCTGTATAATTGCATTGACAGTTGCTATTCCCTGCACTTTGGCGTTATATGCACAGTTTTCGGTGGTGTGTTCGGTAGTGTTATAGATAGCATAAAACAACTGATTAAGTGCACAAGTGGCCCACTCCAGATCTCCTGTAAATCCTCCAACCTTGTTTTCCAGCTGCAAGGCCATTGCATCACTACATCTAGCGTCATAGCTCCTACACAACGTATGATCATAATCTGTTTAAGTTGTGGAGTCAATCCATTGATAAACCATTGAGTAATAACGTCAGCCGGTAGGTTGGGATGTGCTGGTGGTAACTACCTCAAATGAGTCCTGAATAGAGTGGCGTATTCCTGTACTATTTGATTTATCTTCTGTCTATTGTTTTGCAGGTAGTCAAAAATTTTGGCTGGACTCTTCTTTAGCCTGAATCTCTGCAAAAAGGCATCCCTTACTGCTTCATAGGTGCCGAAAGGATTATTAATATCAGATTCTGTAATCCATCTAGCTGCTTCATTCACCAATGTTGATTGGAAAACAATAGCCTTATACGCCGGATCAGGTGGATGGTTGAGCACTGTGTAACTTATCTCAAATGTGCGTACATGAGCATCCGGGTCATCTCTTGGGAATCCGCCAAATTTGGTGTACGTTACTCCTGTTGGAGTCGGCCTTGGTGGGCATAGTTTTTGTTGTTGCTCCTTTTGTTGTTGTTACTGCTGTTGTTGTTCTTGCCTGTTCATGGCTCTGATGGTTGTATTATGACTATCTTCTGTATCCCGGGGCTGAATATCTGAACTATCGGAGTCTGTATCGTCGGCCTATGCACTTTCCGGTTCGATAATCTTGTTCAATATGTTTCAAATCTCGGTTTTGAACAAGCTACCTTCCTTCTTGATGTCAAATGTAGGGAAGCTTACTCCCAATAGCGGTGACTGGGCTGAAGATTCACCGAGAAATGGTAAACCGTCGCCGAAAAACTGCGATCTTTCAGTAACTATTACCGAAATATCACCGTAATGTGTCGAATCTTCGCCAAAACAAGGTGCTTTTTCTCCTTCACTAATTTCCTTGGCTAAAGTGTTTCTAGTCCTAAACAAATTTAAATCTTTACCCGATGTTGTTAAACTAACTTTAGGCTGCGTCCTGGTAGATTCTGGAGTTACTATATCTTCGACAGACTGTGCCGAAATTGTACCGAAATTTACCAGAGGCGTAGCACGTTCCATCGGAATATGACCGGAATCACTACTAACGTTCTTTACATTCTTGACAACTGGGTTAGACCTAGTTGTACTTCTGCCTCCCGGAGTCGTTCTTAGCAAATTAAGTACCCCAGGCTCGCGGTTCTTTGGATACGTTTCACCGGATCGAGTAACCGGCATGTATAATCTTTTGTACTAATCGCGTACTATTACTGTCGATTAAAAATTTATAGTCACGTTTCCACAACACGTTTGTAAGAATCTGATCTGTTGCCACCTTCCCACAGACGGCGCCAGTCTTAAACGCTATTTTTTCTTCTAACTGTCAGAAACACGTTTATGCGATTCTTGGGTTCTTGGGAGTGGAAGGGGTCTGTTAGACAGAGGCCCTGTACTTAGTTCCCAAACTCACTGCTCACACCCAGCAATATACTAATGTTGAGAGCTCTATAAAAAATCTGCTGTACTTAGACATTACAGTTCACAGTCTTAGCTGAACCACGTGTACCGAATACGCTAAGATGCTATGTTGCATCTGCACATAACTTACTAAACATATCAGAACAAGAGTATTCGTTCAACCTTCACAGAATGGATACCACACTCCGTCCAATATCCGAAGACACAAAAAATCCGAGTGTTCAGATACACCGTAGTGAAGATTCAGTACGCAACCCAGGAAATCCTTACTCTAGCTTAAACTTTGCCGTACGGAACCTGAACCTAGATACTACAGACAACTGAAGGCAACATGGATACCAGAAGAGTTACCACGACTGCACAGACTTCGCCACCTAATTGCAGAACATTTCAAGAAAAGAAACAACCCGATGCGCGAACTAGCTGAGTCTCACAACCGCCATGGATACCATCAGACAACCGATAAGCCGAAACACAGATACACAAAGAATACTCAGAAAGTCGCCAAGATACTCTGGATTACTCAACTCGATACACAGTAACACTACAGACCAATCACTCAGACAGACAGTCTGGTGATCTCTCGAACGTCTATGAAGTTAACAAACAGAAATAGATGTCGACAGCAGACAAGACAAGAGACGAACATGAAACTCAGAATACTGGAGATTATGCAAACAGACACTACAGTAACGACCCGCTCAGTCACCCAGACAGACAGTCTGGTGATCCATCACGGAACCATCACTGGCGCGTCTTTCTTTGATTTATATAACTTTTACAAACTGTCTGTAACAACTTTTCGCTCGTGCAAACAAGATTCAGTTATACATTTCCAATCTGGCGGCCGCTAACAGTGCACTATTGCTAATAGTTGTGCAAAACATATCCCATGATGATGGCAAGGTGCATAACAACAATACTGCTTTCATTTCATTATCCATATCCATTTTCTGAGCCTATAACTGAGAGAATATAGCATCAAACTCATTCAAATGAGCAACAATACTATTTGTGTCCTTCATACGAAGGTCATATAATTTCCTCATCAGATAGACTTTATTTGATGCCATCTCTTTCTCCTATGTATTGCATAACTTCTTCCAAAGCTCCTTTGCACTTTCACAATCTAATACTGTAAAGTAAACATTATCTGCCAGGTGCAAGCAAATGGTAGACGTGGCCATTTCATCTTACTCATCCCAATCATCTTTATCCATGTCAACATGCTTCTTTGAAATTCCATTTACTCGCTTCCATTGCCTCCTTTGAATCAACACATCTTTAATATGATTCTTCCGTAGAGCAAAGTTTGTGCCATAAAATTTTCGGATCTCAAAATGGTCTTTGCCCTACAAGTTATAGCTCCTCCTGGGAACACTAGCACTAGATCCTGATCCACCGGATGTGCCTGAGACCTCTGATGCCATGATGGCTGAGAATAGAATAGAATGATAGTGGAGCTAGAAGAGTCCGAACACCAACGAATAAGTGTATCAAGGACTAAATCGACCACTGTATAGTTGACAAAACCAAAAATTTGGAAAACTTTTGCTAGAGTATCCTTTGAAAAATGAGCGTATGACCAGTGTCAAAATATCATAAAACTACAAGTATTGACATGTTTTCGTGCATAGTGAATCACTGACACCACTGCATATAATCAATTACCCAATAGAAGCCAACTAGGCTTATCGAGCACCTATAAACAACTATCATACATCTCCTATGGCGAGGCTGGGTAAGTCTTCCACCTGCATCACCAAAGAGACCCCAACATCTGGGTGTCTCCTAGTTAAGAAAACCTCACCACGACCCTCTTTATCAAACATAAAAGGCTTTATGCAAAGAACGTAACCGGTATATCAATGACCACATGGACGTACATAAGCGGTATCCACAGAAGCGTACATAGTGTGTATGTGCTCAATATATGCAGTAAAATGACACCAAAAGGCTAAATACACAGCCCAGAAACTAGCCAATAACACTTGCAAGTGTCTATCAACTTTGATATTTTAGGCTCAAAAAACGTGCATAAATTTGCAGCAACTGCTCCCACCAAAACTGAAACCTTTCAAGAAATTGTAGTTTTACGAGTGTGGCTGAAAACACAACCCCAAAGGTTGATATTTATTGTGAGAGAAGTACAAAGAACACTCTTCTTGATGTTCTTGGACCGTATGAAGAGAACTATGTGCAGAAGTACTCCAAAATGGCTCCAAAAGACACCCAAAAATGCTTCAAATATAGGCTTTGAAAGCAAAGAATGAAGCTTTGAGGGACCAAAACATGTTCAAGGTAATGTCAACCTTAGTCTTTCCCCTTATTTAGACATCTTAGTGGCAAGAGATTGCCACGGTTAAGCCAGCTCCAGGGGGAACAATATTGGGATGGGTGACCTCCCGGGAAGTACGGGGAACCTCTATATTCCTTGATCATTGAGGTCCTCCCTCGCATGCAGCCAACAGCGCCAACGGTGACTTCAGTGACTCGGATGAAAAGGTATTCCAGGGTGACTTCAGTGACTCGGATGATAAGGTAAAAAAGAGAAAGCATGGGGGGGTGCTCGCTTCGCTCGCACAAAAGGAACAAAGCTTTTGCCTCAAACTGCTCTGATACCAGTGAAGTATTTCGATGGCCATGCACCACAAATCTCCTTCTTGATAGCTTCACGATGATATGCTTGGAGTAGAAAACCAAGCTCCTAAGGCCGCACACCGTACCCCACACAGAGGCTGTAGAATACGTAGAAAAGACAGTATATAGGGAGCACGAAGACATACCTCTTAGGTCTTACAAATGCGGTCGAACTTACAGTCTGTGACTGACTAGGCCACTATATGTTTTATTAAAGAACATATACAAAGAAGTGTCCAGTGGCCATTTGGCCTTTCACATGGACACTAACGGGAACCCTAAGATGCATAAAAACTCAAGGAATAATCATGAAAATGGACAAAAACTACTAAAACGTAAGCAAAAATGAAATGAGAAGGCTATGTACAACATGGATAAATTTTGCAAGCACTAGGTGATCTAAAAATATTCAGTTGCAGTGATGATAGGCCTTGAGCCTTGATATATTGACCAGTGGTAGTACTACTCCTTCTAGAGTCTCTAATTCCACTGCACCCCAATTCAGCATCGTCTTAATTCGATAAGGTCCTTCCTAGTGTGGAAGCCATTTTCCCCTTACTTGTGTGTGGATTTGAGGTCTATGGAGAAGAATTAACATGCCTTTTTGTAAGTTATTGTTCCACAGATTTTGATCATGTGCCTCCTTCCTCTTCACGTGAGTCTCTATCAATTGTTTTGCAGCATGTAGACATATCTCTTCCACTTTGTGTAGTGCTCCAAGCCTTTGAGAGACACCACAAGCTTTATTTCCCTGCATGAATGCTAGTTTTGGTGACCCATGTATAAATTCAAAGGGTTCAATAGGCAATATTCCATAAACCAATTGGAATGGAGAATATCAGTAACTTCTTTGTAAGATGATTTGTACACCCATAGGGTACCTTGATAAGTTATGCCCCAGGAAGTGGGATGTAACATACATTCCTTCCTTAACATGGCAATTAATACTTGTTGGAGTTAGACATCTACGAAAGCACGCGAATAGCACAAGGAAGAAGAAGAAGCTTGCAGCACAACACACAATACTGAATGTATTACTAGATAATGTACAAAGATAAGTAGCCCATTAGGGCAATAGGCGTCCGGGGGGAAAAGCCTCCTAAAGAGGGAAAAAAGTGCCCCGACGGTCCTTGTGTGTTCACACACATCACTACCTAAATATATCAACAAATCCCCCCTGGGAGTAATGAGATGAACAAGAAGCTGGCACTCATGTATAACAAAGTGCCAAGCTATCTGGAAATCATGCCACAAAAGGAAGTAAGCCCAAAGCTTTGTGGAAAGCTTCAAACTTCTCCCTAGGTAGAGCCTTCGTGAAAAGGTCTGCAATGTTCTCTTGCGTGGGAACATATGCCAAGCTGATCTCCCCAGCAGAGAACCTCTCCCTGACATAATGATAATGCACCTCAATGTGCTTAGTGCGAGCATGGAACACAAAGTTCCTTGCAACTGCCAGTGTGCTTTGACTATCAGTGCAGATGGTGGTGGCAGAAGACTGACCAACACCCAGATCAGCCATAAGGCATCTGAGCCACACACACTCAAGAGTCACTGTGAAACTACCCTATACTCAGCCTCACAATTGGAAGTGGCCACAGTAGGCCGCTTCTTGCTCAACCAAGATATACATGAGCTACCAAGTATAAAGCAAAAGCCACTAGTGGACACACGAGTGTCATAGCAACCAACCCAATCAGAGTCAGAAAAATCATGCTAATCTGGCGGTAGTGATCCCCCCTTGGGATAAAACAACCCAAGTAGCCGAGTATCATTCAAGTAGCAAAAGATGCCCTTAATCGTTTACCAATGCTTGACTCCTGGGCAATGCATAAAGCTCCTTATCAGTGAGACAACAAACTGAATATCTGGCCGAGTAATGCATAAGTGAATCAAGCATCCAACAGCCTGCTGATAGAGAACATCATCAAATGCATCTCCAGCATCATGAAGACTTAGTCGTAAACCTGTTTCCATAGGAGTGGCAATAGGTTTATAGTCTTCAAGGCCAAAATGTTGCAATATTTCATTTGACACAAAGCCATTCCACCATCAACGTGCATAAATTGAATGCCCAAATAATGATGCAAATGCCCCAAATCAGACATCTCAAATGAGGCATGCAAATTAGCCTTAAAATCAGCAATATGCTTCTCAATAGGACCAGTGAGCAACATGTCATCAACATAGACAACAATGATCAGAAGCACATCATTAGCACGCTTGACATGTAAGGTGCTTTCAGTTGGACTATTCTCAAAACCATGTGCAATTAGATAGGCATGTATCTTCTCATACCAAGCATGTGGTGCTTGCTTTAAACCATATAATGCCTTATTTAACCTGCACACCTCGTTTTCATGCCCTTTCTGCACAAAGCCATGGGGCTGAAAAACATACACTTCTTCATGCAAGTCACCATTCAGAAATGCTGTTTTAATGTCCAACTTACCTCCCTCGATCAGAACGAAGGGTGCCCATTTTACATGCTGACAAATTTTCAGCCAAGACCAAAAATTGTTTGAAGCACATGAACACTTCGGACTTTGCCCTCAATGGATATACCCATGCATGCTTGGAAAAATCGTCAATGAAAGTCACCAAGTAAAGATAATTTCCAAAAGAAGATGTCTACATAGGACCACAGGCATCACTATGTACAAACTGCAATTTTTGAGTAGCCCAAACTGAACCATCTTTTGGAAATGAGGAATGCTGCATTTTGCCCAAAATATAGCCTTCACAAACATGTTTTCTAGGTGCCTCAAGTTTGGGCAAAGAGAACACCATTTCAAATTTCTGTAAGCGTAGCAAACTAGCAAAATTTAGATGACCAAAGCCTGCATGCCAAAGCTTTGTATGTGACATATCCTGAGAATCATGTACTGCACATGCCGAATCATTCACAAATCTTTCATAGTTTATGAGCTTATACAGCCCACGACATAAAATGCCAGAAGCAATAATCACATCGCCATTTGACAGATCATGAACTGTACACCTGTCATCAACAAATCTCACAACCAAGCCAATCTTAGCTAATGCAAAAACTGATAACAGGTTCTTCTTGATCCTTGGCACAAATAGAGCATCTGACAAAGTGAAAGAACTACCATCAGTGGTATTTAAAATGAGCTTACCAACTCCCATGACAAGATAAGAGGAGTTGGCACATGTAATAGTATTCCTTGTAGGAGCAGGCTCAAGTGAAGAGAAGAAACTGCGCTGCGAGGTAATATGTTTGGTCGCCCCACTGTCAAAGTACCAAACATCTGCATCTACTGCAGACATGCACTGCTCATGAGAAGATGGGCCAAAACTGCAAACAATAGTAAATGCTCATTGTTGACAGTATACGGGAAGAAGCAAGTACGGACACACATGCAGATCTAGCACTAAGGCAACCCTTCATTTTTTTTTCAAAACCCTTACATCATTTTTAAGTGATTCTCATCACTAAAAACCCTTGTAAATATCATTTCACCTTTTTGTAGCTCCATTTTGTACAAGCCAAGGAGTCCTCGAGCTTGGGGAGCCTTAGAAGTAGTTGCCTGCCAATTTTCATAATTTTTAGATCTCGTTTGAGCCCTCAAATAAGCCCTGGAACCTAATTTTTAACTAGGCCGGACACTAGGTCTGGACAGGGCCAAAGCTAGTCAAAAACTATAAATAGAGCTAGAGAGCTCATTTTTGAGTAGTTTTTCTTGAAGTTTGAGCTTGTATGAGAACTTGGTTGCAATAGAAGTGATTCCATTGTCTTACTCTCTTTGTTCTTGCCGTGTGTGCGCGTGTGCGTGTACGTGTGTGCATGCTTGTGTGCTTCTCACTCACGCACTTGTGCTTCCACTTGCTCTTGGTCTTCATACCATCCTCACGTCTTCCCGGATTGACATTAAAGGAGGTGCTACTCATCACTGAGCTACACCAAATTTTGGCGCCGTTGCCGGGGATCGAACTTTGAGGACGAGCGTGTGATGGTAAGACGTAGAGAGGACGCGTTGGAATGGTAAGTAGTAGGTAAATTTCTGATTTTTCTCCATCTCCATCTTCATCTTCACCTCCTTCTCCATCTCCACGTCCACCTCCTTCTCCACTACATATTCCCTCTTCCTCATCATTCCCTCATTTGTTGTGTGCGAGTTTGAGAGAGAGCGAGTGTGTGTGCTTGTCTTTGTGTGTTTTTTGCATGTTTCTTGCAGGTGGCAGCTCCATCATCATCTCCAGCAAGCTCAGCAGGTACAAAATTTGTCTGCACAGTCCCCGAGGCGTTGAGCTCGAGCTATCGCGACACTCCGAAAATTTCACCCAATCACGATTCTGAGTGCACCACGATACTGCGCAGGCCTAGAGCTCCCAGGATCACTAGACAGAACAGAAAAATTCACCATATCCCGAGCTATCGCGACACCTCACGACCTATCGCGACACCTCACGACCTATCGCGACACCTCACGACCTATCGCGACACCTCACGACCTATCGCGACACCTCACGAGCTATCGCGACACCTCACGACCTATCGCGACACCTCACGACCTATTGCGACACCTCACTACCTATCGCGACACCTCACGACCTATCACGACACCTCACGACCTATCGCGACACCTCACGACCTATCGCGACACTTCCCACCTATCGCGACACCTCGACCCGACCTATCGCGACACTTCCCACCTATCGCGACACCTCGACCCGACCTATCGCGACACTTCCCACCTATCGCGACACTTCACGAGCTATCGCGACACCTCGACCTATCGCGACACTTCCCACCTATCGCGACACCTCGACCCGACCTATCGCGATACACGGCCTTTAACGCATGAAAAGTTAGGGTTAATTTTGAGTGAATTGAAGGGTAGTTGAGCTTAATTTTAGGCACCTTGGTATAAATTTAGAACCTTGGAAGTGGGCAAAAGACCTAGAAACCAGAGAGGGATCTCCTGAACCCTGAGAGCCTGTTTTGACCCTATAGTGCCTGAATGGTCATAACTTGACCATACGAACTCCGATAGAACATGCATTTTTAAGTTGACCTTTAGGTGGAACTAAGTGGTTCTCAGATTCAGGGGGTACAGTGAGTTACTCCAGGGGGACTGAAAATATTGATGTGTGTCTTCCAATTACTTGTGGTAATAAAGCTATACTAACTGGTGAGTTTTTGCAGGAACTTTGTGTGCACTCAAGGCAATCCAAAGCAAGCTAGCAAGGGTGAGTATCAAGCTTGGGAGAAGGCTTCCTGGGCTTGTGTAGCAGTCTGGTCAACCAGCTAATTGAGGTTGGAAGATCTCTCCACCCTCCTTTGTCAATTCCTAGCCTATGCTACGTACGACTTAGGTGTGGTAATTAATTAGGGCAACGTTAGGCACGAATCAAGTCCAAGAGTATTAATCAACCAAGTGCAAGAAGTAAATAGGTCCTAAGTGCGAAAACCCTAAGGGACAAAAGATAAACGGGAATCGATCACTTATCAAGTGCGGAAATTCACTTAAGTACTCCTAACGACGCGATTTCAGACAAGACCATAAACATAATATTCAACTCAAAAGAACAAAGTGATTGGTGCAAAATTAACCTGCAACGAGAGTGTGCTTGGGTCCCAGGGGGTAGATAAATCAGGCATATGAACCTTAGATCAGGGAGACACTTAGGCCGAGACAGACAAAGCCTCAGATCTTCTGAAGCTAGTGTCAATCACACTGCCAGGTCTTGGGCCCAACAGTTGAGTGATTACCCATACACTCCCAGATCAGAAACAAGTGATTCTGAGATGTCCTATCACATGGAGAGACCAGTAGGTAGTTCAGGGTTGGCTTATCTAGAAAAGCCAGAAGGACCATACAAGACTCAGCTGGAATACATCAGGATGAATCGTCTAGGTGCTCGCATCTACGAAGACGGACTGAGAAGATCGGTGGTCCAGATTAAGAACCCCGATCAACCCCATGGATTAGACCACCCGGTAGTCAAGTTTGAGAATGGAGCATACCTAGATAAAGAGGGGACTATATATGTAGTCACCACTCTTCCTGATAGAACTGATGAGTTTGGAAATGTGATTGCGGAGACCGACATGGGTGATATAGAGCAAGGGAACTTAGAGAGAGAGCCAAGAACTCCCCGTGGTAAATCTGTCTTGACCAGAATCATGACTCCAGAGTGGATTCCACAGGATAATAAAAGCATAGATCTGCTTTTAAACCGAGAAACCGATGAGGCTTTTTGGAGATATAAATCTTCTCAACCTCAGGAAGTGAGTGCCCTCACAATCTATGAGTTTAAAGACCCTGATAGCCCAGGCCAAGTAACCTACCTAGACAATGCATCAGAGAGAATCTTCATGGTCACTGAGCATGGCAGACATGCCTACACATGGAAGGGTGAATTTGTTTTTCCCCAACCAAGGTCTAATGTGTCCTTTGGTCACCAAGGAGCTGGGACCTCCCAAGCTCATGGGGCTCAAAGAGATAGAAGTAGAGACAAACCTGAGGTAAGTTTTGCCAACTCCCTGGGAAGGGAAAGAACGGGAACAAAAAGGAATAGAGTGGAACCTGAGAGACATAGAACCCCATGGAATCAAAGGAATACTGACGATTTTCCTTTGCCAAGGCCGAGAGAACACACTAGGACCCTGCGACCAACTCAACTGGTGAAGTCCATGAAGAATTACTTCGATGGCACGGGAGACCCTTATGACCACGTGGCAGAATTTCGGCAAGTATTGAAAGCTGAACAGGTAGAGGACCTATTCACACAATATAATGCTTTCGGTCTAACCCTTAGGAACACTGCCCTTACGTGGTTTCAACCACTAAATGAGAGGCATTTCAGAAACATAGACCAGCTCTTAGAGGCATTTATTGTTGAGTTTTCTAAGAGTGGAATCAGGCATAACACCTCCTCACTAATTCATAACTTCAAACAAACACCTCAAGAGACGGTCAGACTAGCTGGAAGAAGATTTAGACAGTACCTGGAGAGATGCCCGATGCCGGAGTTACCCACACCAGCCAAACAAGTGGCCTTGTTCCTAGATGGATTGTTGAGCACTAAGCTCAGGTCATATGTGTACCTGAAGGACCCCAGAACGATAGAAGAGTGCGTGCGCATGTGCATAGACATTGAGGACAATCTAGGTGAGGAATTAGAACTATAAAAAATCTATAAGGATTCTGATAGCTCTAGTAACATGACACCTGGTCAATCCACATCCATCGAGGAACTTGCAGAGAAGGTAGCCCAAAAACTAGGTGTCTCTAGCAAGCAAATTCCGAGATTTGCCCCAGTTAAGCGGTGTTACAATTGTGGCGGTGAACATATGGCAAGTGTATGTCCCATTATGGCCCAACCCCAAGCGAATCCTAGTAGCCAGTACTGCACCATAGAGCGCAGGTACACCAACCACACTGCACAAGACTGCCCATATAACAAACAAACTGTTAGGCAAAATTATCCTCAGCCATATCCACAACATGGTAGATACCAGAATCAGTACCCATCACAACAATACAACAGACCACAGCAAACTTATCAGCCACCTTATCAAGGGCAGCAGAGACCTCAACCAGTCCTAGTGAAGCAACCCCCTGCTCCAACCAATGTGATCCCAGTGAAATATGCATCTACTAAAGAAAATCCGAATAGAGCCATAGTCCCAGTCACCCCATTGCTATCAGACAGTGATCCAAGTGACCATAGTTTTGACTCCACACATATGGATAGCCCACAGGCTTACTACATGCAGTCACCCGAGCATAACGAGTCATACTATTATGAGGACCCAAGTGAAAGTAGTGGGGAACCTGAGTATGCTAATGTCATGTACACAAACCCCAACTCTAGACCTCAAACTAGGCAGGTATGACCCCCATTTCCTAGAGGACCATGCTTCAGATGTCAGGGAGATCACCTTATACGTGATTGTCCACTGCCTGCCCCTACACAACCTCAACCAGTAACCATTCAGGGTTTCTGTCAAGACTGCGGGAAAGAGCATCTCCTACGAGATTGCCCAAAGAACCCTAATAACATGCCTAAAATCACTCCTATCAATGTTGTTGGGTTAGTTGTAGACTCCACAAGGAGTGTGACTTCCACTGCACCTGTGCAGGTGATCACAAGAGCCCAGGCACTTCAACAACACCAAGGTGTTGGTCCCGAAAAGAGCCCCGAGGTGAGTGAAACAGAGAGCATAACCAAAAAGAGGACTAGAGCCTGGAAGGATAGTCGTGAAAGAATGAAGAGGCAATGGGCAAAAAAGATAAACGAACTTGAAGAAAGCTTGAGAGAAACCAAGGCAAAAATCACAGAGATCACATCTCAACCGCACTCCCACACACTTCCACCACTACCATCCCCATCACCCTCCATTTCTCCACCCTCTAATACACCCCACGTAACCCACCCACCACCCCGAGTAGGATCAGTATTAGCTGACCCCACTCCTGAACGTTTGGACATGATGTTCAAGGCCTACCAGGCTCGACTTCAAGAAGGGCCAACAGCTGCAAACCTAGACAAGAGTTACCCTAGAGCAGATTTAGAGATTGAACGGATGAAAATGTGCATGAAAATGGTAGAACAAGCTCAAGCTATACTTGAGACTAGTCAAAAGTTCAATCAGACAAACTCTGTCAAGCCGGATTTGCATTTCCAAGGCTTACTAGAAAGATCAGAGCAGTTGGTAAACAAATCACAAGTTTCTTTACCTCCACAGGCTCAACCAGTTGTTGAAAGAGGAAGCTCACCATCAATGGGAGCTTATGTTCCTAATTCCACAGATGCTGGAATACCTCCTTCAATTCAACAGTACTCTCAAGAGTTCTTGCGGGAAATACAAGAAGAGAAATGGGCCAAGGAGAAGGTTGATTCCCCTCCTATTCCTGAGATTGATGATCTTCGTGATCAATTTCCCCAAGACATTCCGTCTATCTATGGAGATCAAACAGAGCAACAAGAGGATGAGAGATTAGATATTGAATCTAATTCTTTACAAGAGTTGCCTCATTTCACAGGCCCATGAGAATCTGAATCTCTCCAGATCAGAGCCCCCACAATATTGGTAAGAAATGAAGACTCAGTGATTCCAAGAAACACTGATGTTGAAGAACACTAAGGTTCAATGTCATCTCACGGTAGAGGAGCTCCTCAAGGCAAAACCGGAGCTCTGGAATCATGTGAAGGATCAGATTCCAGAACTTGAATCCAATATACCAAAAGTAGGCTCTAAGCAAAAAGTTCCAGAGATACCTCTCGACAAGATAGGGGACATGAGCGAGGGTGAAGAAGGTAACACTTATCTTCCGATCACCTATCAAGGTTATACAACCAAAGCAATTGTAGATTCGGGTGCTGGTGTTGCTATTGCGACCACCTCCTTGTGGAAGCAATGGAGCAAACCCACCTTAAGACCAACGAGAATGAAACTTCAAATGGGAGATGGTCATTTTGAAAGACCTCTCGGATTGCTTGAAGGGATAACTCTAACCACTTGTGGCGTAGAGTTTGAACATACATTTGCTATATGTGACTTTGAGAAGAATAATGTTTACGAGATGATCCTAGGAAGACCTTTCCTACGACAATTGCAAATAGTACAGGATTGGGGAACCAACTCCTTGTACTTACAGCACTTAGGGGTCACCACCAAGGTCAATCTGAAGGATTACACCTTCAGAGATGTACCACCCCTACAGTGGAATCCTATCCACAAAGCGAAAGAAGATTCTATCTCCGTGCATTCTGGAAGTTCACCTGAACCATCCTGGCTGCATGAAGATACTCACTTGTGGATGTGCAAGGTTGCGGAGGAAGAGGAAAAGCGCCTAAAAGCGAGAGAAGAAGGAACTCCCCCAGGAGATAGACCAATAAAAGACCCAGCCTATACACCAATGATATTTCCAGATGAGGAATTTGAGCCTCATGGTTGGGCAGAAATCTTAGCTACCATGGACATTGCAGTCAATGAGGAACAATGGACACCCCATTGTGATGAGGAGGGTTATGATATTTCAGTGTTCATGTGTCAGCCCTTGTTGGAAGAGTGTGATCCTAGTGAGTTCATAGAAGAAGAAGAGAATGACGATGATTTAGAATCCATTGTGATGGATACTTACTTTGACTCAGAGGAACACTACTTAGAAGACATAGGAGTGTTAACCCAAAAAGAAGAAGAACCCCTTGCGAGTATTAAAACGATAAATTCAAAGAAAGGAAGTGAAGGAGGTCAAAAGAAAAAGAAAAGGAAAGCAGTGAAACAAGAAGAGGAAGAATCATTGTTTGAAGTACCAGAAAATTTCAAGAAATATGAAGTGGAAGACCGAAAAATTTTGGTACGAATGCCTAAGAGAGAGGCCATTATAGGAGAAGCATATGACAATAAAGAAAAGACCAAAAAAATTGTAGTGACCATTGAAGGGAACGAAGAGCGATGTACGTACATAGGAGATGACCTAAGTGCAAAAGAAGAATTAGAGCTGGTAGCTCTATTAAGGGAATATAGGGATGTGTTCGCATGGCACTATAGAGACTTGAAAGGAGTAGATCCAGAGATTTGCTCTCATACGATTCCGATGACCGTTGATGCCAAGCCCACCAAACAAAAGCCCTACACATATAATGACAATTATGCAGCCAAAATAAAGGAGGAAATTGACAGGCTGATTGAAGCTGGATTCATCTATGAGATTGAGCACACTAAATGGGTGTCCCCCATTGTAGTGGTGCCCAAGAAGAATGGGAAATTGCGAGTGTGCATTAACCTTAAAAAAGTTAATGCCGCTACGATCAGAGATAGTTATCCACTTCCAATCACCGGACATCTATTGGAGCGTGTTGCAGGCAAGGAAGTTTACAGCTTCCTGGATGGATTTTCAGGTTACAACCAAGTAGCCATTGCCCCCGAAGATCAACACAAAACGGCCTTTGCCACAGAATGGGGAATCTTTGCATTTCGTGTGATGCCATTCGGGCTCACCAATGCACCTGCAACATTCCAAAGACTCATGTGTCATGTCTTCAAAGAGTTCTTGCGAAAGAGCTTATAAGTATATGTGGATGATTTATGCGCTCATTCCCAAGAAAGAAGTTACCACATCCCTGAGCTCAGGCAAATCTTCAACAAGTGTAGAGATTATCGAGTGTGTCTGAATCCAGAGAAGTGTGTGTTCATGGTACGACAAGGTAAGATCTTAGGTCACATTGTTTCTAAGAATGGAATTTCAACAGATGAAGACAAAGTAAGAGCAATAGCAGAGTTGCCCAGACCAAGGAATGTTAAAGAGGTACAAGCCTTTATGGGCCATTGTGGATATTACCGTAGGTTTATCCACATGTATGCCATCATAGCTAAACCTCTTTATGGGTTGTTAACAAATTTTGAGTGGAGCGAGGAATGCGAGACTTCCTTCAACGAGCTGAAGAGACGTTTGTGCACAGCACCAATATTGACTACTCCGGATTGGAGCAAACCCTTTCATGTCCATGTAGATGCCTCCAATCATGCAATAGGATGTGTGCTAGCACAACCCACAGGTGAAGGAAACCTAGATTTGCCGATAGCATATGCTAGTAGGCAATTAAATGCAGCTGAACGAAATTACACCACAACGGAGAGAGAAGGCTTAGGCATGGTATATGCTGTGAAGAAGTTTAGACACTATCTATTAGCCAATAAGTTCAAGTTTTTCACTGATCATCAAGCTTTACTATATTTGGTCAATAAACCTTGCAATACAGGCCGCTTAGTAAGATGGTTCCTCTTACTAATGGAATACGACTTTGAAGTTGTTGTCAGGAAAGGTAGAACCCATCTTAGGGCAGACCATCT
Organism: Ceratopteris richardii; assembly: GCA_020310875.1. Lineage (NCBI taxonomy): Eukaryota > Viridiplantae > Streptophyta > Polypodiopsida > Polypodiales > Pteridaceae > Ceratopteris > Ceratopteris richardii. Next base: position 124,912,301 of record CM035418.1, on the reverse strand, counting down.
TTCTCGCATCACTTCAGGAGAGCCACCGCAAGGAGTGTCTGATGAATTGCCCGATGCTTATCTGTTCAATTTAGAAGTTGTTCCTAAATGGGCAAGTAAGTTGGTACCAGTCCTAACCTTCGGGCCTGCAAATAAGAATGTGAAAACAAGCAAAGAGGAAATTGTAAAATCACTAAAGTATCAAATATTGGCCGGAAGTATGTACAAGCAAGATACCGAGGGCGTATTAGCTTGTTGTGTCGAGGACGATGAACATACTAGTTGGTTGCAACAAGCCCATGAGAGATTGCTAGGGAATCACTACTCTAAACAACGAACATTGCAGAATCTAAAACGTTTAGGAGTGTATTGGCCTAGCATGGACAAAGAAATACAAGAGTGGATCCACAATTGTCCAGTGTGCCAGAAGAGACCCCCAGTGGAACATGCCACTCTTTATCACGTGTCATTAATCCCAGATTGGAGTGCTCCATTGGTCGAGTTCATGAGATCGGGAACATTACCCAATCAGGCTAGTCTTGCAAGAAAACGGAGCATGGAGCAAGAGGCTCAAGACTATGCCTTAGTAGGAGACAACCTATATCGAAGAGGCAAGGATGGTTACCTAAGACTGTGCATTCATGAATCAGACTATTTGAAAGTCTTAGAAGCGGCACACAGCGGTACTGCAGGTGGACACTTTGGGCGTGACAGGGTAATTAAGACCATTCTATTTTCAGGACTTTGGTGGCCCACTCTTCATATGGATGCACATACTTATGTGAAGAGTTGTGACACATGCCAATGTGCCCAATATCCGATAAGAAAAGATGAAATTCCTTTAAGGCCAATGATGGGAGGACGTGCATTTTCAAAGTGGGGTATAGACTTTGTAGGTCCCATCAATCCCCCAGCTAGAAACTCCCATGCAGAATATATTATTGTAGCTACAGATTACCTTACAAAGTGGGTGGAAGTAAAAGCCACGACAAAGAATGATGCTCAAACGACGGCTAAGTTCTTATTCGAAAATGTGTTCACTAGATATGGGTTACCAATAGAGTTGGTTAGTGATAGAGGTACGCACTTCTTGAATGAGGTCATTGAAAATCTCCTTCAAGAATTCATGGTGATACATAAGAAGTCTGCACCCTATCACCCACAAGCTAACGAACAAGCCGAGAGCACGAATAAGATCCTATGTAACGTATTGACGAAACTGGTAAATAATAAACGCTCGGATTGGGACAAACAACTTCATCATGCTGTTTGGGCATACCGAGTTGCTTACAAAATGGTACTCAATGCCACCCCATTTCAGATGGTCTTCGGACAAAATGCGGTGCTACCATTAGATTTCCTAATTCCAGCTTTAAGAGTAGCACAAGAGCATGAGTGGAATGGACACGAGTTGTCCTCTAGGATCTTTGATCTAGAGCGTTTAGATGAGACGAGGCTACGAGCAGCAGCAGGCATCTATGCTGCAAAGAAACGGCAAAAGGCATACTTTGATGCCCATGTGAAGGATAAGGGCTTGAAAGCAGGAGATCTAGTTTTAGTCTACACATTGAAACAACACGAAAGAAAGCTAGAAAAGAGAGGCTACGGACCTATGATCATCAATAGGATCTCCACGAGTGGAGCAGTACAACTAGCCACTCTAGAGGGGGATGTTCTCCCAAACTATATTAGCGGGTGCAGAGTCAAGCTGTATCAGGAACCCCTCACGGAGGAAATGCTAAGTCGACTCAATACTGCTAAGCAACGTAAAGAGGAGGAAAAATGAATTCGAGAAGAAGCACAGGCAGAGGCCTTAGAGCGTATCAGATGAATGAAGTTGAGGAGACAAGGGAGGGATCAGCCTGTGACTGACACTCAAGAGTCTCCAGGCTATCACATGGCCATGAGCGAGGCTTCAGGTGAACGTACCCATAAGATAGTGGACCGACGACCTTTTGTGACCCTAGGAATAGGACAAAGAGACAGCACAACAAGCGTGAGGGCTTTAATTGATTCAGGAGCAGCCACAAGTGCAGTTCGGCTTTCTTATTGCCAGCAGCTGCAATTGGAGGTAAAACCCCTAGAAGCATATCTGATAGGATTAAGAGGTGTTGAAACCCCTTGTATGGGAGAGGTGGATCTTCCCCTCTACATACAAGAGGTCCTCATGCTAGCAAAAGTGCTAGTGTGTGAAGACGAGGATCTGAACGAACCTCTTGTCTTAGGCCAAGACTGGATCTATGATCACGCAGTCAACCTCAACCTAAGAAGTGGACTTCTTCAGGCTTGGGTAGGCCAAAGCCGTCTCACGATTGAATTCGAAAATCAAACACTCAAACCAATAGAACAGGCACCAACTCCTCGTCCCTCTAGGAACCCACATGAAGATAACAATGTTGTTCTTGAACAAACTTCTATGTTGCAGAGGATTGTCAATCTTACTGAAGGTACAGGAGCCAATAAGGAGTTCCTAACTGACCCAAAGAAGATTCTAAACGAGCAGACCGAACATCACTCGACACGAAGGAGGCTGCTGATCAAGAGGCAGGAGCGCCAACCCGTGCAACATGGAGCATCTCGTGGCGTGAAGCAGATCTGGATATGCAAGGATGGAAAACCCACAGCTCTAATAGCAGACTCTCAAGGAGACAAGAAACGTGCCTCACCATCAAGGAACAAAGTGAAGAAGCCCCCTAGGATAACCCCTAGGCATACCATTTCTATTTGGGTTCCTAAGCGGTCAATGAAGGCCACCCCTAATGCTAGACATATATGGGTGCCCAAGGCTTGCTTACAAGCCCAAATTACTTCACCTTCAGGCACTAGGATGAAGCAACTTTCACAAGCACTCGGGGCCAACAACTCAGAAAATGAAAAGATATCTACACCTCTCACTGCCTCCACTCCCATCAACCCTAGGAATGTCTGGAAATGGGTACCCAAAAGGTCCCAAATACATCACACTCCCATCCAGAAACCTTCACCTATCTTTAGCTCTAAGAGCTACGACTCCTCTATCCAAGCGTGGAGAATTAAACTGTGTACTAAACCCCCTGAACCAATTCTGTAAATCCGCCCACACTAACACAGGAGCATTCCGAGCCCATTGCATAACCAAAGCATGCATCTAGGATGACATTGACCTCTAATCACCACTCACACCTATCACAAACACTTCACCACTAACCACTGACCTCCGGGATTGTCATGTTAGTATTGTGAAGGGAACACCATTACGTCTTGTTTCCTATGCAACACTAATGTGCCTTTCTTCTTCCAGCAGATAAGCAACCTACTCTCATGGCAACAGCGGCAGGCACAAGCTCTCAGGCAGGATCTGGTGCTCCAATCAATTGGGATGCCATGCCGGTGGAGGCCCCACCAACAGCCCGGCCTGAGGAGTTCGTGAATGTGCGGAGGATTCCTATTCCAGATCCACCAAATGGCCTAACCGAAAGAGTAAAGGGGCATTCTCACTGGTTCAATGAGATGCCAGGAGATTTGGGAGATGCGGATCACATCTGGGAATCCAAGATGGAATGTGGAGGAGTGTGGTGGACCTTCTAGTTCTTCTCACGAGAATTTGAAGCATTGCAAAATGCAGCTCCACTTCAAGATATCTGGCAAAGATCATTCAGGCACATTCTGGGTGCCCTCCTTGTCAAATCTGGAGGAAATGAGGAAGTTTGAATTGAATGTTACTTTAATAAGGGAAGCACTTCAGATGTATGGCATGCATGTACCTTCTGACCGTGACCCCTTGATACCCGAGTCGATGAAAAGCAATAGAATCAAGAAGCTAAAAGAAATGTGCGCCCTCACCCCCAACATCGCCATACCTTTGCGGATGTGTCACCAACACTTCGCATTCCCAGCTCAGGACCGTTTCACCCAACCTCACAAGAAGATATGGTATGGGTTATATTTAGCAGAGACTGGAAGCTTGCCCATTAAGATGCCTGTATGGATCTTGGACCAAGTGTATGAGGCAGGCAAGCGGGGTGTGAGGAAGCCTACTCTACATGGCTGTTGTGCGCTTACAAGAATCATCTACAGATGTCTTGCATATGATGTGCCAGTTGCCTGAGCCCTAAAGTATGCACAACTGGAGCTGTTCAAAGGGCGGAAGTCAGGGAGCCAGCCTGCAAAACGAATGCGTGGATCGCTCTCCCAGGTAACGATCCCTCAAGAAGCCACGACCGAAGCTTCTCCCCGACCAGAAGCTCAGGTCACACCTTTCACGATCCATCTTCAAGGAGTTCAAGCTAGGGAGGTGGTACAACCCATTCCATCCGCCCCTCCACTACCTACCGATGCAGAGTTTGCATCTATGGCCACCTTCACAGAAGATCCAAACTTCGATTTTGAAAGATTCCTGCAGACGGTCCCCCTATCCGACAGTGAAGATTCCCCTGACAATGTTGATCCGGGTGCATCACTCCAAAGAGAACAGCCACGGGGCGAGACCAGCAGAGTACATGGGGAAGAAGTGGCACAACATCCTCACGACCCAAATAGACAAGTTCAGGAAGGTGCACAAAGAAATGAACCAGAAGACAATGGAGAAGAGGCCCCTGCCTACACTGCACAACTCAGACGGCTATACAAGACCATCAAGCAGGTACAGAGAAGACATAAGATGACAGAAGAGGCAAATAGAGCTCTAGTGAACCAGATGCTCCAAACCGAGAATGTCGACTCACATTTTGTGGAATCATTGAATCTATTGGCAGAGACATGTGGGATCGGGGAAGCATTGAGGACAATGGTCTATCAAGAAAACCCTATCTATGATCAACGAAGGATTGATACACGGCCACGACGCGGGAAAATGATTCAAATGGAAGCCTCTACCGCCTTGCCTACTATAATTTCAGAGGATGTTCACATGACGAGCCCAAGTCCCACTGACGAACAAGAGGTAATTACTCACGTACCATCTCCACCGCCACCTTCCATCCACCCTTCAGAACCCTTCTCCACAATCCCTTCGGAACAACCGATATCCACCCATCATGAAACCATTGTACACACCTCCATTTTTACATCCTCCCCTTTACCCGCATCCAACACTTCCACCCAAATTTTTGAACCCCACACCGGTCATCCGGCCACCGATCAAACCATAATAGGTCACCCTTCCTATCTCCCCGCCCTTGGACAACCACTTGCCAATAGCCAGACCTCATCCCATCCTTTTCCATTCACCCACACCCAAACCCTATCCACCACTCCCCTAGCAACTGCCTCACACTCAACCCAAGTCACACAACCCTCATTCTGGACAAACCTTGTAAATATACTCCAACGGGTGGATAATTATAATAAAAAGTCCCTTTCCCAACCCCACTCCTCCACATTCACTGCCACCACTATCACACCACCCACCATTCCTGTATTCACAGTGCACGAATCACACACTCTCACGTCCGATCCCATGGACATCTCACCATCCACAGGATCACCCACCACCACTGTTATTCCAACATCACCACGTATCATTTCACTCACGTCGCCATTTCCAAGCACTGTAGGCACAACATCCACTTTTCCCTTTCCCATCTCCCGACCCCTTGCATCTTCCACCTTTACCCCTGTACCCACTTCATTTAGTCATGCACTCAACACCATGCTCGAAGCTGCTGCCCAACTTAAACAGGAATACAGGTTACTAGAAGAAAACAATAAAGAACTCTGTACTTTGTCAGCCCATCTCCAGGCACGTGTCATTGCCCTGGAGTTATCTAATACGGAATTACAGCAGGAGGTGAATACCCTCCAACAATATCAGGTGGAGCTCGAGTCCACACATACAGAGAAGAGTAGGGTAACTGAAGAGCAACTTAGAGATCAGCTAGCCCGTAACGCTAGACTACAACGAAACATGGCTCTACTCCGATGCCATTTAGCGGCTGCTCAAGAAGAAAACAAAAGACTACAACAACAAAATCAAGACAACCTCGAAGCAGCTATGGAAAATACTCCAGGGGCACCCATTGACCCGGCTAAATTCCAAGCCATCCCCTCAGAAAACATACAACAAATATTGGAAGCTTATGCCAATCTCTTGGAAGCACATGATCAGCTTGCTGACCAAGTCAAAGACCTACAGAAAGCCCAAGGGCCTACCCAACACCAACGAGAACTTAAAGAGATGGCCAACGCTGCAACCTCACCAGAGCCGGAATTATCAGTAACCAATGAAGTACTTGAGCTAAGGCAACAGGTTGCAGAGTTGAAAATCAAGTTGTTACAATATGAACGACCTCCTTCCCCACCTGAGCAACCCATAGAAGAAGAAGCAGTTATTATTCCAGTGGAGGAAGCATTTGAAGAGAACTATGAGCCTCAACCTTTTCCCGGAGGCACAATCACTGAGGAAGGACAGGACACTTATGAGGAACCCCCATCGGCATGGATGAAACAAGTAGAAGAAATGGGGCAGACTCATGAAGAACGTATCTCCTACCAGATGTTGGCCATGAAGACCATTGAAGAAACCATACTTCAATCAGACTACTTCAGACATCTGGCCCCTAGAAGACTAATAACCAGCTCAGAATTACAATATAAGCCATACTTTGTACTGTTGGCAGACTACAACGCCGAGATCAAACGTAAGACCAACAAGTACCCAACTTTCGCAACACAATTTGAACCTGAGGACATTCCAGAGGAGGCGCGCAAAGGGAAAATACACCAACCCATCTGGAGGCAAAAGCTATTGGAAACCTATCCCGAGATGCTACGGACATGGGACCATGCACCCATGCATTTGAAGTATAACAATTGCTATGGACCAGTGCAACGGAGAAGAACATGGAAGTCATTCGCCATCAAAGTCAAGAACAACGCCAATTGCAAAGAATGGCTCAATTACCCTGCCATTGCACCCCCAAACAGCATGCCTACTATAGCCTACATGATGGCTACCATCAGACATTGGCTTCCACGCCTCCACCCTATGCCAGATGTGGCTGCCCAGATGATGCTCAAGATCTTCGATATGATGCAGGTTGTGCTCAAAACTTTCCGAAATGTCTGTCATATTCAACCTCCGATTCCCGGGTTTGTGAATGGTAATTATGACCTGCTATATGATATGAGCACCACCCCGAGCATACGAGTTGCTTATGCATGGCACGCACGCATCAGATATCTCCCTGCCTGCTACAAGCAAACTTTCGATGAAATGTTCACCACGGGGTTCTGGGAAGCACACTCAGAGGTGTTCGCGCCACGGCCCACCCATTTGTTACACCTCTTTGCATGCGAACAAACCATGCACTCAGAACTCTACACAACGCCACAACTGGACATACCGAGTGGAGTCAATTGGGAGACCCTCCAGAGAGACTTGGTTCGGGGACTACGCATCAAGGAACAAGAGGTGGCAACCGACCTCCTGCAAGAGTACATTGATCAAACGGTGGAGCAGAGGTCTATCAGAGGCGACAGACGCTAGGGGGGGGAGAGTGTTGACAGTATACGGGAAGAAGCAAGTACGGACACACATGCAGATCTAGCACTAAGGCAACCCTTCATTTTTTTTTCAAAACCCTTACATCATTTTTAAGTGATTCTCATCACTAAAAACCCTTGTAAATATCATTTCACCTTTTTGTAGCTCCATTTTGTACAAGCCGAGGAGTCCTCGAGCTTGGGGAGCCTTAGAAGTAGTTGCTTGCCAATTTTCATAATTTTTAGATCTCGTTTGAGCCCTCAAATAAGCCCTGGAACCTAATTTTTAACTAGGCCGGACACTAGGTCTGGACAGGGCCAAAGCTAGTCAAAAACTATAAATAGAGCTAGAGAGCTCATTTTTGAGTAGTTTTTCTTGTAGTTTGAGCTTGTATGAGAACTTGGTTGCAATAGAAGTGATTCCATTGTCTTACTCTCTTTGTTCTTGCCGTGTGTGCGCGTGTGCGTGTACGTGTGTGCATGCTTGTGTGCTTCTCACTCACGCACTTGTGCTTCCACTTGCTCTTGGTCTTCATACCATCCTCACGTCTTCCCGGATTGACATTAAAGGAGGTGCTACTCATCACTGAGCTACACTCATTCTTCTTCCTACACAAGATTAGAAGACTTTGTTTTTGGTGTAGAGGCCTCTGCAACAACCATTCCAACCTCTTTTTCTCTGCCTCTTTAGCAGCCAGTTTTGGATAGTTCTTTATGATATGATCATTTCCTTTAGAGTACTTGCAGAAAAATTTCTGCTTTTCTGATTTCTTTTCATCTTTTTCTTCCCTCTTCGATTGTGCAGAATTAGCAGATTTTTGCTTAATACTTGAAGAGCTCCATTTTCCTTTGCCCATCTGACTAGCTAGGAATGCTTGATCTACAACTCGCATAATGGACCTCTTTTACCTACAATGATCTTCCTGCAATAGAACAGAGACTAACTCCTCAAATGAAAAGGCATTTGGATTTCTTTTCATCATCAACCAAAGAGTAGAAGAAAAACTCTGATATGAATCAGGAAGACCATTTAGAATGGTCTGCACAAGTGAGCTATATGGTATAACCTCATCAGTAGAAATCAACTCTTCCTTCAAGTCTTTGATCTTTGTTCGGAAACTATCCATAGAATCACCTTCATTTTTGGAGGTAAGCAACACGAGCCTCATTCCTAGCTTGGTACAATGTGGTAAGTGTATCCCAAGCATCCTTAACTATTCTGCAAGAGCATATGTGAGGAATAATGGCATGTTTGACAGACAAAGCTATCAATGCATGTGCCTCGGCATCTCTGCCGTCCCAACGAATTTGCTCTAGAGTAGGTGCAACAGAAACCACAGCACGAATAGGAATATGCAGAATATCATCATCTTTGACACCTTCTACATCAGCTTCAGTACCTACAGTTGTAACAGTTGCAAGTGTGATAGGACGTTTTTCAACACCCTACAAAATGTTCCACAATCCTTTTGCAACCAATACATGTTCATCATATAAGCCCACAACGGGTAGTTGGTACCATCCAACTTATCCTCAATAGCCAACATACGAAAACACATCACTGCTTTTAGCCATGGCCAGTGACTAAAATACCTTGATGCAGAAAATTGGTTGTATCTCAAAAAGTTGAACAGAACTGTCAAGACGAATTGTGCTAAGCCTGTAGTAGACTTTTAGATGCTTATACTGGTGAACCAAAACTGGTATATACCTTTGACACAAAAAGACAAAATAGCCTACACAAGCATTGCGATAGTGCGTTCGAACGTCGAAACAAGATCAGATCGTGATTTCGGCACCAAAAAGCGAAGCAGTTTTGATCTCCAAAACACACTGAGTAGGCTCACCAAAATTCGTGCGATTCTGAGACTACAAGCAGAGAGGTGTTGACGACACCTTAGATGAAGCGGCGACCTGCTCTGATACCAAGTGTTGGAGTTAGACATCTGTGGATGCACGCAAACATCACAAGGAAGAGGAAGAAGCTTGGAGCACAACACACAATACTGAATGTATTACTAGAGAATGTACAAAGATAAGTAGCCCATTAGGGAAATAGGCATATATACAAGCTGGGAAAAAAAACTTCCTAAAGAGGGAAAAAAGTGCCTCGGCAATCCTAGAGTGTTCACACACATCACTAGGAGCTAAATATATCAACAATACCTTATTGGTGAATTTTTCCTGTCCATTAGCTCTTGGATAATAGGCACAAGAGGTCCTATGTAGAATTTTGTACTTGTTAAAAAATTCATGAAGGAACTTGTTCACAAAATGAGTACCTTGGTCTGTACAAATTTCAAGGGGGCATCCAAATCTACAAATGATGTTAGTGTAAATGAAATCAACAATAGTTTGAGCAGTGCAATCACGGGAGGCAATAGCTTCAGCCCACGTTGTTGCATAGCCAGTGGTGATCAATAGATACTTTTCTCTCTTTGGAACCGACGCAGGATAGATGGGCCCTACAAAATCTAGCCCCCACTTCTCAAATGGTTGCCAAGAAGTGGAAATAATCAAGGGGTTGTGCCTCTGCTTTGTTGGCTTGGGTCCACACTTTTGACATACATCACATGCTTTTCCCCAATCCTCTGCATCTTTGAATAATGTAGGCCACCATAAGCCAGCATCAATGATTCTCTGACTCATAATCTGTTCTGGAAGGTGCCCACCACCTATTCCTTCATGTGCAGATTCAAGGACTTCCCTCACTCATCTTCTTCCATGCATTTTCTAAACCTATTATCTTTTCCTTGTCTATATAATTTTCCCTCAATAAAGGCAAAGGGTCTGCTCTTGATGAGCAACCTCTTTCTTTGCACATCACTTGCCTTATCTGGATATAGTCTAGTTTTAAGAAAATTCTTGATGTCATCATAACATCCTTGTGCTTGTACAACAAACAAATTAGCATATGGAAAGTCATCATTTACTCCAATTGCTTGATCCATCATGTTGATCCTAGATAGGTGGTTTTCCATGCATTTTATTTACCTGGTCTATGGACTAAAAAAAAATCAAATTCTTGGAACAAAAGTAGCCACCTCCATATCTTCCCAGTTGCTTGTGGCTTGTTCAATAAATACCTAAGTGGCTTATGATGAGTGATGATAACAAATTTCACACCTAGCAAATAATGATGAAACTTTTGTACAACAAAAACCATTGCTAGGGCCTCCCTTTCTTTGGTGCTATAAATTTTTTCAGCCTTAGTCAAAATTCGATTAGCATACTGAATAGGTCTGTCAAGTTTGTATTCTTCATTGTGTTGAGCCAAAATTGTACCCACCGCATATGCACTAGCATCTACATGTACATGAAAAGGTTTTGACCAATCTGGTGTGATAACAATTGGTGCAGCCACCAATTTGGACCTTAATGTCTGATAAGCATTCTCTTCTTCTTCTTCCCATTTAAAGGGTACTTCTTTATGTGTAAGTCTAGCCAATGGCCTAGCTATCTCTACATATATTTTGATTAATCTTCTGTGGTATCCAGTATGCCCCAAGAAGCTTTGAATCTCTTTAGGAGATTTGGGTTTAGGTAACTTTAGTATATAAATAGTTTTATCATGGTTTGGAGCCATACCTTTAGCATATACCACATGTACCAAGAGGGTTCCTTTTGTCACAAGGAAATGACATTTATTTGGGTTCAACTTTAGTTTAGTCTCCTTGCATCTTTTAAAAACATTCTGCAACTGTCTCAAGTGATGGTCCAAGCAATCAAAGGGGTCTCTTTGTGAGATCCTAGAAATGAAGAAAATTCATCCATGAAAATTCTAAGTGTTTCTAGCAATAAGGGTCCGAAAATGAGGTTGACAGTCCTATTAAAGGTGGCTGGAACATTTTTGAGTCCAAATGGCATTTTTACATACACATATGTGCCTCAGGGTGTGATAAAGGCAGTCTTTTCACAATCTTGTGGGTGGATGGATATTTGGTTATATCCACTAAAGCCATCCATAAAGTTATATAATGCATGTCCAGCCACTTCTTCAATGACCTGCTCTGCAAAAGGCATGGGGAATCCATCTAGAATGGTTACCTTGTTGAGTGCTCTAAAGTCAACACAAATCCTGATTTTGTTGGTATTCTTCTTTGGTACTATAACCATTGGTGAAAGCCATTCAAAGTGTTCAATAGGAATGATGATTCTTGCATCCTCCATCTTCTATATTTCCAAATAAACAGATTCAATATATTTTGGGTTAAGTCTATAACTCTTTCCTCTTATTGGTTTGGCTCCATTAACAAGAGGGATTTTGTGCTCTCCATAATTGGAAGGCACTCCTTCTAAGTCTTTTTAATGCCACACAAAAACATTTGCATAGTGTGTCAAGAAAGATTTTACCTTTTCAAGCAGCTCAGGGTGGCTCCACAACTGGCCACCAAAACTGGATGATTATTTTCCTGAGTGCCGAATTGTACTTCTTTGACTAGGTTTCTATCTACCATGGTATCTACATGCTCATCTCCAACTCTGTTTTCCTTCAATAGATTTTCCTGCATTGTTGCATAAGCATGAGTGTTCTGGATCTCAATGTATTCCTCTTTGTCCTACATCGTGCAGGGATTTCTTGAATTGGCAAAGAACATTCCTCACTAGTATGATTTACCTTGTCTTTAACTTTAGTAACTTCCTTCTCTGTTGTTGTTGCATCCTCCTCCAAGTTGTCCTTAAGGGGTGTCTTCCTCCCCCTTCTGTGGTCTAAGATGGGTCCCCCAATCCATCAACCTGAACTTTATCCTCCTTTTCATCATAACTTTCATATGTGCAAGAATTATTTAGAAAAACTCCAAAACAAGAGGAAGAGTTGCCTGCTTGCAGCCAATTCAGAATGTCTTCTTCCTCCTCGAACTCTTATTGTGGTTGGTCCTCCATTTTTTGTTCCATGCAAACGCCAATTGATTGCATCATGTTGGTGTTCCCTTGATGATCTAGACTCTCCTCTAAATATATCTGTTTAAGTTCCTATCCTTTCTTTTGTACCCACATAGTGTCTTTACCCCAGTCATGGATGACACTTGCATGCTTCACCCATGGTCTTCCAATCAAGAGGGGAAATACCCCCTCTACTTGGGGCAGTCTTAATACCACAAAATAAAAAATGAAGATATTACCTTGTACTTCCAGTGGAACTTTTGGGATCACCCCCATTGGCCTTACTTTGCTTTGATATGCCAAAGTGACAGTGAAGTGGGCTGGTCTGGATGGGCATAGGCCAAGCTTCTCCATGGTATGCTTAGGCATCAAATTTATGCCCAACGCACCATCCACAATGACTCCTTGTAGCTTTAATCCTTTAATTTTTACTGTCAGTCTTGGACTCTTATAGTGTCACAAGGAAGGATATAAGGAAGAGAGTTCACACACACACTCTCACTCTCAAGGACAAGCACACATACAATTGAGGCAAGGAAGAATTATCTTCTTCTTCTTCTTCTATTACATAAAAGGGAATGTACAAGAATGACCTAAAAAATAAGAATACAACAAGTGCAATATATAAAGATCAGTAAATAAGGAAAAAGCCTAATGTCCGCGAATGAATGAGCTAGCAAGGAACACATGTGCCATCACTCTCGGTAGATAAACCTAATAAAGCTCAATGAAGTATCCCTGACATATACTAGCGTTACCACTGTACATGTTAGAGAAATGAAAAACTAGTACGTGTCATCCTGGATCATCACATGTTGAGCTTGATATCTCAACACTCCCCTCAAGCTCAATGCCATATCCTGTAATCCAAGCATCTCCCAAAACTTCTTCAACTTCTCAGCTCCAAGTGCTTTGGTGAAAATATCAGCAACCTGCTCATCTGTTCTCACATAAACAAGATCAATATCACCTGCTAATACCTTCTCTTTGATGAAGTGATAATGTACCTCAATATGCTTTTTTCTAGCATGGAAAACAGGATTCCATGCTAATTGTATGCTGCTAAGATTATCACAATAAATAGTGATAGGCTTTCCCACTTCCACACCTAAATCTGCAAGTAGCATTTCTAGCCATGATGCCTCACATGCTGCCGTTGCAGCACCTCTATACTCAGCCTCTGTACTTGACAAAGCAACAGTGGGTTGCCTCTTGCTGCTCCATGTAACATCTGCACCCTCAAGTGAGAATAGAAAACCACTAATAGATCTTCTATCTGGAATGCTATCATCCGAATCTACATCGGTGTATCCATAAACATGCAAATCTACACCAGCCTCATAAAACAATGCATAATCCAAAGTAGCACTCACATAACGTAGAGTGTGCCTACATCCAAATGTGGCTTCTTGGGACCTGCATAAACTGACTTTCAAGTCCAACAATATAACTTAGATTAGGCCTTGTAATTGTGAGATATATAAGACTTCCCACAATTTTCCTGTACATAGTAGCATTTTCCAATGCTTCACCTGATGTAGTATCCAACTTCAAATTCTGACCTAATGGCATATAAATTGGCTTACAATCAGCCATACCATACTTTTGCAACATATTCAAGGCATATTGCCTTTGCGACATCCATATACCTGTTTTTGTATGTATAAACTCAATGCCCAAGAAATAGCGCAGCACATCAAGATCTTTCATGTCAAATTCTTGCATAAGAACTTGCTTTACCTCTTTGATGCTTCCTTCATTATCACCACCTACAATCAGGTCATCAACATAAATAGCCACAATAGTGATGCCATTGTCAACCTTCCTTGCATATAGTGATTGATCTGCATCACACATAGAAAACCCAATGCTGGTTAAGTAATCAACAATCCTTGCATGCCATGCACGAGGGGCTTGCTTCAGACCATACAAAGACTTTTGCAACATGCAAACATATTCTGGATGCTTTGAATCTTCATATCCTTGTGGCTAGTCCATATATACTTCTTCCTGTAACTCACCATGTAGGAAAGCATTCTTCACGTCCATCTGATGCAAAGTCCATCGTTTTGCTGTAGCTAATGCAACAAGTGTTCTGACAGTAGACATTTTAGCTACAGGGCTGAATGTTTCCTCATAATCAATGCCATATGTTTGTGCATATCCTTTAGCTACCAGTCGTGCTTTATACATGCTTATGCTACCATCAGCATTATGCTTTACCTTGTAAACCCATTTGCAGCCTATGGGTTTCTTACCTTGCGGCAATGGAACCAACTGCCATGTATCATTTCCATAAAGTGCAGCCATCTCCTCATCCATAGCTTTTTCCCAATCTGCAATTCCAATTGCATCTTCAAAGCAAGAAGGTTCAACATCTTGTATTACCTTTGTCATGTAGGCACAATGATGAGCCATATAACTGTCATACGTCAATCGTTGCACTGAATTCCGTATCCTCCTAGATCTTCTTGGTCCTGGGTCACTTCTCCTTGTATCATCTGCATGTGACCTTCTTACTCCTGGAGTCTTCACAGAGGGCAATCCAAGTTCCTCATCAAGACTCTTTTCTGAACTCCTTGAATCTCCATCAACATCTTCAAAACGTGCACATGTTTTATGACCTGTAGAAAGCTTTTGTTTACCTTTCTTGGATGTATTTGATGAATTTGTTGGACTGAAATTTCCATGCAATCTTCCACTCCATGGATTTGAGTTGAAACTATTGCTTGGTGATGCATCTGGTCCACTCAAAACTTGAGATTTTGCACTTGATTTTTCAGCATTTTCTTTGTCATTTGGTTCAAGATTCAGTCCTTCTTTGGCATCTGCATAGAAGCTTGACATTTCATCAAATACCACATCTCTGCTCACCTTTACTTGTCGTGTGAGTGGATTATAACATTTATATCCCTTTTGCTCAAGGGAGTATCCAATGAAGACATACTTTTCTACTTTTGGATCAAGCTTCATCCTCAATTCATCTGGGACATGTACATATGCAATACAACCAAAAAATTTCAGATGTGATAAGTTTGGCATTTTACCTGTAAACTTCTCTTTAGGTGTAACGTGATGTAAAGCAGCAGTCGGAGTTCGATTCATGATGTATATAGTAGTATGCACAACTTCTACCCAATAACAATGAGGCATATTCTTCTCAGCCATCAAGGCTCTTGCTATTTCTACAATATTTCTATTTTTGTTTTCAGCAACACCATTCTCTTGTGGTGTGTACCTACATGAAAACTGATGCCGAATTCCATGATTTTTTTAGAAAACTACTGAACTCATTTGACATGTATTCACCTTCTCCATCAGATCTTAATGTATGGATGTACTTCCCTGTCTACTTTTCCACCATAGCTTTAAAATTCTAGAAGTGAATGAACACCTCGCTCTTCTCTTTCATGAAATATACCCATACTTTGTGTGTATGGTCATCAATGAAAGTAACATAAAACCTGCAAACGCCCATAGATGTGGTCTTTGTAGGACCCCAAACATTTGTATGTACTTCTTCTAGTACATTCTCACTAACATGCTTGCCATGTGGAAATGATGCTCTTGACTGTTTACCAAACTGACATGCTGCACATACCTTTTGCATTTCTACAACTTTGAAATTTGGTAGTCCATGGACAATCTCCTTTGACTGCATCAATTTCAGCCTTTGCAAGTTCACATGTCCAATCCATCTGTGCCACATCTCTATATTTGCAATAACTCCTGCACCTTTTGCAAACATGGCTGCATTCATTTCAGGAATCTTCACATTTAAGGTGAACATCCTACCCACTTTGTTTCCTTTGGCAACCAATCGTCCATCCTGCTTGTAGTCTTCTACATATAATCCATCGACATTGAACCTGACTTGTAATCCCTGGTCAACCATTTGTCCAACACAAACCAGATTCTTTGTTATATTTGGAACATGCCACACATCAGCAAGATGTTTTACCTTTCCATCCTCCATCGATAGTGCTATGTTTCCTATATGCTCAATAGGATGTGATGTGTCATCACCTGTTTCAACATATCCAAGAACTAGCAATTTCTGCAAAGTACTAAACCATTCCCCATGACTAGTCATGTGGTTTGAAGCACCTTAATCAACATACCAGACATTATCATTTGATTTTGAAACACGAGCATACATCATATTCATCATGTGATGTTGAACCATGAACAACTTCTCAGAATCATCTGCACTTGTGGATGCATAGTTATTCTGCAGTCTTTTGTTATTTTGATTCTTCAAACTGCAATCACGTTCAAAGTTTCCATGTTTACCACAATTCCAGCATCCTTTACTGTCATTACTTGAATCATTTCTTTGGAAATTTTTGCGGCCTCTTTGGCTCCCCCTACCTCGAAACTGTCCTCTTCCTCCTGCATGATTCTTTTGTTGACTTTGGTCTTGGTTACTATTTCCTCTTTTGCTTCCAAAACCTCTAGCTCTGCCTCTTCCTCTACCAGAGTAGAATACCTGCTCAAAACTAGATTTTCCTTGGGAGTTTGAATCCTCATCAAGATTCTTTGCTTCAATAATCAGCATAGATACTAGATCAACAAAATTTGGAATATTTTCCCAGGTCTGTATAGAAGTTGTGAACTGCTTATATGCAGCTCCTAAACCACCAAGACACACTTCCACCTTATCATCATCATCATCTACATTCACGCCAACATATGCAAGTGACTCACATATGCTTTTGATTTTCAAGGTGTAGTCACTTACCGACATGCTCTTCTTTTCTAATGTGTGCAGCTCATTCTTGAGTTGCAATTTTCGTGCCTTTGTATTGGTCTCATAAAATGTGACTAAACTATTCCAAGCCTCTTTTGGAGTCTTGGCATCCTATATGTGTCAAATCATGCTATCCCTTATGCTAACAGATAGCCACTACATTACCTTTTGTGCTCCTTGATTCCATTCCTCATATGCTCTTAACTGATCTGCAGTCCGATTCCTTTTTGGAAACTGCAGAGCATTTTCATTCTCTCCTTCGATGTACTTCCAATAGCCTTTTCCCATCAGGAAATTCATCATTCTGAATCTCCAAGCATGGAACTTGTTCTTGTCCAGCTTATCACTCATAAGCTGACTTATTCCATCTGTGTTTGCCATTTCTACAGCAATTCACAACACTGCAAAACACTACAAGCATCACTTCTGCTTGAACATTGTTGCACTATGATGTGATAGTTTGATCTTAGAAAAACACAGTTTTCGTGTACCAACAGTACACGGCATCACTTGAAATTCTGGATCTAGAATATATGAGTGTTCTAAACACAATGCAAGTTATAGTTTCTCAAACTGACCTAGTTTTCTTGCAGGCCTCACCTTGCGGGCTCAAAATAGAGGTGGAGATGGCTTCAAAACTTCTACCTTCATGCCGATTTTTGTAGCAAATGGAGGTCATTTGTGAATCACATTTTCTCCATGCCTT
Source organism: Ceratopteris richardii (assembly GCA_020310875.1). Taxonomy (NCBI): domain Eukaryota; kingdom Viridiplantae; phylum Streptophyta; class Polypodiopsida; order Polypodiales; family Pteridaceae; genus Ceratopteris; species Ceratopteris richardii. The sequence goes on along the minus strand of CM035418.1, from coordinate 124,894,521 downwards.
GCCACATACTCTTCACTGTCACCTTCTCCACGAGCTCTCTACAACCACGCTGGCTCTGATACCATGTCACGAGGAAGGAGATAAGGAAGAGAGCTCACATACACACTCTCACTCTCAAGGAGAAGCACACACACAAATTGAGGCAAGGAAGAATGATCTTATTCTTCTTCTTCTATTAGATAAAAAGGAATGTACAAGAATGACCTAAAAAACAAGAATACAAAAAGTGCAATATATAAAGATCAATACATAAGGAAAAAACCTAATGTCCGCAAATGAGTGAGCTGGCAAGGAACAAATGTGCCATCACTCTCGGTAGATAAATCTAATAAAGCTCAATGAAGTATCCCTGATATATACCGGCGTGACCACTATACATGTCAGAGAAACGAAAAACTAGTACGTGTCATGCTGGATCATTACATGTTGAGCTTGATATCTCAACATGTGATGAGCATAGGCCAAGCTTCTCCATGGTATGCTCAGGCATCAACTCTATGCCAGAACCACCATCCACAATGACTCCTTGTAGCTTTAATCCTTTAATTGTTACTGTCAGTCTTGGACTCTTATAGTTGGTGAGAGGTGCTTCTTCTACACCCTTCCCTTGGCCAAAGGCAGTAGTCTTGGCCACTAAGGTGGATGAGGAAGCCTCATCAACAATGTGCAGTACTTCAAACCTGAATTTTGCATCCATGTTTATCAATTCAAGAATACTAGCCTCTGTTTTAATTGGCTTGAATAATCTTGAAGCTCCAGATTCCCTAAGATCAATTTTGATGTTTGATTTCTCAAGTTCCTTGTGGGCCCGACTATATGCATTCCCAATGAAATGGTTAGTCTTTGAAAAATCTTCTTTCTGTGTTACCTCTTCACATTTTGTTGAACTTCCTTTGTCTTGTTTTGGATCTTCATATATATCTGATTTGGTCTGATGTACCCTTTGTTCTTTGTGACTTCCAAAAGTATTTGATCCTTGGTTTGGTTCTTCTAGAGTTTTCCCTTTGTTTCTTGTCTGGATGAACATGGAGTCAATTTCGTCTAATTGTACCACTCTAGTGGATGGTGAGTGTACAACATTGGCTCCTTCTGCCGCTCCATGATTATCTACTGAGATCATTTGGAGATGGGGCGCAAATGTAGATGCTTTGTTTTGTGGGCAATAATTTGTATAATGATCCCTGGCATCTCGGCAATTCTTGCAAGGGGGGACTTTCTGGTAGGGTGCATTTACTTTGATAATGTCCACACTCTCCACACCTGAAACAGATAATTGGCTTTCTAGGCCCATTTTCATAATTACCTCTAGGTCTTTGATTATAGTTGTTACCTTGGCTGGTGGCTGCCGCCATTACATTGGTTGAGAATTGAGCACCTCCTTGTGCCCAATAAGGTTGTGAATGCATCCCTCTTGACTTACATTCATGGGCCTCAATGACTAACTTTCCTGCATAGCTAGAAAGTTGCACTTAACAATGGACATTCACTTACCACCTGACCCTGCTTGCTGCACATGGTACACCATAGCCCACTTTTGATGCCATCCCCTTTGAGTTCCTGCAGCTCCTATCGAAGCTGAGCCAACTCTTTTGCTTGGGCTTCCTCTTCCTTTTGTAGCTTCAATGCTTCAATTTCCCTCCTCAACTGAGTCACAACACTCTCTTCTTCTTTATGGGGCTTATTCCTTTTTAAGCTCTCAAGCTCTTTCCTTAGCTGAATTACGAGGTCTTCACATTTTGCAGGATATGATAAATTGGAAGAGCTTGCCCCATACTGCTGTCTAATTTGTTCCAATCTTGTAGCTGTATTGATAAATTCTTCTATTGTTGCTGTCGGTAAAATCAACTCGTTTATTTTACATTGTGTTGATATGGGAAGTGGTTTAGCCAACCACTTCTTGATAAAAAAATCATGGAGAGGGTCTGGTAGTTTGGCCATTAATGCCTTAGCTTTGGTAACAGATTTTGGGAAGGTGTTAGCAGCTGGTGTGGTCGAACTATTTTCGTAATCATCATTCTTATGTAATAATGGAGATATCAAGAGTTTTTGAAAATTGTAATTTCCATATCTTTCCTATTTTGAAGGTTCAGAACGGTGTGAAGCCCTTAACCTTACTCCTTTCTTTTGAAGTACAGTGTCAAGTTTTTACGGGATCAGATTTCGGAAGCGATGGTTATAGAACAAGCAGAAACGCAGAGCAGTGAAGATGCAGAGTGGTGAAGATTGAAGTCTGAATTTGGAAGTTAGATTGTAACTATGATACTGTAATGTAATCGTTGCTTATATTCTAAAACTAAAAGTCTATTTTACTGTGAAGTTAAGATTTCAGATACATTGTGTACTATGGATTGTTCTGTCTGCACTCACTCATATTGAAGTAAGATCGCCAATAGACTAACAGTAACCCAATATATAGATTCAGGAATGGGGATTTAGGAATATGAATACTCCTAAACATGCGAGATCGCCAATAGACTAACAGTAACCCAATATATAGATTCAGGAATGGGGATTTAGGAATATGAATACTCCTAAACATGCGTTTTTGTTCCTTTACTTCAATATGAGTGAGTGCAGACAGAACAATCCATAGTACACAATGTATCGAGAATCTTAACTTCACAGTAAAATAGACTCTAAGTTTCAGAATATAAACAACGATTACATTATAGTATCATAGTTACAACCTGACTTTTAAATTCACACTTCAATCTTCACCGCTCTGCATATATGCCTGCTCCATAATAGTCACTTTCGAAATCTAATCCTGTAAAAACTTGACACCATACTTTGTAAGAAAGGAGTAAGGTTAAGGGCTTCACAACGTTCCGAACCTCCGAAATAAGAAAGATATGGAAATTACAATTTCCAAAAACTCTTGATATCTTTGTTATTACATAAGAATGATGATTACAAAAATAGTTTGACCACATGGGCTGCTAACAAAGGTCTCCCTAGGACCTAGTCTTCAATTTTCTAATTCTTCAATAATCTTTTCAGCTGTGTTCTCTTTTTGGAACTATTTTCTAAATGCTTCCTTCATCACGTCCCATGTGGTGAAATGGTTGTCAACAAATTGAGTAAACCATTTGTCTGCTAGCCCTTCTAATGTTGCAGGGAAAAGAATAAAAAATGCATCCTCTCTTCCCATCAGACCCCTTGTTTTACATAAGGCTAAGAATCTCCTAATGTTGTCATCTGGGTCTTCTTGTGCTAGCCCTCTGAAGGATGGAAATTGTATATTCAATCTAGAAAGTAAAGTTTCCAAATCTACATGGGCTTCCATATTCTTTACTGATGATGTCAATGATGATGGGCTAGTTGATCTTCGAATAACCTTCCTTCTTGTTTCTTTGCAAGTGATCCTCAAGCTTTGAGACCGGGTTGGGGTCATGAGCTATTCATACTCCTCTTAGTTTAAGAGAATTCCAATTGAAGAAAGATTACCTCTTAAGTCAGTATAGTAATATCAGTACCCTTGAACTCCTCTACACTTTGCACTTTGTTTCTCCTATGCTGAAATCTCCTTGTGGTCCCATCGGGCATGTCAAAATTTGTTGGGGGATTCTTGTGCAGAAAGGGATTTGAGTGTTTGTAGGAGAAGGGGGAAAGATAAGAAGAAAGATACAGACACTAGAAGCTTCTGTAGATTCATTATAAGGAGAAAAGTACAATGGTGATGTACAATACAATCCAAATGCTCTCTATGCAAAATCCCAAAGTGTGCACAGTTAACAAAGTTACAAAATACCCAAGGTTCTTGCTGCCGCCAACCTTTTGCACCAGACCTCCACCTTCTCCAAGCTTGCACTTGTGCACACCTTGCACTGAAGCTTCCAATACGAGGAGGGATGGACACCTTCTGTCGACCTGTGCACAGCTTCAATGGAACCTTTTGACCTTTGGTTGCATGGCTTAGTACTTCTCTGCACACTTCTAAGTCACTCTTCTTGTAGACCTTGCACTTGACTTCTCTGCATCGCACACTCCTGTATGTCTCTTATTCTTCTCTTAGTGTAGACTATGCTCATCTTCCTTAGTCTTACCAAGAATAATGCCTTGCCTTGATTTGAGTGCCGGTTCACGTCTGCTCCTAACTGCTAGAGTATCTTGGTGCTCAGTTTGATGTCCCAAGATTCTCTTCAAAAGTGGGCAGCCAACGAATCTTTGTTTTGTCTTGTAGTGAATTTAGAATAAAACAAATTTTTTAATTGGGGGGCCATACTTTCACTTCTGTGTACACTCCTCCTTCACATACCTTCACTTTTGCCTTTTAATTCCTCAATTGTGCACCTAAGAGAGGTTTCACCTAAACCTTCCAAACACTTTTAAAAATACTTTGAACCTTAGAGAATTATAGAAATACACTTTGCAACCTGCAACCGACTTTCTGCAATTATACCCTTTTTGAACAATTAATTGTGCACTACCTGTGCACCTTGACACCCAAACTTTGAATGCTTTGACTTCACCCATGTTGACTGACCTTGAACATGTTGACTTTGATTGCTTTGACTTTGACCCTTTGACTTTGCTTGTGGTTGAATTTGACCAATATGACTTTTATGGGCTCAACACTAGTGAAACATTTGAGTTTGGAAGAGACAAACCACTCAATACAAAAGCATAAAGTGAGGATGACACCCAGAATTATAATTCGAGTTGACAAAGTGGGAGATTTTGGTGAGGGCAACGAAGGAAATACATGCCTCCCAATCACATTTTGAGGATGCATAACTAAAGCCATTCTAGACATAGGAGCAGGAGTAGGAATAACGACCAACGAAATATGGGAAAAATGGGGAAAACCATCCCTACAACCCACTCGAATGAAATTATGATTGGCAGATGGTCACATTGAGAGACCCTTAGGAATCCTCGAAAAGGTGATCCTAACTCCATCGTTTTTAAGAGACGTCATCATTTATTAAAAAACAAAACTTGCCATGTGATGGTATGTTTTGTAATTGAAGATATGGGACACATTTTGTTTGATAGAGCATACTCAAACTGTTGCTTTGGAATTTACACTCAGATGCATTATTGACAGTTCATACTATCTATTCTATCTCTGCATATATTCACTAAGGGCTTTGTACAGGATCATAGAACTCACGTACACAAGCAACTTTCAATTTATTATGAGCCCAAACTATAGATTCAATAAGTTCCTGCCAATAACTGCGACCACTATGAATTTTTATATAAAGATAAAATTATATGAATAAAACCTTCCATTTTGGTTTTGGCTTCAACATTTACTATTATTGCTTGGAGAGATAGGACTGTTATCAATGTTTTAAGGATGGTGTCTATGTTTTAGAGTATCTGTGGTGGTAAAATGAATGTTACTTGATTCGAGTGTGATTTGGCTTATTACATTTCCTCATAGATATCACTATGTGTATATTTCTTGTAGAATTTCAGGGTCTATGAAGCAAAAATAGAATGCTCACATGTATGTACACAAATAGGTCTTGCAATAGGACTTATATCTCATTGGAAGGACTTAGAAAACCAACTGTTTAATCATATTCTAGTCTTGGTTATCTGATATGCTCTTTCATAGGGACAATATCTATCTGTAGTTGGATGTATTTTCCAATAACTATATGCTTGATTATAAGATGTAAGGTTATATACATGGATTTTGAATTGTGAAGTTACAGCGAGTGATTAAATAGATAATACCTTATACAAAAGCAAATGCGCATTTTTTCCTATGTGATGCTATTAAATAGTTAAATTCCATAGGCTTGTTTGGATTCAAGAGATGAGCTTCAGGAATGCTTTGAGAGACTTGAAATTCTAGGTGTCTCGGGAATATGGTTGATAAACATCTTTAGGCATGTACCTTTAAATTGACTTTGGAATATTGTACCAAGGAAATATTCAATGGGTTAGTATCGGATGATAGGTTCTATACCCGGATAGCAAATAATGTAATATTGATATTTTTGCTTTGATTAACCCTTTAAATTGCATGCATGAGCATTCATTGAAATTTGATTTGTGTCTAGTTTATGTGTACACATTCTTAAAGAAATTGGTCTTGTAGAGTTGGAGAAAGCTTAGTTTTTCTATTTTGGGGTCTATCTTTGCACAACCCTAGAAAATAGGAGGTACCACAGTTGAGTGTCAAGTTCATTCCTGAAGCATATTTTTCTTATTACTTGTACTCTTCTGCATTCTATACAATCAACCTTATTTTTATCATTTCTCAAAACGAATTTTTCCAATTTTAATGATGTTAGCTGTTATAAGCATATGAAGTTGATTGTTTCATCCAAAGATAGCAAGTTTTTTGAGCTAACAATGCATAAACATATCTGTTTTGTATCGACTCTTTCTCCTTGATGCTCCAAATAACATAGTGGAGTTTATTGCACTTATCACATGCCTATAAGGTCTATTTGGGTCTGCATAAGCTCAAGGGCTCGTCTTGTGCTGGTTGGCTAGACCAAACCTCGTCACTTCACAACTCACTTTCAGTGGTATCAAAGCTAGATCAATATGGGTGATGGATTTCCCTAAATGATTGAGAAGCTTGATAGCTTTGAAAACCCTAATGGAGGCTTATTTGCAAGGTAGAAATTTTTATGGAAGTGTACTTGGCGATGAATGTTGGAACATCAAGCTTACACTATGCTTGAGGTGGATTTGATCTACATCAAAAGCTATCGCTTGGATTACATTGAAAGAATATCCATTGGAGAGTTCTTTTTCTTATGATCATTTATTATATTAAAAAGAAAGATCTTATATGGATCTTTTACCATTGTAAAATCCTAGAGATTTACACATGTAAAAGGAGAAAAAGAGAGCTAAACTTCCATGATATTGAGGTGGTTGAGTTGCAATCAATCAATCAATCAATTACCTAAAAGTAGCTCAAACTAGATGTTCACTTTTCCTAGATTTCAGTAAAGTGAATTTTTTCCATCCAACAACCTTTACCACCTTCATTTGAATTCAAAATCCACTAGTAAAAAGTAGTGGAGCACTTCAAGAGTCTATATTGTTGGAGGAGATGGTGGATAGTCACAAGAGGTGAAGTGGTGTTGCTAGATCCTGCTTCACACCTACTGAGAATGATTGTTGGAGAGTGTAGTGGGACTCTTTACCTAGCTACTGATCACAAATAATCATATATGCTGCTTGGAATATGATCCACTAATCAATGGATCAAAACAGATAGGTAGAAGTCGATCCAAGCATAAAAACTTGCTATTTTTGTTCCTACATCTGCTCAATGTTTTGAACAGTTCTCTGACCACAATAGCAATTGGCTTAATTCCTTTTGGGGAACTCTAATCAACTTATTAAGCTATCAATAATGAGTGATTTCATAAAAAAATATGGACTACACATAGAGAAAGAGTTTTAGCAAAGCATAAGACCATCCCGACTTTTACATGGTGCAACAATCAACCGACCAGTGAGCAAAGATATGTTAATATCTCACGATCCCGAGAAGCTATGCTAATGAAATTTTGTACGCATGTAATAGACAATATGTTGGAACTACTGTGCTTTAAAGCATGACAAATGATCAACTATACACTGAGAACAAGCTCTAAGAAGGTCAATCTTTTGATGAAGTTATAACAAAGAAGTGAAATGAGAAAGTAATGATCATGTATGTATTAAATCATATACAAATACAATGTCATTGGCAATCATACATTGCTCAATGTGTGAGAGGTGAATGAGCTATGAGATAAGCTCTCACTTCACAATGAAACTCACTCAAAATGATCTCATGGGCTCAAGATAACACGTGGGTCTTTTGATTCACTTTTTATAGTTGTACTTGGAGCCAAAGTTTAAATTAAGGTTCAAAGATCTAGCTTAAAGGTGAATCCTAAAGTATAGGATAGATTCCCTCATCATTCAACAATCAAATGATTCGTGATTTAGATCTTCCTAACTCCACATGGATGTGTATCACTTTTGCAAAGGTAAATGCGAAGAGCTTTTTACAAGTGCTTGATTATATGAAGCCTTGCATAATAGATCATGTATGAGTTGATTAACCAAGTATGTGGGCTTGGTTTTAGTGACATCAATAGCTCCCCTTCAAGCCTAAAATGCTTGTTCTTCATTCCTCCTTGATTTCATGCAAACCAATCATCAATTTGAACCTGTTCATCTTTGTTCCATGCAATGACTGTGAGTATATATGCACATTGTAAATGAGTTGATACATAGGATAGTTGAATATCCTTGCTAAGAAATTTCTCCCTTACATAATGATAGTGTATTTCAATGTGCTTAGTCCTTGCATGATATATAGGATTAGCAGCCAAACAAAGTGAGCTAGTGTTGTCTCCAAAGATTATTGGAGTGTAAGAGTGTATCTCCAAATCTGCATATAGTTGCTTAAGTCACATATCTTCTTGAGTTGCATTTGGGAAACCTCTATCTTCTACTTCTGTGGAATATAATGCCACACTTGGTTGTTTCTTAGAGACCATGATATAAGCTTTGAACTTGCAAAGTATAGGTACCCTGAAGTGCTTCTCCTATCATCCTTGGAGCTAGCCCAATCTCCATTAGAATACATCTTTATATCTATGTCAGAAGTGAAGGGATAGAACAAACCTTCATTCATTGTACCCTTTAGATACTTAAGCACCCTTTTTTTAGCTTCCATATGAGGCTTGCTTGGTGATGCACATGCATAAATTGACTCAATGTACTTACTCCATAGGCAATGTCTACTCTTGTTAGAGTAGCATGATTGAGACTTCCCACAAGTTGTTGATAACTTGTAACAACATCAAGTAGCTCTCCTTGATGAGAACTCAACTTATGGTTGAGTTCCATAGGAGTACCTAAACTTTTAGTGTTCTCCATCTTGAACTTTACCAACATATCATGTATATACTTGCTTTGAGTAATAAATATACCAGAATCTATGTACACAAGCTCTAAGCCAAGGAAGTAGGTTAATAAACCAAGATCACTGATTTCAAATTCTTCCACTAGTTGAGCCTTAACCTGCTTGATGCCATTAGCATCATTCCCTGTAAAATCTACATAGAAACATAAGTAGATAACTTCTAATTTGTTCTTCTTGACAAATAAAGAAGAATCTACCTTGCTAGCCACAAAGCCTTGGTCCTGCAAATAAGTAACAGCCTATGGTTCCAAGCTCTAGGAGCTTGCTTGAGACCATAGATTTCCTTCCTTAGCTTGCATACATAACCTATTTTATCTTCATCTTCAAAACCTAGTGGTTATGCCATATACACCTCGTCTGATATCCATCCATTTACGAATGCATTCTTGACATCTAACTGATATAAATTCCAACTTTTAGAGGCAACAATACTTACCAAAACCCTAATTTTTGGCATCTTTGCCACAGGTGAAAAATTTTCTTCATAATCCACTCCATGAATTTGGGAAAATCCCTTTGCCACCAACCTTTCCTTGTACCTGTTTATAGAGCCATATGAGTTCTTTTTTATTTTGTATATCCACCTACATCCAATTACCTTCATGCTTAGCTTTTTGAGAACTAGATCCCAAGTATGGTTTTCTTGAAGTGCTTCTACTTCTGCCTGCATGGCTTCTCTCCATTCTTTCTTCTTCATAGCCTCTTCAAATGAAGAAGGCTCTTCTACTGTAGAGTCTTTAGTGATATACACAGAATGCTTGGTGACTAATGATGTATCGTAGCCATACCTTATGGGCTTTTTGCTTTCTCTTTGTGATCTCCTTAGTGCTTGATTTGAAGACTCTGGTATGCCAATTCTAATTTCTTGAGTTTGATCTTGCCTCTTGACTTGCAAGCCTTGAAGTTAATTTGTTCTTCATCCTCTGAGTTGATATCTTCTGCTAATTGTTGATCTTCTTGAGTGAGGGTTGGAAAATCATTTTCCAAAACATATGGTAACATGACTTTCCTGCAATCATCTTCAAACCATGAATTTTTTTCATCAAACACTACATCCCTACTAAGTATAAATGCTTTGTTAGTGGGATTGTATAGCCTGTATCCCTTTTGGTTATGATCATACCCAATAAATATACATTTCTGAGCTTTAGGATCAAGCTTCCCTCTAATTTGTGAAGGAATGTGTGCATAAGCAATGCACCCAAATATTTTGCAATGGTCCAATGAGGGTCTCCTGTCATTCCATGCTTCATAGGGTGTCATACCACCCAAGGATTTGGATGGAAGCCTATTGAACAAGTAGGTGAATGTGGAAATAGCCTCTTCCCATAGGTAATTAGGTAAATTCTTCTCATTCAACATAGACCTAACAACTTCAACAATTAACATGTTCCTTCTCTCTACCACTCCATTCAATTCAAGAGTGTCTCTTGTTGTTACTTCCCTCTTTATGCCTCTGTCCTGTAGAAATGAATCAAATTCATGTGAAAAGTACTCACCACCTCCATCAGATCTGATCCTCTTGAAGCTCCTTCTTGTTTGGTTTTCAACTAGTGCCAAGTACTTTTTGAAACATGTAAATACCTCATCCTTATGCTTCATGAAATAAAGGATTGTCCATCTACTCTAATCATCAATAAATGAAACATAGTACCTTGAACTTGATATTGATGGATCTTTGCTAGGACCCCACACATCAGTGTGTACAAGCCAAATAGTCTCCATGAATGTATCCTTCTTGTTGAATGGTTGCCTCTGAGCTTTGCCAAATTGGCATGCTCCACATTTGTATATCATATGTTGCTTGGTCATATATCAAGCACACTTTGATCCCTGCATATTTGCTTCGGAGTTCTTTCTCCTATGTGTCCTAGCCTTTTGTGCCATATTTCTTGTTGGTGCAGGGCAATCAACAATTGAAGTTTTAATGAAGGTTTGGAAGTCAAGGACTAAAGAAAAATTCAATTTGTGAAGCATTAAGGAAGAATACGTTCAGAAGATGAAGAGATGTACACATATGTACATTAATAAAGAGATAGTTCAGTTATACTTTTGTATAGTCATGATATTGTAAATATTTGCCTATATATACAAGTAAAAAGTCGGGGCAAATATGAGAGAGCATGAGAATAGAGAAATCAGTATTTTTATGAGTCATTAGACATGTTAGAAGTGAGTTGAGTCTCTCTCATCACTCAGTTGTAAATTTCTTCAGGAATGGAAGAAAAATTGCACCCGATGTTTCTGAGCATTCTCCTTCTGCGCTTGATAATTTCAAGAATCCTTTTGTAGACGTCTAATTCCATAGTTAATGAGTCTATGGTTAAAGTTTGAGAGCCTAATTGTAAACAAGCTATGAGAATTATGTGTAGGAACATTCATATGTGAATAAGTGTTCACTCGTTCTAAAACAGGTGCAAAATTTGATGTCAATGTTTTGGTCAGTTCTCCTTCCACAGTGTGTCGTTCTGAGAAAGCAAGCACTCAATATTTAAGTTGGAAGGTAAGCTATCTATGGCTAAAAGCATTTTCATATAGGGGTCCTAGATTGAGAGAACCAAGTGTTTAAAGTTATAGGTATCTAAATCGACGTCTCAGAAGAGCAGTTTTAGACATAGGTAACTTGTTGAGATCATTTCTCAAGATATACTGAATCGTTTGGAGTGATTCAACTTGGAGAAGGTGTGAAAACTGTAGCTGACACCTTGCACAAAGTTTCATAAAAACTTTACACAATTGACAAGTTAATGAGAGAGATATATGCAGCAGACTTTCTGTGTAGTCATCTCCTTCACACATTTTTCAAAATCTTCATAATTGATTATTGATTCTCTAAATTTGGTGAAGTTTTGAGTTACTCTTGTTATAGAGGTGCTCTAACTACAAGAGTAGCTTGTTCTTTTGGAGATAACACTCTCCATTAGTGGTATCAGAGCAGGAAGCATCAGAATTGAAGGAAGAATGATCCCGACTCTTGCAGGTGCAAAGAATTCAACATCTGAAGGTTCAAAAGGTGAAAGCTTGAGGGCAAAGCTTGAGAAGGAGGTGATACGACATCAAGGAAGAAAAAAGGAACATTATTCGAAGTAAAGGTACATCTACTACTCATAAAGATTGAATAATTCAATATATAGGTGAAGAAAGGATGGGAGATTCTCTTCAAATAGAGAAGTTGGATAGAGAGAACTATCTAGCATGGTCAATGAGGATGGAAGCTCATATTATGAGCAAAGACTTGATAGATTATATTACAGGTGAAGAAGAAAAGCCTCAGTTCAGAGATCCTAGTGTTCCAACTAGGGAAGAATTATCAGATTTGAAGAATTGGATGAAGAGAGATGCTCAAGCTAGGAGCATTATCTATATGGCAGTCAATGACTACTTGCTACCTCACATTAGAGGTCTTGAAAGTGCAAGTGATATATGGAATGCTTTGGAGGAGCATTTTCAAAACACCACAAAGTTAAGGAAGGCATCTTTGTGGGCATAATTTACCACTTTCAAGAAGAAGGCCTCTCAATCCATCTCAGAGTATGTAACAAGGATGAAGGACATTGCAGATGCATTAGGAGCAGTTGATGAAGACATTGAGGAGGATAAATTGGTAAGGCAAATCCTCATAGGGTTGAGAGGTGATGAAAAATGGAAGCCATTCATTTTGTCTACCGAATTATCACTTGATCATTTTACTCCTCACTTAAATCAGTTGCTAGGACATATGTTAACCTTTGAGCAGGATGTCAAAGGTGAAGGTGACAAGAGTACAGGTCATGGAATGTATTCAAAGGATAGGAAGAAGAATATCAAAGGAAAGCAACAAACAAATGAGGATGAAGGTACAACTAGCCAAGCTAACTTTCTAAGAGGAAGAGGAGGTGGCAAAGGTAGAGGAAGAGGTAGGAGTAATAAAGATGGAGTCAAAGCTTGCTAGATTTGTGGTAAGACAAATCACTTAGCTAATGATTGTTGGCATAATACTCAGAGTAATGGTGGATATAATCAGAATTTTAATTCAAGAGGAAGAGGTGGCAGAAATCAAAGAGGTAATTTCAGAGGTAGAGGTAGTAGAGGTTACTTTGGAAGAAATGCAGGTAGAGGATTCCAAAGCCAACAATACAACAATACCTACTACGATTATGCTTCAGATCACAAGGAGGATTCGACATTGATAATGAATGCAACTTGTGAGTGACAAAATGAAGACCAAAGAGTTTTTTACATTGACTCAGGGTGTAGCAATCACTTCAGTGGCAACATAGCTTTGATGACTGATTTGGAAAATAAGGTAACTAATCATGTAGTTCAAGCAGGTGACAATACAAAGCACAATGTGAAGTCAATTGGATCAGTGAAGGCCAAGGATGGTAGCACCCTCTTGAGTAAGGTCTTCTATGTTCCTACAATTCCTAAGAATCTGATAAGTGTAGGACAAATTGTTGAAAAAGGTTATTAAGTTAGAGTCACTAATGAAGGAGTGTTTGTGGAAGACCCTAGCAATGGGTATAAACAGATTGTTTCACGGAAGAAAGAAGGAAGATTGTTCACATTGAAGATCCAAGGTAATGTTGGTCATGCCTTGTTCACCTATGGAGCACATAAGATCTTTGAGTTAGATCTTTGGCACAAAAGGCTTGGACATTTGAATGAAAGAGGTATCAAAGATATGATTAACAATGGTTCAGTGCTTGGATTGCCTAATGTTGCAGGTCAACATATGACATACAGATGTGAGGCATGTCAATTAGGTAAGGCTCATAAGCAATCTTATTCCAAGCATGGTTTTATGTATTCAGAGAAGCTTGAGTTGGTACACACAGATGTGTGGGGACCATCAAAAGATTTCAGTGTCAATGGTTCAAGGTACTATGTGATTTATGTTGATGATGCTACCAGATGGATCACTATCTATGTGATCAAAGATAAGTCAGAGGTATTCAATACATTCAAAGATTATCATATGCATGCAGAGAGAATTACAGGTCATAAATTGAAGAGACTAAGGTCATATGGAGGGGGATATTATTTCTCTAATGAGTTCAGTGATTACTTGTGGAATGCAGGTATAAAAAGAGAAATTACTTGTAGGTACTCTCCTCAACAAAATGGTGTAGTAGAAAGGAGAAATAGAACTCTTGTTGAGTTTGCAAGATCCATGATGAAGGAGAAAAATTGCCCATATTACTTGTGGGCTGAGGATGTAAATACAGCTACTTATTTGGTCAATAGGTTACCATGTAAAGCTTTGTAGGGTATGACACCATATGAGGCATGGTGGGGTAAGAGAACTACTCTAGATCATTGCAAAGTATTTTGATGTTTGGCATATGCATATGTGCCATCCCAATTAAGGCACAAATTGGAACCTAAAGCTGAAAAGTATGTATTCATTGGTTATGATGATAAGCAGATGGGATATAGGTTGTGGAGTCCATCTACAAAACAATTCCTTGTATCAAAGGATGTTACATTTGATGAGCAAGGTACTTGGTATGCAGGTACAATCAATATTAATGTAGGTGATGAAGAAGTTGTGAACCAAAAGAAAGGTAAATCAAAGGTTCAGATATTTGATGAAGAGGAGAATAATGAAGTGCAGGTTGAAGTTGAAGAAATGCCAAGATTTGATCCTAAGTGTGATGAACTAGAAACCTCTAGGAGTGGAGAACTTAGAAGGTCATCAAGGCACAAGTGGCAACCTACAAGGTATAGCTATGACACTTCTTTTTTGGCTACCAAAGATTATGCTTATATGATAAAGGCAGATGAAGACCTTCTACATATGAAGAGGCAAAAGGTAAGGAAAATTGGGAGAAAGCTATGCAGGAAGAATATGATGCATTGATGGAGAATCAGACATGGATTTGATTCCTAAACCAAATAGTCAGAAGATCATTGGATGCATGGGTCTACAAGACAAAGAGATTTGCAGATGGAAGTGTGGCTAGGTATAAAGCTAGGCTAGTTGTGAAAGGGTTTGCTCAGACATATGGTATTGATTATGATGAAACATATAGTCCTGTGGCAAAGATGACAACCATCAGGACACTCATAGCCATTTCTGCATGTAAAGGTTGGAAATTATGTCAATTAGATGTGAAGAATGCTTTTTAAATGGTTATATTTAAGAAGATGTTTTCATGGAGCAAACCCAAGGATTTAGAGATGGAAGGTATCCAGATCATGTGTGCAAGCTCAAGAGAGCTTTGTATGGTTTGAAAGCAGGCCCCAAGGGCATGGAATTATAGACTTGTGAAGTTCTTAAAGGAACTTGGATTTCAAGTATCTAAAGGAGATAGTAGCTTGCTTGTCAAAGCAAGTGATGGTGGGTTCATATACATGTGCATATATGTTGATGATATAATTCTTACAGGTATAGATGAGAAAGGCATTCAATACCTAAAGAAGCAAATGGAGAAAGAATTCAAGCTCAGTGATTTGGGAGACTTTTCATATTTCTTAGGCATGGAGATTTCATACACTCAACATGGAGTGTATGTGACTGAAGAAAGGTATTTGAGAAACTTGTTGATCAAGTTTAAGATGAATGATTGTAGGGTAGCACTTACTCCAATGGAGGTGAATCACAAATTGAGCAGATATGGAGGTGAAGAGTTCAAGGATATGAAACTATATGAGAGTTTGGTTGGTAGTCTGATATATGCTACATTAACTAGGCCTGATTTGTCATATGCAGTTGGAGTTTTGTCTCAATTCATGCATTGCCCTAGGATAGAACATTGGATTGCAGGAGAAAGAGTGTTGAGGTACATTAAGGGTACACTCAAAGAGGGTTTGTAATATGGTTTTACATCAGATACAAACATCAAGATATATAGTGATGCAGATTGGGTAGGTAATCCTGATGATAGGAGATCAACTTATGGATACTTGTGCTATGTGGGAGATAATTTAATTTCTTGGTGTTCAAAGAAGCAACACACAGTTGCTTTATCATCTACAGAAGCAGAGTACAAAGGGATGGTTGAAGCTGCAAAGGAAGTAATATGGCTTAAGACTCTCATGAAGAGTTTTGACATCATACAGAGTACACCCACCATTCATGGAGATAACATGAGTTCATTGTATTTAGCTATTAATCCTGTTTTTCATGCCAGGAACAAACACATTGAGATTCAGTATCACTTTCTAAGAGAGAAGGTGATGGATAAAGAGATTGAAGTAATACATACTTCAACAAAAGATCAGATAGCTGATATGCTAACCAAAAGCTTGGATGGACCAAAGCTACAGAGATTCAAAGACATGGCAGGTATAAAGAAGATAGAGAAAACCTCAATTGATGATTGAGGGGGAGCTGTTGGTGCAGCGCAATCAACAATTGAAGTTTTAATGAAGGTTTGGAATTCAAGGACTAAAGAAAAATTAAAGTTGTGAAGCATGAAGGAAGAATACATTTAGAAGATGAAGAGATGTACACATATGTACATTAATAAAGAGATAGTTCACTTATACTTTTGTATAGTCATTATATTGTAAATATTTGCCTATATATACAAGTAAAAAGTTGGGGCAAATATGAGAGAGCATGAGAATAGAGAAATCAATAGTTTTATGAGTCATTAGACATCTTAGAAGTGAGTTGAGTCTCTCTCATCACTCAGTTGTAAATTTCTTCAGGAATGGAAGAAAAATTACGCCCGATGTTTTTGAGCATTCTCCTTCTGTGCTTGATCATTTCAAGAATCCTTTTGTAGATGTCTAGTTCCATAGTTAATGAGTCTATGGTTAAATTTTGAGAGCCTAATTGTAAAGAGGGCTGTGAGAATTATGTGTAGGAACATTCATATGTGAATAAGTGTTCATTGGTTCCTAAAATAGGTGCAAAATTTGATGTCAATATTTTGGTCAGTTCTCCTTCCACAGTGTAACGTTTTGAGCAAGCAAGCACTCAATCTGTAAGTTGGAGGTAAGCTATCTGTGGCTAAAAGAATTTTCATAAACGGGTTCTAGATTGAGAGAACCAAGTGCTTAAAGTTATAGGTGTCTAAATCGACTTCTCAGAAGAGCAGTTTTAGACATAGGTACCTTGTTGAGATCATTTCTCAAGATATATTGAATTTTTTGGAGTGATTCAACTTGGAGAAGGTGCGCAAACTGTAGGCAACACCTTGTGCAAAGTTTCATAAAAAACTTTACCCAATTGACAAGTTAATGAGAGAGATATATGCAGTAGACTTTCTATGTAGTGATCTCCTTCACAAATTTTTCAAAATCTTTATAAATGATTATTGATCCTCTAAATTTGGTAAAGTTTTGAGTTACTCTTGTTATAGAGGTGCTCTAATTACAAGAGTAGCTTGTTCTTTTGGAGATTAACACTCTCCATCATTTCTAACTCAGATAAGGTTTGATCTCTATAATTGAATAGTGCTATGTTCCTTGTGTCTTCAATCTCATATGTGAATAATCTACCAGACTTCTCATCTTTAGAAATCCTTTTGAAGCCTTGTTCTATTGGAATTTGGGCCCCAGTGTTGGTGCAAGGCAATCAACAATTGAAGTTTTGATAAAGTTTTTAAGTCAAGGATTGAAGGAAAGATCAAGTCATGAATCAAGAAGAAAGTACATGTTCAGAGAATGAAGATGTGTATACATATGTACATTAACTTAAAGTTAGATCATTTATACTTTTGTATGGTGACAAACTTGTACAAATTTGCCTATATATACAAGGAAAAATGTCGGGGGCAAATATGAGAGAGCATGTGGATAGAGAAATTAGAAGTTGTATGAGTCATTAGAGACTTTAGTTACCAATTGTTGGAGTTAGACGTCTGCGGAAGCACGCGAACAGCACAAGGAAGAAGAAGAAGCTTGGAGCACAACACACAAGACTGAATGTATTACTAGAGAATGTACAAAGATAAGTAGCCCATTAGGGCAATAGGCGTATATACAAGCCGGGGGAAAAAAACCTCCTAAAGAGGGAAAAAAGTGCGCCGGCGGTCCTAGAGTGTTCACACACATCACTACCTAAATATATCAACACTTTCTGGGCCAAATCCGGTGGCATGGCAGACATTTACGGTGGTTAGCTCATTTAGCGACACCACTTAATCGGCTTATGACTAGTGCTCCGCGGTAGTATGATTGGATACCGGAGTGCCAAAATGCATTTGATTGTTTAAAGGTTTTATTGATGCAGGCCCCAATTTTGCAACCACCTGATTGGGAACGACTGTTCCATGTCTTTGTGGACGCATCAGATATTGCGATTGGTAGTGTCCTCATACAACAAATTGAAAAATGGTTTCGGCCTGTATATTATGCAAGTTGCCGATTAGCCCCTGCCAAAAGAAACTATTCAGTGACCGAACGAGAATGTCTCAGGTTAGTGTACTCTGTTAAAAAGTTTCGACATTATTTGTTGGGCCGAAAATTCACCTTCCACGTGGATCATGACGCACTCATGCACTTGGTCTGGTAGCAACATTTAGGTGGTAGATTGGCTCGATGGGTTTTACTTTTACAGGAGTTCGAATATGAAGTTATTCATCGACCTGGCACAGCACATGCCTTGGGGGATTTTCTATCTCGATTGGGATTCTGGTGAGCCTCCAGTAGGGGTTGATGACACTACACCGGCAATGTACATTACCGAACCAATTACTCATGAATCTGCAGAACCTCTTGTTGCTCCTACATACTACGATGTTACTAACTTTCCTCACTGACGGGTGTCTCCCTCCTCATACTCCCCCTGCTCTGCGGTGGAAACTTGCAGTTTACAGTTGAAGATTCCGGTTGATTGTAGGTCAATTGTACTACATGGATCATACTGGTGTTTTACTTTGATGTATTCCTCCCCATGAAGCAGAAATCGGTTATTGCTATGGCTCATTCATTACCCTTGGGCGGACATTTTGCAGTTTGATCTTACTCACCATAAAATTCTGCAAAGTGGGCTTTGGTGGCCTACAATGTACAAAGATGTGACTCAGTTTGTGCAACAGTGTGATACCTGTCAACGTTCTGGACAGCCATTACAGTGGCACTTCTTTCCCCTTCAACCTGTTTTACCTCTGGAACCCTTTTAGAAGTGGGGTCTAGATTTTATTGGCCCAATAACACCACCAGCGACCCTCACCAACAATCGATACATATTGACTTGTATAGATTATGCCACTAGATGGGTGGAAGCTTGGGCTTTACGGTCTGCCACAACTGTTTTGGTGGCCAAATGCTTAATGAAGGATGTCTTCCCACGTTATGGATTACCTCTGGAGCTCATGACATACCAAAGAACGCATTTTGCAAACAACTTAATGAAAGTAATGACTCAGACTTTTCAAATTGTACATAATTCAGCTCATCGTACTATCCACGTGCTAATGGTCTGGCTGAAAGCACCAATAAGACTCTGTTGAATATGCTCCACAAATTGCTTTTGGAATGTCCGGAACGTTGGGAGCAGTTACTACCTGCAAGTTTGTGGGCTTACCGGACTATGTACAAGGTAGCTACTGGCATGACCTTGTACAAGCTTGCTTATGGATTGGAAGCTATTGCGCCGATGGAAGTAGTAGTGTCGAGCCTACGAGTTGCCTTAGCTCCGAAATTGCTACCGGAAGAATCTATGCCCTTTTGGCTAGATATACTCAAATCATTGGATGAACAGCGCTGGGAAAGCTTCATGACTCTTCAAGAAGTTCAGATTCGTCAAGCCCGTTCTCATGACCGTTTTCTAAAAAACCCCTGTCTTTAAAATTGATCAACTGGTGTTATTCTATAACGCTAAAGCAAACAGAATTGCTGGGAAATTTAAATTACGGTGGTTTCGGTCCATACCGGATTGCTCAACAAGTGGGCCCAACAACTTTTCGATTGGTGACCTTAACAGGTGTTCTTTTGCCAAAAGTGATTAATGGTTCTAAGCTTCGGCCATATCACCAACCGGATGATAACCGATGATGTGTACCTCCTCTTGTTCGCGTGTCACTTGTTTTATTTTTATCTCCGTATTTTGGTTGACCACAGACCGTAATCTCCTCGTTTTGATATCTAAATATGATTAATCGCTGCCCTGTGTTACTGTTTTTGCTCCTGCATGCATGCCGTAATTATGACAGATATCTTTCCAATACCGTGCGATGATTAGGGTTTTCAACCGCCTAATGTTGCCTGTGTGACTACTTAATCTTGTTTCTTTTCTTGTTAATCGCTATTGTGTTTGTGTGCTTGTGTGTTATTTGTTTTCTGTGTTCTTGTGATTACTCGTGTGTGCCATGGAAGCTCTCGCGAATGTCGCCACCTTCTGTGCAGGACTCACTCCTGAAGTGAGTGAGTATTTGTGCACCCATGGTCTTATGGCCTTTGCTAAATTGCCTTGGCATTCAGTGGAGTGTCACCATTCTATGCGCAGATCATTTTTGCCATCACCTCTACACCTGCTACAGAGCAGTGTTGGCCCATAGCCTGTTTACCATCACGAGTTGTTATTACTTTAGCTTCGTTTGCCGATGCCTTCCGACTTCCTCGGGAAGGATTGGAGAATGATCCACTTCCTTCTGTAGCCAGCGTGAAAGAGTTGTTTCCCCGGCACTCATCTAATGAGTACACCATTCTGTGTAGACCTGAACCGGAGCATACAACTCTGCAATTTTTAGTCGCTGTTTTGAACTTACAAAAACGCACTTATGGTATCTCTCGCCCCTTCTATTCGATGATAGACATTGTGTCCCGTGAAACTGTCAATTTCACATCCTTCTACTTCCGACGCATTCACCGTGAATGTGTTGCGGTTATCAAACAAGTCACTAAGGGTGACCTTCCACGTTCTCGTCTACCCCATATCCTCACTTTTCTCTTTCCAACAATCCAAGCCGCGCAACCCCCTCCAACCGCTCCCTTCTTGTTGCATGAAGAATCTACTCAAATGCTCGAGGATGAGGAAGATGATGATGTCGACCTGTTGCAACTTTTTCGCCGAAAACAAAGATGTGTGAGCCCCTCTCGCAGTCAGGTGCAAGGATCAACTGCTTGCCATGAAGAAGAAGTCTTCCATGACACTGCTACATCCATTCATGTCGATTCTTCCGTTCCTTCTTCTCCAATTAAGCACCAGGAACAAGGTGCCCACGTAGAGGACTCTGAAGAAGTTTCTTCTCGGGAGGATTCTCATCAGCTGAATCAAGAAGCTATGAAGGAAATTGTTGCAAAAGTTCTTAACAAAGTGATTGTCCTGGTTGACGTTGTGATTGACCGAACTAAGATGGCAAAACAGAATCCAACCGGTATAATCTCGCTGCCGAATACCTTTATCCCACTTCCTCCCCCAATGAACCCTGTTGAGCCCGTTGTCCCCACCCGTTGAGCCTGTTGTTCCCGATGCACCTGCTACTCCATCATCTTCTCCCGATTACTCTCCACCACCTTCCCCTCACCTATTATCAGCCTCGTCATCCCACCCACTTCCTACTCTTCCTCCTCCGACTCCAATGTTTAATGAATTAGAATCAATGGGTCATCTCCTGATCCAATTTTCTCAACAATTACCTCTTCAAATGAAGCTTGCAACCGAAAATATCAGGCAAGAACTACAAGAGAAAGTTGACTTGTTAGAAGCCGATATCGCTCCATTGCAGGAAGAAGCTAATGCGGTCAAGGTAGAGAACCATGCCCTGCACGTGCAGCTTCAACAACTTCAAACAAGGATTGCAGAGCAAGACACCTTGATTGCCCAACGAGATGCTGCTCTTGCTGAGTTGAATGAAAAGGATGCTCTTTTATCCGCTCGTGATGAAGAGATCAACCTATTAAAACAATTGGTGCAGGACAAGGATGACGCTCGGGTTGCTCTCAGAAATTTGCTAGAAGAAACTCACGCCGAGTTGGATGAGGTCGTGCAGAAAGGACAAGAAATGTATACTTTGGCTAAGCAGACTACTGCAGAATTACAGGCCGCATCTGCTGATCTTTTTCAGGAGAATTCTGCTTTAAAAGCACAGATGAGTCTGACAATTCAACTTAAGAAAGAATTAGCAGGAATCATGAAAGAAAGAGATGCATATTATAAAACCATCCAATATCAAGCTCAAGAACTGGAACGCAGAGAAAAGCAGTTGGGATTTCAAGCAGAAAAGATTATCGCGGATTGATGCTCAGATTGTGGATACGAAGCAGCAGAGAGATGCTGCCTTAGCTAATGAATGTTACTTACAAGAAGCATTTTTGCAGACACAGGCAGATCTTTTGATGAGTCCATTGCGGCGAGTTCAGTATGAACTGACGCACAGTTGGTGGAGCCGGAAACCTTAAAGCTGATGCTGGATTCATTAAAACAGAAAATCACTAGAACCTTTAAATTAGCCCGAACTATGTATATACAAGGCATTGTAGATGAGCCTTAATGTTATTTTCTTTGCGGGTTCGAGTCCACCGTGCGTGCCAGTGTTAGGCCTCCGGATTGGCACAATGTAATTTTATATTTTCATATACCGCACGCACCGAAAGGGCGTAGCAAAGCGATGTAACCTTTTTACCCATTAATGAAGAGACATTACGGTGTTCTCCAGCGGTAGAGGAGCGGGGGATCGCCAGACTATCTGTCTGGGTGCAACTATGCTAGAGACGTCGTGGTGTAGAGTTTGCATATATTTGGAATACTGTTAAGTCTGTTCTTGTTGAATTACCGTAATTTATTACTAACACAGTAATGATGTTTTAACATCAATAAGTTTAAACGACTTTGTGACTGATAATTTGCGCGATAACCTACGGTGTGAGGATAACCGTAATCAAAGAATTGCAATTGTGTAATAGAAGTTATTGCCTGGATGTATAATTACTGTTTGGTTAATTGATTATTTGGGAAATTAAGAAAAGGGCCTCTGCATTGTCAGACCCCTACCATCCCCAAGAACCCGGAAGAGATTAAAAGTGACTTGACTGAAGTCCTTTTAACACTATCTATGTCTCTATCTATCTATTTATCCATCTATGTTTTGTTTTTGTGCAAAATCTATATGCAAGCCAATACCAATTGATTGCTCTTGTGAGATTCCTTCTCATTCCATACCAACTGTACTTCTTATATGATTCTTTTTAGAAGATTCCATTGGAAACAATGGAAACTCCACATAGTGTGGCGGGTACTCCGTAGCCC
The DNA here is from genome assembly GCA_020310875.1 of Ceratopteris richardii. Taxonomy (NCBI): domain Eukaryota; kingdom Viridiplantae; phylum Streptophyta; class Polypodiopsida; order Polypodiales; family Pteridaceae; genus Ceratopteris; species Ceratopteris richardii. The sequence continues at coordinate 124,871,491 of CM035418.1, read as the reverse complement.
ACTGCATTGCCTTCATCAAAGTTTGTTTTTGTTCGGCACGAGTTAACTAATCCATTTTTGGTCCACTTGAATACTCTTTCTGAGATCGAGTGACTACTGACACTTTCGGCTCAAAACACTCCAAAGCTACCACATTGGCCATAGGTGCCTTGAGCTTTGCTTCTTGCTTCTACTAATCGTATTCCTTAGCTTCCTCATACTCCCACCATCTATGACCATATTGTAGACAGAGCTGACACTAAATTGAACAATTACCAGGGTACCTAGCACAGGTTGTTGAAATCTCAGTCCTCTACCAAATTCTTGTCTATTCTGGCAGAAGCCACGCCGCTACTTCGGAAATTGATGTGGATTCGGATATTGAGAAGGTCCTACCAATCTAGCATCCTGACTATTCGGCCATTGTCTATTAGAAACCTTGGGGCTTATACCCATTTAAATTATCTTTCCAGGAAGGTCCTTCTACTTGCACAGTAGCCACCAAGGTATTTCGCGCATTAAAGCGACATTCCTCCAAACTGTGATTAGTTTTATTACAAATAGGACAAAAGACTTGATTAAGCACACAATCAGCCCTAATATGGCCCGCATTCCTACATCATACGCAATACAATTGTTTCTCTAAGGTTGCACCCTTCCTGAATACCAAATTAGTCTTCTTCGAGCCCAAATTGGCAAATTGCATCTTCCAATCCATACGGATTGCTAAGTCAATTATCTGATCTAGCGTATGTGATTGTTATAGAGTGTACATATAGATCTTCTCTTTAATGGGTGACTAAAGTCCGTCAAAAAAGAATTCTGTTAACATTTCCTCTCCAGGACACTTATCTGCCGGAAACTGTCGTAGTGTAGATCTGAAATCTAATGCATACTGCTCGACCGTCCCTTTCTGCAACAAATATTGAAGTGAAGAATGTAACTCCGAAATACTCTTAGCAGTCTAGAATCGTTCCAAGAATGCCACCTTCAACTCATCATATGCGGAAAGTAATCAGGAGGGTATTCAATAATCCATTTGACTACATCGCTGACTAACGTGGCTTGAAACACCTGAGATTTGTGTCGATTATCATGCAAATTACGATGATTACATAAGTGTTGATTCTCAAATGTCCATATGTGCACATCTCGATCTTCATCCACTCGCCCATAAAAATGAGTATAGTTTAGCACTCGTAGTGGGTCTTGTTCGCCATCGAGTTACCAAGCGTCTCTAAAGTAGTAGTTTGAGGTAAGGGTATTAAAGCTAACTACAATTCTCGCGAGGTTAGGCTACTGCCACTTGGACCTTCTTCTATAGGGTTTTCCTCTACCTGCAGGTGATTATGCTGGTCGGTCTCGCTGAATTCCCTGTGCCACAATACTTTAGCTAGTTTACCATCCTTCCACTCAAAGACTAGATCCTTCAAAATCTTGCGGGGTAAAACTCCAGTCTCCACCCAAAATTGTACTTCTTCGGCAATAATGATTGCCTCCTCAAGAGGAATGTCCTGAAACTTCAATGTTGCGAGTGTCTCTTGCACGAATTCATCTAGATAACCAGGATGATGAGGCTTTTGTAAGTACTCCTTGCCACTTCATACCAGCATCAATCTACTTTGTGCGGTGCTCTGTTATCCCATCCCATCATGGTCGCCATATGTTAGCATATCTTTCTTTCTACCTATCTATCTATCTATCTATCTATCTATCTATCTATCTATCTATCTATCTATCTATCTATCTATCTATCTATCTATCTATCTATCTATCTATCTATCTATCTATCTATCTATCTCTATCTATTTGTCTATCTATCTATCTATCTATCTATCTATCTATCTATCTATCTATCTATCTATCTATCTATCTATCTATCTATCTATCTATCTATCTATCTATCTATCTATCTATCTATCTATCTATCTATCTATCTATCTATCTATCTATCTATCTATCTATCTATCTATCTATCTATCTATCTATCTATCTATCTATGCATCTATCCATCTATCCATCTATCCATCTATCTATCTATCTATCTATCTGTCTATCTATCTATCTATCTATCTATCTATCTATCTATCTATCTATCTATCTATCTATCTATCTATTTATCTATCTATCTATCTATCTTGATGGAGAGTGTTAATCTCCAAAAGAATAACCTACTCTTATGATTAGAGCACCTCTATACCAAGAGTAAGTCAAAATCTTCACCAAATTAGAGGTTCAATCTCCAAATTATCAAAAGTTGAAAAATTCTATGAAGAAGATAAAACACAGAAAGTCTGCTGCACAATTTCTTCTCATTGACCTATCAAACATGTAAATTTTTCTATGAAATTTTGTATGGAGTGTCGCCTAGAAGTTGCGCACCTCCTCCAAGTTAAATTTCTTCAAAAGGTTTAGTATAACTTGAGAAATCAACTTCACAAGCTACCTATGTCTAAATCTGCACTTCTGAGAAATCAATTTTGACACTAGTTCTATCAATCTCGAGCCCGTTTAAACAAATGCTTGTAGATACAGGCAGTTTACCTTCTAACTTAAAGATTAAGTGCTTGCTTGCACAAAACTTTAAACTGTGGAGTGAGAACTAACCAAAAAATCAAGATCGAAACTTGCGCCTGTTTCGGAGAACTGTGAACACTCATCACATATGAATGTTCCTATTAACAATTCTCCTAGCCTGTTTACAATTAGACTCTGAAACTCAAGTCATAGACTCATTAACTATGAACTTAGATATCCTCAAAAGTATTTCACTAATGATCTAACACAGACGGAGCAGACACAGAAACATCGGGCGCAATATTTCTTCGATTACTCAGAAAATTACAGTTGAGTGATGAGAGGAAAACTCAACTAACATTTCACATGTCTCATGACATCTAACTCCTCCTTTCTTGACTTCTATACTCACTCATCTATTCTTTCATATGCTCTCATATCACGCCTTGACATTTTCAAGGTATTTATAGAGAAATTTGTACAAGTCTATGACTAATCAAAGATCTAACTATAACTATACTATATACATATGTGTACATTCCTCATATCCTCTGAATGTATCCTTCTCCAAGCTTCAAGAATTGAATCTTCCTTCATTCTTTAATCTTCCAAACATTCAATTGGTGATTGGTCTGCACCAACAGCTCCCCCTCAATCATCAATTGAGGTTTCTCTTATCTTCTTTATGCCTGCCATGTCTTTAAACTTCTGTAACTTTGGTCCATCCAAACTCTTTGTAAGCATATCAGCTATCTGATCTTTAGTTGAAGTACGTATGACTTCAATCTCCTTATCCATCACTTTCTCTCTTAGAAAATGATACTGAATCTCAATGTGTTTGGTCTTGGCATGAAAAACAGGATTAGCAGCTAAATACAATGAACTCTTGTTATCTCCATATATAATTGGTATCCCATGCACAATGTCAAAACTCTTCATCAAGGTCTTGAGCCAAATCACTTCCTTTGCAGCTTCAACCATGCCTTTATATTCAGCTTCTGTAGAAGACAAAGCAACTGTATGTTGCTTCTTGGAACACCATGAGATAAGTTTATCTCCTACATAACACATGTATCCATAAGTTGACCTTCTATCATCTGGATTACCTGTCCAATCTGCATCACTATAAATTTTGATATTTGTATCTGATGTAAACCCATAATACAAACCTTCATTGAGTGTACCCTTAATGTACCTCAACACTCTTTGTCCTGCAATCCAATGTTCTTTCCTTGGGAATGCATGAATTGAGACAAAACCCCTGCTGCATATGATAAATCAGGTCTAGTTAAAGTAGCATAGATAAGACTACCAACCAAACTCTGATATTGTCTCATGTCCTTGAATTCTTCACCTCCAAATTTACTCAATTTGTGATTCACCTCCATTGGTGTTGGTGCTACCTGCAATCATCCATTTCAAACTTGATTAACAAGTTCTTCAAATACCTTTCTTGAGTCACAAATACTCCATGTTGAGTATATGTAATCTCCATGCCCAAGAAGTATGACAAGTCTCCCAAGTCACTTATTTTGAACTCCTTTTCCATTTGCTTCTTGAGTCTTTGTATTCCTTCTTCATCTATACCTGTAAGGATTATATCATCAACATATATGCACATGTATATGAAACCATTATCACTTTCTTTGACAAGCAAGCTACTATCTGCTTTAGACACCTGAAATCCAAGTTCTTTCAAGAACTTTACAAGTCTATAATTCATGCCCTTGGGGCCTGCTTTAAGCCATACAAAGCTCTCTTGAGCTTGCACACATGATCTGGATACCTTTTATCTCTGAACCCTTGAGGTTGCTCCATGAACACATCATCTGAAATATAACCATTCAAAAAAGCATTTTTCACATCAAGTTGACATAACTTCCAACCTTTACATGTAGCAATAGCTATAAGTGTCCTGATGGTTGTCATCTTTGCCACAGGACTATAAGTCTCATCATAGTCAACACCATATGTCTGAGCAAACCCTTTGACAACAAGTCTAGCTTTGTACCTAGACACACTTCCATCTGAAAATCTTTTTGTCTTATAAACCCACTTACATCCAATGATCTTCTGACTATTTGGTTTAGGAACCAAATCCCATGTTTGATTCTCCAATAATGCATCATATTCTTCTTGCATAGCTTTCTCCCATTTTTCCTTACCTTTTGCCTCTTCATATGTAGAAGGGTCTTCATCTGTTTTCATCATATAAGCATAGTCTTTTGTGGCCAAAAATGAAGTATCATAGCTATACCTTGTAGGTTGCCATTTGTTCCTTGTAGACCTCCTAAGTTCTCCACTTCTTGACGTTTCTGGTTCTTCATATTCAGGATCAAACCTAGGTGTTTCTTCCACTTCAACCTGCACTTCATTATTCTCTTCTTCATCAATTATTTGTACCTTTGACTTACCTTTCCTTTGGCTCATAATCTCTTCATCATCTGTATTAAGATTGATAGTACCTGCATACCAAGTACCTTGCTCATCAAATGTAACATCTTTTGATACAAGAAATGTTTGTGGATGGATTCCACAACCTGTATCCCATCTGCTTATCATCATAACCAATAAACACATATTTTTCAGCTTTAGGTTCCAATTTGTGTCTTAATTGTGATGGCACATATGCATATGCCACACATCCAAAAACTCTGCAATGATCCAAGGTAGGTCTCTTACCCCACCAAGCCTCATATGGTGTCATATCCTGCAAGGCTTTACATGGTAACCTATTGACCAGATAAGTAGCTGTATTTACAGCCTCAGCCCACAAATAATTAGGGCAATTTTTCTCCTTCATCATGGATCTTGCAAACTCAACAAGTGTTCTATTTCTTCTTCTGCTACACCATTTTGTTGAGGAGAGTACTGCAAGTAACTTCCCTTTTTATACCTGCATTCCACAAGTAATCACTAAATTCATTAGAGAAATACTCTCCCCCTCCATCTGACCTTAATCTCTTCATCTTATGACCTGTAATTCTTTCTGCATATGCATGATAGTGTTTAAATGTATTAAACACTTCTCACTTATCTTTGATCACATAAATAGTGATCCATCTAGTAGCATCATCAACATAAATCACATAATACCTTGACCCACTTATACGGAAATCCTTTGATGGTCCCCACACATCTGTGTGTACCAATTCAAGCTTCTCTGAGTACATAAAACCATGCTTGGAATAGGAATGCTTATGAGCTTTATCTAATTGACATGCCTCACATTTGTATGTCATATGTTGACCTGCAACATTAGGCAATCCAAGCACTGAACCATTGTTAATCATGTCTTTAATACCTCTTTCATTGAAATGTCCAAGCCTCTTGTGCCAAAGATCTAACTCAGAGATCTTATGTCCTCCATATGTGAACATAGCATGACCAATATTGCCTTGAATCTTCAATGTAAATAATCTTCCTTCTTTCTTCCTTGAAACAATCTGTTTATACCCTTGGCTAGGGTCTTCCACATATACTCCATCATTAGTGAACCTTACTTCATATCCCTTTTCAACAATTTGTCCTACACTTATCAATTCTTAGGAATTGTAGGAACATACAGAACCTTGCTCAATAAGGTACTACCATCCTTAGCCTTCACTGATCCAATTGACTTCACATTGTGCTTTGTGTTGTCACCTGTTTGAACAACATGATTAAAAACCTTATTCTCCAAATCAGTCATCAAAGCTATATTACCACTTAGGTGATTGCTACACCCTGAGTCAATGTAGAAGACTCTTTGATCTTCACTCTGCCTTTCACAAGTTGCATTCATTATCATGTTGAATCCTCCTTTTGATCTGAAGCATAATTGTAGTAGGTATTGTTATATTGTTGACTTTGGAATCCTCTACCTACATTTCTTCCAAAGTAACTCCTACTACCTCTACCTCTGAAATTACCTCTTGATTTCTGCCACCTCTTCCTCTTGCATTATAGTTTTGACTATATCCATTGTTACTTTGAGTATTGTGCCAACAATCATTAGCTAAGTGATTTGTCTTACCACAAATCCAGCAAGCTCTGCCTCCATCTTTTTGTTCCTGCCTCTTCCTCTACCTTTGCCACCTCCTCTTCCTCTTAGGAAGTTGGCTGGACTAGTTGTTCCTTCATCTTCATTTGCTTGTTGCTTTCCTTTGCTATTCTTCTTCTTGTCCTTTGAGTACATTGCATGACCTGCACTCTTGTCACCATCTCCTTTAACATCCTGCTCAAATGTTAGCATATGACCTAACAACTGATTTAAATCAGGAGTGAAATGATCAAGTGATAACTCTGTAGACAAAATGAATGGCTTCCATTTGTCATCACCTCTTAAACCTGTAGGATTTGCCTTACCAATTTATCCTCTCAATGTCTTCATCAACACCTCCTAAAGCATCTGCAATATCTTTCATTCTTGTCACATAGTCTGAAATGGATTGAGAAGCCTTCTTCTTAAAGGTGGAACTCTGCCCATAAGGATGACTTCCTTGACTTAGTAGTATTCTGGAAATGCTCCTCCAAAGCATCCAAATATCAGTTGCACTTTCAAGACCTCGAATGAGGTAACAAGTAATCATTGACTGCCATATAGATAATGCTCCTAGCTTGAGCATCTTTCTTCATCCAATTTTCAAATCTGCTAACTCTTCCCTAGTTGGAACACTAGGATCTCTGAACTCTGGCTTCTCTTCTTCTCGTGATGTAGGCTATTAAATCTTTGCTCATAAGATGAGCTTC
>CM035418.1:124745111-124850111 GCA_020310875.1 Ceratopteris richardii | reverse complement strand
GCTTTTGTAGACCTTTAGTAAACACCAAGAGCTTTCCAACAAAACAAATTTCACTTCAAATGGATGCTTAGACAAGGAGAAACAATGTCTACAACATGAGCTAGTTGAATGCTCACAACTGCCAGTCAAGCAGATACCTCACTTCACTCCAGCAAGCTTTTCTCCGAGATTATACAGAAAATGAATCTCACACTTGGATCAACTTTAGAGGACTCTAATAGCTACTCAATGACACCAAAATCATAGCAAATGGATACATAGAGAAGGAGAACCAGCCCTTACAACAGAGAGCAAAATATTTCCAACAGAGCCTACACACCAAGAGAGATATCAATCACACAACTTCACTAAAATGAATGTTGCTCCCAGATTACTTAGAGAATGATCCAGAGACTTTGTGAGCATAAAATAGACTCTAATAGCTATCCAATGAGACAAGAATTACATCAAATGGATACAATATGAGGGAGAACCAATGCTAACAACACAGGGGTAGAGAGTTGCAACACTGCCTGCGCACACACATAGATATGCCTACTAAAAGAAAACAAACAAGCAAGCAAGGGGCTAGCTTAAGCAAGGGGCTTGCTTATCAAAACTCCAGCACTTAGTGCTCACTTTACATGAGCTAAAACTCCAAGAAGATGGCCCAAAAGAAGTCGGGATACATGCTCCTTTTATAGTGAGAAGTGTGCCCCTAAAATCTAGGAACTACCTTTCCAAATCAGCCTCCTAACTTGGAGGAATTAGTTGAGATGACTTGGGGAGTGGTTGAGTGACTTTTCTTGATGGAATCTTGTGGCTTTTGGCTTCCTTTGATTGCTCCACATGTCCATAAAAGATTCCCCACGAATTTGTAGCTTGAAGCTTGACTTTTAACACTCCCCCTCAAGCTTCAATTCTTCGTCCTCATCCAAGCTCCTTCATGTTGATGAAATCTTCATCCCATCCAAAGCCTTTGTAAACATGTCGGCAACTTGGTCCTTGGTACCAATATGATGTATTGAAACTTCCTTGGATATCACCTTTTCCCTTATGAAGTGATAGTGCACTTCAATATGCTTGGTTCTAGCATGATAGACAGGATTTGATGCTAGATGAATGCTACTCATGTTGTCACAAAAAATTGGATATGTGTCAACGTGCAAATTAAGCTCCATAAATAACTTCTTAATCCACATTAGCTCACATGTGACTTGAGCCAAAGCTCTATACTCAGCCTCGGTGGAAGATAATGCCACCGTGGGTTGCTTCTTTGAAATCCATGAGATGATCTTGCTACCTAGCATGACTAGGTAACCACTTGTACTTCTTCTATCCTCCTTGGAACCGGCCCAATCGGCATCAGAATAAGCTTTGACCTGCATATCATCATCAAATGAATAGAACAATCCTTCATTTATAGTGGCCTTGAGATATCGTAACATTCTTCTTGCAGCTTGCAAGTGTGTAGTCCTTGGACTATGCATAAATTGTGATAACACTCCAACTCCATATGGTATGTCGGGCCTAGTTATTGTTGCATAATTGAAAGATCCTACAATAGATCGATACAAGGTTACATCCTCTAATGGCTCTCCATCAATGGAGCTTAGCTTTACATTAACTTCCATGGGATTTGAAATAGGCTTGCAATGTAGCATCCCAAACCTCTCAAGTAGGTCTAGAATATACTTCCTTTGTATGAGCATAATACTTTCTTCTTTGTATACAACTTCAATGCCAAGAAAATACCTAAGATCTCCAAGATCAGAGATCCTAAACTCCTTTCCAAGCTTTGCCTTGATCTCCTCAATGCCCTTTGTATCATTACTTGTAATGATAAGATCATCTACATACACGCACATGTAGACTACAAGTTCTCCTCTTTGTTTGATGAAGAGAGATGGATCCGCCTTGCATTGATTGTAACCACATTTGATCAAATAGTCCACCAGTCTTTGGTTCCAAGCCCTTGGAGCTTGTTTTAGGCCATAAAGTGCCTTCTTCAACCTACAAACATGATGTGGAAACTCTTTATGAACAAAACCTAGTGGTTGCTCCATGTATACCTCTTCTTCCAAGTCTCCATTGAGAAAGGCATTCTTGATATCCAATTGGAAAAGCTTCCATCCTTTGCTAGCATCCATTGCAATGAGTGTCCTAATGGTGCTCATCTTTGCCACGGGGCTGAATGTCTCTTCAAAGTCCACTCCATAGGTTTGGGCAAAACCCTTGGCCACCAATCTTGCTTTGAACCTAGAAATAGATCCATCTGAATTCCTCTTTACTTTATACACCCACTCATTACCTATTACCTTCATTTTATCCTTCTTGGGCACTAGAGCCCATGTTTGATTCTCCTCAAGTGCGTCGATCTCTTCTTGCATTGCCTCTTTCCATTCGGTGTACCTGCTTGCATCTTCATAGCAATCGGGCTCATGATCTTCTACTACTTTGTTCATATATGCATAATGAGTTGCCATGTATGAATCATAAGTAAACCTTTGAGTTGGATACTTAACTCTAGAAGACTTCCTTTCTTCACCTTTTGGAGGAATAAACCTCCTTTGCCTTGGGAACTTGATCTCTTTCTTTGACGTGGCTTCTTTCTCCATCATGTGTCCTTCATCATCAACTTCATTACCTTCTTCATCCAACTCCACCAATGTTGCTTTGCCTTTGTTGATTGATTGTGCTTCATAGCTTGATGAAGATCTCCCCCTCCATGGTGAGTTCATGCTTGAACTATCTTCATTGATGGAACACCTTGGGCCGCTTAGCTCTAGGTCGATTTGTTCTTCATCATGTCCATGCTTTTCTTCTTCATAGTCCTGCATACAATCATACTTCTTATACCAAGGGAGTAGCTCATCAAATGCACATCCCTTGATATCCTCAAGTCCTTTGTGTTTGGGTTGAAGCACCTGTAACCTTTATGATCATTTGAATATCCTAGAAACACACACTTTTCTGCCTTTGGTTGTAGCTTGTGCCTCAATTCACTTGGCACATGTACATAACAAGTACATCCAAATATCTTCAAGTGGGAAAGATCAGGTTTCTTACCATAATAGGCTTGATATGGTGTCAAGCCATGGATCCCTGAGGTAGGAGCCCTATTCATAAGATACACGGCAGTATTTGCTGCATCACTCCAAAACATGTTAGGTACATTCATCTCATTAAGCATTGCTCTAGCGATCTCGGCAATGTATCTATTCTTTCTCTCTGCTACTCCATTTTGTTGGGGTGTGTACCTGCATGTTACTTGCCTCTTGATGCCTTGATCCATTAAAAAATCAGAAAACTCATTTGAGAAATATTCTCCCCCTCCATCGGACCTTAGCTTCTTGATATATGTACCTGTTTCCTTCTCTACCATTGCCTTGAATGCTTTGAAACATGTAAACACATCTGATTTGTTTTTGATGAAATAAATCCAAACCATCCTTGTGCAATCATCTATAAAAGTGACAAAGTACTTGTTACCTCCAATGGATTGCTCTTTGGTTGGCCCCCACACATCTGTATGTATCAACTCCAATGGATGTTGGCTTATGTAGCCACTCTTCTTGAATGGAAGTCTCGCTTGCTTCCCTAGTTGACAAGATTCACATAAATGCTTCATACCTTGTCCTTGGAAGTTGGGAAGACCTTCAACCAGCCTCTTGAATTGCATTTCCTTCATTCTTTGTATGTTGATTTGACCTATCCTCTTGTGCCACAAGTCCAACTCCGAAATCCTCTTGTTTCCATATGTGAAGTAGACATGTTGAGTAGAATGAGAATTTACCTCCAAAGTGAAGAGTCTCCCTTGCTTCTTTCCTCTTGCTATGACCTTGTAACCTTGCTTAGGGTTCTCCACAAAGCATCCACCTTTGTTGAACCTTACTTGATAGCCTCTTTCAACCATTTGCCCAACGGACACCAAGTTCTTTGTGATGGTAGGTACATGCAAGACATCCTTGAGACATCTTCCTTCCTCCTTGTCATCCAAAGCTACATCTCCAACATGGGAGATCTCATGGGCTGTATCATCACCTATTTCTACATGTCCTTTACCTTTGGGAACATGTAGATTAGTAAACCAAGAAGCATTGCAACTCATATGGTTGCTACATACACTATCAATATACCAAGTGTTATCTACTTTGCTTGAATTCCCATTCATGTGCATCATCAAGAGATTGTCATTTTCTGAACTTGTAGAAGCATAATTACCTTGGCCTTTGTATGAAGAACCTTGATTATAGCTCCTTTGGTTTCCTCCTTGGTAGCAATCTCTAGCATAGTGGCCAAACTTGCCACATATGTAACATCCTTCACCATCTTGATTCCTGTTTTGTTGATGTCGTCCTCCTCTTCCTCTTGTTCTTCCTCTCCCTCTTTGTGATGAGGTGCCTTGGTCATGTCCTTGATTGCTTGAGTGGCCTTGCCTTCCTCCAAACCTTCCTTTGCCCCTTCCTTGTCCTCGTCTTCCTTTGCCCCTTTGATTACCTGCATAGAAAACTTGTGCATCCTTGCTTTTAGTTGAACTTCCACCTATGTTCATTTCTTCGGTGACCATGAGAGCAACCAATTGCTCAAAATCGGGAAGATTATCCCTTACATATACTGAAGTGGTAAAGGGTTTCCACTTCTCATCATCTCTCAAACCATTGAGAGTATAAGCCACAAGATCGTCATCGTCTACGTGGCTTCCAATGGATCCCAATGCATCTGATAACTCCTTGACCTTAAGTATGTGGTCATTTATGCTACTCCCTGAGCTCTTCCTAAGGTTGTTGAGCTCATTCTTGAGTTGGATCTTCCTTGCTTTGGTGCTTGTTGAATAAAGCCTTTCAAGTGTCTCCCATACCTTCATGCTTGAATCCAAGTCTTGGATATGGCCGATCATGCTATTGCTAATGTGTTGGGAAAGGATAAAGATAACCCTCTTGTCTCTTTCATTCCATTCCCTAAAGGCCCTTCTCTGGTCATTGGTTGGATTCTCATCCAACCTAGGTCTTGGTTCACTTCCACTAATCAACCCCCAAAGGCCCTTGCCCATAAGATAGTTGGAAACCCTAAATCTCCATGGTTGATAGTTCCCTTTGTCTAGCTTTTATATTTGAGTGTTGAAGTCTCCCATATCTACTCTTTGATACTTGACCTAGCCCTTGGCTAATGCTCCAATGTGTGTAAAATGAAAATGAGGCTCTGAGGTTACCTCAATCCAAAGCTTTCCTTGGATGGACACCTTGTGCTCTTGAAACTTTGAGTAGAATAGCTCTCCCTTGATGTGAGCTACCTCCAAGAAGCTTTTGTTGATGCAAATCTTCAACCACCAACTCCAAGAGGTCTTCTTGCTTGTATGTGATACCTCCAAGATGCCCAAATGCTCTGATACCACTAATGGGGGAAGTATCTCAACCCCTAAGCAACGACAAAGCGTGAATGACCTCCACAGGTATCCTTCTTTGACCTCTGCATACCAAAAATGCTCTTACTCAGAGCATATGTAGAGAACTCCAGTGAGATTTTGTAGACATGTATTAGACACCAAGATCTTTCCAACAAAACAAATTTCACTTCAAATGGATGCTTAGACAAGGAGAAACAATGTCTACAACATGAGCTAGTTGAATGCTCATAACTGCCAGTCAAGCAGATACCTCACTTCACTCCAGCAATCTTTTCTCAGAGATTATACAGAGAATGAATCTCAAACTTGGACCAACTTTAGAGGACTCTAATAGCTACCCAATTACACCAAAATCATAGCAAATGGATACATAGAGAAGGAGAACCAGCCCTTACAACAGAGAGAAAAATATTTCCAACAGAGCCTACACACCAAGAGAGATATCAATCACACAACTTCACTAAAATGAATGTTGCTCCCAGATTACTTAGAGAATGATCCAGAGACTTTGTGAGCATAAAATAGACTCTAATAGCTATCCAACGAGACAAGAATTACATCAAATAGATACAATATGAGGGAGAACCAATGCTAACAACTCAGGGTTAGAGAGTTGCAACACTACCTGCGCACACACATAGATATGCCTACTAAAAGAAAACAAACAAGCAAGCAAGGGGCTAGCTTAAGCAAGGGGCTTGCTTATCAAAACTCCAGCACTTAGTGCTCACTTTACATGAGCTAAAACTCCAAGAAGATGGCCCAAAAGAAGTCGGGATACATGCTCCTTTTATAGTGAGAAGTGTGCCCCTAAAATCTAGGAACTACCTTTCCAAATCAGCCTCCTAACTTGGAGGAATTAGTTGAGATGACTTGGGGAGTGGTTGAGTGACTTTTCTTGATGGAATCTCGTGACTTTTGGCTTCCTTTGATTGCTCCACATGTCCATAAAAGATTCCCCATGACTTTGTAGCTTGAAGCTTGACTTTTAACATATGTGTATGTGTATGTGTATGTGTATGTGTATGTGTATGTGTATGTGTATGTGTATGTGTATGTGTATGTGTATGTGTATGTGTATGTGTATGTGTATGTGTATGTGTATGTGTATGTGTATGTGTATGTGTATGTGTATGTGTATGTGTATGTGTATGTGTATGTGTATGTGTATGTGTATGTGTATGTGTATGTGTATGTGTATGTGTATGTGTATGTGTATGTGTATGTGTATGTGTATGTGTATGTGTATGTGTATGTGTATGTGTATGTGTATGTGTATGTGTATGTGTATGTGTATGTGTATGTGTATGTGTATGTGTATGTGTATGTGTATGTGTATGTGTATGTGTATGTGTATGTGTATGTGTATGTGTATGTGTATGTGTATGTGTATGTGTATGTGTATGCACTACAAGGAATACAGGCATATAGCGAAGGTTAAGGCGACATAATTTCGTCGCTATAAAATTGCAACTTGCATCGTAATTAGCGTTGCGCGTCGACCGTCAATTAAACGACGCCTAACAGGACGATATTTGTGACTTGTGACGCGACAGGATTGTGACGTTCCCATGCAACGTCGCTAAAATGACGCAATTTAAAAGCATTACATAAGCGATGCTTTCCTGCATCACTTAGGCGACGTTACAAGCCATCGCATAAGCGATGCTAAAAAATGTCGCTTATACGATGAGGAATAGCATCGCTTACACGACGATCTGTTGACGGACAAAAATTAAAGCGTTGGAGGCTCTGCGATTGGCATTTTCACGCATCTGATCGAAGAGCTCTCCAACGTTCGCAATTGCGCTGTGCTTACGAGCTGAAGCAAGTATATGCAGAATTGTTGTTTTGCCTAAGCTCTCTCTTATTGTCTCCCTCTGTCTTTGTTTCTCTCTTTCTACATCTTTCTCTCTTTGAATTCTCTCTCTCTCTAGATCTCTCTCTCTCTAGATCTCTCTCTCTCTCTCTCTCTCTCTCTCTCTCTCTCTCTCTCTCTCTCTCTCTCTCTCTCTCTCTCTCTCTCTCTCTCTCTCTCTTCTTTCTCTCTTTATTGCAGGTTATTCAAGAAGCTAACCAAGCAAAAAGTATGGCTAACAATTGTAAGTACAATTTCTATTCTTTGTAGATCATTTGAATTGTGTTATTTTCATTACATAGCATACTCACACTTATTGATATGCACTCATACACTTATACATGATGAAGATGCACTTTCACACATACATATATACACATGCACATACACACACATATATACACATAGATACATGTGCACATACACTTAGACATACACACATATACACATGCATATGCACAAACATTCCTACAACCACATAAAAAGACGTCCATGCATGCATTATTATATATATATATATATATATATATATATATATATATATATATATATATATATATATATATATATATATATATATATATATATATATATATATATATATATATATATATATATATATATATATATATATATATACACATACACACATTAACATATATGCAAATACATGTATATGCACATCCACATACACATGCATGTTTCATACATATACACATGCATATACAATACATATACACTTAGGTACACACATATGAATGAATTATATAATTAAAGTATTAAAACACATATACACATGCACACACACACATGCACACACACACATGCACATACCTACATATACACATATACATGCACATACACACACATACACATAGAGTTATACATATACATGCATATACATATACACACACATACACATGCACATGCACATACTCATACACACATATACACTTATACATGCACATGCACATACATACATATACACACACATATACATGCACATACATACATATACACACACATACATATACACTTAGGTACACACATATGAATGAATTACATAGCACATGCACATACATACATATACACAAACATACACATGCACATACATACATATACACACACATACATAATTAAAGTATTAAAACACATGCCTAATATAAACAATAATAACAATCAATAGAACAAAACTCTTCATTACTTAATACCATACACACAATTCAAAACATAATTGAAATAAATATATATATATATATATATATATCAATGTAAATACATATAATCCAATGCCATAATCAACTAAAATCCTAATCATCATCATCATCATCATCAGCAATATCATGATCATCCTGATCTTCCTCATCCTTATCGTCATGATCACCCTGTGACGATCGAGATCGTCCTTCCTGTGTCTGTCTCTCCACCTCATCCATATTTGTCTCTCCATAATACTTTTGTATTACATATAACAAACATAAATAAATAAAATAATCAAAACATTCATAAAAACAAAATAATTATATAAAATCTAAAAATACTCACAAAGGCATCAGGATGATCTTGCATATACTCGCCCAAACGCCGATATCCAAAATGTGTAGCATACTCGATCTCCTGTTTCGTAGGATACCGGCCATAATCCTTCCGCTGCAATGAAACAAATAAAAAACATTAGCTGTTTGCATTTTAACTAAAATAAAAAATATACTCACAATAACACATATACTTACAAACGTAGCTACAAAACCATTATGGCCCATTTGGCCTAGGTGCAATGTGTGGCCCGACTCCACTCTCTTCTTTGCAGCAGCCTCTTTATTCAAGAAAAAAATACATAAATTAAATGTAAAAAATTACTAAAATATATAAAAATTATAAATATAAACTATTAATTTGTGTACATTCTGCTGAGGAAATGACTCCTGAAGACGTAGCTGTCTACGAAAAAACTGCCGCGACTCAGGTGGTATGTTAGCTCGCCTCTTATTTTTTTCGACCATACAATATCTCTTGTTAATTTAATCTCGAACAGAAAAAAAAGTCAGAATACATACACATTAATACACACACATACACATACCCACATACACATATACATGCAAATATATACGCATGCATATATGTATACATATACACATATACATACAGATAACATAAACACACATATACATATCCACATATATACGTACACACACATGCATGCATATACACTCATTCATACAAAATACATGCATTTCTCCCACAATAATATGTAGTTGTGTATATGTGAATATGTGTGTATGTGTAAATGTGTATATGTGAATATGTGTGTATGTGTAAATATGTATATAAGAATTTCTTGTTTATGTAGATAATCAAATTATTAATATCAAATACCATTATTTGTAGATTCTGATCAATCAGATGGAACTCCACCACCGTCTCCTCATCGTGCAACGACTTTATACTGTAAGTATATGAAATATTTAATTTTAAATATATTTGATGGATACATAACTTTTTTTTTTTTATGTTTCTTATTATGTGCAGATTCTGATCAATCAGAGGGTACTCCACCACCTCCTACCCATGCAACGACTTCACATGTGTCCTCCGATAGGAATTATGATGAATTTTACTATGAAGAGCATATTATATGTTGGTGAACTCTTGTTATGGCACGTATCGAAGACCACGATTGGAATGTATTTAACATGAGGTAGAGTATGGTACTTTTGAGCGTGCACCATCACCTAGTCAACGTGATAATGCTTGGGTATGTAATTTCTATATATATTAATGTCATTAGTTTATTTAAAAACCATATATAAAATCAAATTATTGTTGATATACAGGAATACTTGCTCGATGATGATGATGATGATGATGATTTTTCTCATAATGTTAATATACCTCGTACACGTTATGGACTTGTTGTTCATCAATTACAAGCAGAGGTTTCTACAAATCCTCTACCTCTTGGTTTAGAGAATGAAAGGAATAGAGGACCACTTCCTTTAGATGGAGAGGTTTTCAACTTTTGGGGTAATCGCTATATGATTGCTCCATCCACTATTACTAATGCTGGTCGTGGTGTCTTTATTGTAGAGGATTTGTATGTGCCTCCGAACTCTAAAGTCACTCTTATGTCATTTTGTGGTCCTATATATGGATGGGGAGATTGGCATCGACTTTCACGTTATGTTCAAAGCATGAGTACTTATGGAATATGCTTGAACGCAGCATCCCTTACTAGTAGAAGGATTTTACATGCAGAAAATGAAAGATCATATATTGATGGAAGACCTTACACACATGGAAATATAGCAGGTTTAATAAATAGTAGTCGAGGGTTACATAATAGTTCAAGGACTAATTGCACATTTGAGGAGCGTGAAAATAGTCATGAATCATCATACATGAGTAGAGATGCATCAAGATACATAGTTGTCAATGCTATTACTACATTACATGTTGGTGATGCACTATTGGTGAATTATGGATGCCGTAGACCTCCAAGAGCACCTTTTTTTTTTTAATATAAAGGAAGTTCGGCAATAGCCTACTCTCCCGGACTTGAATTAAATTAAGAAACAAAGGTACAATAGAAGGGGACTAGTGCCCACGGGACCCCCCAAATCCCACAAGGCAGGGGAAGCTTGATTGAATCCTAGGTTACATTACAGAGAAGGTTAATCACCCTCTCATCGCCCTCATGCGGGGCCCACTTGGGTTTGAGCTTGTTGTTGATCAAAAGGAGAACTTGATGGTGTCTGAAGGGGGGGGACTTCTTACTGTTAACGATCCTTTTGCCCAGGAGGAATAGTGATTTCTCAATCGACCACTCCCTGGGGGGATCGCCGAAGTTGAGAGCACACCTCTCCCGCCAAATTTTCCACAGGACTTCCCCTCTGATGGCGTTCCAGAGTGTCGCAGAGCAGCCGATCGCTTCTCCCAAAAGGACTTGTTTCCAACTAAGCTGTTTTTGAAGTCTGATTTTCATTCCAACCGTCTGCCAGATTCTGTAGGAGTTGGGGCAAGTGAGGAAGATGTGTGGGACATCTTCGATAGCACGGTGGCAGCGTTTGCACCAAGGAGGGATCCCACAAAGTTTGCTAGCCTTATGGTTGGTCCAAATTCCTCGATGAAGAATTTGCCATAAGAGGACAGACTTCTTAATCTCAATAAGTGGGTGCCAGATACCCATGAATTTCATGTCCCACCGAAGCCGCGTCCAAGACAGGCACCACTTCTTGTTGAGGCTGATCTGGAGGTCAGCCGTTTCTTTGATGTTCGGGATTTTGAGTAGGCTATTTCCGTTGTGCCATTTGAGACCAAGCGAGTTCGGTGTGTCGTGTCCCATGAGAAGGCGCGTCTTGTGACGATCCCAAGCGAGGCATCTGCTTTGCAAAGTGTTCCATTCTTCGTAGGAGATGTTTATGCGAGGGTCAATATCCTCGAAGTTGATCCAGTTGTTGGTGTCATGTTTCCAGAGGTGTTTCCATTTTTTGAATCCTTTGTTCCATAGCTTCTTGGCATTTTGAATGTTCCACGACTCCACACTCCGGATGCCATGTATCGGAAACCAGATAGAGTCGTTTTGTCTGATTCCGGCCGCCCACTTCCAGTCCTCACTAATTCTTGTGAAGCTTTTGACTTTATTCCAGCCCTTCCAAAGGGAGCACACAAGATTGGAGCCTTTCGGGAAGACGGGGATCAGGGAGAAAAGCAGGGTCATGATGTCAAGATTCTTCCAGTTCGGGAACCCCGTGAGGGCCAACTCATTCTTGTTTCTGAAGATCAGCTTGGCCCACGAGGCCTCCCTATTGCACCAAGCCCTAATCATCCATTTGGCTGCCAGTTTGTTAGCCATACACCCAATGTCCAGGATACCAAGCCCCCCACTATCTCTAGGGCTAGTGCAGATGGCCCATTTGATTTTAGGCACCCCCCTTCTGTTATGATCGCCCGTCCAAAGAAAGTTTCTACAAATACTATTCAGTTTGGACAGGCTTTGCTCATTCGGTCTCCAACAAGAAAGGAAATAGATGGTAGAAGAGAGGAGGAACGTGTTGATAACCATCGCACGCCCAGCGAGATTGATTTGCATACCTCTCCAATAGTTAAGTTTGTTTTCGAGTTTAGCCAACACCCAGTTCCATCGCTGCTCCATAGAGACGCCAAACCCCAAGGGGATTCCAAGAAGTCAAAGGATTTGGCCCTGCGGAATGATTTGACAGCCATGATCAGTGAGAAGGCCAGGATGCTGTCCCACAATAGCCCTGAAGGCGGTCTTGGAGTGGTTGATTTTGGATCCAGAGGCATCACAAAAGGTAGCAAGACACCTCCAGAAAGTCTCCAGGCTGGTATTATCATTGTGGACGAACGCGTTCATATCATCAGCAAAGAGTCTCATGATGATTTGACTGTGGTCGTGAGGCAGCCGGAGGCCTTTGATATTGCCAGCCTCCACCATTAGGGAAAAAAATGAACCCTGCATGGGCCTTTTGGATTAAGGAGTGATTAGTGATGGACCAATGAGAGGAGGGTGGTGGACACAGTCTATAGCCTATAAATCACTAGGCTGAAGGGGGATGAGGGGACAGGATTCCCCTATGTTCAGGTTTTGCCCTCTAGAGAGAGAAAGGAATCTCGTAACTTACCTGGGCCCAAAAATTCAAAATTTTCAAAAAGTTATAAAACTCATCATAACACCATTTAATGGTCCCCCAACCACTTTTTAGGATCAAAAGTGCTATTTTTGGGTTCTAAATCAAAATCCGTGCATGAACTGAAGTGAAAAAAGTGACTTTTTCAAAAATAACTCAAAATGCAACTTTCTCCCTCCAAAACCTCCCATTTTCATACCCAGGTCCCAAAAAGTCATCTCTTTCCACTACTTTCTCTCCCTAGCACACCATTGCAGCTCCTGCATCTCCATTTCTTTCTCTATGCATCATCTTCTTTGAATTCCTACTGTCATTTCCATAGCCTGATCTCCAATGGAGAAACCTAAATCTCATAGACGTCCAAAAGATGAGGTTATCGCGATAAAATGTCACAATATCAAGGCTCCAGAAGGATTTTGGTTAGGACAGGAGTTCTACAAAGGTGCATGGGTGTACATGCAACCCTCTGGTGTTGGTCCTCACCGTGTGAGAGATCGTGGAAACTTGGATCTTCATTGGAAATGGAAGTTACTAGGCTTCAAAAAGCTCAAAAATGGTGAAACTGTTGCCATTGTACAACATGTGTTCACAATGTCAACCATGAAATTGGAAAACTCAAACAAAATGAGATATCCTATCAACTGTAAGTATTACTCATTGACTTTTGTCCAAATTTCAGAATATACCTAGCTAAGTTGTGCATTTTTTTGTTGTAGACATATTTCCTTCTACCTTGGTGGAAGAACAACCACTTCATAGTCTTATAGGTACTTTCCAAGCATTGCATGCAGATGTTGGGTCGATAGTCTTTCCACAAGCCCGTCCTGCTCAGCTATTATGTGAGAGAGTTTTCTTTTACACACATACATATGTTGTACCCTCTTCATCAAATGATTTTGGCAAGTTAGAGATGATTAAGGTAGATTCTCTCTTAAAGCTTGAGTGGCCGCAACCTGATGTATGGACATTAACATCTTTGAAGCATAAGATGGTGATGGACATACACAACTCTTTGAAATTTACAAGAGTTTCAAGATCTATAGGATTACATTGGTGTGTTCCTGTTCATTGTTTTGTACATTTATTTCAGATATTCACAATTCTAGAGACGTCAACAATGTTCATGTTAAAAGATATCACGTATGAGCAGGTAGAGTGTTTGCTAGGTGAAAAATGGGGACTTGTAGAAGGATGCACCAAAGGGGATAGATACATTTGTAAAATTGGTGCAAGAGGCATAGGATTTCGATACTTGAAACATCGTACTTCATTGTACATTAGATTCTATTATGATCGTTGGATGTGTAAACTTGGTGAATGGATACCATTACAAAGTTCTGAGGGTGTTTTAATTTCATTTGAAATTAAGATAAATCTACCCAACAATGAAATGGAAGTTATTTCAGTAAATCATCATTGGACTCTTGCCAACGTGAGAGAATATCTAGTAATCATGGGATTTGAGGATCTGGATCAATCAAAGTTCAGAATACAAGGGCATAAGGTAAGTAGCATATGGTATTTCTTCTTTTGTTTATACAAATTCTTACACTCAAATATGTTCATTTAAAGTTTTCTATTTGTCTGCAGATTGGTAAGAGGTTGGAGGATAAAATTAAAGTCCTCCTTGAATGGAGTGTGGATGGAACTCAACTTTCATTGTCATAGCTCAAGGACTATTTGAGTGCTACAGTGTACACACACCTATGTTCCATTTATAATCCTACATCTTCAACAATGTATTTAACATGCAAGACATGTAGCATGTAAAATTTTTTTATCTCAATATGATGTACAATTTGCCAAATCTTTGGTTTTTCCAATGGCAATTTATTATAATTTTAAAGTTCTGAGAATTTTTTTTTCTATTGTGTTGTCGTGTATCTTATTCTGGTTAATGATTCTGTTCAATCTTTTTATGAGCAAAAGTTTTTTTTCTGAGAGTTCTGTGCATGATTGTTTTATTTGAAGGTATCAGTTTTAGTTTTAAAATGGGTCCCACTCACTTTAAAATTTTGAAACTACTATAAAAGCAACACTTATTCTCTCATTTCTCACTTTTGCAACCAAGAAGAGCTACAATCACTAGCAGAGTACGCACACAAGCTAGCATCACGCGCAATGGCTGCCGCATCCTCCAGTACCCTGCAACTCAAATGTCCACGTGAACTCTTCAATGAGTTCTTGGAATCAACTGAGTTCAAAGGTCAGAACCACTTGTATGACCTACTGTCTAGGGTCCCTGATCTAGACAAAACAATTCAACTGAACTCTGATGTGCTCAAGGAAATCATAGAGTTCCTTGAGTACTACATCTTGCGTTTTTCTATAGAAATACCGCCTTATGAGGGTAAATGGGTTCCATGTGACCTTCTACTCTACATACATAGAGGCGATGAAGCCTTCATGAAGCGCCTTAAGCGCTTCATGGCAATTGCGGAAACTGCTGGGCACTTACTAGATGACTCTGTGCCATTAGTAAAAAAACTTAACAAAAAGAAGAGGATGGGTACAAAGTACCTATCCTACACTGCAACAACATATTTTATTATTAATGAGGAGCCGGAACCTACACCTGTTGAGCTCCCCAACCTTGCCACTGGGGGTTTTGTTAAGGAGAAGAATGAGCCTCAACCAGAGGCCATAAATTTTTCCAAAGAAAGCATTACAATCCACCAAGAATTCCCTGGTGGTGTTGAGGATAAACTACATGTGCAATCAAGCATGGAGGAGGCCCCCCCTTCAAATCTCAACCCCTCTGAGCCCACATTACCAGAGGTGGAACTTGAATATCTCTCCTGCATCGTTGTGGATGGAGAGGAATTTATTTTACTCCATGACATTGAGAAGGCATTCGGTCTACGTCTAGATGAATGCTTGAGTATTTTCTCCACAATGTCAGATGTTCCACTTGACAACACATCTGACATACTTGAAAAGAAGTCCATCCCACTTGGGGATTCTGTGGCAGACACCATATCAATGGTGTGTGCTGATATTTTAAATGATGACAACAATTCTACTACAGAGGAGGAGTTCAGTGCAGCACAGGAGAGGATACTGAAGCAAAAAATTCCTACATCCCATGTAGCAGAGCAGAGTGGCATGGCCCACTCTAGCATTGATCTTGATGCCCCTGGAAGAGGGGAGGAAGAAGACAAGCTTCATGATGTAAGTGGTAATTGAATTAAATAAATCGATAATTTTAAGTTAACATTGTAAGAGCTTGAATTCTCATTTGTTCTTAACAGGAAGCAATTGAGCTCGACAAGTTCGCAGCAAGGTCTGGTGGGGATCGAGCTTCTCGTGGGAGTGGTGCATCCTTGGCAAACTACATCGGAAAGTTGCCAAAGGATGATTTTGTTATCATACACAAAGACTACAGTCCCGATGGGCACTTCATCACTTGGTGCTTGAAGGCCCTTAGCAAGATTTTGTGTTTATGTACAATTACCCAAGGCACTAATTGTGAGCATTTTGGTTAGGAAATCCTTAGTTGTAACTACTTTAGGACTTAATTTTAGAGGGAAAGTATTAGGGCAAATAGGTATCGCCATGAGTCTTGGAATGCAAGACCCCCATGTAATATCAAGATCTGTATTGACTTACCAGCTGCCTCAATCTCTCCAAAGGAGAAAGAAAGTTGTGGAGAAATTGAAGGCAGCTGAGAAATGATGTAATGTCTTGATAATACAAGCTTTTTTTTTCATCATTTGTCTAGTTCTGTTTATGAATGTGCTAAAAAATTGAACTTATCTTCTCTCCACAAATTGTATCTAATTGGGGGTCTTTGTATTTTGCTTTGGTCCTCTGTATGATTATATGCTTAAAAAAGGCCAAAAAAGCCCCAGCCACAGAAACGCGGGAAACAGCCCTGCAAAATTTTTGCAGGGCTGTTTCCCGCGTTTCTGTGGTTGGGGCTTTTTTGGCCTTATGTAGTGTTTTTAGGTGCTACAATACATAGGAAACTATGTAATTTCAGATTTTCAATTGGTTTTGGTATTATCAGGACCAGAAGTTTTCAGTAGGGTATAAACTCAGCCTTTAGTAGCTAAAGATCTCAATTCCTATAGGGTATAACCTCTTAATACCTAGATCCTTGCATCTCTACCATATGTCTTATGCTTACCAAAGACCAAATATTGCAAAAAAAACCCCAGCCACAGAAACGCGGGATTCAGCCCTGCAAAAATTTTGCAGGGCTGAATCCCGCGTTTCTGTGGCTGGGGGTTTTTTGGTATTAAAAAGACATGTTGCACACCAGTATGTAGAAAAGGAACATATCTAGTCATAAAACAATAGGCAAGTGCATGCATGTTTAACTGAATCCATATATAACTGACTGAAAGAGAGAGAGAGAGAGTGAGAGAGAAAAAAGAGACAAAGAATATAAGTCAAAACAAAATTTTCTATTATCCATTGTATTACATCGCAAAGTAGCCTATCATAGGGTATAATATACACATCATGGGTTATTTCCTCTAATTCTTCTTGCTAGCTGAATGTCCTTCGGTTGTATGGTTACTCTCTTGGCATGGATAGCACAGAGGTTAGAGTCCTCAAGCATGGAGATGAGGTAGGCCTCAGCTGCCTCTTGAAGTGCTTCAAGTGCTATCCCTTGTATTCTTAGACCTGTTTGGTAGCTTTGTAGTTCCTCTTTCACTACCCTTGCAAAAGCTCTTCGTGGTATGAGTAGTTCAACGGACTTTTGGTAGTGTCGTATCTCTGCAAAAGCCCTGCAGTGCTTCCTTCGTCTTTGTGGAGCTCTTGGGTTGGGAGGTATGTTTGGCTGGCGTTGAGGTCGACGTCGAGGTTGATAGTTTTTTTTTCTCCGATGTACACGATGTGAGGGCCCAGCTTCATCTTGCACATTTTGTTGTTGATGTGGTTGTTGACTTTGCTCTCTTTCCTCCTCTGTTGGTATTTGCCCTTGTCCTTGTGGAAGTGTCTTACCTCCATGTGTCACCCTATGGCTCGTTGGTATTTGCATATCATTCCATGGTGGTTGATTGTTGCTTTCCTCATATGGGGATGACTCTTCGTCGCTCTCTGGTACACTCCTTCTGATCAACTTCTGTTTGGGTCTTGATTTGATGGGTGTCCTTGTTGGTGGCTCATCATCTGAAATGGCCTCTGATCGTCCTGGAGTATAATAATCTTGTCTATTGGAAACTTCATTTTCTCACACTGAATTGCTCCGAGGTGGTGTGCCATTGTGTGACACAGGCACAGATGTGCTCTGGGAACCACTTCGAGGCCTTTGGGGGGGTTGCAACCATGGTGGGCGTTGTGTCCCTAGATGAGGGCTAGGAAAGAAGACACGATCTTTCCTTGCAGTTTGCTTGGTGCGTGCCATTCTCTTGAGTTGCAAAAAGTGTGAAATGAAGTGAGTTCTCTCTATTTATAGAGTTTTTTAAAAAACTGTTTGTTCACACTAGAACGGACAAAACCTGTTTAAAACCATACAGAATATTATATATTAAATAATAACACATTGAAATCAAGATTACAATAATCATATGTATTACCACATAATGGGAAATAGCGAATTCACTTTACTTCCAAGCTGAGCCTTCTCATTGTCTCCTTGCACGCCACTGAGCATGATGAAGAGGACCTAACGATGACTTCCATTTCTCACTGGCAATGTTGTGTTGCATCTTTCTTGCAAGTTTTGCCAATTTTGAATCCCTAAGTCGTTCCACAAAAAACTTTCTCGAGAATGTAGTGCGGTAAAACCAATTAAACATCTCCTCCATGTAGTTTGATTGCATTGGGCCACCACTATGTCGGGTGTTTTTGAAGTAGACACCCCTCGCTTTGTAGTGTGACTTTTCCATTCCTTGGGTACTGAAAATCTCTAATGACCCATATCGATGCATGAAAAAAGCTCCATGTGCAAACAAAATATGCTAAAAATTGTTAAGTACATTGGAAAAAGGTAAGTGCAATGAACACTTGTAGAAGAAGATTACACTTACAATGTAGTGTGTTATATTGCTCTCTCCCCAACATTGAATGAAACACTTGGTGAACTCCACTAATGTTTCTTGAAACATTTGACGTTGAATAGCACTAGACCTAGTCAGACCCATTAAGCCTACAACCTTATCAAAGCTCGACCAAACTTTCTTTCTCTTATTACAAAGATCAACTTGAGAGTCATTGTCTGTTGTGATCATGCATAGGTCTTTCCACAGCTCATAACGTTCATTATTTTGAGTGCTAGTACCTCTTCTAAAAAAATGTCTTGCTTTATTCCCTGTCATTGACACTTGTTGCAAGCTATCTTGAGATTCTCCAACTTTCTTAACAACTAGGGTTACATTTCCACCATGACAACCAATTGAATTAAGAAGTTCCTCCAATTTCTTTATAGCTTGAATAGATTTATCAACTGGCTTCATGGCAAATGCGTATTCTATATGGAGCTTCAATAGTCTATCAAAAATTCTCATGAAGGCATGCAAGGTGCAAAAGTGGACATTGACTAAAGGGAATGGAATAATGGGATTCCAATCCTTATCTGACATGTCACGATTAGGTGTACCTAACATGGGACACCTCATTAAAGGTGTATCCCATTCAGCAGATGGAGTTGCATCTGTGTCATCAACTAAATCATCTATGTTGTTTTGTTTTCTCTTTGTTCGTTTATAACCTCGTGTACAATATGGACAAGGATAGAGAGTAGATGCACCTTGTTTGCACCCTAACATGCATTTGATAGTCTTTAAGTCTCCACCTAAGTGCCACTCTACTTCAAAATCACCAAGGCTTTCTACATTGATTTTGGCACCATGAATTTGAGAAGTTATCACCTCTGTGATCTATGGGATCCTATTGAAAATCCATGTAAGAACATCATTGGATTCTTTAGGTACTTCAATAGCACCTAACCACCATATATCTTTCTCTGATTGGACACTATATGTAAAGTGATGGGTAGATTCTTCACTATCATCAATAATAGCATGGGCCATAGCTTCGTTCATGAGTGTCACACTAAGTCTCTCCATACGGCGTCCCTTTATGATTTGACATTCGTCTAGCTTCAATACAAACTTGAGTTTGGAACCACAATCTACATCAAATAACAAACATTATATTATTAAAAATACTATGAATGTCATTATCAAAACAATGGATATACCTTGAAGTGTGGATTTGTAAAATTTAACCATTTCCTTTTGGAGCCTCTCCAAATTGACAAATATGTTGTTGTACTTTGTGTAGATGAATCCCTGTCTAGATGTGTTTTTCAACTCTTTCTTTGATGTAGATGAATGATAAATGGATGCAGGCATAACATCTTCTATATGCAGGTAATTGCCAAGAGTATTGGCTACATCCTCATTGGTTATCTTCTTCCTCACAGATACCTTGTAAGGGCATGGAAAAATGCTCTAGAAAATACCTTTGTTTTGTAGAGCCTCCTTCAAAAGATTGTACAATGCAGTGTACGCTCTAGTACTAACACCTGCTTCATCACATACCATCTGTACCTCACTAGGACTAATAATATCTTCTAAGTTGCCTGCAAAATCTTTAATCACTTGGGTTTTGATGTGATTTCCTATTGGTGACTCCAAGATCATAAGCACATGTTTGTTGCTAAGACAAGAATTCAGAAACTTCAATTGATCCTCCATTGTTGAGGAAGCACTCGCATCTTCAACAAATGACGTGCACAATAAGAATCTCAATCTAAAAGTCTTTTAACATAACTAAACAAAGGAAATACATACCTAAGTGCGTAAACACGTCGCTTCCGTGCTCCACCACCAGTTGAAAGAGCTTGAAAGGATGATAATGGTCGTTTCCTAAATCTCATCCCAAGTGGAGTCTCTTTTAGTTGTGTAAGATTGGCTTTCAACTTTGTAATTGTGCTCTCCTTTTCTTCCACATCTTGTTTGAGACTATTATTGTGCTCATCCAAAGATTTGATAGCACTTTCTAAAGTGTGTATAGCACTCTCTAAACTGTGTATCTTGAAATGGTTGTGATGACATTGTTGCATCCAATAATTTGCTATAGATGTAGAATGGTTAGACAATCGCTTGCAATAGCCTAGGAGTCCATCTTCACCGGAACCAAGGAATTGTAGAAATGTGGAGATAGTATGCAATCTAGGATGAACATTAGCCATTGGATCCAAGGGATACAAAGCACCATGGACCCAAAGATCAATATTCTTCTCTCCAGCTGCACGTCGTGCATTTTGAGAATCTATGTCATTGCTACCTCTAGTTGTTGGTGCAAATTCTGTAGGAACACGAACATGTACACTCTTTGAGTGAGGAGCACGCGCTGGTGCTGGTGTCATGTTCGTAATACATGTGAGCACCATGATGTTCCAAAACTCCAGCACCGAATGGGAAGAAGCACACAGATGGCTGGAATGGCTAGTACAGTAGCTATGTGCAAGAAAAAAAGTGTGTTTTGGTATGTGGATAGGTCAAAATGACTTTTTTCAGTATGTTAGAGGGAAAATGAGTTTTTTTTCAAAAATTCATGTTTTGGGGCAACCAAAGTTACGAGTTTGATGATGTGGCACTTAACTTTTGGAGGGATTTTGAAAAGTATGTTTTTTAAGTATTTTTTATAAAAATAAGTCTAAAAAAATTAAGTTCTGACATATACATAAAAGTATGGGCCATTTTGAATAAAGAATAGCTGAAAAAGAGACTTTTTCAGAAAACTCATTTTTTTATTCATAAAGATGGACGGATTTGATGAAGTGGAAAGTGGTTTTTCTCTCTCTCTATGTGCAGAAGAGAGAGAAGGTCCTAGCTCAGCCTAAAAAAAAGCCTACTTCAGCCTACCAAAAAGTGCTCTATTAAATGCACTTTGTCCCCTTAACAAAGTACAAGATTAAGCTTAATCCCTAAAAATTAGGAATCCTTACAAGGCCCATGCAGGGTTCACTTTTTTTCCTAATGCATGATGAGCCACAAGTTTGCTCAGCCCCTCAGTGGCGATTGCAAAAAGAAGGGGGGCCAGAGGGCATCCTTGTCTAATCGATCTTCTAAGATGGATCGCCTTCGAAAGTTTGCCGTTAACGTTAATTTGGGTCGTTGCGTTTTCGAGAACGGTCGCGATCATCTTGGTGAATTTCTGACTAAGTCCGAGATCTTGGAGCGACTGCAGAATATAGTCCCATTCTAGCCTGTCGTAGGCTTTGTCAAAGTCGATCTTGAGGAAAACCACATCTTGATTAGACTCATTTGCAAATTGAATACCTTCCCAAATATCCATAATGGTTTCCAGAATAGACC
Organism: Ceratopteris richardii; assembly: GCA_020310875.1. Taxonomy (NCBI): domain Eukaryota; kingdom Viridiplantae; phylum Streptophyta; class Polypodiopsida; order Polypodiales; family Pteridaceae; genus Ceratopteris; species Ceratopteris richardii. The sequence goes on along the minus strand of CM035418.1, from coordinate 124,827,938 downwards.
TGCCTTTGATGAAACCTTTTTGGTCCTCACTAAGCCAAGATCTCAGGTGGCACGAGAGTCTGTTGGCAATGACTTTGGCGATGATCTTGTATCCTGTTTGGAGCATCGTAATAGGCCGCCAATTCTCGATTTTGTTCTTTTCCCCCTTCTTGTGTATCAACTTGATAATTCCATTATTTAGACAAGAAGGAAGAGCACCAAACTTTAGCGCTTCTTGCCAAACCATCCGAAGAGGGGTGGCAACCACCAGCTTGAAGGATTTAAAGAACTCGTTAGTGAGTCCGTCGGGTCCCGGGCTTTTACCGAGGGGGAGGGCATCAATGACCTCAATGATTTCTGATTCCGAGATAGGGGCATGAAGAAGGGAGTGGAGGTTGGGTGGTATCCTCCGGGGGGAAACCCTAGAAATGGCAGCCATACAGTCCCTTCTATGGTGGGAAAGGGGGTTCGAGGTTCCCAGGAGTCTCGTGAAGTGCCCCTCGATGATGCCAAAATTATCTTCTTCCGAATTGCAAACATTGCCATGTGGGTCTAGCAGTAGGGGGATCGACTCTCTGATGTGTTTCCTTTTAAGGATACGACACATCTCTTTGGTGGGTTTGTCGGCTTTGCCAGCCCACCACTCCTTGAAGAAGATTTGCAAGTTTTTCCTTTGTAATTCTTCCTCGTATCTCAACACTGCTCTGATTTTCCTGAGGCCTTTCTGGGCTTGTTGTTTTCCTTTGTTCACTTCCTCCTTGAGCCGCCAGAGTCTGTGGTAAAGGGCTTCCCTACGAGCCCGCCGCACAGTCTCGAGCATCTTCTTAGTTCTGATCATGATCTTACGAGACTTGTCGACCGCACTTCTCCAGCACTTGGCAGGGGCCAAGCCAGAGGCGAACGCCACTTTCCACACATCGGCAATTTCTTGGTGGACAGAAGGGATAGAGAAGGTGGTTGCGTTGGCATGGAACCACGGAGCCTTGCAGATTTTGTTGGAAGGTTGAAAAGTGATAACGATCGGGTAGTGATCAGAGATAGTGAGGTCAGTGCGTTGCGTGATGGTAGGGTGACCCCACTGTTGAGTAAAACTCTGGGAGATGTAGCATCTATCGAGTTTAGCTTTCCTCAGGTCCTCGCCCGCTTGGAGATTCGACCAAGAAAAGCCACTCGAGTCTTTGAACTCAATCAAACATTAGGAAAAAAGGTGAACCCTGCATGGGCCTTGTAAGGATCCCTAATTTTTAGGGATTAAAAGGAAGCTTGTAAGGGATGAAGGGAACACACAATACCACCAGTGGTTTTCCCTATTAAAATATATGGAAAAAAGGCCTTCGAATCAATGATGGGTCGCAGTGAATTCAAGCCGTTCGATGTTGGTCTTTGAACGCTAAAGATTAGAAGAGATTGGGAGACCATAATGATTGCTTCAAGATTCGAATGACACAGTAGAGAGAGAAGGAAGTTGGCGAAGTCTATCTATACCATTGATCTATTCATGATCTAACGGCGCTCCGCGATTCATGCTGATCCAAAAATCCCGAATAGCTTTCAGCCGTTGAATATGTGGAAGATCCAACCGCAGTCCGCGTTTCTAGCTGATCTGAATTTCGGTTTCAATATGAGCCGTTCGATGAATAGAAGATCCGATAGACTATATTCAAAGGGGCCTTTTATGATGAGTAATGATGCATGGCCTTTGGATCTTCAGCTAATCCAACGGTGGAGATTTCTCAGCGCCTTTTCATTGAATGCATCATCGTCAACCATTAGATGAGAAGCAACATCGAACGTTCTAGATGCCTTCCCGCATTTTTTTTCTTGATTTAAAGAAGAGCCACACAATGACAAAATGATCTAATGGTCGACCTTCCTCCGAGCCTTGACTTTTGCAAGATAACTCTATCCCTTGGATCTCTTGGGCCATCTAATGGTTATTATTCAAAGCTATGAAATCTCAAACCACTCCTCTAAGAAAAACCACGAATTCATAGTGGTTTTGGAGGCTTTGACTAGCACAAACCAAGGGAAGCCTAGTCCTATTCTAGTAAATTTAGAAACTAGACTGTGGCCACCACCCTCTTCTGATTGGTCCATCACTAATCACTCCTTGAGCTAAAAGGCCCATCCAGGGTTCACCTTTTTTCCTAATGATCCAAGTGGAGTTTGGTCATGTCCCACGTTTCTTTCTCCCGACTGTCGATGACCCTGCCCTTGCCCATCCATCTGTCCAAAGGGTCTTCCACCATGTTGAAGTCTCCACAAATAAGCACGTTGTGGGGAAGTGAGTCTAAGGAAGCCCAAGTGTTCAGTCTCTCCAAATCCCCGTTAGGGGCATACAAAGAAACCATAGTAACACAAAGAGGAGCACCAAAAGAGACAGCAATCCAACGGTGACTTACATCTTCAATGGAGTTTTCAAGCTTTTCAAACCAGAGTTGTTTAACACCGATAACCGTTCCTCCAGACCCCCGCTGGTGCTTCGTTGGGATCCACACATGGGCCGAGGAGATCTATCTGAGCCGCTTCTGGAGGTCTTCTCCGTCAATTTTAATCTCTTGAATACATATAAAGTCTGGGTTTAAGCTAATGTCGCGAAGCCATTGACCAATGATGGTCGCTCTTGAGGGGTCGGTTAGCCCTCGAGCATTTAGCGAGATGACAATCATTTTTGCATTGATCCCTCTTTGCGGGAGGGAGCTTTGTCCTTTCTTCTCTTGACTTCGTCTTTCTTTTTCGCTAGGATCTGATCCCGACTTAGAAGTCGGTTCTTGTGGGGGCTTTTCCAGGGTAGCTCCATAGGCTGTTTTCCTTTGCGGGATGTCCCTTGCTGGGGAGACTTGGGCCCCGTGCTCGGCACCGTTTCCGGGATCGTCGATCCAATGATGGAACTTTCACTATCCATGTTGTCTTCGTTACTAGTGGTGAAACCATCTTCTTTGCTTGTAGTGTAACCCTCCTGGGGGGTTTCTTTATTGTCATGGATCTCTAGGGCTTTGTCGTAGGTGTCTATCTCAAGTAGCTTCCCACCTGGGTAGTCAAGCTCATTGATCTCCTTTTCTAGATTGCAATACAAATTGCTGTAGGGGGTAGGCGGCAGGTTGTTTCTCTCACCGTTGGCCCTAGGGCTTCTTTTCCTTCTTCTTCTAACTTCCATAAAGCCATCAGCATCAGCTTGCGGATTAAGGAGGCCCTTGCCTTCCCCCTCCTTGGTCGAGTGGGTCAAATCGCCAATGTTGTCTTGAGCGGTTTTGGAGGCTTCTTGAAAGCGCTTGTTTTTTTGCCTGAGAGGGCAATCTTTAATCCTGTGACCTTGCTGGCCACAACGAAAGCACGCGTTGGGAAGGTTTTTGTATGTGATGTCCTGTTCCCATACATCTCCTTCGCCCATGTCCACTTTGATCATTGAAGGAAGCGGCGAACTGAGGTCGGCCTCGACACAGATTTGGGGGTGCCACCTACCATTGAACGAGTGTCTTGCACCTTCATAGATGAGACCACCAACGTCTTCGCGTGAAGCCAGCGGCTTGCCGATAGGAGAGACAATGTCCCACACGAAGTTGTACAAGAAGTAAGGAAGGTTAGGGAGTTCAACCCAAAGAGGGTACCGAAGCGACTTCGATTTGTCGGGAGTAAAGTCCGGGGACCATCTGAATAGGCACAGGGTCGCCCGACCGAACTGCCAGGTGCCAACGCTAAGGGCTTGGAACGCCATCTCTTCATTTTCAAAGACTAGCAGCAAGTGGTTCGCTGGTAAGAACTGACATTTGCTAACAATTAGTCCTCGAGGGAACCACTCTTTTCGAAGCCATTGTCGCACAGTTTCGAGCGGGGGCCTAGGGCCAAACACTTGGCCGACGAGGCAAACTTTCTTGAGCTCCTCCTGAGCCGACAGAACTGCGGGTCTACTGAGGGAAACAATGGGGGATTCAAAACTTTCGGATGCCCCAGGGGCGGCACACGACCCCCCCTCCAGCAGAGCGGCCAGGATATCGGTCTCCCTAGGGGGAGGGGCCCGATTACTTTTGACGAGAGAGGGTTGTTGGAAGGTGTATTTTTGGAAGAGCATTTTTTATGTAAAAAATTAGTAAAAAGTCAAAAAAACTTGTAAAATATTTATGCAAGGATTGTAAAAATAAGGAAGAGTCTTCCTTATGCGGTTGAGGATCTCATGTAAATTTTGTAGAATTTTTAGAAACTCTTAGATAGCATTTCTTTAGAAAATTAGAGAAAAAGACCTAATTTCAAGTGTGAAAAAGGACACTTGAAAATGTATATAAGTCAATTTTCTCTATTTTGGAGAGGTTGGTTAGTTATTTGCTCAAGCTATCAATAGAGAAGAAAGAGTTTCTGCAAAATCGTGTTTTCTCCTGTTGAGTGTATTTCTTTTGATGTGTGAGCTCGTCTCTTGCTTAAACATGGAGATTTGTGAGTCATATTTGTGTATTACTGAGTAAGTTGTATGAAGAGAGAGACCTATTGCTGTAAATGAGTGGAAAGGACTGAAGGAAGTTCCAAAATTGTGAAAATCGTCTGTTGATACAGAATCGCGATTGTCTCGTCTTTGTGATACAGGTGATATTTTTCAATTTTGAGTTCATATTTGTATTCTGCTAATGAAATGGCATGGTTTTGACACAAAGAACATGGAAAATGATGGAGATTTGCCTTAGTTATGGTTGTCTCTTCATCTTCAATTTCTCTCAGCAATCCAGCCATCAATCTCTTATTTCCTTGAATCTATTATCTTGAAGGGGCTGTGGTCTTATGGATATTCCTAGGATTGACAAAATAAAGATGATTTGTTGATTCTTTGTTACTTCATGATTGGAGAGGACAACTTGGAGTCCAAAACAAAACAAGGGTGAAGCCACATCCATGGCCAAAAGGAACCAGCACCCACCTTTGCGCCTTGAATTTACTTTTGCATTGAGAGACTTCAACCCACTAGCGGGAAGACTAGGTCATTGCCAAGAGCACCTTTTAGCTAGAGAGAATAAAAATTTTCTATCCATATTTAATAAGTTATATACTTAATTTTATATTTGAAGTTTACTTTTTATTCATTTATGGAATACTAATGAGTTTTATTTATATGTGTAGATCCAACGTATGATGTTGATGATATTCATCCATAGCATTCACAATTACCAGTAAGACCACGATTATCAGAAGCTTCCATGAGGAGGCTATGCAAAACTAATCCTGTGCAATATGCAAAGTTGAAAGATCTATATTCAAAAGACGATAAAGTACAAGATTTGTGTGACAATGATGAAGATGATGGCATGGCAGATTTTATTGAGGATTGGTATCAAAATGACAGTGAGAGCATTGATATTTCTAAAAATGGGAAATATCTTCGAGAGGAATGTCTAAAGCATGTATATGAAGGAAGTCGTTTGACACGACTAAGTGCAAGCTTACGTATTCTCAACCTTCAAAATCGTTTTGGATGGAGTAATGTATCTGTTTTGACACTATTAAGGTATAATTTTCAATTTTCTATCTATTTATATATATATGCATAAATAAATAAATAAATAAATAAATATATATATATATATATATATATATATATATATATATATATATATATATATATATATATATATATATATATATATATATATATATATATATATATATATATGCAGGTTTTTATTCTTACTTTAGATAAGGTAAGAAGAAGAACTTGATTTGAATGGATACGATTGTTTGGATGGCAGGATACTGTTGATATATTTAGGTAGTAATGTGTGTGAACACTCTAGGACCGCCGAGGCACTTTTTTCCCTCTTTAAGAGGTTTTTTTCCCCCGGCTTGTATATACGCCTATCGCCCTAATGGGCTACTTATCTTTGTACATTCTCTAGTAATACATTCAGTCTTGTGTGTTGTGCTCCAAGCTTCTTCTTCTTCCTTGTGTTGTTCGCATGCTTCCGCAGACGTCTATCTCCAACAATTGGTATCAGAGCAGGTCGTCGCTTCTTCTAGGGCGCCGTCGACACTCCTCCGTTTGCAGTCTCAGATTCGCACGAAATTTGGTGAGCATACTCAGGGTGTTTCCGAGATCAAAACAGCTTTGCTATATGGTGTCGAAATTGCGATCTGAGCTCGTTTCGGCCTCCGAACGCACTATCGCAGCGCTTGTGCAGGCTACTTCATCCTTTTGTGCCAAAGGTATATACCAGTTTCTGTTCGCCAGTTTAAGCGTCTCGAAGTCTGCTACAGGTCTAGTAGAACTCGTCTGGGCAGTTCTGTTCAACTTTTTGAGATACAGTCAATTTTCTGCATCAAGGTATTTTAGTCACCGGCCATGGCTGAAAGCAGTGATGTATTCCGTATGTTGGCTATTGAGGATAAGTTGGATGGTACCAACTACCCATTATGGGCTTATATGATGCGACATGTACTGGTTGCAAAAGGATTGTGGAACATTGTGCAGGGTGTTGAAAGACGTCCTGTTACACCTGTAACGACAGGTACTGCAAATACAGGTGTTGGAGCTGATGAAGATGGTGTCGAAGATGATATTCTGCAGATTCCTATTCGTGCTGTTGTTTCTGTTGCACCTACTGTAGAGCAGATTCGTTGGGATGGCAGAGATGCCCAGGCACATGCATTGATAGCCTTGTCTGTCAAACGTGTCATTATTCCTCACATTCGCTCTTGCAAAACAGCAAAGGATGCTTGGGATACACTTACCACTTCGTACCAGGCTAGGAATGAGGCTCGTGTTGCTTACCTCCGAAAACAGTTGGAGAGTGAGCACATGAATGAAGGTGATTCTATGGACAGTTTTCTTACAAAGATCAAAGACCTGAAGGAACAATTGATTTCTGCTGATGAGGTTATACCAGATAGCTCACTTGTGCAGACCGTTCTGAATGGTCTTCTTGATTCATATCAGAGTTTTGCCTCTACTCTTCGGTTGATGATGAAAGGCAATCCAAATGCCTTGTCATTTGAGGAATTAGTCTCTGTTCTGTTGCACGAAGATCAGTCCAGGCAGAACAGGTCCATTATGCGTGTTGCAGATCAAGCTTTCCTGGCTAGTCAGAAGGGCAAAGGAAAATGGAGCTCTTCTACTAGTAAGCAGAAATCTACGAATGCTGCACAATCGAAGAACCAGGATAAAGATGAAAAGAAATCAGAAAAGCAGAAATTGTTCTGTAAGTACTGTAAAGGAAATGAACATATTATAAAGAACTGTCCAAAACTGGCTGCTAAAGAGGCAAAGAAGAAAGAGGCTGGAATGGTTGTTGTAGAGGCCTCTACACCAAAAACAGAGTCTGCAAATCTTGTGCAGGAAGAAGAATGGGCGTTTACTACTGTCTGCAGTTTTGACCCATCTTCTCATGATCAGTGCATGTCTGCAGTAGACTCAGATGTTTGGTACTTTGACAATGGGGTGACCAAACATATTACCTCGCAGCGCAGTTTCTTCTCTTCACTCGAGCCTGCCCCTACAGGGAATACTGTCACATGTGCCAATAACTCCTCTTATCCTGTTATGGGAGTTGGTAAGATCATTCTGACTACTGCTGATGGTAGTTCTTTCACTTTGTCAGATGCTTTATTTGTGCCAGGGATCAAAAAGAACCTGTTATCAGTTTCTGCATTAGCCAAGATTGGCTTGGTTGTGAAATTGATTCGGCATGTGCAGTTCATGATTCTCAGGCTATGTCAGATGCAAAGCTTTGGCATGCACGCTTTGGTCATCTGAATTTTGCTAGTTTGTTACGCCTGCAGAAATCTGAAATGGTGTCCTCTTTGTGAAGGCTGTATTTTGGGCAAAATGCAGCGTTCTTCCTTTCCAAAAGATGGTTCAGTTCGGGCTACGCAGAAATTGCAGCTTGTACATAGTGATGTCTGTGGTCCTATGCAGACACCCTCTTTTGGAAATTACCTTTACTTCGTGACTTTCATTGATGATTTTTCCAAGCATGCATGGGTATATCCACTCAAAGCAAAGTCCGAAGTGTTCATGTGCTTCAAACAGTTTTTGGTTTTGGCTGAAAATCTGTCAGCATGTAAAATGGGCACCCTCCGTTCTGATCGAGGGGGGGAATATATGTCTTCAGATTTTAATGCATTTCTGGCTGAACGTGGGATAAAACACCAGTGTACAGTGCCGTATACACCTCAACAGAATGGAGTTGCTGAACGAAAGAACAGGTCACTCATGGAGATGGCGAGGTGCATGGTCAAAAGTCAGGCTTTACCACATAGTTTCTGGCTTGAGGCTGTCATGTGTGCAGCATATGTACTGAACAGGTGTCCCACTAAAGCATTGCAGTCTATCACTCCATATGAGGCTTGGCATGACCGCAAGCCATCTGTTGCTCATCTGCGTGTTTTTGGTTGTTTGGCATATGCATTAGTGCCTGAACAATATCGCAGAAAATTGGATGATAAGGCAGTAAAATGTATTTTTGTTGGGTATAGTTCTGAAAGTAAAGGCTATCGTCTGTATCATCCACAGACTAAACGCATTCTGGTTAGCCGTGATGTTGTCTTTGTGGAAGATGCTATTCAGCCATTGCTTTCATGTACTAAGGAGACATCTGTTAGCTCCAAAGACATGTATGATACTTTGATGCCTCTTTTTACAGGTGGACAGGCTAGTGCTGGTCCTAATGAGGCAACTTCTCAGCCTTTGCAGGTTTCATATGATGATGCATATCGTTCCATTTCTGATGCAGATTTACATGATGCACTTGTTGATGAGAGAGCTGATATTGAGCAGGCAAAAACTATGTCAAAATGGCTGGTGCAGACTTTGCGTGACAGCAAATTAGATGCACCTTTGTCATATCGTACTCGTTCAGGCTCTCATAGTGCCTCCTTTGCATCAGATTGCTATGCTATGGCTGCATCTAGTCTCTGTGATGAGAATGAGCCTGTTTCTTTTGATGAAGCACAAAATTCAGAAAATTGGATGGCTGCTATGCAATCTGAATATGATGCTATAATGAAGAATGGTACATGGTCTTTATGTGACTTGCCTCCTGGCAAGAAGGCCATTGGCACTAAGTGGGTATACAAGCTGAAGCGTAAACCTGATGGTACAGTTGATAGGTATAAGGCTAGGCTTGTTGCAAAGGGTTATGCACAGGAAAGAGGCATTGATTTTGATGAGACCTTTGCACCTACATGCCGTATGACTACTGTTCACAGCATTTGTGCACTTGCAACCCATCATGGTTGGAATGTACATCAGTTGGACATTAAAACAGCATTTCTGAATGGTGACTTGCATGAAGAAGTGTATGTTTTTCAGCCCCGTGGCTTTGTGCAGAAAGGGCATGAAAACCAGGTTTGCAGGTTAAAGAAGGCATTATATGGTTTAAAGCAAGCACCACGTGCTTGGTATGAGAAGATACATGCCTATCTGATTGCACATGGTTTTGAGAATAGTCCAACTGAAAGCACCTTATATGTTAAGCGTGCTAATGATGTGCTTCTGATCATTGTTGTCTATGTTGATGACATGCTGCTCACTGGTCCTATTGAGACACATATTGCTGATTTTAAGGCTGATTTGCATGCCTCATTTGAGATGTCTGATTTGGGGCATTTGCATCACTATTTGGGCATTCAGTTTATGCACGTTGATGGTGGAATGGCTTTGTGTCAAACGAAATATATTGACACATTATTGCAGCGTTTTGGCCTTGAAGATTGTAAGCCTATTGCCACTCCTATGGAGACAGGTTTATGATTGAGTCTTCGTGATGCTGGAGATGCATTTGATGCTTTTCTCTATCAGCAGGCTGTTGGATGCTTGATTTACTTATGCATTACTCGGCCAGATATTCAGTTTGCTGTCTCACAGATGAGCAGGTTTATGCATTGCCCAGGAGTCACACATTGGAAAGCGGTTAAGCGCATCTTTCGCTACTTGAGTGGTACTCGGCTACTTGGGTTGTTTTATCCCAAGGGGGGATCACTACCGCCAGATTTGCATGCTTTTTCTGACTCAGATTGGGCTGGTTGCTATGACACTCGTGTGTCCACCAGTGGTTTTTGCTTCATGCTTGGTAGCTCATGTATATCTTGGTTGAGCAAGAAGCAGCCTACTGTGGCCACTTCCAGTTGTGAGGCTGAGTATAGGGCAGCTTTCACAGCGACTGTTGAGTGTGTGTGGCTCAGACGCCTTATGGTTGATTTGGGTGTTGGTCAGTCTTCTGCCACCACCATCTTCACTGACAGTCAGAGCGCATTGGCAGTTGCGAGGAACCCTGTGTTCCATGCTCGCACTAAGCACATTGAGGTGCATTATCACTATGTCAGGGAGAGGTTCTCTGTTGGGGAGATCAGCTTGGCATATGTGCCCACGTAGGAGAACATTGCAGACCTTTTCACGAAGGCTCTGCCTAGGGAGAAGTTTGAAGCTTTCCGCAAAGCTTTGGGCTTACTTCCTTTTGTGGAGTGATTTCCACATAGCTTGGCACTTCCTTATACATGAGTGCCAGCTCCTTGTTCACCGCATCACTCCCAGGGGGGATTTGTTGATATATTTAGGTAGTGATGTGTGTGAACACTCTAGGACCGCCGGGGCACTTTTTTCCCTCTTTAGGAGGTTTTTTTCCCCCAGCTTGTATATACGCCTATTGCCCTAATGGGCTACTTATCTTTGTACATTCTCTAGTAATACATTCAGTCTTGTGTGTTGTGCTCCAAGCTTCTTCTTCTTCCTTGTGCTGTTCGCGTGCTTTCGCAGACGTCTATCTCCAACAGATACGATTGTTTGGATGGCAGGATAGGATTGTTTGTTTTGGATGATATGAATGATTTGTCGATTCACACATATGTTCAGTTTGAAAGTGTGAATCGACAAATCATTCAATGAAGGTACATACTTCATATCCTCCAAAACAAACAATCATATCCTACCATCCAAAACAATCACATTTTGTGTAAATATTTTGAAAGATGCATTAATAGTTTTAAAAGATGCGTGGACAAAAAGTGTCCATTCAATTCAAGTTCTTGTTCTTAACTTATCTAAAGTAAGAATAAAAACCTACATGTATATATGTATATTTATTTATTTACCTTTTTAATATATCTTTTTTTGATAAACTTACAGGTTATTATCTGAAAAGTTTTTACCAAGTCAGAATATTCTTCCTACCTCACATGATGAAATGAAGAAGATAATCAACAATCTTGGTATAGATTATCAATGTATACATGCATGTCCTAATGATTGTATTTTATATAGAAGTGAATATGCAGACTCTTTGACATGTCCCAAATGTCAATCTCCTCGATATAAGGGTGAAGAAGGTAAAATCCCAAAAAAGGTATTGAGACATTTTCCATTGGCTCCACGGATTAGACATATGTTTCAAAGCCCCGAATTATCAAAGCTTTTGACTTGGGGACATGATCACAAAAGTACTGATGGAATAATCAGAATTCCTCATGATAGTGTTGCTTTTTAGCATATTGATTCTACATGGCCTAAATTTGCACAAAATCCATAGAATCTAAAGTTAGGAGTTGCATTAGATGGGGTTAATCCATTCTCCATGAAATCCAGTAAATGGTCAACATGGCCAGTGGTAGTCATAAACTACAATCTTCCGCCATATCTTAGCATTAAAAAGGAACATTTAATGCTTTCACTTTTAATCCCAGGCAAAAGACAAGTTAAAGATATGAATGTATATCTTGCTCCTCTCATTGACGATCTTCAAGAGTTATGGAGAGGTATTAATGTCATTGATGTATCGAAAAGAATCAATGAAAGACATATTACAATTCGTGGTATTGTGGCTTGGACTATTCAAGATTTTCTTGGATATGGCATTTGTTCAGGTATTGATGTAATTTTTTTATTCAATATGCATGTAAATAAATATGATTTAATCTAATTATATTTTTATCATTTTCCATGATGCAGGAATATCTACTAAGGGTTATAAAGCTTGTCCATATTGTGGTGATTGGTTGAGATCAATCTATAGTAAGAATCTCAACAAAAATATTTATCTTCGACATCAACGATTCTTGCTTGATGATCATCCATTAAGATCTAAAAGAGAAGCGATACATTTTAATGGAAAGCTTGAAACAGGCCAGTATCCAAAACCTATGACGCCTATGGATTGGTATAAAAAATGGACAGATGGACTCTGATAGATCCAAAAGCAGAAATCTTCAGTGATGATTCAGATAATGAGTATGTGAACAGAGGTAAAGGAAAATTGGCACTCGCAGAGAACATATCAATATGGTATTCTTTGGAGTATTGGAAAGAGTTAAAAGTATGTCATCTTCTTGATCCTATGCATATATTCAAAAATATTGGTTATTCACTATGGCAGCATCTTCTTGGACTAAAAGATACCACAATGGATGTACAACGAAAGGAGTACGAGATGTGATCTATCATCTTGGATCACTTATAAGGTAATTATGATACTTTTATATTTAATATGTATGAATATTGGATATCTTTTATTTTTTAATTAACTTCTTTATAATTGTTTTATGATATGTATAGGTGGATTACATCCAAAGAGATCGATAAAAATTCGAGCCCACAAAAAAAACGTGAATGCAAAGAGCTACTATGTTTGATGGAAAAAGAACTTCCTACTTCATTTTTTGATATTCAGGTTCATTTATTAGTCCATCTTGTAGATGAAATAGAGATTGCAGGTGTTGTCAACACTTGATGGATGTTTTGGGTCGAGCGATTTATGGGAATACTAAAAGTTTATGTGCGACAAAGAGCAAAACCAGAAGGATCCATGGCAAAGGGTTGGATGCTTGAAGAGTGCATGTATTACGTTAGTGAGTACCTTGAAAGAGTTCATGAAGAAGCTCCACGTGCATGGACCAACGAGTCTTCTTCAAAAATAACAGATGAGGTATTATCAGGTAAGGGGGTTCCATTCTTATTTACATTTCAAGAAAAAAATGATGTTTCTACTTTTGTAGCATATAATAGCTAATGCATGCAAGCATTCCTTAGCGAGTACGAGGAACTTCAAAGTCTCCGAGGTAAAAGGCGAAAAAACAAAAGATTTAGACATAATCTCGATAATAATGAGATTACAGATATACCTTCTTTCACGGATTGGCTATATAGTCGTTTGCAACACGCCAACACAAATAATGAAGAAATCTCAGATGAGCAAAGAGAGTTAATGATAAGTTGTGAACGAAAGGTAATTTTATTAAAATAATATTTTATTTTTTTCATATATGTATGTAGTTTCTATTTACTAATTGAATTTATTTTGCAGGCTCGAATGTTCACTAATATGTGGGCTTTTGGACACCATATTAGAATCAAAGCCATTGATTCTTTACGTAAAACAGAGGATTCTAGTATTGTTGCTTCTTTCAAGCAACTATCACGTGCTAGCTCAAAAGACATGAACCTTATAGATAGCGAACTTGGTTACGTAGGAACTATTGTTGGTATCTACGAAATTTCATTTCGTACATTGAAACAGGTAGAAAAAAGTTTATATTTTTTTTTTAGAGTTAGTTATTTTTTTAAGCACCTAATAATGGGTTTTTGTTGTTATATATTTTAATAGGTCATTTTGAAGGTTGACTTGTTTCGAGCGGAGTATAAAGGTAGTAATTCTACATTAAGAAAGGAATTATCTGGGTTTTGGGCAATTGATTCTTCCAAGGTAATGCGATCTACTAAAGAACCATATATTCTTCCTAGGCATATTGAACAAGCATTTTTTTATAAAAACCCAGATGCTCATGTTAGAAAAACAATGTCTTCTTGGTCCATTTTGTCCAAACTCCATAGCTGAGTAGCTATTCTTATAGCACTCTACACCACAAAGTATGTCGACGGCAGTTAGCGCAGCATACCAAGATGTGTAGCTCTTCACTTGAAGCCTCCCATAAGCAAAAGCAATAGGCGGCGTGGATAAGACAAAAGCCTTCCAAAGCTTGGGCTTGGGTTCAAGTCCCGTGAACAGCACGCAGCGCATTGATATACTTTTGCTTTAATTAATGGACGGCTTTTCTTACGAAATTGCGAAGACGGACGGCGATAGCTTTTTTAATATGATCACGTACGATCCCATGGCTTTATGTGCTTTATTGGGTGCTTTTCAAGGTATAGCTCAACTATATAAGGAGAGTATTGGCCTCATTGTATTCATCCTTCACCTAGGATCAACACAAGCTTTCTAGAGCTTGGACCTCAATAGAGGTGGTGTTTCTTCTAGCACATGGGGCAGCCATGGTGCTAATTTGAAGCATGTTGAGGAGCAGCTATGGAGTTCTTCTTGGTGATTCTTCTTGGAGAAGATGAAGGGTGTGCTCACACTCTAGCTCATGGAGAGGAGGTTATCTCTTGTTCATGGCAAGATTAAGTTGTGGTATGTTCATGTTTTGTCAATATGGAAGATTGCTAGAATTAATGTTGTATATATACTGGACCTATTGAACCATGGACCTGTGACATGAGCCTAAGGGCCTACCTCACTTCCAACAGCTCATCCTTGGTGGCAAGTCATTCATGTGCAACCTAGAGGTAGGTCATTGTTTGAACAGTTTATTGTTAGAGAGATCGAAGAAAGTCCTCTTGATGATTCAGCATCAGATACTGATACATCAACATCTGAAATCGAAATTAGAATCATTATACGTGATAATGATACTAATCTTTTTGATGAAGAGGATAATTCTCTACATGCTGATTCTACTGATGAGGAAGAGGAATTACCAAAAATAGATATTAATCCATCAATAGATGATGTGATTCATGAGAACATAGATTTAACAATAGAAGAAATAAATGAAATCATTAAGGATAATGAAGATGAGACTATATTGATGTCTTACCAAAATGATGGCAATAATGAAAACATATGAGCAGATTAGATAGTAAATTCTACTCTAGTTATCGATCAATAACTTGAAGCTTCTGAATGGATATCAGATAATAGGTTTTTTTTATTAACTTGAATAACGATGAATCCTATTAGAGAGATGAAATCATGTTCTTCTAAGTTACAACATGAAGCTCGGGGGTATGCCTAATTATTTTATATATAGCTTTATCTTCGAGGAGCAAATTTTTATCATGTATGTATGCATGTGTGTGTATTCATGTGTATTATATGTATACATATGTTAGTATGCATATATATGTATTTCATGTATATGTATGTGTTTGCATGTGTGTGATATATGTATATATGTGTTAAACATGCATATGTGTATATATGCATATGCATTTATGTAAAATACTCATGTATTCATGTAATATATGCAAGTGTTTATAATTGTGTACATGTATATATGTATATGTGTCTATGTGTAAATATGGACATGTAAATATGTATGCATGTATATATATGTTTATGTGTGCATGTAGGCATGTATATGTGATGTGTACATGTATATATGTATATATGTCTATGTGTAAATGTGTACATGTAAATATGTTAGTATGTATATATATATATATATATATATATATATATATATGTGCATTTAGGCATGTATGTGTGATGCATAATATATCTACTCCATTTTATATTTATGTATCCTATCTACATGATGTGTATATATCTTTACATATATTATGATCCTCGTTGATTCGAGTAGCTATATATAGAGGCATAAGGTTGGGAGGAGAGACATCTCTCTAGTAGGACGTCGGAGGTGTACATATACTTCAAACATATGGCTAAAAGGTTGAATTAGAGTTTTTAAATTAGGGATTTCAAAACCCTAATATCAAAATCAGTGTTTTCAATTTAAGATTTTTGAAATAGGATTTATTTATTTATTTATTTATTTATTTATTTATGTGTATGCATGTGTTGTGTATGCATGTGTTGTGTATGCATGTGTTGTGTATGTATGTGTATCTATATGTGCATATGCATGTGTTTTGTGTGTATATATGCATGTGTATATGTATATATGCATGTAAATATGAATAATGAGTCTATGTGTGTGTACATATGATTATGCATGTGTATGTGTATGTGAGTATGTGTACGTGTATGTGAGTATGTGCATGTGTCTATGTGTATTCATTATATGTGTGTAACATTGCATGTGTATGTGTGTGTAAAAATGTGCATGTATGTGTGTGTATGTATAAATGTGCATGTATATGTATATGTGTGTAAATGTGCATGTATGATGTATATGTGTGTGTATGCATGTATTTATACCTCTAGTCTCACTCTCTCTCTCTCTCTCTCTCTCTCTCTCTCTCTCTCTCTCTCTCATATACATACATACATGCATAAACACACATACTCATATCCACATATATATACATAAAAGCAGTGCATACCATGCATTGTCACGACGATGAGCAATAAGTGTCCGCATCTCTTTTAGACACCACTTAAGCGACCATCCTGTCCCAAACTCTGTCTCAAGTGAACTAAGTACGTATTTTTTATCCCTCTCATCATGCTCACTACAAAAATAAAAAACATAATGTAAATAAAACATAAGATATATATTTCAAATTTATATGTAAAACTTTTACTTACTTCCACGGTAAGTGGATAAAGCGCAAGTAAGAGTCGCATAGTGCCTGCATTCTTCTTTTGAGCTCCAATCCATTCCCTATGTACACAATGTTCCCCTCTCGCTCTATGTCGCACTCTAGTCCTAAGGTGCCTATGCATGTCCTCATAGGCAACTCTACTCTGCTATCACGTGTTGGAGGTGGTATAGGTGTCCTAAAAATAGATAGATAGAAATAAATAAAAATATGTGTTATAATATCATTAAAAAAGTTTATGAAAAAAAAAACATACCTATGAGCAGATAGCTCTCTTCCTGCATGTGGAGCCGCAGAAGAGCCCTCGTCTGATCGCTGGGTAAGCATCTGGATCGTATAATCAAGCTCCTCATCAGACATCTCCGAGTAATCATGCATTATGGCCCCTAGAGTATCAGACGGAACTCTTGCTCTCATAAGACTTTTTATGAGAGTGAGTTTCACCTTTCTCTCTCTACTGGGATCCATAATACCTAACATATAAAACAAAATGGTTATAAATCAATATATATATGTGTACATATGTAAGTGTGTCTGCATTAAGTATGTGTATGTATGCATGTGTGTGTGTATGTATGTGCATGTATATGTGTGTATGTGTGTATGCATGTGTATGTGTGTGTATGCATCATTGTGTGTATATGTGTCTATGTGTGTATGTGTGTGTATATGTGTGTGTGTATGTATGTGTATATGTGTGTGTATGTATGCATGTATGTATGTATGTATGTATGTATGTATGTATGTATGTATGCATATGCATATGCATTATGTATGTATATATATGCATGTATGTGTATGTGTGAGTATGTCTCTCTATGTGTGTGTATGCATATATGTGTGTATGTATGCATATATGTGTGTATGTGTGTGTGTATATGTGTTCATATGTGTGTATGCATGTGTATGTGTGTGTATGCATCATTATGCATGTAAGTGTCTATGTGTGTTTGTGTGTGTGTATATGTGTGTGTGTGTCTATGTGTATGTGTGTGTGTCTATGAGTGTGTATGTGTATGTATGTATCTATGTGTGTGTATGTGTCTATGTGTGTATGTGTGTGCATGTATGTATGCATATGTGTGTGTATGCATGTGTATGTGTGTGTATGCATCATTATGTGTGTATGTGTCTATGTGTGTATGTGTATATGTGTGTATGTATATGTGTGTGTTGTCTATGTGTATGTGTGTGTGTCTATGAGTGTGTATGTGTTTATGTATATGTATGTATCTATGTGTGTGTATGTGTCTATGTGTGTATGTGTATGCATATGTGTGTGTATCCATATGTATGTGTGTGTATGCATCATTATGTGTGTCTATGTATGCATGTGTATGTGTGTATGCATCATTATGTGTGTATGTGTCTATGTGTGTATGTGTGTATATGTGTGTGTGTGTATCTATGTGTATGTGTGTGTGTCTATGTGTGTATGTGTTTATGTGTATGTATGTATCTATGTGTGTGTATGTGTCTATGTGTGTATGTGTATGCATGTATGTATGCATATGTGTGTGTATGCATATGTATGTGTGTATATGCATCATTATGTGTGTCTATGTATGCATGTGTATGTGTGTATGCATCATTATGTGTGTATGTGTCTATGTGTGTATGTGTGTGTGTGTGTCTATGTATATGTGTGTGTGTCTATGAGTGTGTATGTGTTTATGTGTATGTATGTATCTATGTGTGTGTATGTGTCTATGTGTGTATGTGTATGCATGTATGTATGCATATGTGTGTGTATGCATATGTATGTGTGTGTATGCATCATTATGTGTGTCTATGTATGCATGTGTATGTGTGTATGCATCATTACGTGTGTATGTGTCTATGTGTGTATGTGTGTGTGTATATGTGTGTGTGTCTATGTGTATGTATGTGTGTCTATGAGTGTGTATGTGTTTATGTGTATGTATGTATCTATGTGTGTGTATGTGTATGCATGTATGTATGCATATGTGTGTGTATGCATCATTATGTGTGTATGTGTCTATGTGTTTATGTGTGTGTGTATGCATTATGTATGTGTATGTAAGCATGTGCATTATGTATGCATATAAGTATGTATGTATGCATATGCATATGCCTTATGTATGCATATGCATATGCATTATGTATGCATATGCATATGCATTATGTATGCATATGCATATGTATTATGTATGCATATGCATATGCATTATGTATGCATATGTGTGTATGTGTGTGTATGCATTATGTATGTGTATGTAAGCATGTGCATTATGTATGCATGTAAGTATGTATGTATGCATATGCATATGCAATATGTATACATGTATGTGTATGTGTGTGTATGTCTCTCTATGTGTGTGTATGCATATATGTGTGTGAATGTGTGTGTACATGTGTCTGTATGTGTGTATGCATGTGTATGTGTGTGTATGCATCATTATGTGTGTATGTGTGTGTATATGTGTGTGTATGTGTGTGTGTGTCTATGTGTATGTGTGTGTATCTATGAGTATATATATGTTTATGTGTGTGTATGTGTCTATGTGTGTATGTGTTTGTGTGTGTGTATGTATCTATGCATGTGCATTATGTATGCATGTAACTATGTATGTACATTGTATGCATATGCATATGCATTATGTATGCATATGTATGCATGTATGTGTTTATGTGTGTATGTCTCTCTATGTGTGTGTATGCATATATGTGTGTATGTGTGTATGTGTGTATGTGTGTGTATATGTGTCTGTATGTGTGTATGCATGTGTATGTGTGTGTATGCATGTGTATGTGTGTGTATGTGTGTGTATGCATGTGTATGTGTGTATGTGTCTATGTGTGCATGTCTGTGTGTATATGTATGTGTATGTGTGTGTGTGTCTATGTATATGTGTGTGTATCTATGAGTGTGTATGTGTCTATGTGTCTATGTGTGTGTATGTGTTTATGTGTGTATGTGTATGCATTTATGTATGCATATGTATGTGTATGCATGTTTATGTGTGTGTATGCATCATTATGTGTGTATGTGTCTATGTGTGTATGTGTCTATGTGTGTATGTGTTTGTGTATATATGTGTGTATGTGTGTGTGTCTATGTGTATGTGTCGCTACGCGTCTATGAGTGTGTATGTGTTTATGTGTGTGTATGTGTCTATGTATGTGTATGTGTCTATGTGTGTATGTGTCTATGTGTGTATGTGTATGCATCTATGTATGCATAGGTTTGTGTATGTGTGTATGCATTATGTATGCATATGTGTGTGTATGCATTATGTATGTGTATGTATGCATATGCATTATGTATGCATATGCATTATGTATGCATATGCATTATGTATGTGTATGTGTGTGTATGTCTCTCTATGTGTGTGTGTGTATGCATATATGTGTGTGTATGTGTGTATGTGTGTATGTGTGTATGTGTGTATGTGTGTGTGTATATGTGTGTCTATATGTGTATGCATGTGTATGTGTGTGAATGCATCATTATGTGTGTATGTGTGTATGTGTGTATGTGTGTATGTGTGTATGTGTGTATGTGTGTATGTGTGTATGTGTGTATGTGTGTATGTGTGTATGTGTGTATATGTGTGTGTATATGTGTGTGTATATGTGTGTGTATGTGTGTGCATGTCTGTGTGTATGTGTGTGTGTCTATGAGTGTGTATGTTTGGATGTGTGTGTGTGTGTATGAATGTGTGTCTATGAGTGTGTATGTTTGGATGTGTAAGTGTATATGTGTGTCTATGTGTGTATGCATGTGTATGTGTGTGAATGCATCATTATGTGTGTCTATGAGTGTGTATGTATATGTGTATATGTGTATATGTGTATGTATATGTGTATATGTGTGTGTATATGTGTGTCTATGTGTGTGTGTCTATGTGTGTATGCATGTGTATGTGTGTGAATGCATCATTATGTGTGTATGTGTCTATGTGTGTATGTGTGTGTATATGTGTGTGTATGTGTGTGGGCGTCTATGTGTATGTGTGTGTGTCTATGAGTGTGTATGTGTTTATGTGTGTGTATGTGTCTATGTGTGTGTATGTGTCTATGTGTGTATGTGTCTATGTGTGTATGTATGCATATGTGTGTATGTATGCATTATGTATGCATATGTGTGTGTATGCATTATGTATGTGTATGTATGCATGTGCATTATGTATGCATAAGCATTATGTATGTGCATGTATGCATGTGAATTATGCATGCATATGTGTGTGTATGCATGTAAGTATGTATGTATGTATGCATATGCATATGCATTATGTATGCATATGCATATGCATTATGTAAGCATATGCATATGCATTATGTATGCATATGTGTGTGTATGCATGTAAGTATGTATGGATGTACGCATATGCATATGCATTATGTATGCATGTATGTGTATGTGTGTGCATGTCTCTCTCTATGTGTGTGTGTATGCATATATGTGTGTGTATGTGTGTGTGTATGTGTGTGTGTATGTGTCTGTGTATGTGTGTGTGTATGTGTCTGTGTATGTGTGTATGTGTGTGTATATGTATGTGTATATGTGTGTGCATGTGTATGCATTATGTGTGCATGTGTGTATGCAACCTTATTTGTGTATGTGTGTATATGTGTGTGTATTTGTGTGTATGTGTGTGTGTGTGTCTATGTGTATGTGTGTGTGTATGTGTGTGTGTCTATGTGTGTATATGTGTGTGTGTACATATGTATGTGTGTGTAAGTGTGTGTGTGCACGCATACCTGCTTGCTGTTAGTTTGTGCGGCTCTCTCTCTCTCTCTCTCTCTCTCTCTCTCTCTCTCTCTCTCTCTCTCTCTCTCTCTCTCTCTCTCTCTCTCTCTCTCTCTCTCTCTCTCTCTCTCTCTCTCTCTCTCTCGGTCTCTTCTTGCTCGCGTCCAAGTCCCGGCATTTTTTTTTTTACATTCCAGAGCATCGCATATGCGACGCTCTGCAGTTTGCCAACGTCGCTCACACCGTCGCTAGGCAGTGTCCAAATTAGCGACGCTCTTTAATTAGCATCGCATAAGCGACACTAGCATCGCTTATGCGACGAGAGTCGGAAAAAAAAAAACTCGAAATTCCTACCGTCGCTTATGCGACGACCTCGTCGCATAAGCGATGGTTGCCGTTTTTTTTTCGATTCGGGGGCGTCACTACGCCCCCCTTTTTCTTGTAGTGATGTGTATGTGTATGTGTATGTGTATGTGTATGTCTATGTGTATGTGTATGTGTATGTGTATGTGTATGTGTATGTGTACGTGTACGTGTATGTGTACGTGTACGTGTACGTGTACGTGTACGTGTACGTGTACGTGTACGTGTACGTGTACGTGTACGTGTACGTGTACGTGTACGTGTACGTGTACGTGTACGTGTACGTTACGTGTACGTGTACGTGTACGTGTACGTGTACGTGTACGTGTACGTGTACGTGTACGTGTACGTGTACGTGTACGTGTACTTACGTGTACGTGTACGTGTACGTGTACGTGTACGTGTACGTGTACGTGTACGTGTACGTGTACGTGTACGTGTACGTGTACGTGTACGTGTACGTGTACGTGTACGTGTACGTGTACGTGTACGTGTACGTGTACGTGTACGTGTACGTGTACGTGTACGTGTACGTGTATGTGTACATGTGTACGTGTACGTGTACGTGTACGTGTGTACGTGTACCTGTGTACGTGTACGTGTACGTGTATGTGTACGTGTAATTGTATCCATTTGATGTAATTCTTGTCTCATTGTATAGATATTAGAGTCTATTTTATGCTCACCAATTTGCTGGAGCATTCTCTGAGTAGTCTAGGAGCAACATTCATTTTAGTGAAGTTGTGTGATTGATATCTCTCTGTGTGTGTGGGCTCTGTTGGAAATATTTTGCTCTCTATTGTAAAGGCTGATTCTCCTTCTCTATTTCTCCATTCTCTATGATTTTGGTGTCATTGGGTATCTATTAAAGTGCTCTAAATTTGAATTAATTTTGAGATTCATTCTCTGTATATTCTCTGAGAAAAGCTTTCTGGAGTGAAGTGAGGTCTCTGCTTGACTAGCAGTTGTGAGCATTCAACTAGCTCATGTTGTAGAGATTGTTTCTCTTTGTGTAAGCATCCATTGCAAGTGAAATTTGTTTTGTTGGAAAGCCCTTGGTATCTATTACAAGTCTAAAAAAGCTCACTAGAGTTCTCTGCATATGCTCTGAGAAAGAGCATTTTTGGTATGCAGAGGTCAAAGAAGGATACCTGTGGAGGTCATTCACGCTTCGTCGTTGCATAGGGGTTGAGATACTTCCCCCATCAGTGGTATCAAAGCATTTTGGCATCTTGGAGACATCCAATACAAGGAAGAAGACCTCTTGGAGTTGGTGGTTGAAGATTTGCATCAACAAAAGCTTCTTGGAGGTAGCTCACATCAAGGGGGAGCTATTCTACTCAAATTTTCAAGAGCACAAGGTTTCCATCTAAGGAAAGATTTGGATTGAGGCAACCTCAGAGCCTCATTTTCATTTTAGAAACATTCAAGCATTATCCAAGGGCTAGGTCAAGTATCAAAGACTAGGTATGGGAGACTTCAACACTCAAATTGAGAAGCTAGACAAGGGGAACTATCAACCATGGAGATTTAGAGTCTCCAACTACCTTCTGGGTAAGGGCCTTTGGGGATTGATTAGTGGAAGTGAGCCAAGACCTAGGTTGGATGCAAATCCAAACAATGACCAGAGAAGGGCCTTTAGGGAATGGAATGAAAGAGACAAGAGGGTTATCTTTATCCTTTCCCAACACATTAGCAATAGCATGATCGGCCATATCCAAGACTTGGATTCAAGCATGAAGGTATGGGAGACACTTGAAAGGCTTTATTCAACAAGCACCAAAGCAAGGAAGATCCAACTCAAGAATGAGCTCAACAACCTTAGGAAGAGCTCAGGGAGTAGCATAAATGACTACATACTTAAGGTCAAGGAGTTATCAGATGCATTGGGATCCATTGGAAGCCACGTAGACGATGACGATCTTGTGGCTTATACTCTTAATGGTTTGAGAGATGATGAGAAGTGGAAACCCTTTACCACTTCAATCTGGAGGAAGGAAAGGTCACTCTAGAAATCAAGGACATGACCAAGGAACCTCATCACAAAGAGGTAAAGGAAGATCAAGAGGAAGAGGAGGACGACATCAACAAAACAGGAATCAAGATGGCGAAGGATGTTACATATGTGGCAAGTTTGGCCACTATGCTAGAGATTGCTACCAAGGAGGAAACCAAAGGAGCTATAATCAAGGTTCTTCATACAAAGGCCAAGGTAATTATGCTTCTACAAGTTCAGAAAATGATAATCTCTTGATGATGCACATGAATGGGAATTCAAGCAAAGTAGATACCACTTGGTATATTGATAGTGGATGTAGCAACCATATGAGTTGCAATGCTTCTTGGTTTACTAATCTACATGTTGCCAAAGGTAAAGGACATGTAGAAATAGGTGATGATACAGCCCATGAGATCTCCCATGTTGGAGATGTAGCTTTGGATGACAAGGAGGAAGGAAGATGTCTCAAGGATGTCTTGCATGTACCTACCATCACAAAGAACTTGGTGTCCATTGGGCAAATTATGTAAGGGAGAAATTGTTTAGCAAGGATATTCAACTATCTTATGTAACAACCCATTTACAATGTGCAGATATACTCACAAAGTCATTGGATGGGACAAAAATGAATGGGTTCAAATTGATGATTGGTTTGCAGGAAATCAAGGAGCAATGAAGGCCAAGCATCTTTGGTTTGATTGGAAGCTTTTGGTGCAATCAAACCAAGCCCACATACTTGATTAATTAGCTTATGCTTGATAACTTATGCAAGGCTTCATATGATCAAGCTTTTGTAAAAATTCATTACATTTATCCTTGTAAAAGTGGATTTCACCCATGTGGAGGTAGGAAACTCTAAAATCACGAATCAATTAGTAGTTGAGTGATGAGGGAATCTATCCTACACTAGGATTCACCTTTTAGGTAGAAGTTTGAATTTGAATTCAAACTTTGGTTCCACACATGACTATAAGAAGAGGATCAAAAAGACCCGCATGTATCTTGAGCTTGGGAGATCATTTTGAAGGACATTCATTATGAAGTGAGAACTCATCTCATAGACCATTCACCTCTCGCACATTGAGCAATGTATCATTGCCAATGACATTGTATTTGTACATGTTTTAATACATATATGATCATTACATTCTCATTTCGCTTCTTTGTTATAACTCCATCAGAACAGTCATATTCTGAGAGCTTTTTCTCAGTGTGTAGTTTACCATTCACCATGATTTAAAGCATGTTAGATTCAGCATACAATACAACTACAAAGTTTCATTAGCATTGCTTCTTGCAATCGTGAGATATTATCATAACTTTGCTCACTGGTCTAATGACTGTTGCAGCCCATGAATGTCGGGATGGAGCTACGACTTGCTAAACTTCTTTCTCTGCATGTAGTCCATCATTTTTTATGAAATCACTCATGATTGATAGCTTACTAAGTTATTAGAGTTCCCCAAAAGGAATTAAGTCAATTGCTGCTTTGCATAGAGAATTGTTCAAAACACTGAACAAGTGTAAGAACAAAAATAGTAAGTTTTTTGTTCTTGGATCAACTCTGACGTATCTGTTTTGATCTATCAATTAGTGGATCATCATCCAAGCAACATATGCAAGGGTTTGTATTCAATAGCAAGCTAAAGAGGCCCACTACACTCTCCAACCATCATTTTTAGTAGGTGTGAAGCAGGATCTAGCAACACCACTTCATCTCTTGTGTCTATCCACCATCTCCTCCAACAATACATACATACATACATACATACATACATATATTCATACATACATGCATGCATACATACATACATACATACTACATACATACATACATATGTTTGTGCACACATAGATATAAATATAGAGACATACATAGGCACATACATGGATAGAGACATAGATGTAGAGATAGACACATACACATACATGCATGCGCATACACATACATACATACATACATTCAAACACACATTTATACATACATACATACACACATACATACATACACACACACATACATACATACATACATACATACATATATACATACATACATACATACATACATACATACATACATACATACATACATACATACATACATGCATGCCTGCCTACATGCATGCACACATACCTTTTGTTTAGAAACATTGTTCAAGATACTTAGAAACTACAAATAAGCTATGGAAGTTCAAGGAACATAGGAAACAATGTGAAAATAAATTGAAGCACAAACGAACCATATTATGGAGGATAACTTACATAAAAAGCCTGGAGGTTGAGCCTCAATTTGAGAGCACCATAAGAGTGCATGAATGAATGAGGAGAGCTGAGATGAGGCCCTTCTTATATGGAGTAGAGGGGAAATATCATCGATAGGAGATATTGAAACTTGCATGAGAGTGCATGAGAGCTTGTGCAAGTATCTCTTTCATGTGGGATTAAGAGTTTACATGTGGATACAAATGGATAGAGCATGTATATCTCACCATAGCCCCTCTATGTGAGGATCCTTTTGTTATAATGTTGGGAACTAGTGATATATGGCATCACTTAGTCCATTGGGCTTTTAGATATAAGGACATATGATCCTTAGACATGGACTTGGACATATGGAATCCAAGTAGTGGGACAAATGCTATCCCTTAGTATAAAGTGGATATATGGCATACATGTGGTTTTGGTTCCATGAATATATGACATCCATGGTGTTGGGACATATGACATGCCTAGGGTCTAGGGACATACAATATCTCTAGACATATGAAATGGTTTAAAATCATGGGGTAGGTAGTGCTTTTGATCCATTTTGACTCCTTTGTTTTCCTTTGATCTCATATCTAAGATCATTTGATGAGATCGTTTGAAGGGAAAACCTCCTCTTGTGTTTATTGATGCCTTATGATTGTTTGTGTCGTCTTGTTCATTAATTTGTCCTTGAATTCAGGTACTTGAGAGAGCATTACATATATAAGGCTCATAGGAAAGGTCCTAAGTTTTCAATGGTGGTGTCTAGTCCCTTAACATAGGAATAAAGGTGCATAAATATGAGAAGAGACAAAAGTATTTATGATCAAACATACATTGTATGTGTAGGAAAAAAACGAGATCCTATTTTTGTCTAGTCTTTGTATTTGTAATGTAAAACACATCTACTTCATTCTAAATTTAAATTCTTACTTGAAGTTTTACCATCCCACCTTTTTTATTTTACAAACCACATAGCTATAGCTACTGGGCTTGCCTAGTCCATGAAAGAATGTGATACATTGAAATCAAGCAAGTCTCTTTTCCTCATTCAAACTTCAAAATTTGCAATCCATTTATTTTGTCTCTCTCATTTTGAGGCATTATGAATAGGCTATGCGATATAATATATGTTCATGTGCATTGCAGCGTCTTTCTGTCTCCTTATAGTGCAAAAGTGGCACATAGAAGACATAGACAAGTTCCATTGAACTCATGCAACTCTCTCTCAATTTCCCTCTCTTCGACAATGAGCTATGGTCTTCTCTCCTTGGGCCTCTTTTTCTCTTGGTTTCGCATGGTTCCATAGACTATCTCTTTGTTGTGAAGAGTCATGATGATAGATAAAGCTCCTATACCTCCATCTTGAGAGCCATGATGATACATAAAGCTCCTATACCTCCATCTCTTTGTCTTTGAAGCATGACCACAACAATCCCTTTTCTTCTTTCTTTCTCTTTGAGTCAATGTCTCTTGCTCTCTCTCTCTCTCTCTATCTCTCTCTCTCTCTCTCTCTCTGAGTGAAGAGATGACCCATTCCTTTGGTTTTGCTTCTTGTTCTTGTGAACTTGTGAATCTTTTGTCTTTTGATCTTCTTTATTGCCACAAATGTCTATAGTTGTGTACAAAGTCCTAAGCCTTGGAGATTCATAAGTGATACTTGCAAGCTTAACCATGGGTTGAATAGTGAAATTGCTAGCACTATTGTTCTTATGTTCTATGAGTGAGTTCTATCTGTGTGTGTGTGTATCAACCCCTCTCTCTCTCCCCCTTATCTTATGGATGAAAATGAAGGTCTTCAAACATCCCCCTTCTCTCTCCTTTTGTCTTTTTAGCTCCTATGACAAGAAAACTTTCATGCGCAAACTATGAGAATATAGGAACACGAGTTTTGTTATAAAAGTATGACTTAATAACATTGAAGTGACAAGGTGATCTATTATAGCTGAGTAGGGTGAATAACCGTGTCACTGTGGGGAATCCGGAGAAGGTTGAATCTTTGTATCTATCATATCCATTCACTCTAGATGTTGTGTGTAGATCCAATGACGTTAGGAGCCATATTGAATGTTTTTCGTCTCCTCTTAAGAGTGAATGCAAATCCACCATGGGTGCTCATACATAGAAACTCATCCTCTTCTTTCCTTGTTTATTCAAACATCTAGAGAGTTCAAGATGTGCAGATCTATTGAATTATCTATAGTTGTTGTTGCAAGCTTATGGTAGCTAGGTAGTACATCTCTTTGAATCAAGTTGGAAAAAGGGCAGGGATCTTTCTCTATGTATTGTTGTAGCTTGATGTAGATGCATACCATTAGTAGGTTTCTTCACTCTCAATGCTTCCCAATTTCGCTTGTAGGGTTCTTTCAATTGGATTTAATGAGAGATTATAAGCTCTATGTGACTGTTATAAAAAATGACTAATGTTCCCTCTAACATTGGTTCAAAGAAAAACTCATTTGACCTCCTATGATGCAAATGTGTTATGCCCATTCAGCTCTTAAGGTGTCCATGCTTGGTTATGAAATTCTCTATGGTGCAAAACATGTTGAACTAACCATGCATTTTCTACAAATATGACAATTATAAGCAAAGCAAACAAACAAAAATGTAAATCTTTGTTTCATTGAAAAACAGAAACAATGCTCAAAAGCACTTCTATGATAAAAAATGTGATATGGGAGGGAAGGAATGATTAAGAGAAAATAAATGATTATGATAAAAAATGGTGATAACAATCATGCTGAATGAGAAATGGAGTAGTTCTTACAAGCACTCTTATTTGGAAAGATGTGAAATGGGAGGGATTAAGAATAGGATATATGTTAATGATGAAGATAATGAAATCAAAACTAAAAAGGAAATGCTATAAAAAATTATCTATGCTTTGATACCATGTTTAAAAACATGGATCATGAAAATTACAAATTACAAATAAGCTATGGTTTAGAGAACACTGGAAACAACATGACAATGAAATGTAATACAAATGAACTGAATTATGGAAGAAGAACTTACATAAGAAGCATGGATCTTGAGCCTCAAGATGAGAACACTATGACAATGCATCAATGAATGATGAGAGCTGAACTGAGACACTCCTTATCATACATACATACATACATACATACATACATACATACATACAATATGTGGCTTCTCTGCATACATACATACATACATACATACATACATACATACATACATACATACATACGTACATACATACATACATATAGTAGGCCGGTTCTCGTACTCATTTATAGGGGCAGTGAGGACTGTTCTAAGAGGTTGATGGACTCATAGCTCGACGGAACAATGTATATGATACTAATCGTTTGTGGTCTTGAGGAGGAGCTGAAAGACTTAGCACATAACATAGAACCTTGAAGAGATAAAGGAAATATTACGAACGATAATTGAATTAGTCATGAAAATATTTTATAGCAAGCTTGGCACTAAATACGAAATAATGTGAGCACCAACCCATGGTACACTAACTTGTTTAGTGTTGCAGGGTTTCTCAAATAAACCTTGCAAAAGGAATTTACACAATAGAAAACTTAATAATAGGTTATTATTTAGGTAAGAAGAGCTTGGAGTAAGAGCTCTTGAGAAGATATAGAATCAACACACATTTGGTTGATCCTGTAGGGATCACAACACATTGATAGGTTCCTTAGGGAGAAAGAGTTGTGACGATGAAGCCGATCAAACACGAACAATCTCACAACAAAAGTCTCATGGCTCTCAATGGCACCTTTAGTAATCACCTCTTTTGTCAATCCTTCTATGGCTCCACCTTCTCTTTGCTAGTTTCTAGACCCTCAATGGATCCTTTGACAGTCTATGGTGTTGCTGCTTATTGACCAAGAGATTTACTAATCCTATTACTTTTTGTTGGGTGTGATTCACAATCCTCACGTTCTACAATCACACTTTGGGATATCTATGAATCTACTTATCTAGATGTCGACCTATGGTTCACACTCTACATAACACCATGTCTCTCTATCGCTGTGTGCACATAGATGCACTTTGCTCTCTGTGTATGTTGTTCCATTATGTTCTACCTTTGCATGTCTGTCTGTGACTCTGTATCTATCTTGATATCAATTTCTATGCACACGTATATTACAATGTGCTCTTCTATCTTTCCCTCTGTATCTCTATGTGCATATGTCTCTAGCTATATGTATATATGTTTGCTTGCTCTTCTACCTTCTTATAAGGAGTAGGAGGTCCTAGTTGTCAGAGTATCTTCATAATGTTCAACGACTATGCCCCATCCTATACCATCATGATTCAAGGTACCACTGGAGTTGCAGAAAAATGAGATGGTGAGGGAATATTCTTTAGGATTGGTGCAAGAATCTAGGAGGCATCATTGGTAAGAAGAAGATCACAGTGGGATTGTGGATGTCGTTAGAGATTTTTGAAAAGAAGAGGCACAATCAATGGGGAGGAAAATGTAGTTAGAAAGCCAAAATTCAAGGATGGGGTCTAGTCCGTGCAAAGAGACACATCGGGGGCTCCTTAGATGCCCATCACCAATGGAGGCTCCATCCTAGAGCCATTTGGAAAAGGAGGACCTAAAGGTAGTCGAGGAGGAAGAAGAGTTCCAAAATTCTTCCAATGATTGGAAGAAGGTGGCCCATTGGGGAATTATTGAGGACTCACTCAAACATTTTGCCAAAGTGGAAGAAGAACTGAAATGAGACAAAAGGGACATGGAAGAGTTTTAGAAGTTGTGATCTTTAGTTGAACTGCAAATTATTATGTCCACTAGAAGGTATTGTCTTTCCCCATGAGTCTAGACAGGGGCTTTGCTATATCTACGTCAATTCTAATGAATCGATGGTGGTAGCCTAAGTGTCTAAAGAATCCTTGGACATCCCTTCTATAAATGGGTCATGACAATATCAGGATTCCTACAACTTTGTTTGGATCTCGAGTCATGCCCTACATAGACACAACGTGTCCCAAAAAGGTGCCCTGAGTTACTAGGAAGTGACATTTGTGAGGATTGAGTTTAAGATTAGTCTTCCTACATTTATGGAAAAAAGGGAGAGATGTGCTAAATGTTCCAAATTTTCTTCAAATCTCTTGAGCAAAATGTGGAGAAATCATTCATAAAGATTCCAAGGGATCCTAGAAGAAGATTACCAAAAATGATCAACACTATGCGGTTGAAGGTTGCCCGGGCATTCTGAAATCCAAACAACATTTTTGTATATATGTAGATTCCTTTGGGAGTTACAAAATGTAAGGCCGCCGGATTGGCATCATGTAATTTATATTTTCCTATACCGCACGTACCGAAAGGTCGTAGCGAAGTGTTGTACCCTTTTTATCAATCAATGACGAGATATTACAGTGGTTCTCCGGTAGAGAGAAAAGGGGATTGCCAGACTGTTTGTCTGGGCGATTTGCAATTCTGCGGAGACATCGAAGTGCAGATTTCCATAATTCTGAGTATTGACATTTTACCTTGTTGAATTACATTAATTTCTTATTAACATAGTAATGTTCGTTGGCGATAAGAAGTCTGTGCGACGATAATTATTACTCTCTGCGTTACATACTGTGAAAAGCCTAACCAGAATATGAACAGTAATACTGTGTAGAAGACATTATACTGGATAATAACGTACTGCTTGTTTGATAAGTTAACTGGGAAAATAAGATACAGGGCCTCTGAATTATCAGACCCCTACCATCCCCAAGAACCCGAAAGAGATTAAAAGTGGACTTGACAGTAGTCAGCACTTTTAACACTTCAGTGTAAGGCCGCTGGATTGGCATCATGTAATTTATATTTTCCTATACCGCACGTACCGAAAGGTCCTAGCGAAGTGTTGTACCCTTTTTATCAATCAATGAAGAGATATTACGGTGGTTCTCCGATAGAGAGAAAAGGGGATTGCCAGACTATTTGTCTGGGCGATTTGCGATTCTGCGGAGACATCGAAGTGCAGATTTCCATAATTCTGAGTATTGATATTTTACCTTGTTGAATTACATTAATTTTTTATTAACACAGTAATGTTTGTTGGCGATAAGAAGTTTGTGCGGCGATAGTTATTACTCTCTGCGTTACATACTGTGAAAAGCCTAACCGGAATATGAACATTAATACTGTGTAGAAGACATTATATTGGATAATAAAGTACTGCTTGTTTGATAAGTTAACTGGAAAAATAAGATACAAGGCCTCTGAATTATCAGACCCCTACCATCCCCAAGAACCCGAAAGAGATTAAAATTGGACTTGACGATAGTCAGCACTTTTAACAAAAAGCTATTTTTTTATCAATCTTGATGGTGGATGGAGATCTAGTTATATCTATTGTACCCATTCATGAAGCTGTATAGGGCATGCCTGGCCACATCCTCCACTACTTGTTTTTAGAATGGTGTAGGGAATCCATAAGGAATAATGAATTTATTAAGTGTTCAAAAATCCACACATACTCTAATATTGTTCAACTATTTCTTAGGCATGATCACTATGGATGAGAGCTAGTCCAAGTGTTCAATAGTAATGATGATTCTTGCTACTTCCATCTTATCGATCTTTGTTCACACCACCTAAGCATACCTCAAAATCAGCTACTAAATTATTCCGTGCACTGGTTTTTCATCTAGAACCAATGGGATTGTGTGAAGTCCCAAGGTCTTGGGAATTCCTACCAAATCTTTGTAGTTCCATGTGAAAATATCTTTAAAACTCTGTAGAAAAGTGATTACCTCCTACAAGAAGATTGGTTCTTACCATAAACACGATGCCAGCAAGACAGGCTTTGCTTCCCTTGATTCTCCTTAATTCATTTCTTGGACTAGTGGTGTTGAATCATGATCTTTGGTATCTTTACTAATATGTTTTTTATCTTTGAATAATTCTTGGAATACATGAAAGTCTCTTGGATTAATTTATCCCAATTTTTGTTTTGCACCCAACCTAAGGGTATCTTTCTGATGGGAAGTTGATATGAATCCTTATCCTTCAGTAGTTTCCATCCTTCTATATTGACCCCATGCTCATCTTGCAATGGATTCTTCTTTATCCTTCGTTTGTCACGTATGGCTTGCCTAGCCCTAAGACTTCTACTCTGGAGTCTTCTTCTTCCTTGTTTGATGAAATTGCAATATAAATTATAGTATAAAATGGAGGGGATCCTCCAACCATAAAATTAAGCAGATCTTCTTCTTCATAGATGGCATTTAGCCCCGGAGAATCTGACTCTATCTTTTTTGGCACTGCCAATGAGATGGCAATGCCCATCTGTGCATGGTCAAGACTTGTCTCCATGTGAAGATATTTAAGCACATCCATCCACATGAAATTACGCCCCATGTCATGGATCACCTTAGCATATCAAAGCCAAGTTCTCCAAAGAGTAGAGGAAAACCTCCTGGGGAATGAGGAAGCTTGAGGACTATGAAGTCCAATGTAAACTCAAACCCCTACATAGTTACGAAAACTCTTCCAACTATTCCAACATGTTTTACATTACTCTGATCTTCATGGTCATCATGAATTGTGCATCCTTGGATGGCTAGAGTCCTAATCTCTGCATAGTCGCTTTGGGGGTTGATACCTACCATACCATCAATGATAACTCTAGATATCTCCTAGATGATGATCTTCACGTCTACTTTTGGACCAAAATATTTTATCCATGGTTCTTGGGCCACAAAGCAAGTACCATCACCACTTTTACCAATGTTGTGTGCCCATGGAGTTTACAAGGTTCAACATTTCAGTTTGGAATCGGGTGTCCATTCTCAATAAATTATAGAGGCTAACTTGCAGATAGGTGCTCCTCAGTATATTGCAAAATGAGAGTGGAGCTCTTGGGATGCTAATTGCCAGATCTTGAGCACTATTCTCCATGTCCTATTGGGAAATCCTAAAAGCCTCATCTATACTCCGATCCAAATTTTTCTCTTTGTTCTTATCCTTGTGTAGGTTAGCAGTATGGTCACAACTCTTTGTTAGAATTCATTGACATGTTCCTTCCTTTGGAGCCTCCTCCTACAGACTGGTTTCTCTAGACTTCACTATTCTGATTCATTCCTTCAGTGCTCATTGGGATCTAATGCACACTCTTATCCATGGTATCTATTGTAGTTGTACAAGGTGAGTAGCGGGTGATCAAAGTGTTGGGCATTGTGTGGGAGTTGACTCTACAAAAACATGGAATAAATTATTTGCTTGGCTCAAGGAAGCCTACATCGGACAATCCTTGGTATAATGATCTACATGTCTAGGTAGTTTACTAATGATGGCACATGTTTCAATAGAGAGCAGCTACTTCAAAAGTGTCCATACTCACCGCATCGATAACACATGATCGGATGCCTCGATCAATTCCACCTCCTTCATTCTGATTTGAATGCCATATTTGGATAGAGAAGAGTAAAACAGTGGTGTCCCCAAAGCGTTCCCAAGGACGAGGCTCTGTGCGTTAGCCATGAGCTATGCCATTAGGATGAAGCTTTGTGAGTTCATGGATGGTTGTCCCCAATATGCCATAGGTTGGGGTTTCACCATCCCCTTTACTAGTTACATCCTTTGGTTTCATGTCCCATCTTTCCACATAATTGAAAAACGACCTTGTTTGGACATTCCACTTGCCAATGTACTTGCTTTTGGCATATTGTGCACTAACGGGTGGACTTTGCTTCTCTTTCCCTCAACTCTTCAATCACTTACCAGAGCAATCTGAGGTCGTTTGTGAATCGCCCTTTCACCATGCCTTCTCACGTATTCTTCATCGTCAGCCTTCTCCACGAGCTCTTTACAACCACACTGGCTCTGATACCATGTCACGAGGAAGGAGATAAGGAAGAGAGCTCACACACACACTCTTACAATCAAGGAGAAGCAAGAATACAACAAGTGAAATATATAAAGAACAATACATAAAGAAAAACCAAATGTCTGTGGATGAGCGAGTTGGCAAGAAACAAATGTGCCATCACTCTTGGTAGATAAATCTAATAAAGCTCAATGAAGTGTCCTTGACATATACTAGCGTGACCACTATACATGTCAAAGAAATGAAAAATGATATATGTCATCCTGGATCATCACATGTTGAGCTTGATATCTCAACATGGCAATTGTACCTTCTTCAGTACTCGAGAGCTTCTTTTGCTACACCTGAAAGTCATCCACGTATCTTTTGAGTTGTATTGCAAAGTCTTTGCACCTTTCTATCATGGATGGAATCTTTTTGAAATGAATTTGAGCTTGCTCAATGTGGGATGTCGTGACCATGAACTCTTCCAATGAAGCATTTGTCTCTAAAAGATCCCGGAATTTATGTCTGGTGCTAACGGAGAGTGATTTTTCTAACCATTTTTTGATGAGGAACTCATGAGTGCTTTCGAAAACTTGGTCACTAGGGCTTTTGTTCTAGTTAGTAACTCTAGGAATGATTCCTCCTTCTTGAGACAAAGGGTTCTCTAACTTGTCAAGCACCCATTCTATAGAACTTCTTGGTCAGAATGCTGCTGAGAATTCCTCCTTTAGGGTCTCCGACAATTTGCCAGACACTTACCTGTTCAATCTGGAAGTATGTACTAAGTGGGCAGAAAAGCTAATTCCAATAATCACTCATGGACCACAATGTCCGATTAACAAGGAGATCAGAAAGGAAATTCTGCAATCACGTAACTTACACATTGTAGCAAGAAGTGTGTAACATGAAGAACCCAACAGTGTATTGTCTAGATGTGTAAAAGAAGACGGACAGAAGAACTTGATTGAACAAGCACATGTAAACAAATGGAGAATGCACAAGGGAACTCATGGAACTCTAAGAAAATTGAATCGATTAGGAGTCTATTGGCCTGATATGCCTAAGGATGTTCATGAGTATGTTGGTAGTTGCACGGAATGCCAAGAAACCACTCCAGATGATCATACATGATTACTCTTCTCTACTATAGCGCCCAACTGGAGTGAGACATTAGTGAAAATTTTAAAGACACGAGAGCATGAGGAAGGAACCAGTTTAGCTAGGAAATAATCCCTATAAGAAATGAGTAAGGACTATGTTATCATGGGGAGACAATTATTCAAGAGAAGGAAAGACAATTAACTACGACTATGTGTACATGAAGGAGAGTACTT
The DNA here is from genome assembly GCA_020310875.1 of Ceratopteris richardii. Classification (NCBI taxonomy): domain Eukaryota; kingdom Viridiplantae; phylum Streptophyta; class Polypodiopsida; order Polypodiales; family Pteridaceae; genus Ceratopteris; species Ceratopteris richardii. The sequence goes on along the minus strand of CM035418.1, from coordinate 124,791,958 downwards.
ACCCATATTAGAAATGGCACACGCAGGTGCCGCAGGACGACATTTCTCAGTCGAAAGAACTATAAAAATGATTCTCTTTGCAGGCTTGTGGTGGCCAACTCTACATATGGATGTAGACACCTACGTACAAAGTTGTGAGGCATGCCAAAGAGCTAAATACCCTATTAGACGAGATGACATGCCTTTGAGACCTATGGTTTGTGTTAGAGCATTTTCCAAATGGAGTATTGATTTCATAGGACCCATTAATTTGCCAGCCAAAGGATCACACACTGAGTATATAATCGTGGCAACAAACTATTTGACTAAATGGGTAGAAGCAAAAGCAACTCGAAAAAATGATGCACAGACCACAACCAAGTTTCTTTTTTAGCACATCTTGGGCTACCTATAGAGATAGTGAGTGATCGAGGAACACATTTCATTAACGAAGTAATAGAGTCCTTGTTGAATGAGTTCTTAGTGATTCATAAAAAGTCAGCCCCTTATCATCCTCAAGCCAACGGTCAAGCAGAAAAATCCAATAAAGTGTTGTGCACTGTATTGACAAAGATAGTCAATAGTGGAAGGTCAGATTGGGACAAACAATTGCACCATGCAATTTGGGCCTTCTGTGTGGCTTACAAGACTGCCATTGGAACTACACCATTTAACCTAGTGTATGGACAAAATGCAATCTTGCTAATTGATTTTTTGGTGCCTACTTTGAGAGTGGCACAATAATATGAATGGACAGGACACGAGTTGTCAAGGCAACTCAAACAGATTGAGAAGCTACACGAAACAACACTACAAGCTGTTGCGGGAATTCATGCCGCAAAATGAAGACAAGAAGCATATTATGATGCGCACATCAAAGATAAAGGACTAAAAGAAGGGGATTTGGTCTTGGTGTATACTTTGAAGCAACATGCCAAGAAGCTATAGAAACGCGGATATGGACCCCTAATAATGAATAGAATTTCAATGAGTGGGGCAGTCAACCTAGCTACCTTGGATGGAGGTATACTTCCTAATTACATAAGTGGTTGCCGAGTAAAGCGATATATGGAACCATTGACAGATCAAATGTTGACACGAATAGTAGGTGTGCAAAATCAAAAAAAAGAAGAAGAGAGAATTAGAGAAGAAGCAAGGCAAGAAGCCTTAAAGCATATCAAGAGATGAAAAGAGTGGACAAAGCAACAAGATGAACGATATTTACAAGGAGAAGAACCTATTCTCATGGCCAATTACCAAGTTCACCAAGCCAACACAAATAACCTCAGCATGCCGCAACCCTATTTAAACCTAGGGATTGGAACTACTGAATACCAGTTGATAGATGCATTAATAGACTCAGGAGCAGCATTGAGTTGCATATGAATGACACTTATTATGCGTCTTTAGATGATCATAAAACCAACTAAAGCTCACATGAGAGGCATTGGGGGTCAAGTCATAGAGTGTATGGGAGAAGCCATGATATCCCTCCACCTAGGAAATTCCACTATGGAGCAATGAGTTCTAGTATGTAAAGATGAGGATTTAATAGAAAACCTGATCCTAGGACAAGATTGGATTGTTGAAAATTAAGTGAGCATACATCTAGCTCAAGGATACATCTTAGCCAGAATAGGGCATAAGGAAATCTTTAGCTTGTTAGAAGAAAGACTCCCCCACATGCATGAAGCCATCAAGCACAAGAAAGAAACTCTAGAAGAGGAATTGGAACACAAACCAATTGAGAGTTCACCCAAAGAGCACCCTAAGCAAGGATTGACTACCAATACAAATGCATCAGTTGATGAGGTGCCTTCATTTCCCATGAATGATAAATCCAAGATAAAATGTAAAGACAATGCTCCTCCAACTACCTACACCATAGGAAAACCATCCACATGGAAGTCTACCAATCGAGCATCAAATCCATGGAAAGCCCATTTACAATGGGTTCGGAAGGATTGAATGACTAACCTAAACGATTCAACTCAAAAGCTGACCAGTCACTCTGTCAAAACAAGGAAAGACAACCACTACTCACAACCTCTATTAGAAGCACAAAGACTGCTAAGTGTATGGCTTCCAAAACCATAAGTAGAAGCCCAGAAAACACGGCAACATATCTGGATTTTGAAGAAGGTTAGATAGATTGCAAGTCAAGAGCTAAACAAGTGTTGGAAGCAGCCAGAGGCACAGACGACGTGGAAGCATGTAAAGACGGAGCAGGGAGCCAGTGGGATCAATTTTCCAAACAAATATGTTTCTTATTATTTCTTCAAACATTCAACAGTGATTGTTATCAATAATTGTAACATATGTATCATAGAAAACCCCATTTTGTAATCCATAGCTCCATTTTGTGCAAGCCGAGGAGTCCTCGAGCTTGAGGAGCTTAGGTAGAATGCACGTACCAATTTTCATTATTTTTAGATACCGTTTACCCTTCCAAATAGCATTTAGGACCTATTTTTTAACTAGGCCGGTCACTAGATGTGAAACCGGTCAAAACTAAGCTAGAAACTATAAAAAGAGCTAGAGAGCTCATTTTTGAGGTTAGCTTGTTTGAGATTAGAGTTGTTTTGAGCTTGTAATAGTGATCTTGAGTAATAGAACTAATTTCCCACCTTCCATTGTGTCTTGCTTGTCTCTTCATTGTGTGTGTGTATGTGTGTGTGCATCTTTGTGCTTCTCACCCTCACTCTCACATCATCTCACGTTCACGATCTTCATATCACTCCTACCTCTCCCACGGATTGACATTAAGGAGGTGACGCTTCTTAACGTGGTTCTCACCATTGTGCTAGAGCAACACCAAATTTGGCGCCGTTACCGGGGATCGAGTCTAGGACGAATGTGTGATGGTAAGAGTATAGCAAGAAGTGGCGTTGGAAGGTAAAAATTTCAGTTTTTGTTGTTGTTTTTACTTAGTTTTTAGTGTTTTTCACCTTCCCCATACTCCATCTTCATCATCGCATCATCATCTCCATTTCCAAAAAAATCAGAAAATTCACCATATCCACCCATTCACCTCATTTCCCCTCATTTGTGCATGCGAGAGAGCGAGAGAGAATTTTTGTGCTTGTGTGCGCTTGCGTTTTCTTGAGTTTTCTTGCAGGTACAGAGCTTCAGAGCATCAGGAAAGCTTCCAAAAGGTAAAAAATGTACTTTCTGTCAGAAATTTCCGACTGTGTCAGACCATCGCGATGGTCCGCCAAGTTCGGATTTTGAGGTAGGCGACCACACCACGAGGTAGGCGATCCCTGCGTATACACGAAACCACAGCTGCATTTCAAAAATTCGTTGTTTGGTGGACCATCGCGATTGGCTCATACCATCGCGATTGTGTCACACCATCGCGATTGGCTCACGCCATCGCGACGGCTCGGCCGGACCATCGCGACGGTTCACTTCGGACCATCGCGATTGTCCACCTTTGACCGTTGACCGCGCCATCGCGATTGTCCGCCTGATCACACCATCGCGACGGTTCATTTTTCGAACCATCGCGACGGTTCACTTGAGCCATCGCGACGGTCCACTTGGACCATCGCGATTGTTCAACTGACCCTGGACCATCGCGATTGGCCCATGCCATCGCCACAACAGTGCCACGTGTCACGATAGACCATCGCGACGGTTCATTTTTCGGACCATCGCGACAGCCCAAAATCGGACCATCGCGATTGGCTCATGCCATCGCACTTGTGACCATCGCGACGGTTCACTTCGGACCATCGCGATTGTCCACCTTTGACCGTTGACCGCGCCATCGCGATTGTCCGCCTGATCACACCATCGCGACGGTTCATTTTTCGGACCATCGCGACGGTCCATTTCCACGCCATCGCGATCGTTCACTTCGGACCATCGCGACGGTCCATTCTCACGCCATCGCGATCGTTCACTTCGGGCCATCGCGACGGTTCACTTTTTCGGGCCATCGCGATTGTCCAAATTCCACGCCATCGCGACGGTTCGCTTGGACCATCGCGACGGTCCCAGACCATCGCGATTGTGCACCCCCATCGCAAATTTTGAGCTCCAATTTTTGACCAATTTTGAGGGTATTTTTGAGAAATTTTTGGACCATTACACTCATAGGAGACCCCTTAGCTCATATTTGAAGGAAAACTTGATTGACAATTTTACCCCCCAAGGCCTGAACGCCCATAACTTTTTCATCCGAAGTCCGTTTTTTGAGCTTAATAGCTCGTTAGAAAGCTCGTGACGAGTACTACGTGACCTCAACTATTTTTTTCTTAAAGGATACATCTATTTTTAGATAAGCTATTTTGAGGTTCACCTAGTTTGGGACTAGGAAGCCAGGGGGCACATATTGAAAATTTGGGCAAAAAGGGAAGGGATTTAAAAGGTGTATATGCTCAAGTGTTTGATCATCTTGCGAATTGGTCTAATAGTGGAAATTTTTCCAGGTCTAGCAAGGGCAATCAAAGGCAAGCAAGTAAGGCAGTGAAGACAGCAAAGCTTGGGAAGCACGGCTTCTTGGGCAACAGGGCATCAGAGCAACCAGAAAAGCCGACTCGAGGTTGGAAGATTACTCAACCCCCTCAGTCAATTCTTAGCTTAGGCTAAACGGTAGTTGTGGATTAACGACGATAGGAACGCCTCAAGTTCAAGATACCTAATTCTTTCAAGTTTAAGACTACAAGTAAAGGTGTGTGTGACGCGAAAACCTAAAGGAAAGAACATAAGTCTGACGGAACAAGAACTCAAAAGCATAACGGAAAGTCGAATTCCTGACGCATATATTAAGACAAGACTCCAAAGAAAATTAAAAAGAACTAAAAAAGTAATAACAAAGAACCATTGACGATCTAAGTGTGAAAATTGAGTGAGCAAGGAAGGAAATTAATGAACCTTAGATCGGGCAAACATATAGGTAAGTCAGACCGACGAAGCCTTAGATCATCAGAGGCTAGTGTAAGAACTACTGCTCGATCGTGGGCTCAGCAATTGAATAGTAATTACCCCTACGAGAGCTCAGAGACTAGCGAATCAGAAATGGCGTTTAGCGCAGACAGACCAGAAGGAGGGTCTCATGTAGCATACCTAGAAAAACCAGAAGGACCCTATAGAACACAATTAGAGTTTCTCCGAACCAACCGATTAGGTGCTCGCATCTATGAGGATGGTTTGCAAAGGCAAGTGGTGCAACTGCACAACCCTGATCAACCCATTGGATTGGAAAGACCAGTGGTGAAATTTGAGAGAGACGCTTACATAGACAAAGAAGGAACCATGTACGTGCTAAGTACGCAGCCAAACGATACTAATGAGTTTGGCACAATTCAATTAGAGACGGAAGCAAAAATTCAAGGAAACGAACCGTTAGAAGAACCTAGAACACCTAGAGGGAAATCCGTATTAACAAGAGTACTCATCCCAGAATGGATCCCTCAAGATAACAGGAGCACCGAGTTGTTCGTAAATAAAGAGACAGATGAAGCCTTTTGGAGGTACAGAAAGGAACACCCTGGTGAGATAGGCATCATTACAATCTATGAATTCAAGGACCCAGATACACCTGGAAAGGTTGTATACCTGGATGAGACTTCAGAAAGAGTCTTCGTGGTGCCTGAGCGCACTAAAAACACATACACATGGAAAGGTGAATTGATATTCCCTCCATCTAGAACGAACATAAATACAAGTCAACAAGGGGCAGGAACCTCCTCAGCCCATGGACATCAAAGAGAAGGAAATAAAGAGAGACCGGAAGTAAGCTTTAATCACCCCATAGGGAGAGATAGAACAACCACGGACACTAATAGAGCGGATAGACAAAGAGATCATGGAATACTAGGTGGTAGAGATGATTTTCCTCTACCTAGGCCACGTGAACACGCAAGAGTATTGAGACCCACTCAATTAGTGAAGTCCATGAAGAATTATTTTGATGGGACAGGAGATCCCTATGACCATGTCGCAGAGTTCAAGCAAGTACTAAGAGCAGAACAAGTCGAGGACATGTTCACGCAGTACAATGCATTTGGACTAACGTTAAAGAATACCGCTTTAACTTGGTTCCAACCATTGCAACAAAGGCAATTTAGAGACATCCATCACTTTTTAGAGTCATTCATCACTGAATTCTCTAAAAGTGGGATTAGACATGACACGTCTTCGTTGATTCATAGCTTTAAACAGACCCCTCAGGAAACAGTAAGACTGGCAGGTCGTAGATTCAGACAATATGTCGAACGATGTCCAATGCAAGAGCTACCCTCACAAGCCAAACAAGTATCATTGTTCCTAGATGGCTTGTTGAGTGCTAAACTACGCTCCTATGTGTACCTAAAAGAACCCAGAATGCTAGAGGAGTGTGTAAGAATATGTATAGACATCGAGGACAACCTAGGAGATGAATTAGAACTCTCAAAGGTCTATAAGGACTCAGACTGTTCTTCTCTAGCATCCACAAAATTGTCTAATTCGATAGAGGACCTAGCAGAAAAAGTGGCCCAAAAACTAGGAGTTTCTAGTAAACAGGTGCCCAAGCTACCAACTAATGTATGTTGTTACACTTGTGGTGGAAATCATTTGGCAAACGTGTGCCCCAATGCACCTCAACCTCAAGCCAACCCTAGTGGCCAATATTGCACAATTGAGAGAAGATACACGAATCATACGGCTCAGGACTGCCCATACAACAAACAAACTGTGAGACAGAACTACCCGCAAACATACCAGCAGCCAGGTAGGTATCAAGGCCAATACAATGCTCAGCCTTATTACTATAGGCCTCCCCAGAACTACCCATACCAGGCTCAACAGAGACCTCAACCCGTCTTAGCTCAGCAGCCACCCCCACCAGCGAATGTCATCTCAGTCAAATACGCTGCTGCAGAAGAGAACCTAAGTAGGGCCTTAGTGCCTTCTTCACCTTTGATCACAGAAAGTGACCCGAACTCAAACAGTTTTGACTCTACTCATGTAACTAGTCCACCCGCTTATTACACGGAGTCACCAGAACATGTGGAGACATATCATTATGATAGTCCACCAATGGAACCTAGTTGGGAGCCAGATTCTACTAATGTGATGTACGCAAACCCAAACCCACGGCCCCAATTGAGACAACAGAGACCACAGGGCCCTAGAGGACCATGCTTTAGGTGCCAAGGAGATCACTTCATAAAGGATTGTCCACATCCCCCAATAGCAAGGCAATCACAGTACTATAGCATCCAAGGCTTTTGTGCCGATTGTGGCAAAGAGCACATAATCAAAGATTGTCCTAAGAACCCAGTTAATGCTTCGAATGTGACACCGATCAACGTGATAGGTATTGTAAACACCGCAGATGGATCCAACCCTACATACGTCCCTATCCAAGCGATAACCAGAGCCCAGGCGCTCTTACAAAACCAACAACTTGATCAAGAGAAAGTAGCCGGAACTAGTGAAGTTGCAGAATCTAGCAGTAAAAAGACAAAATCTTGGAAAGATTCTAGGGAAAGAATCAAGAGAAAGTGGAGTAAAAAGATAAGTGAGTTGGAAGGAAGTTTAAGGGAATCTAGAGCCAAAATACAAGAATTGGCTTCACAAGAATTAAATCAAGAAAACCCAGCTCAGAAATCAGGATCGGTTTTAGCGGAACCCATACCAGAAGATCTAGACATGATGTTTCGTGCATATCAGGCTAGAATAAAAGAGGGACCTCAAGTAACGGAAATGAGTAAAAACTACCCTCGAGCTGATCTAGAAATTGAGAGAACTAAACTTTGCATGAAAATGGTAGAACTAGCACAAGCTTTGTTTGAAGCCTCTAGATATCTTAATTGGAATAACATGGAAAAACCGGAATTACACTTCCAAGGACTAATGGAGAGGCTAGAACACTTGATAGAAAGCAAAGAGAAAAAGGATCAGCATAGGAACCCTATTGTCCCAGAGACACAGGAAAGGAATGCACCATCCCTGTCTCAAGTACCTAATACAGAAAGTCAAGACAATTTGTCTTCCATACATAGGTACTCACATGAATTTTTGAGAGAAATCCAAGAAGAGAAATGGAGAAAAGAACAAGGAACTCATCCTCCTATTCAAGAAATAGACGACTTGCAGGAACAATTTCCCCAAGACATCCCCTCTATATACGATGAGGTAGAGGTGGAGCAACTGAGTGAACCCACAGGATTTGAATCTAATTCCCTACAAGAATTACCTCAGTTCACAGGACCTTGGGAAGCAAAGTCTATTAGTATGAGAGCACCCACGATAATAGTGAGGAATGAAGAATCAGTGATCCCTAGGAACACAGAAGTGATCAAGAACACTAAAGTCCAATGTAATCTCACTCTGGAGGAATTGTTAAAGGTAAAACCAGAATTGTGGAAGCATGTAGCAAATCAATTCCCGGAGCTAGCTACCACACCCTCTCAGATAGGATCACATAAGAAGGTACCAGAGATACCCGTGGAAAAGATTGGAGACGTAAGTGAAGGAGAGGAAGGTAACACATATCTTCCAATAACCCATCAGGGCTACACCACGAAAGCCATCTTAGATTCAGGAGCCGGAGTAGCCATCGCTACCACCGCTTTGTGGAAACGTTGGGGTAAGCCAGCACTCAGACCCACTAGGATGAAGCTACAAATGGCTGATGGACACATAGAAAAACCGTTAGGCTTACTAGAAGGCATATCTCTCACCACTTATGGTGTAGAATTTGAGCATACCTTTGCCATTTGTGACTTTGCGAAAAACCATGCTTATGAGATGATATTGGGAAGACCATTCATGCGTCAGTTGCAAATTGTACAAGATTGGGGAACTAATTCTTTGTACTTGCAACATTTAGGAGTGACTACTAAAGTCAATCTTAAAGACTATTCACATAGAGATGTACCCCCAATACAATGGAATACCATCCATAAGACACCAGCAGAGACGGAATCCGTGCACTCCTTAGAATCAGATCCTTCTTGGTTGCATGAGGACACCCATTTATGGATGTGTAAAGTAGCCAAACAAGAGGAAGAACGGTTAGAAGCCAGGACCTTAGGTGCGGAACAACATCCACGAACCCTTCAAGATCCAGCCTACGCACCGGTAGTATTTCCAGACGAAGAGTTTGAACCCCATGGTTGGGCAGAAATTCTAGCAACCATGGATGTAGCCATCAATGAAGAACAATGGACACCCCACTGTGACGAGGATGGCTATGACATTTCAGTTTTCACGATAGAGCCAATCATGTGCGATGCAATTTTAGAAGAGTGTGAACCTAGCACTGATGCATTTGAGGATGCAAGCGATTTTGATTTAGAATCAATTATCATGGACCCACCCTTTGCATCAGAGGAAGAATATTTCTACGAAGTAGAGACTCACCCTCAGAGACACGAGGAAATTACGAATGAAGTGAGATTAGCCACGGAAGTGACTACCAAGAGTGAAGGCAAGAAAAGAAAGAAGAAAGAAACCATGTCAGAAAAAGAAGAATCTTTGTTTGAAGTACCCGAGAATTTCAAGAAATATGAAATCGAAGATAGAAGGATTATGGTACGGATGCCCAATAGAAAGGCGAATGACGGACAAGTATATGATAACCGAGAGAAAACCAAGAAAATAATAGTTGCCATAGAAGGAGAAGAAGAAAAATGTACATACATAGGGCATGATTTGACGACTGAAGAAGAAGAAGAGTTAGTTGCCCTATTGGGCGAATATAGAGATGTTTTTGCTTGGAGTTACAAAGATTTGAAGGGAGTAGATCCAGATATATGTTCTCATAGAATCCCTATGACTCCAGATGCAAAACCGACAAAACAGAAACCTTACACGTACAATGATAATTACGCTGCGAAGATTAAAGAGGAGATAGATCGATTGATAGAAGCAGGATTCATTTACGAAATTGAGCATACCGAATGGGTATCCCCCATTGTGGTTGTGCCCAAGAAGAATGGAAAATTGCGTGTGTGTATTAACCTTAAAAAAGTTAATGCCGCCACGATTAGAGATAGTTATCCTCTTCCTATCACAGAACACCTATTGGAAAGAGTTGCGGGCAAGGAAGTTTACAGCTTTCTTGATGGATTCTCAGGCTATAATCAAGTAGCCATTGCTCCAGAAGATCAACATAAGACGGCTTTTGCCACAGAATGGGGCATATTTGCATTTCGTGTGATGCCATTTGGCTTAACAAATGCACCCGCCACTTTCCAGCGACTCATGTGTCATGTTTTTAAGGAATTCTTACGCAAGAGCTTGGAAGTTTATGTCGACGACTTATGTGCTCATTCAAATGTAAGACAGACACATATTCCAGAGTTAAGACAAATATTTGACAAATGTCGAGAATATCAGGTTTGTTTGAACCCAGAAAAATGTGTTTTCATGGTCAGACAAGGCAAAATTCTAGGACACATTGTGTCAAAAAATGGAATCTCTACGGACGAGGAAAAAGTGAAAGTAATTGCAGAATTACCTAGACCAACTAACGTGAAAGAGGTACAAGCATTTATGGGCCATTGTGGATATTATCGACGATTCATACACATGTATGCAATCATAGCTAAGCCTCTGTACTCTCTTTTAACCAGTTTTGAATGGACAGATGAATGTGAAAACTCATTCAATGAACTCAAACGACGCTTGTGCTCAGCACCTATATTGACTACCCCAGATTGGAGTAAGCCATTCCATGTACATGTGGATGCATCCAATTATGCCATAGGATGTGTGTTAGCACAACCCACGAATGAAGGTAACATAGATCTCCCCATAGCTTATGCTAGCAGACAATTGAACGCAGCAGAAAGAAATTACACCACGACGGAACGAGAAGGATTAGGGATGATCTACGCTGTAAAGAAGTTTAGGCACTACTTGTTGGCCAACAAATTCAAGTTCTTTACAGATCATCAAGCCCTATTGTACTTAGTCAACAAACCATGTAACACAGGACGATTGATACGTTGGTTTCTATTACTCATGGAGTATGATTTTGAAGTAGTAGTCAGGAAAGGAAAAACACATCTTAGAGCTGACCACCTCTCAAGATTAACCTCAGGAGAAGCTCCTCAAGGAGTAGCGGATGAATTACCAGATGCATACTTGTTTAACCTCGAGATAGCACGAGAATGGGCTAAGCCTATAGTCCCTATTCTGACATACGGACCCAAGAATCCTAGGATAAAGATCAAAGAAGGAGAGATTACCAAGTCTCAGAGATACCAAATAATGGCAGGAAGCATATATAAACAGGATAATCAAAAGATTCTTGCTTGTTGTGTAGATGAATCAGAACATGCGAATTGGTTGCAATTAGCACACATAGGTGCACTTAAGCAACATCATTCGAAGCCACTGACATTACAGACTCTGCATAGATTAGGAGTATATTGGCCTTCTATGGAAGCAGATGTCCACAAGTTGTGTAAAGAATGTCAGGTGTGTTGTGAAAGACCACCATTAGAGCATGCTACATTATATCACGTGTCTCTCACACCAGACTGGAGTGAACCTTTAGTGACATACTTGAGGACGAACACATTCCCTCAAGGCATGACCTTAGCGCGACAACGCAGTCTAGAGCAGGAAGCTCAAGAATATTCACTTATTGGCGATAACTTATACAAAAGAGGACGAGATGGATATTTGAGACAATGTGTTCATGAGAGCGATTATCTTAGCATACTAGAGACTGCACACCAAGGTGTTGCAGGAGGTCATTTTGGACCAGATAGGATAATCAAAGCCATTCTCTTTGCAAGATTATGGTGGCCCACTCTTCACATGGATGCTCATACCTATGTAAAGAGATGTGACGTGTGCCAAAGAACTCAGTTTCCTACTCGCAGAGACGAAATGCCATTGAAACCCATGATGGGCGGACGTGCATTTTCTAAGTGGGATATAGACTTTGTAGGACCCATTAACCCCCTTGCAAAAGGTACACATGCGGAATACATTATTGTTGCCACAGATTATCTGACGAAATGGGTAGAGGCAAAAGCCACAAAAAAGAATGATGCTCACACGACTGCAAAATTCTTATTTGAAAATGTCTTTACAAGATATGGATTGCCTATAGAGTTAGTGAGCGATCGAGGCACTCACTTTCTAAACCAAGTCATTGAATATTTGTTACATGATTTTATGGTGATTCACAAGAAATCTGCACCATATCATCCTCAGGCCAATGGTCAGGCTGAAAGCACTAACAAGATACTTTGTAACGTACTGACGAAACTCGTGAACAACAAACGTTCAGATTGGGACAAACAGCTACACCACGCTGTTTGGGCATATCGAGTGGCCTACAAGACTGTACTCAATGCAACTCCCTTTCAGATGGTTTTTGGCCAGAATGCAGTGCTTCCATTGGACTTCTTGATACCGACCCTTAAGGTTGCACAAGAACATCAGTGGACCGGCCATGAATTATCAGCGAGAATAATGGACTTGGAACGATTAGGAGAAACCAGGCTGAAAGCAGCAGCAGGAATATACGCAGCGAAGAAGCGACAGAAAGCATATTTTGATGCACACGTGAAAGATAAAGGCTTAAAAGAAGGAGATTTAGTTCTAGTGTATACTCTGAAACAGCACGCACGGAAGTTAGAAAAGCGAGGTTATGGACCTGTGATCATTAACAGACTTTCAACTAGTGGAGCAGTACAGTTAGCCACCTTAGAAGGAGACATAATGCCTAATTACATTAGTGGCTGTAGAGTCAAGCTATATCAGGAACCTCTTACTGAGGATATGCTTAGACGACTCACGTTGGCAAAGAAGCGTAAGGAGGAAGAAAATAGAATACCCCGAGGACTATGATCGTATGAACGAAGAGCATCAAAAGTTAAAGGAAGATCACAAGCTACTCCAGCTCAGAGAACCGGCAACACAGCAAGTACAAGTAGCAGCAGAATTACCAGCACCCGTGGACCCTGCCCCTGAAATTTTAGAGGAACTCAACGCACTCAGGGCCCAGGTAACAAATCTTGAATCTAGAATTGCAGTCTATGAAGCACCTCCAAGGCCAAACTCCCCACCTGAGCTACCAGCTGAGGAAGAAATCGTCACTATCTCGATGGAGGAGACATTTGAAGAGGCATACGAGCCGATACCCATCCCAGGTGGACGTGTCACGGCCGAAGGCCAGATGACCTATGAATTACCTACCCCCGCGTGGATGAAGACAGTTGAAGAACTCGGAACGACACATTCGGCCAGAGTAGAGGCACAGTTACATGCCATGGCCATGATTGAAGAGAGAATTTTACAGTCACCATTCTTTGCTCATTTGGCCCCGCGACGATACATATCTGGGCATGAGCTCCAATATAAACCGTACTTCATGTTAATGGCCGAATACCAGTTAGCCATAGAGAAAGAAACAGGCATGAAACCAACGCATGCCACTCAATTCGAGCCGGAGGACTTGCCACCAAGTGCGCAGAGAGGTGAAATCCATCAACCCGACTGGCGCAAAGATTTATTGCAAAACTATCCAGAGATGATGAGCACATGGGTGAAAGCGCCGCTGCACTTAAAATTTAACCCGTGCTGGGACCAGTACCACGACGCCGCTCTTGGACTGCATTCGCTATTAAAGTACAAAACAATAAGCAGTGCCAAGACTGGTTGAACTATCCCTATTTCAAGCCACCAATCGAGTTACCCACAGTAGGCTACATGATGGCGACGATCCGCCACTGGCTCCCTCGATTAAAGCATATGGATGATATTGCCGTGCACATGACTGTCAAAATCTTTGACATGATGCAGATGATCTTTAAAGTCTTCCGACGCGTCAAGGCCCCCCATGCAAACACCCCGGGCTTTGAGCATGGCAACTTTGATTTAGTCTATGATTTGAGCACAACACCATCGCTACGGGTGTGTTATGCCTGGCACTGCAGAATCAAATACTTGCCGGCATGCTACAAGCAGACATTCGAAGAAATGTTCACCACCGGCTTTTGGGAGTACCATTCAGAGGTATTTATAAGCAGGCCCACACATTTATTGCAATTATTCGCCTGTGAACGAATGGTGTACTCCACACATTATCAGCTCCCACCACCAGACGAGCCGCAACCTATTGACTGGGAGAAACTCGAGGCTGATCTGGCCCGAGGCATTCATATCTCAGAGCACACCCTCGCTCAAGACCTCCTACAGAACTATATCCGGCAGACCTCACAACAAGGTTCTGTCAGGGACGACAGAAGCGAGAGGGAGGGGGGTGTTGGAAGCAGCCAGAGGCACAGACGACGTGGAAGCATGTAAAGACGGAGCAGGGAGCCAGTGGGATCAATTTTCCAAACAAATATGTTTCTTATTATTTCTTCAAACATTCAACAGTGATTGTTATCACTAATTGTAACATATGTATCATAGAAAACCCCATTTTGTAATCCATAGCTCCATTTTGTGCAAGCCGAGGAGTCCTCGAGCTCGAGGAGCTTAGGTAGAATGCACGTACCAATTTTCGTTATTTTTAGATACCGTTTACCCTTCCAAATAGCATTTAGGACCTATTTTTTAACTAGGCCGGTCACTAGATGTGAAACCGGTCAAAACTAGGCTAGAAACTATAAAAAGAGCTAGAGAGCTCATTTTTGAGGTTAGCTTGTTTGAGATTAGAGTTGTTTTGAGCTTGTAATAGTGATCTTGAGTAATAGAACTAATTTCCCACCTTCCATTGTGTCTTGCTTGTCTCTTCATTGTGTGTGTGTATGTGTGTGTGCATCTTTGTGCTTCTCACCCTCACTCTCACATCATCTCACGTTCACGATCTTCATATCACTCCTACCTCTCCCACGGATTGACATTAAGGAGGTGACGCTTCTTAACGTGGTTCTCACCATTGTGCTAGAGCAACAACAAGTAAGAGGAAATGTTACACCGACAAAACAAGATCACGAAGCAAAAAAAGCCCACCAAAGATACCTGAGGAACACAACATCAACCAATCAAACTTCAAGAGAGAAAGAGGAAAAACCTAGAATATGACAAAACCAAGAGAAGACAAAGCCTCAAACCTCAGCTACAAGATGGATATGGAGACCTAAGAGGCAGCAAGGATAGGAACAACCGACTCAACAAAATTCCGTTTGCACTCATGAAAAGTCTTGTGCACCTCAAGTATGCATGTCAGGGCCACAATACGAGGCCATGCATTCGGCACATGATATGCTCAACAAAACTAGCGGTGCACATTTCCCACTTGGGAATAGATCATAGATTCTACTTCCATAGGAATGAACCTACTATGTAAATAAATAAATGCTTCGGCTAAACTAACCCTGGTTTTCTTTCAGGAATATAAATGAAAAGATGTGTGGTAAGCGATCTTACTTACTTGAGTACAGGGAAACGGAGTGACGAAATAAGCAACATGTCGCTGAGACACACATAGCTCATGACTTAACTTCCATAAGACTTGATCTCCTTATTACAAGTGAAGATGGCTTCCGAGGACTCTGAAGCGACTATTCAAGAGGAGATGCTAGAATTCCCCCTACAGAGCATGACAAAAGCAAAAGTTCATTGGTTTCGGGAGGACCAACCTGTCGGGGATTATCTATTCTTGGTGACAATTAAAATTATGGACACGGACCATTAGTTTCCAGTGATGTCCCAAGATTTCAAGGTAGTGCATGGACTTCCATCCACTGTAGACATTATGAAGAAAGATGGTATTCAGAAATCCTTTGAACTCCCAATCTACAAGCCGGACTTCCAACGATGCACACAAGTAATGAACGCCTTACAACCAGCTTTGCATGATCCATTAGTACCCAAAGCAAGAGTCCTAGATGCAACAGGCGAGTGGGTCATCATACAATTCACCCATGACTTAATTAAAGAAGCTTTTGGATGGGAAAAAGATGGAAATACAATTTTGAAAGAGGAAAGCTGGGGGTTTAAGACCCCAACATTTACAGATATCAACCGTATTGATATAGAAGAGGAAGTCCGACTAATTCACCAACATTTTTGCTTCCCAAACATTCATAGATATACAGCTCCACAGAAGATCATAGTGCAAATGTTGTCCCATGCCATCAAACAAATAGGGAATCAAATTAACATGACTCCATACATTCAAGAATGACTCTTCGAAGTAAAGAAACAGTGGAATCATAAGAAGTTCTTGAACAGAAGATTTGCCTTAATAGTACTGATCTATCATGCCCTAGGCATTTGGGAACATTTGAAAGAGATGCCCTCATCTGAAGAAATGGCTAAGTATGCAAAGATTGCCATGGTTCCAAGGAAGAAGAAAGGATTCAAAATAGTAGAAGAAGCTGGAACGAGCTCCAAACCGAGAATTAGAGGTACCAAAAGATTACGGGAAATGATGCAGGCAAAAGAAGTCGCTCTAGCTACAAAGAGGACACATGTACTTCCAAGAACAAGGCTCAAAGACAATCCACCCATCATGGAAGAGGAATTAACAAAGGCAATGGAAGCAACTCAACAGTATTTGGAAGGTCAAGTAAACCTACTGGTTCAAGGACATCATTACCAACAGATGGTTGGAGACAACGAACAACGAAAACGGCTGACAAAGGTTCATCGATATAGAGAGTTGGGGCGGGCCAACTCAAGTTCATCGTCCGATACACTAGAAGAGCAAGAACAATCTATGCTGAATGTTGACCTTAAAAGCTACTCCAAAGACGATGGTCAATGGGAGGAATTGAATCAAGTACCTGATGAATTTGGCGTGGAAGGCACAAAGATCGATCAGATTCCTGATAACTCTATCAAAGGCACCACCAGGCAGGAAGCATCTCAAGAAGACATTCATATAATCAAATTGAATGAAGTGTCAAACATCCAAATCAAAGAGTCTCATTTAGAGGGAGAGGTCCTGGTAAAGAACCCCAAGGAAGAAAAAGTAGAAGACACAGTAAAGGAGCCCGAACCTTTCACACCAATAAGGGTAGTAGCAGAACCCTCTTTGTTGGATGTCACGTTTCAGGGCAATGCTACTAAATCAACCACTAACGAAGAGGAAGTAAGAGACCAAGAAGCACATCTCCAAATAAGACAACCACACAATGAGATGATACATGTGGAACAGGGAAGAGACGTACGCACAGGGGGAGAACCGAGCATCCCCAAAACATGGTTGAATGTGGATGTAGCTCAACTCAAGCCGGTAGTGCAACAAATGATACAAACTGCTATGGATACTCAACAACTAATGCTTGAAGCTAATGCAAACTACGACAAGGCAATGCAGGAGAAAAATCAATTCTAGGAAATAGGTGAAAGCTTATCTGCAGAATTAATTCAAGCTCAAAGGACACTTTTAGATAAAGAGTCAGAAACCAATGAAGCCAAGAATAAATGCACCTTATTAAAGACTGAAAACAAGAAGCTGCAAGAGCAAATAAGAGAGTGACAAAGCAAATATGAGGCTGGTGAAGCAGACAAAGCATGAATGAATGCTAGAAGTAAACTCCTCGAATCTCAAATCAAGGTATACATGGATGAAGCTGACAATCTAAGGAACCAGAACAAAGAACTGATGATGGCCTTACTATGCAACCAACCTATAAAAGCACCAGAAATGACAGAAAGCAACACAAAAGCATTGGAGGATCAAATATCAAAGTATGAAGATCAGCTGAAGAAAGAGCAAGCCATCATAGCGGAATGGGAAAAAATATATATGGATGATACTAATGAACTTAGGAGAAAGTGGATGTTGGCAGTAGCCAGAGGCACAGACGACGTGGAAGCATGTGAAGACAAAGCACAATGAAGTAGCAGGGAGTCAGTCGAATCATTTTTCAAAGAAGTATGTTCTATAAATACTTTTCAAAAACCTCCAACAGTGATTTTCATCACTTTTGTTCCATATGTAACATAGAAAAAGCCCTTTTTGTAATTTATAGCTCCATTTTGTGCAAGCCGAGGAGTCCTCGAGCTTGAGGAGCTTAGGTAGAACGAGCACCAATTTTGGCTATTTTTACACACCGTTTACCCTTTCAAATAGCACCTAGAACCTATTTTTTAACTATGCCAATCACTAGATGTGAAACCGGTCAAAACTAATCTAGAATCTATAAAAAGAGCTAGAGAGCTCATTTTTGAGGTTAGCTAGTGTAGCTTGTGTGAGTAGAGAAGAGCCTAGAGCTATTTTGAGCTTGTAATTGATCTTAAGCAATAGAGTCTATTATCCTACCTTCCATTGTGTCTTGCTTGTCTCTTCATTGTGTGTGTGTGCATCTCCATGCTTCTCACCTTCACTCTCACTTCATCTCACATTCACGATCTTCATATCACTCCTATCTCTTCCATGGATTGACATTAAGGAGGTGGAGCTTCTTAACGTGGTTCTCACCATTGTGCTAGAGCAACACCAAATTTGGCGCCGTTGTCGGGGATCGAGTCTAAGATGAATGTGTGATGGTAAGAGTATAGCAAGAGGTGGCGTTGGAAGGTAAAAATTTCAGTTTCTATTGTTGATTTTCATTAGTTTTTTGTGTTTTTCATCTCCTCTACACTCCTCCTTCACCACCGCATCATCTTCTTCCACTCCAAAAAAATCAAAAAATTCACCATATCCACCCATTCTCCTCATTTCCCCTCATTCAAGCTTTTGTGCTAGTGTGTACTTTTGTGTTTTTGAGTTTTCTTGCAGGTACAGAGCTCCAGAACATTAGAAAAGCTTCCAAAAGGTAAAAAATGTACTTTCTGTCAGAAATTGCCAACTGTGTCAGACCATCACGATGGTCTGGCAAACTTGGAATTTGAGGTAGGTGACCACACCAGTGTGTAGGCGATCCTTGCGCACATAGGAATCCACATTTTCTTTTTGAAAATTTGCATTTTGGTGGACCATCGTGATGGGCTCACGCCATCGCGATTGTGTCACACCATCGTGATTGGCTCACGCCATCGTGACGGCTCAGCCGGACCATCGCGATGGTCTCACGCCATCGCGACTTCACTTGAGCCATCGCAATGGTCACTGACCATTGCGACGATCCCGTCGACCCTATGCCATCTTGATTGGCTCAAGCCATCGCACCGACGTTGCCACGTGTCAAGCCAGACCATCACGATTGTTCACCCGCCACGCCATCGCGATGACACCAGGTACACCATCGTGACGCTTCAAAAATTGGACCATCGCGATTGGCTCACGCCATCGTGCCTCGTGACCATCACGACGGGCTCACACCATCATGATTGTTGCGTTGACTGTTGACCAATACCATCACGATTGTTCGTCGATCGAGCCATCGCAACGGTTCATTTTTACACCAGTGCGATAGTTCATGTGCCACGCCATTGCGACGGTTCATCTGCACCATCGCGACGGTCCCAGACCATCACGATTGTCCTAGACCATTGCGATTGTCCACCCCAAATGCAAATTTTAGGGTTTGAATTTTTGGGCAAATTTGGGGCTATTTTTTGAAAATTTTTAGGTGATTGCACTCATAGGAGACCCATTAGCTCATATTTGGAGAAAAACCTGGTTGCTAGTTTTCACCCCCGAGGACCTGAACGCTCATATCTTTTTCATCCAAAGTCCATTTTTGAGCTTTATAGCTCGTTAGAGAGGATAATTTGAGGTTAACATTGTGGGGACTAGAAAAGCTAGGGGGCATTGAGATTTGGACAAGGACCTAAAAGTGTATATATCAAAGTGCCTGAACATCCAAATAAAAAGTGGTCTAAACATTGGATTTTTACAGGTCTAGCAAGGGCTATCAAGGACAACCAAGGCAAGGCAGTGAAGAACGCACAGCTTGGGAAGTGCGACTTCTTGGGCATCAGAGCACTCAAAGCGTCTGACTTGATGTTGGAAGAATACTCAACCCCCTCAGTCAATTACTAGGTTAAGCTAAATGGTAGCATTGTGGATTAGATTAACGACGATAGGAACACATCAAGTTCAAGAGATTTAATTTTTTGAGTCCAAGACTAAAGTAAAGGTGTGTGATACGAAAACCTAAAGGAAAGAAGTTAACTCTGACGGAACGAGAACTCAAAAGTACCACGAAAAGTCGATTCCTAACACATACATCTAGACAAGAATCTAAAGGAATTTAAAAAGAATCAAGAAAGTAAGAAAAAAGTGTATATGGAGGATGGGAAGGTAAAACATCTTGCTGATGTGCTGCATGTTCCAGATATAACAAAGAATCTAGTTTGTGTTGGACAAATGGTTGACCAAGGATTACAAGTCAGGTTCAATGCTGAAAGGTTATATGTAGAAGAATACAAATGGGATGGAAGATTGATAGGTGTAGAAGACACCTTAGATGAAGCGGTGACCTGCTCTTATACCAATTGTTGGAGTTAGACGTCTGTGGAAGCACGTGAATAGCACAAGGAAGAAGAAGAAGCTTGGAGCACAACACACAATACTGAATGTATTATCACTAGAATGTACAAAGATAAGTATCCCATTAGGGCAATAGGCATATATACAAGCCAAGGGAAAAAACCTCCTAAAAAGGGAAAAAAAGTGCCCCAATGGTCCTAGAGTGTTCACACACATCATTACCTAAATATATCAATAGTGCTTAACCATGCTGCCATCTTCCTACCCCTCTCCATTGTGGGCACTTGCAATTTGGGTTCCTTGGGTCTATAGTACGACACAAATCTAATTGTATTCCACACATAAAGTAGATATAGCCATAAAGTTCCAATTCAAGTGTAGCCACAAGCATAATTTGCAAGATAGAGCTCAAAACATAAGAAATTGTCGCAAAAGAATAGTATGATGTATAACACAATGGAAGAAAACACTCAAGGTCCATAAGTACAATAATATGCAAAAATCACACCCAAAAGTGAGTTTCAATTCTTGCATGAACTATGCAAGAAGAAGACGTTCATCTCACCCATTAGCAAAAAGTTATAAAGGGGATGGGCCTTTTTATAGTGGTCCCTGCATGTACCACTTTACATTTCTTTCAAGAATTCAAAAAGATTGAACACCATAAGCTTATCTTAACATCTTCTCTTGCGGGGTTTTGCGGGGAAGAATATTCTTCCCTCATATTAAAATATATACAATTGAAATTGCTCTATGAATTTGAAAGTTTCAAACAATTAAATTATAATAATATAATAAAAATTCTATGGAACCACTTTTGTGCATGATATTTTTAGGACTCTAGCTCTTGAAAAGCTTGACATTTTTCACAAAGCTGCGGGCTTACTCCTTTTTATGATTGATCTCACTTCACATAGCTTGGCACTTCTTTATAAATGAATGTCAACTCTTTGTTCATCACATTAATCCCGGGGGGAACTTGTTAGTATATTTTGACAATGATGTGTCTGAACACACTTAGGAGTACCAAGGCACTTTCCCCCCTATTTGGGACCTTCTTTCCAGCATCTTGTGCACATAATCTTAATAGACTACTTATCTTTGTACATCCTATAGTTAGTAATACATTGTGTGTTGTGTTTTTGAGGTTCCTCTTCTCTCTCATATTGTCCATGTTCATTCTTGCTCCTTTGAGCTCAATAATTACATCAATGAAGTGTAAGATCTAGCAACTAGATGTCAACAACGGATTTTCTAATGGAGAGCTTGGGGAGATAGTGTACATGAGTTAGACACTAAATTTTGCAAGTTCTAAGCATCCAAATCATATCTCCAACATAAATAAGGATTTTCATGGAGTACATCAAGCCGTAAAAGTTTGGAATTAGAGTTTGATAGATTATTTGAACGACTATGGGCTCAAACCAAGTAGTTGAAGACTATCCCTCCATATAAAGAAGCAAGAGGGCAAGGTAGTCTAGATATGTATAGATGTAGATGATTTGATTATCGGATGTAATTGTATTGTAGGGATGAAGAACATAGAAGCAAAGATTTGAAAGGTATTCAAGATCTAGACCCTTGTACATCGAACTACTTCTTGGAATCAAAGGTAATCTATTTGGAAAGTGGCTTGTAATCGAGTCAAAGAAAGTTCCTCCACAATAACCTAAACAAGTTTGGTACAAGGGAATTCAATCGACTCTTTCAACCTTTTTAATTGAATCAAAATATTTTAATTGTCAATGAGATGTAAATGAAGATATTCATTTGTATAGAAGCATCATTTGTTCATCTATATATACTATCCACACAAGGCCAATCCCAGCGTAGGTATTAAGGAGTCTTATTTCAATTTCTACATGTTCCTATATATATGTTGATCTTGTTGAAACTAGGGAATTGCTTATTTATGTCCAATACACGACAAAAAAGCTCCCTTAAACTACTAAAATGATTATTTGGCTGCTAAATTAAATTAATTAGTGATTAATATTTTAGTCATGTTTTCTTCCTAGGTACAAACGTCATCTCTTAGAGCTCTAGAAAGTTTCATGTATATAGTATGAATAAAAGGATCATCTTTGTGGGCATGTGAGATGATATGGCTAACTAAGCTTGCAAGAATTGAAAGGCTAAGATAAAGGAGTTTCATTATCTAAATACGATAGTTTTCATTATCTAAAGAATATGATATTTTGTACTAGAGGCAAACACGTAGAGGCACGTTATCATTCATTGGGGGGGAAATCATGGAAAATGAACTTGAAATAATACATTCTACAGTCTTCTGAAATGTTTTTTTTTTTATGTTTCAAATCTTGAATGTTTCAAAGAAGTTATAAAGATAAAGGATACGAGATGAAGACATAAAATTGAAGCTTGAGGGGGTGTGTTGGAAATATTGGAGTATTTGAAAGGTCAAGCACATTGGAAAAATATTTATCAAGATAAATATACCTTCGATCATGTTCAATTGATTCCTTCCCATGAGTTTGACCCAAAAATGGTTCAAATGAATGAAAAACAATTGAAGAGAAATCAGGGACATATTCAGTGCGATTCCATGCACTTTTCTACATGCATTTCATTGGGATTGAATTATAAACTATAACAAGTATTACATCAGACTATTATTGTACGCATCAACTCTCAAATTATGTATGGAAGAGTCTCAAATTTCATCTTTACTAGCTTACTTATACAATAGGAAGAAAATTCCATTCAATAGCCTCTTTGATTGTGTGAACATGATAGATAATTTACCATCTTTCATTAGTACTGCATTTTTATTTTGTGTCATTTTGATATATTTTTTTGTCATTTTGGTATATTTTTTTGTGTCATTCATATATTTTTTGTGTCATTTCAATATATTTTTTTGTGTCATTTTGATATATTTCTCAAACTTCTTCACCGCAATCTCTCGTGAACTTGCACACCTCGATTGTATATCAACTCAACATCCTCCGTGACGAATATGTCTTGAGCTCATCATACACCTTAAAGTGGTCAACGGCATATTCAACCAACCGTTGTTCTTCATCTCCACATGTATTTTATTGGAAATTATGTGAATCATCTGGATTTCCATCTATGTAAGGCATAGTAAGAGTTTCAATGAACGGACCTAAGAGTTTGAATTTCA
This sequence comes from Ceratopteris richardii, assembly GCA_020310875.1. Classification (NCBI taxonomy): domain Eukaryota; kingdom Viridiplantae; phylum Streptophyta; class Polypodiopsida; order Polypodiales; family Pteridaceae; genus Ceratopteris; species Ceratopteris richardii. Next base: position 124,768,532 of record CM035418.1, on the reverse strand, counting down.
TTTAGACTCGTCATGGAGAACTTAAGAACAAAGTTTGGTGCTCACTTAGTCAAGGAGAACTCAATAACAAAGCTTTGTTTTGCTAAAACTTAACATTCAATTTTTGGATCTACTTTTCGGTCAAACAATTTATGCAGCACAATCGATACTCTATTTTCGTCTAGAAACTCATACAAATGGATAACATGCTTTGGTTCTTTTAGCCCTTGGGAGTGTAATCAGGGCATATACTAAATTATCCATGTAGAATGTTCGAAACTCCCTTGGGAATGTAAGCAAGGCATACTAAAATCTCCATATAGAATGTTCCCACAAGAGAAATCGTGTTTCTTGTAGGGCTTTGTTGATAAATTCACTCAACAATGACTAGGTCACCAATTCCATTGTGCTCACTAGTGCTGGAGGCCATTTCCTTATGTGACTTTTTGAATGAGGATTTAACGGGAACAACTTAGAAAGAGAATTTTGACATCGAAATGGAGGATAGCATAGGAAAACGTAAATGTAGTGCATTTGTACATCATATTTACCCCTGATGTAAGTCTTCTATTTGTCTACAGAGCCATATTCCTTGTTGTTTGACTCTCTTTCTCTCTCACACTATATATATATATATATATATATATATATATATATATATATATATATATATATATATATATATATTGTGTATGTGTGTGCATGCGCACACTCGCATACACATATAATATGTATATGTGAACCTAATAAAGTAATAAGAAGAAAGCCAAGAAATGAGCATCCATGTACGATTGTAGTCAATGACTGTATTCTTATACTACGTGGACTCGTTCTATTTTGGTTGGTTTGAGGATAATTAAACACAAGATGAATAAGAGCATGATTGACTACTCGAGAGTTGTTTCGATCACTTTTGAATTCATAATGTAATGGTCTTAAAGGCTTCATAAAAATTTTGGATTGATTTTGTGAAGAATATCTCGGAGATTAAGTAAACTTTTTTCATAATTTTGCATGCCCATATGATCTAGGAAATTCTTGACACGTAAAATTTTTTCGATAGAGTCTACTAATTTTATGTAGAATGAAGAATGGGCATTTATCATTGTTTGCAATTATGACCCATCTTCTCATGAATAGTGTATGTTTGCAGTAGACTCAGATGTTTGGTACTTTGATAGTGGGGCAACCAAGCATATTACCTCGCAACGTAGTTTCTTCACTTCACTCGAGCCTGCCCCTATAGGGAATATTGTCACATGCGTCAACAACTCCTCTTATCCCGTCATGGAAGTTGGTAAGATCATTCTGACTACTGTTGATGGTAGTTCTTTTACATTGGTGAATGCTTTATTTGTGCCAGGGATCAAGAAGAATTTGTTATCAGTTTTAGCTTAGCCAAGATTGGCTTTGTTGTGAAATTTTTTGATGACACATGTATAGTTCATGATCTATCAAATGACAATGTCATTATTGCTTGTGGCATTTTATGTCATGGGTTGTATAAGCTCATAGACTATAGAAAAATTGTGAATGATTCAACATGTGCAGTACATGATTCTCAGGCTATGTCAGATGCAAAGCTTTGGCATGCACGCTTTGGTCATCTGAATTTTGTTAGTTTGCTATGCCTGTAGAAATCTAAAATGGTGTCCTCTCTACCCAAACTTGAGGCACCTAGTAAACATGTTTGTGAAGGCTATATTTTGGGCAAAATTTAGTGTTCGTCATTCCCAAAAGATGGTTCAGTTCGAGCTACTCAAAAATTGCAGCATGTTCATAGTGATGTCTATGATCCTATCTAGACACCCTCCTTTGTGAACTATCTTTACTTCATGCCTTTCATTGATGATTTTTCCACACATGTGTGGGTATATCCACTGAAAGAAAAGTTCGAGGTGTTTATGTGCTTCAAACAATTTTTGGTTTTGGCTGAAAATCTGTCAACATGTAAAATGGGCATCCTCCATTTTGATTGGGGGGAGGGGGGGATATATGTCTTCTAACTTTAATGCATTTTTGGTTGAATGTGGGATAAACCAACAGTGTACAGTGACGTATACACCATAACATAATGGAGTTGTTGAACGGAAGAACCATGTAGTTTCTGGCTTGAGGTTGTTATGTGTGCAACATATGTACTTAACAAGTGTCCCACTAAAACATTGCAGTCTATCACTACATATGAGGCTTGGCATGGTCGCAAGCCATCTATTGCTCACTTGCATGTTTTTTGTTGTCTGGCATATGCATTAGCGCCTGAACAACAATGCATGAAATTGGATGATAAAGCAATCAAATGTATTTTTTTTGGGTATAATTTTGAAAGCAAAGGCTATCCTCTATGTCATCCACAAACTAAACACATTTTGGTTAGTCGTGATGTTGTTTTTGTGGAAGATGTTATTCAACCATTACATCTTTCATGTAATAAGGAGACATCAGTTAGCTCCAAAGACATGTATGACACTTTGCTACCTCTTTTTAGAGGTGGATAGTCTAGTGCTAGTCCTAAGAGGCAACTTCTCAACCTTTACAAGTTTCATGTGATGATGCATATCATTCCATTTCTAATGTAGATTTACATGATGCACTTGTTGATGAGAGAGCTAATATTGAGGACGCGAAAACTATGCCAAAATGGTAAGTGGTAAACCTAAAAGTATTCGAAATTCACGATCGAGAAAAAGTGAAACACCTAGAGATTGAGTTCGTGTGTGTGTGTGTGTGTGTGTGTATATATATATATATATATATATATATATATATATATATATATATATATATATATATATATATATATATATATATATATATATATATATATATATATATATATGCAGGCGGGCTGGTAGAAGTGGTTGCTTCCTTTGGTAGTGTATAAGATTTAAAAAGTGGATAGGTGGGTATGGCAATCTCCAATATAACTATGAGAATACGGATGCGACCTAGTTTTTTACGCCAAATAATTGTAAATGCCATCTTTTCATAAACAAGAAAGATTGTAAATGCCATCTTTTCACTAAGTTTCTACAAAATCATCTTTATCTTTAGTCTCTATGAATGATTCCTCCCTTCTATTCTTGGCATGTATGAAATTTTTCTTTTTTTAAAATACCAAGAAACTAGACCACATTACTGAAGTTCTTGGATTAAGTTTGTTTGTTATGAATCTCAACACTTAAGTTATTTCATGTCAACACTTTAGTTACTTCCAACATACATTTTGCCTAAGCAATCATGAAGATTTATAACGTAGCCTCATCCTTTTTACATGCGTGGAAATCTCAACATACTCAAACGAGGTTGAAGCATAATCTTTCCTAAACATAAAAGCATATTCGAGGACGTAACTAGTATGGTAGAACCAATTCATAGAATTGTTACAAGGCTCAGAAAAAAAAGATTTTTTAGAGCCAAATTTTGTTTGGTTTTCCTTTTTGCAATAAAAATGGTCTATGCGGATTTGTTTTCGAATTGAACAATGAGTTATTTCTTATCTTAGAAAGAGTCAAAGACCAGTGATGATTATTGTGCCTTTGAAATGACTCTTTGGCCTTTAGAAATAATTTTGAAACCAGATTTTTTTTCTCAATCGTGTTTTCATGCAAAAGCAAAAATCATTGCACATCTTACATTGAAGAGTTTTTCCATGATTTTACATAATGGACGCAAAGTTCCTCAAATATGGTTTATTTAGAGCTGCAAATAAATTGTAGCTTGTTCACAATGATGTCCTTGGTCCCATGCAAAAACCTTCATTTGGGAATTACCTATAGTTTGTGATTTTCATTGGTGAATTTTCTAGGCATGAATGTGTTTATCCATTAGAGGTAAAGTCAGAAATTTTTGTATGCTTTAGATAATTTATCATTATGGATTAAAGTCTATCTAAAATGGGCACCCTCCATTTTGATCGAGATGGTGAGTATATGTCTTTTGAGTTTAATGCATTTGCAGTTAAGCGTTGGATAAAACATCCATGTACAAATGCCATATATACCTCAACCGAATGGAGTTTATGAGAGGAAAAAAAATCGAACTAAAAGAACCTTGTATGTCAAGGGTGAAAATGATGTATTTAAGATCATTTTTGTTTATGTGGATGACATGTTGTTCATTGGTCCTGATGAGAAGCATAGTACTGAATTTTAAGGTTGATTCACATGCCTCATTTGAAATGTGAGATCTGGATTTGTTACATCATTATTTGGGAAATCAATGAATGCAAGTTGATGGAGGAATTACATTGTGCTAGAAAAATACATTGACACATTATTGCAAAGACTCGGCCTTGAAGATTGCAAACCTATTACCATTCCCGTGGAGACATTTTTACGGTTGAGTATTTATGATCTTCAATATGCATTTGATGTTGTTCTCTATCACCAGGCTATTGGATCCTTGATTTACTTATGCATAACCTGACTTGATATTCAAGCTAGTGTCTTTCAAATGAGCAAGTTCATGCATAGCACGTGTCAAACATTGGCAAGTGGTTATGTGCATCTTTTGTTACTTAAGTGGTCAGTAGATACTTGGATTGTTTTATCCCAAGGGGAGATAAATACCACCATATTGACATGCTTTTTTTTACTCAGATTGGGCTGATTTCTCTGACATTTGTATATCTAAAAGTGGTTTTTCTTCATGTTTTCTATCCTATGCATATCTTGGTTGAGCAATAATCAAACTACTATGGACACTTCTAATTATGAGGCTAAGTATAGGGAAGCTTCCATAGCTATTGTTGAGTTTGTGCGTCTCAGACACTTTTTGGTTAATTTGGGAGTTAATTAATCTTCTACCATTATGGCCATCTTTACTAACAATCCTCGTGTTGTTTGTGTTCTTTCCCTTGCCCTTGATCTCTAACATGAACAATGCTATATGTAATGTATGGCTAATAGGATGTGATGTATCATCACATGTTTCCACAAATCTAGGAACTGGTAATTTTTGCAAACTACTAAACCGTGTGTTTTGCATGGTTGGTCATGTGATTTGAAGCATCTAAATCAAAATATTAGACATTGCCATTCAATTTTGAAAGATCACAGATGTTGTGTTCATCATATGGTGCTGGACCATAAATAGTTTCTCTAAGTCATCTCCACTCATGTGGAAACAATATCTCTTCTTTGAACACTGTCGCATTATGTAACTTGACAGTGCATAACAAAAAAAACATGGTTTTTGTTTATCAACACTAAAAAAAATGTTTGAAAATTTGGATACGAAATATTTTGAAGATGCCCAACAAAACACAATTCATAGTCTTGCAAATTGGCTTGTTTTTTTGTCGGTCTCAGCTTGTGGGCTCTAAATGGTGTAGTTTTTGAAGATAACTTGGAGTCTTTACCTACACATAATATTTGTAGAAATTTAAGATCATTTTTGAAGCACATATTCTGCATTCCTCCTCGTGGGACTCTTTATCATTGAGCTTCTTCATGAGATCTCTACAAGGACACTAGCTCTCATACCATGTCACGAGAAATAAGATAAGGAAGAGATGTCTCACACACACTCTCACACACAAAGAGAAGAGCACACAAAAATTGAGTAAGGAAGAAAAATCTTCTTTTTTTTTCTATTACATGAAGAGAATGTACAAGAATGAACTAATACAATAATACAACAAGAATACATAGAGATTAATACATGAAGAAAACCCTAATTTTTATGAATGAGTGAGTTGGCAAGAAAACAAATGTACCATCAATTTCAATAGATAGATTCAGTGAAACTCACTACAAATATCCCTAAAATATATCAACATAGAATATACACGTCAAAGAAAAGAAAAGTGGTATGTGTCATCCTCGATCTTCATCACATGTTGAGCTTGATATCTCAACAAGTATTCCGTTATGTCATCCTCTAAAGTTTTATAAGGATGGAAATAAAAAATCAATTGTGAAAAAATAATTCATGACACAAATTCCTTATCAATCTATGGTTGGTAGTCTCATGTATGCTATGGTTCTGACACAACTAGTCTCATGTATGCTATGGTTCTGACACAACTAGATATAACTTATGCTATAGGAGTTGTTATGTTGTAGGAGTTGTGAGTAGATTGATGAAAAATCCCAAAAAAGAAAGACTAGAAGCAATCAAATGGATACTCAAGTATCTAAGTGCTACCACGGAGTATATCGTACCTTCATCCCCTTGTCTTGTTTTTCCCTTCAATGGCCTATTGGTTACTTTCTGTGTACACAGTTTACTTTGATCCGCAACAAGAATACTATTTTTTGGTGATTCTCGGTACATGCTACAATGGAAACATGTGAGATTGCATGGCTTGAGATGCTACTTACAAGTTTGGAATTGTTGACATACTTATGATACCGGGTCACTAAGTAGTATGTATTAAGGTTTTTCTTATGTGTTTTATTTTATATGTTGGATCATCCTATTATGTTGCGTTAGAAGTCATTCTTTAGTATGGACTTTTGTAGTAGAAAAAGAAGAAATCTTTTATTCTTGCATCCATTCTCCATTCGTATGTGCCCACTCTTCATGTCTGTAAGCTTAAATGTGGAAAACCTCTCTTATCCTTTTTCTTCCTCTTCACAAGGTACACCTGTCACATGGAGTATCACTCTTTAGTCATGAGTAAGATGTGTGAACCATCTCTTATATTGATTGAGTATGATAGTCACATGAGTGCCAAGTGGCACCCATATGAGAGACCATGAGTATTACCCTTTATGGGTAATTAGAGTGAGAGAGAAGTGATAGAACGACATGCAGCTAGGCGGCAAGAGAGCATCAATCTCCGTGCTCATTCCCCTTCATCGTTTTGGCGTGCAGAGAAGACTCCAAAACTGGAGGGCGTCATCGGGAGTTAACCGCGACATTGGTATCTGAGCGAGGTTACATGCACGTGGTTGTAGATGGACAGATGGCCACAAAAGAAGATGGCACAGTGTGCTGGACATGCCCGTGTAGTAAGCACCCATGACAAAGAGCCATAGACTCTCTCTCCTCCCTCCCTATTGGGTGAGAGCAAGAAGGCATCGACCTTCTATTTATGCAAAGCAGAAGCATCATCGGCCCAATATATGGGATAATTCGAAACCTCTTACCGCTACTGTGAGCTCATTTTGGGGAGAAAAACTCAATTGGAGAAGGTACATAGTGTTGATATATTTAGATAGTGATGTGTGTGAACAGTCTAGGACCGCTAGGGCACTTTTTTCCCTCTTTAGGAGGTTTTTTTTCCCTCGGCTTGTATATACGCCTATTGCCCTAATGGGCTACTTATCTTTGTACATTCTCTAGTAATACATTCAGTATTGTGTGTTGTGCTCCAAGCTTCTTCTTCCTTGTGTTGTTCGCATGATTCCGCAGATGTCTAACTTCAACAATTGGTATCAAAGCAGGTCACCGCTTCAGCTAGGGCGTCATCTACACCTCTCCGGTTGTAGTCTCATATTCGCATGAAATTTGGTGAGCATACTCAAGGTGTTTTAGAGATGAAAACAACTCTGTTGTGTGTGCCGAAATCGCGATCTGAGCTCGTTTCGGCCTTCGAATGCACTATCGCAATGCTTGCATAGGCTATTTCATCTTTTTATGCCAAAGGTATATACCTATTTCGGTTCGCCAATATAAGCGTCTCAAAGTCTGCTACAGGTTTAGCAAAACTCGTCTGGGCAGTTCCGTTCAACTTTTTAAGATATAGTCAATTTTTTGCATCAAGGTATTTTAGTCATCGGCCATGGCTAAAAGCAGTGATGTATTTCATATGTTGGCTCTTGAGGATAAGTTGGATGGTACCAACTACCCATTGTGGGCTTATATGATGCGACATGTATTGGTTGCAAAAGGACTATCGAATATTGTATAAGGTGTTGAAAAATGTCCTATCACACTTGCATCTGTCACAACTGCAGGTACTGAAGCTGATGCAGAAGGTGTCGAAGATGATGATATTCTGCATGTTCCTGTTCGTGTTGTGGTTTCTGCTGCACCTACTATAGAGAAAGTTCGTTGGGATGGCAGAGATGCCCATGCACATGCATTGATAGCTTTGTCTATCAAACGTGCCATTATTCCTCACATTCACTCTTGCAGGATAGCTAAGGATGCTTGGGATACACTTACCACATTGTACCAAGCTAGGAATGAGGCTCGTGTTGCTTACCTCCGAAAACAGTTGGAGAGTGAGAACATGAATGAAGGTGATTCTATGGATAGTTTTCCAACAAAGATCAAAGACTTGAAGGAACACTTGATTTCTGCTAATGAGGTTATACCAGATAGCTTACTTGTGAAGACCGTTTTCAATGGTCTTCCTGATTCATATCAGAGTTTTGCTTCTACTCTTTGGTTGATGATGAAAGGCAATCCAAATGCCTTGTCATTTGAGGAGTTAGTCTCTGTTCTATTGTAGGAAGATCAGTCCAAGCAGAACAGGTCCATTATGCATGTTGCAGATCAAGCTTTCCTGGCTAGTCAAATGGGCAAAGGAAAATGGAGCTCTTCAACTAGTAAGTAGAAATCTGCTAATTCTGCACAATCGAAGAGGGATGACAAAGATGAAAAGAAATCAGAAAAACAAAAATTGTTTTGCAAGTAGTCTAAAGGAAATGATCATATCATAAAGAACTGTCCAAAACTGGTTGCTAAGGAGGCAAAGAAGAAAGAGGTTGGAATGGTTGTTGTAGAAGCCTCTACACCAAAAACAGAGTTTGTTAATCTTGTGTAGGAAGAAGAATGGGCATTTACTACTGTTTGTAGTTTTGACCCATCTTCTCATGAGCAGTGCATGTCTGCAGTAGACTCACATGTTTGGTACTTTGACGGTGGGGCGACCAAACATATTACCTTGCAGCGCAGTTTCTTCTCTTCACTCGAGCCTGCCCCTACAGGGAATACTGCTACATGCACCAACAACTCCTCTTATCCTGTTATGGGAGTTGGAAAGATCATTTTGACTACTGCTGATGGTAGTTCTTTCACTTTTTTAGATGCTTTGTTTGTGCCAGGGATCAAGGAAAATCTATTATTAGTTTTTGCGTTAGCCAAGATTGGCTTGGTTGTGAAATTTGTTGATGATAGATGTATAGTTCATGATCTGTCAAATGGTGATGTGCTTATTGCTTCTGGCATTTTATGTTGTGGGCTATATAAGCTCATAGACTATGGAAGATCTGTAGATGATTTGGCATGTGCAGTACATGATTCTCAAGCTATATCAGATGCAAAGCTTTGGCATGCACGCTTTCATCATGTGAATTTTGCTAGTTTGCTACGCCTGTAGAAATCTGAAATGGTGTCCTCTTTGCCCAAACTTGAGGCACCCAAAAAACATGTTTGTCAAGGCTGTATTTTGGGCAAAATGCAGCGTTCCTCCTTTCCAAAAGATGGTTCAGTTCGGGCTACTTAGAAATTGCAGCTTGTACATAGTGATGTTTGTGGTCCTATATAGACACCTTCTTTTGGAAATTATCTTTACTTCCTGACTTTCATTGATGATTTTTCCAGGCATTCCATGGGTATATCCATTGAAGGCAAAGTCCGAAGTGTTCATGTGCTTCAAAAAGTTTTTGGTTTTGGCTGAAAATCTGTCAACATGTAAAATGGCCACCCTTCGTTCTTATCGAGGGGGGAATATATGTCTTCTAATTTTAATGCATTTCTGGCTGAATGTGGGATAAAACACCAATTTACAATGCCGTATACACCTCAACAGAATGGAGTTGTTGAACGAAAGAACAGGTCACTCATGGAGATGGCGAGGTATATGGTCAAGAGTCAAGCTTTACCACATAGTTTCTGGATTGAGGCTGTCATATGTGCATCATATGTACTTAGGAGGTGTCCTACTAAAGCGCTACAGTCTATCACTCCATATGAGGCTTGGCATGATCACAAGCCATCTGTTGCTCATCTACATGTTTTTGGTTTTTTGGCATATGCATTAGTGCCTGAACAACATCGCAGAAAATTGGATGATAAAGCAGTAAAATGTATTTTTGTTGGGTATAGTTCTGAAAGTCAAGGCTATCATTTGTATCATCCACAAATTAAACGCATTCTGGTTAGCGGTGATGTTGTTTTTGTGGAAGATGCTTTTCAGCCATTGCTTTCATGTACTAAGGAGACATCTATTAGCTCCAAAGACATGTATGATACTTTGTTGCCTCTTTTTACATGTGGAAAATCAAGTGCTGATCGTAATGAGGCAACTTCTCCGCCTTTGCAGGTTTGAAAAGATACATGCCTACCTGATTGCATATGTTTTTGAGAATAGTCCAACTGAAAGCACCTTATATGTTAAGCGTGCTAATGGTGTACTTCTGATCATTGTGGTTTATGTTGATGACATGCTGCTCACTGGTCCTCATGAGAGGCATATTGCTGATTTTAAGGTTGATTTGCATGCCTCATTTGAGATGTCTGATTTGGGACATTTGCATCACTATTTGGGCATTCAGTTTATGCACGTTGATGGTGGAATGGCTTTGTGTCAAACGAAATATTTTGACACATTATTGCAGCATTTTGGCCTTGAAGACTATAAGCCTATTACCACTCCTATGGAGACAGGTTTATGATTGAGCCTTCATGATGCTCGAGATGCATTTTATGTTGTCCTCTATCAGCAGGCTGTTGGATGCCTAATTTACTTATGCATTACTTGGCCAGATATTCAGTTTGTTGTCTCACAGATGAGCAGGTTTATGTATTGCCTAGGTGTCAAGCATTGCCAGGCGGTTAAGCACATCTTTCGCTACTTGAGTGGTACTCGATTACTTGGGTTGTTTTATCCCAAGGGGGGATCACTACCACCAGATTTGCATGCTTTTTCTGACTCTGACTGGGTTGGTTGCTATGACACTCGTGTGTCCACTAATGGCTTTTGCTTCATGCTTGGTAGCTCATGTATATCTTGGTTGAGCAAGAAGCAGCCTACTGTGGCCACTTCCAATTGTGAGGATGAGTATAGGGCAGCTTTCACAATGACTCTTGAGTGTGTGTGGCTCAGACGCCTTATGGCTGATTGGGTGTTGGTCAGTCTTCTACCACCACCATCTTCACTGATAGTCAGAGCCAATCGGCAGTTGCGACGAACCCTGTGTTCCATGCTTCCTTTTGTGGAGTGATTTCCACATAGCTTGGCACTTCCTTATACATGAGTGCTGGCTACTTGTTCACCGCATCACTCCCAAGGGGGATTTGTTGATATATTTAGGTAGTGATATGTGTGAACACTCTAGGACCATCGGGCCACTTTTTTTCCTCTTTAGGAGGTTTTTTCCCTCGGCTTGTATATACGCCTATTGCCCTAATGGGCTACTTATCTTTGTATATTGTCTAGTAATACATTCAGTATTGTGTGTTGTGCTCCAAGCTTCTTCTTCTTCCTTGTGATGTTCGCATGCTTCCGCGGACGTCTAACTCCAACACATAGAATATTTCAAATCGAGTTTTTTTTAGAATTGGGGAAGGTAAAACAATGCTATGGATTAAGGAAGGAGAAAAGTAGTGATGCACATACGTATATTGGGTTGTGGAATTGGGCTATGGGTCATTAGCTTGTTCAAAAAGCCTTCAGTTTCTCGGTTTTGAGCTCCCAAAGTCACTACTTTATGAAGATTTGCTCTCCCACAGTCTACCCTTGACATACCCGTCTTCTCTGCACCATAGCTTGCTCATACAACATCCGATTTCAGAAACTTTTGTCATGTTACAAAGCCACACTCCTAAGTTTTGCTTAAAAACCATCCATGTTTGATTTGGACTTGCAACGCTTCAGTAGCAACTAGGTAGCCACGTATGGGCCTAGTTTTTCATCATTTGGCATCCAAATCCATTTTTTTCAATTGGGATGGCTTCATACCTTTGAAGTACAGGTGTTGGACTACATTTTTTTGACTGGTGGGATAGTCAAAATTCAAAAGTGCTTTAGTTTGACTCAGTTTGCCCAATTGGGGCTATTGCTATATGATTTTGGCATCGTTCTTGTTGGTTTTTGGTGATTACAACCTCCCGAACAAAAATTTTCGTTTCGACCTGGCAAGGATTGAAGATTAGTGTCCTCAAGCTTCAAAGATCACTTGGATTTTGCTTCTGCAGCTTCATTTTGTACCATGAAAGTGCTCTTGTGATATATTTCTCTTCTTCTTGCATATGTAAAGTTTAGTTCCATTCTTCCCACATACTCTAGTTAGCAAACGGGAGGGGAGTGAAGCATGGAGTCCAAAGGGAAACAAATAATAGAACACACTTCTCCATCTAAAGAGCAACTAGAGGATCCTAATTTTAGAATGGAAGATGTAGAAATGGGGTAGGAAGTAGAGGAAAAACTAGAGGAAAAAGAGCCTCAACAAGAAGAATATACCTATGAGGAACTTTTGGATGAGTTCATTACTCATGACCAATTTGTAGATTTAAAGGAATAGATCCTTAGACTAGAGAGAGACATAGGTAGCATCACATCTCTCATTCAGCAGCTCAAGTCTCAAATGATCTCACTTGAGACACATGTCACCCCTTTCCTATAGGAAGGAAAGAGAAACCCCTACTCTTCCTCTAGAGATGACTAGGAAAGATCCTTCTTTTCCTAGTAGACACAAAGGAGAGAGCTCTAGGGAAGCTCCTGTCTTGAAAGAATTAAAGTCACCTACCTTTACGGGGGATAACCAAGATAGAAACAAGGATGAAATCTACACTGTTTTACAAAACTGGCATGATTTGCATCAACTGAAGGGCACCCCACCAGATTACCGTGTGCTAGAGGCGAGTCTCTCTCTTGGCCCACGTGCTTATAAGTCATGGATGAGTCTCAAGGAGGCGAACTCTATCCCTACAGATTGGACTCAGTTTGCAACTCTTTTCCTAAAAGAGTTTCTTCTTGAGAATGAGGAGGAGAGGAATTGGGATGAGTGGAATAGGATCACCCAAAAAGGTAGGCCTTTGACGGTCTACATATCCCGCTATAGGGAGATCATTTTGAGACTTAAGGGCTTAGATGATTTCCAAAAAACTAGAGGGTTTGTTAGAGGCTTAGATAAAGCCATCAAGATAGAGGTAAGAAGGACTGTGCCTAAGACATTTGAGGAGGCGATCAAGTATGCACAGATTTATGAGGACCATAACTGTCCTCGATATACTCTTATGGAGACGGATCAGCTCCTCAAGCCTCTTAGCATGACTAAGTTCAAGAAAAATTTGCCATTGGGGAGAAATAAAATTATCATTAAAAAACAGAGATCACAAGGGCCTAGGTTACCTACAGAGAAGTTTGAGAGGGCCAAAAGAGAGAACCTGTGCTTTAGGTGTTTGTCTCCTAGCCATTCACCGTGGAACTATCCACTCAAGAAGGGGGAAGAAAAGAAGAGAGGCTAGAGAGAAGTACGATCCCTAAAAAGGGCAAAAAGGTGGTCCACCTAGTGCAGACACTTCCTATTCATGGAAGCTCTAGCTGCAAGGGAGCGGAGGTGATGCACGAGGATATAGAGCACACCTGTTGCTTGACTCGGTCATTGTGGTCACCACATTTTGGACCACATGACTTAGTTAAACTTCATGGTAGTGTATACGAGACCAGGGTGCGAGTCATGATAGATGATTTTGCCACTCATAACTTTATAAACTATGCTCTGATCAAGAAACTAAAGATTCCCCAGCAACCCAATGCACATAAATACGTAGTACCTATGATGCAAGGGGAAGACAAGAGGATATGGGATACTATGGTATCCAATTTGGAAGTCAAGATGCAAGATTATACAGATCACATGGACTTCCAAATTATGAATATGGAGAGGACAAACCTTGTGCTAGGAAGAGAGTGGTTATGGGGGTTGGGAGACACACTTAAACGTAGTTATCAAAACAACACACTTGAGTTTGAAAGAAATGGACGTAAATTTTGTATATAGGGAGAGAGAGATGTACCTAGTGCACCTCTCATTTCATCTTTAGAGTTATATAGCCTTTGTCATTTTCAGCATGTACATGAGATCTTTCTATTGTATAGTCAGGACATTGAGCATTGTACAGACAGTTCATCTGATGTATATTTTCATGCAAGGAATGTAAATATGGATAGGACTTTCTATTATTCTTTCTTGCAAGAGTGTGTGGTTAAACGTTTTAAAGATCTTATGTTTAAGTTTAGAGATGTTTTTCCCACTAACTTACCTAGAGGGCTACCACCTGAGAGAGGGGACATTGACCATGCTATTGAGGTAGTTACTAACACTAACCCTATTTGTAAGCCACCTTATAGGCTTAGTGTTTCTCAGCATGAGGAGGTTGAGGAGCAATTACAGGATTATTTAGATAAGGGCTTCATTAGACCTAGCAACTCACCTTGGGCATTGCCAATGCTCCTAGTTAAGAAGAAAGATAGCTCTATGAGACTATGGATAGACTATAGAGAACTTAAATAGGTTACTATAAAAAATAGGTTTCCTATCCCTAGATTGGAAAATCTCTTTGATTAGTTACATCAAGCTAGGTACTTTACCAAGCTTGACCTTAGATCAGGATATCATCAGATTAGGATTAGGGCAGAGGATGTCCCTAAGACTGCATTTAGAACTAGATATGGGCATTATGAGTTCTTGGTGATGCCTTTTGGTCTCACCAATGCTCCTGCCACTTTCATGAAGCTCATGAATCGTGTATTACGATCTTATCTAAGACACTTTGTAGTAGACTTCTTGGATGACATTCTGATCTATAGTGCATCAGAAGAGGAGCACTTGGAACACTTAAGAAAAGTATTTCAAGTGCTAAGGGAAAATTCACTCTTTTCTATAGAGTCAAAGTGTGAATTTTTCAAAACAGAGGTTAGATACCTTGGACATATAGTCTCCCAGAATGGAATCTAGATGGATCCTGAAAAAGTGAGGGCTATTATGGAATGGCCATATCCAAGGAACCTGGAAGAGCTGCAGATCTTCATAGGTTTATCAGGTTTCTATCAAAGATTCATTAAGAATTATGCCAAAATTTCTATTCCAATGACGGAACATCTTAGAAGGAAAGGGAAAGCCTTTCATTGGGGAGACGAATAGAAGCAAAGTATGGAGGGATTGAAAGTAGCAATCGCTACAACTCCACTTTTACATATAGCAAATCCCAATAAAGCCTTTGTGGTTGAGACTGACACGAGTGATTTTGCCATAGGAGTGGTTTTAGTTCAGGATGTTCGGCCTGTAGCTTTTGAGAGTAAGAAACTAGAACCGCCTCAAAAGAATTACTCCGTCTATGAGGAGTTGTATGCAATTGTCCATGCTTTGAAGAACACAGGCGTCATTATCTATATGGTGCCAAAGTTGCGATAGTGTTTGATCAAGAGAGCATTAAGTGGCTCTCTAATCAAACAGACCTTAAAGATCATAAGGCCTGATGGGCAGAGACCCTTCAGAAATTTGATTATGAGCTTAGGTATAGGAAGGGAAAGTTTAATGTAGTGGCTGATTCACTTAGCCGCATGCCTATGCTCAATGGATTGACTTTTACTCAGATCACTAGTGAGCTACTTGAGTCCATTAGAGGGAAATGTAGTCTTGATCCTGCATATTTCAAGATTTGGGAATCCATAGAGAATGGGGATCATGATATACGGGTTTCTAGTGAGGATGGAGTATCGATGGGTACTCAAGAAGGATTCACGTGGAAGAATTACAATGTCCATGATGGATATCTATTATATAAAGGTAAGATGTGTGTCCCTAGAGATTCTGAGATGAGATGACATATTTTATATGAGTGTCATGACACACTTAGTGCGGGAAACCCAGGAGTTAACAAGACTTATGATGTTGTTAAGAGGCAATTTTAATGGCTTGGACTTCATAAGGACGTCCTAGAGTATGTGCTTAAGTGCACCAAATGCCAGGTCTGGGTAATTGTGGATAGGTTAACCAAAATGGCTAGGTTTATTCCGAATTGTACTACAGTGAAGACACCAGAGTTGGCTAGGCTTTTTATAGAGAACCTATACCAGTTATATGGTCTTCCTTTAGACATAGTCTCTAATTGGGATAGGAAGTTTATTAGCCACTTCTAGAGAGCGGTCTTCAAAACGTTGGACACAAAACTTAGCATGAGTGCACCCGAGCATCCATAGTCAGATGGCAAACAGAGAGGGTTAACCAAATCCTAGAGGATATGCTTCGAGCATATGTGAACGAAAGGCAAAATAATTGGGAAGAGTACTTACCTATAGTAGAGTTTGCATATAATAGTGCCAAGCACTCTTCCCACTGGGCATAGTCCATTTATGCTTATGTATGGGTTTCAACCAAGAGCTCCTTATGCAATACGATTGTAGAATGAGAAAGTTCAAGCTGCAAAGGACTTGTTGGAAGAGATGAATGATATGCTTAGGCTTGCTAAGGACAACATTAGGAGAGGATAGAGCTAGAGCCTATGCTGACCCTCAAAGGAGAGACATCGACTTTGAGGTAGGAGAGCAGGTCTATCTTAGAGTTCCCTCTAAATCTGAAACCATGAAGACAGGACCTTGTCCAAAACTATCTCCTAGGTATTGTGGACCTTTTCAGATACTTAAGAGAATAGGAACGATGGCTTACTAGCTCCAACTTCCAAAACATAGTCAAATCCATCCAGTTTTTCATGTTAGCTGGTTCAAGAAAAGGCTGGGTGAATCTGACAACCTCCTTCTAGATAGTGAGGTAGTAGAGCCTATTTTTGTTCAATCTATTCCACATGAGCCTGAGAGCATACTACGCACTCGAGAGAAACAGACAAGAAGTCACTTATATAAAGAGTGTCTAGTTTATTAGATTACCTTTCCAAGAGTCTTCTTAAGGGGAAGGATACAGGGAAACAACACGGAGGTATGACCATGTATAGTTATACATGGGGATATAGTGGGAGTGGTGTTTCTATTATTTCTCTCATTCTACTAGACCTTCCAATACCATTTTGAGGACAAAAATGGAATTAAGTGGAAGGAAATGTCACATGGAGTATCACTCTTTAGTCATGAGTAAGAGGTGTGAACCATCTCTTATATTGATTGAGTATGATACTCACATGAGTGCCAAGTGGCACCCATATGAGAGACCATCACTAGAACATATTGAGGGTATACCGAGGCTGTTACTGAGGAAAATGAACCGGCATAATTTTTTTGCAGCGTTGGTGTCACAAGCAGTATGTGCGTCGGAAACATAACGCCGGTATACACGTTGGTATAATCGCTAGTATAGGCGTCGATATATGCGTCAGTAATACCGATGCTTGTATCGATGCCCATACCGAGGACTCTGCTAGGTGTACCGATGCCCATACCGACGACTCTGCTGGGTGTACCGATGACCATATCTGCACAAATTTTTTTGGGTAGAGCATGTAGTCTTTTGCTACAACATGATGTTGTTTAGCAAAAGACAATACACTCTGCCCTACTCTAAACTGAGTACATGTGTTATGTACTCTAATGGCAACCAAAACATGATTTTATATGAGCAAAAATGAACCATGAAATCATTTACAAAAAGTTGTATATTCCATAATAGAAGGATGTACAAGAGTGTGGCAAAGCACTTCCATATAGGAACCGAATACAAAATGTGACAAAGCACTTCCATATAGGAATCGAATACAAAATTATGGTACATCATTGCCACATAGGAGTGTAATACAAAATTGTGGCAATGTGACAAAGCACTTCCATATAAGAATCGAATACAAAATTATGGTACATCACTGCCACATAGGAGTGTAATACAAAATTGTGGCAAAGCACTACCATACATATACGCAAGGGGATTAAAACATTTACACCTACAATCCTGCAACAAAGCATATGTGTAAAATGAGACAAAAATACGAAATCAAGCTATAAGTTTACCTAATCATAGATTCTCCCATGAAATGATTGCATCGCGTCCCTCTAAGTCTTGCAACAGTGAAGCCAATCCATGACGATATCCATAAGCTTCTTCGGTTTGCATCGGAGGACGACCCAGTGCCAACTCCTATAATAAATATGCAAAATGTTAGATGAACATACATGATGTGCTTAACACAAACAAATTCAATAATTAAAATGATACTTACAAATTGGTAGCGCATATTGTTGCAACCGCCGCTACCTAAATGCGACGTTCCAACTGTATCTAAACGTGTGGCCACCGCATCTCACTGTTGACGATATCGATCAGGAGTATGTTGCTGCTCATCCTAAATCGATTCCCACTCTTCAACATCTAACCATACAGGCTTCGGTAAACCTGCTTTGAAAGCATCGCGAGCTTGGGACCGTCGATGAGACATCACCTTGCGTGCCGTATGTTGAATCCATTCCGAACTCACAATAGGATGCCCAGGTGCTGGCTGGTACTCTTCATATATCGATTGTGTGATATAATTTTTGGAATCCTTATCCTGTTCGCTCCATTTTAACATTACACAATGTCCAAACTCTATGGAGCAAAGCTGTCGAATGCACTAACGCATGGACTTTCCGGTTGCATCCATGACTGGAGCTCCATTATATATGTGATATATCTTGGAGTCGTCATGGTCATGCGCTCCCCAAGGTGTACGTGGAGATCCCATCTGATCCAATGTGGAGATGTTAAAATGCATGTGTGTCCATATGCATGTGTATCCATATGCATGTGTATGCATATGCATGTATGTGTGTATGCATATGCATGCATGTGTGTATGCATATGCATATGTATGCATATGCATGTATGTGTGTATGCATATGCATGTATGTGTGTATGCATATACATGTGTGTATGCATATGCATGTTTGTATGCATATGCATGTGTGTATGCATATGCATTCATGTGTGTATGCATATGCATGCATGTGTGTATGCATATGCATGTTTGTATGCATATGCATGTGTGTATGCATATGCATGTATGTGTGTATGCATATGCATGTCTGTATGCATATGCATGTGTGTATGCATATGCATATGTGTATGCATATGCATGTTTGTATGCATATGCATGTGTGTATGCATATGCATGTGTGTATGCATATGCATGTGTGTATGCATATGCATGTTTGTACGCATATGCATGTGTGTATGCATATGCATGTATGTGTGTATGCATATGCATGTTTGTATGCATATGCATGTATGTGTGTATGCATATGTATGTTTGTATGCATATACATGTGTGTATGCATATGCATGTATGCATATGCACATGCATATGCACCTGCATATGCACATGCATATGCACCTGCATATGCATGTGTGCATGCATATGCATGTATGTGTGTATGCATATGCATGTATGTGTGTATGCATATCCATGTGTGTATGCATATGCATGTGTAACAGAGATATGTTGTTCGCGCGCGCAAAGTCGACAGTAGAAGATCTAGTTTCAAAATGCCCGGAATGTCAAATTTTTGCTCTCAGGCCCGGTTAAAACAAGGCATCGGTATGAGCGTCGATACTTTCCAGTAATTTACCGATGCTCATACCGACGCTTATACCGACGTTCATACCGATGCAGCTGTACCGATGCGTCCATTGGGTAGTCAGTTTTCCAAAATTTTTCGACGGTCATACCGATGCTGACGCGTGACCATCGGTATGCCAAACGTCGGTATGCCCTTGATATGTTGTAGTGCATGAGTATTACCCTTTATGGGTAATTAGAGTGAGAGAGAAGTGATAGAACTCCACGCGGCTGGGCGATAAGAGAGCATCGATCTCTGTGCTCATTCCCCTTCATCGTTTGGCATGCAGAGTAGACTCCAAAACTGGAGGGTGTCACTGGGAGTTAAACGCGACAACACTTGTCGATAGGAAAAAAATAACGTCACCTTTATCATCACTAAACCATGAGAACATAATGCTTGTGATATCACATAGTGTAAAAGATCACGTAGAAAGAACAAGGAGGAGAGTCATAAGAAAAACAACAAATAAATGCATATGAGATGCAAACAAAAATATTGGTAGATAGAAGGTGAACTTAATATTATTGGACCATGCTCACGTTGACGGTGAGCTTGGGAAACGCTATAAATAAAGATAGAGAGTGTATCAATAATGTTGATACAATTTGGAGGCATATATATAATTTCTTAACACATACACATGTCTTGCTTACGTATGTTCAAAATTGGTATGCGAGTAAGGAGACAATGGTGACAATTATTAAAGAAAAGAAAGTGAGATGATTGTGCGCTCGTGACAAATGGAAAGTTTCTCTATATAAAAAGTATTATGTTGTGTAGAAAATGGAGATGCACTAACATTCGAAAGTTGACAAAAACAGGGGGACAACTACTTCTATAAAGATGAGCACATTCTATGATCTTTGAGTGCATAACTTCCTCTCGTGATCGAGGGCAACATATTTTTTTCTTGACATGGTCTTGGTCAATGCTACTTGTAAAGGAACTTTCTTTAGGAGAAGGAAATCGATAAAAGAGGAGTACCTTATGTCAAATGTATAAGTTGTTACCTTACTAATTCTCAGGGATTGCACATCCTTGAAGAGGTCAAAACGGTAGATAAAAGTCTAAGCTAAGTAGATGGTTAAGACTTAGTTAAGTAGATGGTTTGAGACTTGGTTGCTACAATGAAATGCCATCAAAGAGGAATTGTAGAGAAACTATGAATACATATGAACATGAATGATTTGAGGCAAGCTATATGGTGCTATCCAAACACATTTCTTTCACTTTCTTGTACAAATGAATAATGATATGTAAAAGTAAGTTTGTTTATGAGAACTCTATGAGCTTCATGTTGCAAGATGGAAAGATGAGTCAATAATGGGTTCTCCACCCAAGAAACTAGGATTTAATCCTCAAGCTGTGGAGTAGGTCCTTATATTTCCTAAACTCTTTTGCAAGTAATACACAAATTGGAGTTGGCAGTAGAATATCAAAGCTAACTTTACTTATTGTTGTTAACACACATTATCCTTTCTTCAATAGTAGAGTATTCTCCACATTATGTTATTAATCGATGTGATACAAGAATCGTGCCTCTTGGTCCACTTGACATTTTCGAAATTTCTCTCTCTCTCTCTCTCTCTCTCTCTCTCTCTCTCTCTCTTCATGATGTATATTCTGTAGATGTTTCTTTTGTTGAGACGTGGCTCATTTCCTTCGCATTTCACATGAAGAAAATCTTCTCCTCTTGATCTTAGTGAGGCCAACTGCCACTACGCAATATTAAATTATGTGGGTACACTCTTTGCAATGTGATGGCCTAAATGCATTGGATCCATTATGTGTGCGCTCTTCTGTGTTGCATATGCCTTTCTTCATGTGACGGAAAAAATTGTTAGATGACGTATGTCCATGATTTTGCCGTGTGTTGGAGCATTTGTTTTCTCATAATATACTAAGAGCACTTGGCACGATGTTCCTTTAACTAAACAAAAAAGAAGCACCCTATTTCACCTCAAATGAGGGCATAACTAAAGGGAAGTGTATCTCGGATCCATAGCAAGCTCTCTTCCCCATTTCTTGTAGTAGAGGTTTCACCAGTTAGATGTTGTGCGACTAAACAAAAAAAGGCACCCTATTTCACCTCAAAAGAGGGCATAACTAAAGAGAAGTGTATCTTGGATCCATACCAAGCTCTCTTCCCCATTTGTTGTAGTAGAGGTTTCACGAGTAACTCCATTCAAGGTTTATGGGCGATTTTCCCTAGAGTTGTGCGACCTTTGGATCAGATGGGCATCAGTTCATGTGTGTGGTGTGTGAGAGCTGTATTCATGTGCATGTTCAAGCCGATCAAATCTTATACCAAACTTCTAGCGTGATGAGTTCTATGTCATAGAAGAGAAGGTGGAGGCAAATTCCTCTTCCAAAAGGTACTATGGTGTGACCTTCGAATTCACAACTCGATGGACGAATTTCAGGAGTCACATCACATTTAGCTAGAAGCCAAAGATATTGGAAATGATGCCCGCATATTTCAAGGCCAAATCACATATCTACCTTGGATGCATGCCGAACACATTTCAAGAGGAACTCCAATCATCCCATTCCTACCTTATGGACATCGACCATATATACCATTCAATTCCTTGAGGACAAATGGGGTTGATTATGTAAATCAGCTGTAGTCTATCTATCATTCAAGCACTTGAGGACAAATGGGGTTGATTATATAAATCAGCTATAGTCTGCACCGACATGTTGGAGGGATGCATCATGCAGACTTGATGAACGAATATGGACAAACGTCGACACCCGTTCTTGTGTCAGGACTCAGAAGGCATACATGATATCCAACATGTGAACTTTTCTACTACTGAAATTTGAGCTGACGAATGACACGAGGAGGCAGAGAATAGCCAGCCGCAAGTGGCGACTCCCGAGTCTCAAAGTTATTTTTCCTTCCGGAGATTGTATTTGTCGCCCGTTTCTGATGAGTCGCAGCGCTACCCGCATTTCAAACCTGCAAAAGCATTTTCATATATGCGACAGGTCCACATAATCAAAAGTACTGAAGCAGCTCATATGTGACAATCGTAAGGCTCGACGTTTTTCTCAATCATGGTCGATTATCGGGGTGCTACTCTATGAAGAGCTGCAGCACTTATGCATCTCTATCTACCTTTTTGTTATCCTTTCTTACGCATCCTAACATCCGTCTTCCGATCTGGTCTCTTCTTCACGTCTCATTCGTACAAATAAATCTCCATAGTCCGGATCGACGGAAGGCTCTCACCTTTTACACGGTCTCTTGGCGGAAGCCCTTCGTGTTTTACAAGCTGCTGCATATGACTGTTTTCCGAGTAAGAGTCCTCCTTTGTAGCTTACTTCCTAAGGCTTCTCCCTCTCTTAGCTGGGAGCTTGTGAGTATCCGTTTGTAGCCGCATGAAAGTTCAGATCATGAAAATCTATTGAAACACCAGAACTTTCTGCCTGTGCCTTCGGCTTCAGTTCGTGCAGTTTTTCTTATTTGATTTCCAGTGCATTTTTAGCCGGTTGAATCTCTAAATTGATGATTCTGGGGCGAGATTGGACATTGTCTCTTATCACTGGATTTTTTGAAACGGGTTTTACGAATGTATGGCTTGTTCGTATTGATGCCTAAGACGATGGAATGGACTTCCAGCCGTTGCTTCACAAAATTCCTTTCCATTCACTCAGACCTTATCCTGCCTTCATGGTTTTACTTTATGGATATCACTTCTATATTCCACATTCACCTGTGTCTTTACTAGATGTGATCGGTTCTTTCAAAGAGGCGAATGCTAAGTTTTTTTGAAATATTTCTTCTCCTAATGTGTAGCAACGCCTTGGTTCTCCTATCCATTTAGTCAAGTTGAATTGAATCACCTTCCAACGAGAAGAGAAATTAGCTTTGAATTCGACGCACATTATAAGACCAGAACATCTACTCAAAATCCTAACGTTCCAAACGAAATACTTAGATAGGAATAAGGTTGTCCTTGAAATTTATGTTCCCTCCGGATTTTTGCATT
>CM035418.1:124727611-124730111 GCA_020310875.1 Ceratopteris richardii | reverse complement strand
ATGCCGTAGACGGGCAATAGCGCTTCCCACCATAGTGGGTGTGAAGAAGTCAGAGGTAGTGGGACGTGAGCTCTGTGGCCTGGGAATAGGGGGCTGGTCTGGGATCTCGTATAGGTTCCGTGCATAGCTACGCCAAGTGCTCGGGTCTCGAATGGGTGTCTGCTGTCTCCTCTCTCTCAGATGTCGCCATGCCACTGTACTGTCTCGACTCATGAGCAAATGATAAATATCCCAATACTGTTTCTCCTCCCATTCTAGTCGTTTGCGGCGAGTAAGGCTCTGCATGCGACGCTGTGCCTGTGCGTGTGTAATATCCCCTCTATGCTCTAAAATCTGTAGGTGCTTCCATAGCTCACGACAATCTGCATCATACCATCGGTTCTGGGGCATGGATCCTGTGCGTGGAGGGTGTATATGTATGCGATGTGGGAAGCTGCAAAGAGCTGCGTCCTATAGGATGGTGGTGATTTGTGATGTAAGTGTGTCCAGGGGTGAGAGTGGATCGAGGGAGAGTAGACGGGTGTGTAAATGGTGTGCATAAACATGTGAGAGCTCGTGTGTGAAGTGTATCGTGGTGTGTGTCTCAGTGGGTGAGGAGGGGTCTAACGGAATAGGAGATGAAAGTATGAATGTGATAAAGGTATGGTCAGCACCAAGTGGGCGTCGTCCAATACTAAGTGAGGGGATGAGTGAAGTTCCAGATATGGTACCCAAAATGTAGTCGACTGTGCTCTCACCTCCCCCGTGAGGGAAGCAAGTAAGTCCTCCCGAACCTGGCCACCGATGCATCCCATTATATATAACGAGATGGTGTCTGCTACCCAACTCAAGCAAGTGTCTGTCATATCCGGTGGCATCGTGACCCATATCTCCTGACACTCTGCTTGTGCCTGTGTCCTCCGGATCTCTGCCCCTCATGAGATGTGGATAGTCCATGTCGTATACCTCGCACTGATGTGACTGGGTGCGGCCGTTGAAGTCCCCCATGAGGAAGACTTCACCTAAGGTGCTGTAATGTAGAATGTCATCTAAGAGTGCTGTGTAGGGTGAGTCTCTGTCTCGAATCGATCCTCCAAGGCCCTCCCCTGCGTATCGGGATCCACTTGGTGGAAAGTAGCATATCGCATTGTAAATCAAGCTACCTGGTGCTATCTCTATGCGGACCCACATGTAGCGTGCCTCCTCATCTCTCCCAATGATATGGATCCGGCTCTGTATCTCCTGTCTAAATATGATGGCAACACCGCCTGACCCGCGTGTTGTACTCTGTCTCATCGTGGTCCTGAATGCAGATTCCCAGTGAAAACCTGCAATGCGTGGAAGGCCTCTCTCTGGGCTCTCATGTGTCTCTGTAATGCAAACAAAGTCATGCAAGTCTAGGATCTCCTCAAGTCTGTCTGGTCGTGTCCAGAGTGCCCCGTTGCAATTCCACACTGCTCCTCTGAGTGGTGCCTCCTTGTGTAATGATGTCTCATAGGCCGCGTTGCCCTATTTGATAGGGCGTCCATCTATGAAGATCTTACCATCCCGATAAAAGGCCTTCCTTCCCTCTCGACGTGCCTGGAGTATCTGTGGCATGCAAGCACGTCTGTGTGCTACCTGCATCCTCGTGAGGTCCTCGTCCATGTCGAGGGCGTCGCCCGGTAATCCCCGTAGTATTGGTCGGCGTCTAAAAAGGGAAGTCCGTGTCTCCTCGGAGCTCATATGAAGGATGAGTGCTCGCGGACGAGACGTATCCCTCCCAACCCTCCATGCGCATGTGAAAGGCATGTTCTCGTACCCGAGGCGACGGCAAATATCGGTGGCGTCAGCTTCTGGTGATGCTCCCTCTGGTAGGCCCGTAATCCGAATGTGGAGTCTTCGAGTGTGTCGAAGTCTCTCCTCCTCGAGTGTATCCTGGACTCGTGTGAGTTCTTCCTTCTTCACATCTTCTTTTACTTCCTTCTTCACTTCTTCTTTGACCTCTTTTTTAATGTTTTTACTTACAACTTCCACCCAGCTATTTTGAGTTGCTTCTATCTCTGATCTGATGTGTTCTTGTACACCCATCTATGTGTTCATGTGGGTCCGCATAGAGATAGCATATCGCAATGTAAATCAAGCTACCTGGTGCTATCTCTATGCGGACCCACATGTAGCGTGCCTCCTCATCTCTCCCGATGATATGGATCCGGCTCTGTATCTCCTGTCTAAATATGATGGCAACACCGCCCGACCCGCGTGCTGTACTCTGTCTCATCGTGGTCCTTAATGCAGATTCCCAGTGAAAACCTGCAATGCGTGGAAGGCCTCTCTCTGGGCTCTCATGTGTCTCTGTAATGCAAACAAAGTCATGCAAGTCTAGGATCTCCTCAAGTCTGTCTGGTCGTGTCCAGAGTGCCCCGTTGCAATTCCACACTGCTCCTCTGAGTGGTGCCTCCTTGTGTAATGATGTCTCATAGGCCGCGTTGCCCTATTTGATAGGGCGTCCATCTATGAAGATCTTACCATCCCGATAAAA
>CM035418.1:124710111-124715111 GCA_020310875.1 Ceratopteris richardii | reverse complement strand
TATATATATATATATATATATATATATATATATATATATATATATATATATATATATATATATATATATATATATATATATATATATATATATGTATGTATATATATATAACTTTATATATATACATACATATATATATATATATATATATATATATATATATATATATATATATATATATATATATATATAGATATATATATATATATATATATATACATATATATGTGTGTGTGTGTGTATATATGTATATATATATATATATATATATATATATATATATATATATATATATATATATATATATATATATATATATATATATATATATACATATATACACACACACACACATATATATGTATATATATATATATATATATATATATATATATATATATATATATATATATATATATATATATATATATATATATATATATATATATGTATGTGTGTGTGTGTGTATATATGTATATATATATATATATATATATATATATATATATATATATATATATATATACATATACATATACATATACATATACATATACATATACATATACATATACATATACATATACATATACATATACATATACATATACATATACATATACATATACATTTACATTTACATTTACATTTACATTTACATTTACATATACATACATACATACACACGTGCGCGTGCGCGCGCGTGCACACACACATACATACATACATACAAATGTACATACATGCATGCATACATACATGCATACACACACACATATATATATACATACACACACACACACACATATATATATATATATATATATATATATATATATATATATATATATATATATATATATATATATATATATATGTGTGTGTGTGTGTGTATGTTTTTTTAAAATTAATTTATATTTTGAGTAAAAAAATCATTTTTTTTTTAATTTTTTTAAGGGGAGTTTGATCTTACGATCTAATTTCCTTGGGTTGAAATTAATTGAAATTGAGGTCGACAATGAAGGGCATAGTACCCTGAATCCAACATAAACAGGGGTAGAACACATGACAAGGCTAGATGTCCAAGAACTAGACTAATGAGGACTAGAACAAGGAACAAGACAAAAACTGGAACTGGAACTTCGAAAGTACTTACTTGGTGATCACGACTCCTTGAGCTCCCAAGATTGGTATTGGCAAGACTGAGTATGTATGTGGCCAACCCCTCCTTATATAGCTTTTCAAGGGCAGTTTATCAAAGGCAGTTATGAATTGATGATGTCATTGATGATGTCATCGATGATGTCATCAATTCGAAACATGATCTTTGGGTGTCAAAATCAAGCAAGAAGACAGTTGATCTTAGGGTTTGGCATGTTTCAGACGCAATGGACGCATTGGTTTCTCAAAATTCTGAACCAATCATGAGATATAGAAGTCACATGGAATTTGAGGTTTAGAATGGTTTCCTTTGTCCTTGACACTTCAAGTCAAAGCAAAGTTTTGTTGGAAACAATGTCAAAATAACACAAAAACCCAAATTTTCAGCAACCGCAATTTTTGGTACTTGGCCAAAGTTTGGTTACAGAAGGTCAAAAATTTTTATTAGCTCATTAGATAGTACTTGAGGAGAGCTTTCATTCGGTTGTATAACTTTATGTCATTAGAGGTCTAGAAATGCAAGAAAACCCTAACTCTAATTTCTGCCATAAATGTTTGTTTTTTTGCATATTCTTAATCCTCACCTCATATGCATCAAGGAAAGCTACCGCATATGCATTTCCCATGCCCATATCAGGAGATCGAAGATGATTTGCGCACGAAAAGCTGATTGCTTTTTAAAAGCTATCGCAAGCTTTGTTTGTGCTTTTCGCAAGTTTTTCGCTAAAGCTGGCCTGAAGCTATATAAGGAGGGCTTGGGGTCATAATTTAGCATCAATCAAGGATCATCCAAGGTCTAATCAAGGAGCCTTTAGTGCTCTACCACTTGGAGAAGGTGTTCCCAACTATTGGTGGAGATTGGGAGGAGATTTCGGAAGCCAACCATCAGCTTTTACTGAGTTTTGTAAGTAGCAAGTTCCAATTTCAGTTCTTCTTTTGTTGCGGCTGTTCCAAGGCATTTTGCCTTCTACTTCAACACAAGGAGTTTATTTTGCTATTTAGATCAATTTCTGATTTAGGATTTCTGAAACCCTTATTTTAGAATTAGGGTTTGCTGTACAAATAGTTCTAAACTGCTAGAACTGTTTCTATTCACTTCATACCTCTTAAGCACTTTATGCACAATTTCTTATATCTAGAACCCTAAATTCAGCCTAGATTCAATTCTGTATTAGCATACATTCGATTTTGTATCATTACACACATTGTGATTTGACATTCATATTAGATAGTATAGGTAAGGTAAGCTTTTGGCTTACTGTTACACTTTGACAAATTGTGTATTCTTTCTCTATTTCTCATTCATCTACTCTTGAATCTTAAGGTGTGTATTCTAAAGCTCATGTGTTGAAAGATCCTGTAAACATGTGAATATTATTATTAGGGCCTACCTCACTTCCAACAAGTTCTTGTTGTGAACTCCCCCAATAAGCTGATCATGCTTTTCAAGTAGTTTGAGAACAATGAAAATTTAACAAATTTGGGAGTATAATTACTTTATACTCCATTCCCACTCAAATGGTGTGGGGGAAATTTTCCATTTATGGCAGCATATACATCCAAAACAAGTATCACTAGGTCAAACCTTGTGAAGACTATTCTAGGAGCCAAAAATGGAAGACACACTTTGCATTATTGACTAGTAATACTACCTTGGTAATTGTGCTAGTTCTTTTTTTTATTAGGTTTGTGCTAATTTCAAATTGCTTTCAGACACTCATAAAAATGAGACTTGAATTTTTGTGTTTGCTTTTTCTCGTGTGTTTTAATATTTAACTAAACACATGTTGGATTTTCTTTCTTGGTGGTTTGTTAAAAACTTTAGAACTTCTTTGAAAGGCATTCAATGATTGGTTAGCATGAGTTACAATAGTACAAGCCTCAAGGTGCAATAGTGGGGTTGATTTTTGTAGGAGAGTCAATTGCAAGGTATAAGTCCAACAACGTATGGTCACATCATTGAAGTGTGAAACTTTGGTGCAATGATTTATTGACTTTTGAGGGTTTACTGAAGATGAACCTAAAAGGTAGAGAGGTGAATGACTCGTTGATGCCGATTTCTCAAGTATGTGCACAATTTTTTTCAGTCTTGAAAGTATAGTATTTGGAATTTTTCTTGGAAGCATGTAGATAGGTAAAACATGAAAGTTAGAGAAGTGAATGACTTGTTGATGCTGATTCCTCAAGTATATTCACAGAAGAATTACTCATTTTGACGTGAATGACTTGTTCATGTTAATTCCTCAAGTATATACACAAAAAATTGTAGACTTGAAAGCACATCAGCTGTATGTTAGAGTGATGATGGGAAAAGATCATTCAAAAAACTAAATGGCTTAATAGTAGTTCCTGATAGTAGAAAACAGAGAGTGAACTTGGAGATAATTATGAAAACATGAAAGATAGAGAAGTGACTGACTTGTTGATGTCGATTTCTCAAGTATATCCACAGAAATCTATCAGATGATGAAGGCAAAACCAAGACAGAATACAAGCTTGATACCAGTCAAACTCTACAAAAATCTATTAGATGATGAAGGCAAAACCAAGATAAAATACAAGCTTGATACCAGTCAAACTTCACAGTGATAGTGGAAAGGGTATTATTTTACAATCATGAAAGATAGAGAAGGAAAATTCTCGTTGATATTGATTCCTTGAGTATATTCAGAAAAAATTATCAGACTTGACTTGACAACAACGGTGATAGTGGAGGCAGTTTTCCTATGTGCATTCATACCCAATAATGTGGTGTATAGTCACACCGAGGGTTCATTTATTTTGAATGTTATCCAATATTGTTGTTGGTGAAGGGTATGGACATTCCTCAATACAAGCATCAGCAAATTTGCAATGTTGAAGGCAGAACACTTATTTTTTTCTAGTGCTAGTGAGTTTCCAATAGGAGTCATTTTTTGATGGCAAAAGAGAATTTTAGAAATCCTTGCCTTTCAGTATTGGTTT
Organism: Ceratopteris richardii; assembly: GCA_020310875.1. Taxonomy (NCBI): domain Eukaryota; kingdom Viridiplantae; phylum Streptophyta; class Polypodiopsida; order Polypodiales; family Pteridaceae; genus Ceratopteris; species Ceratopteris richardii. The sequence continues at coordinate 124,710,986 of CM035418.1, read as the reverse complement.
CTGTGGTGTTATGCCTTATGAACCATCATCTCCATACCTTCTTTTTGTTGATTGCCATTGTTAAATCATCTGATTATTTTTAAAGTTCTGGCTCTATTCTAATATTTTGGGCTTATTGAATGTTTGATTTTTGCAGAAGTATGTACACATAAAAGATCATTCTGAATTTCCAAACTTACCCTTTCCTTCCCCCCATATCTGTAGTTTCCCTCCCCTTGCTTCCTCTCTTTCTTCTTCTTGCTGACATCTTCTCTGAGGAGGCTGTCATTTGGTTGGAAGTTCCTTGTTTTGCTTGATCAAAGATCGATTTGATGGTCTCTGCAACATGTTCTTAGTCAACCTCACATTTTGATGCCAATAGATTCTACTCGGTGTGCTAAGATGTTTCTATAGCAAAAACTTCACAGTTCCACTTCATTTATTGAGTGCATCTTATGCAGGGAATGCACCTAGGGAAGCACAACTAAGTTGAAGGATAACAGTTCATGTCTATTCTCTCATGCTGTCGTGTTACATGGGCTGCTTTACATCTAAACCTCAGAAACAGCTCTTAGGCTGTGAAAATCCAGTTGCTCTTGCAGCTCAGACATCTTGTAAGCTTAGTCGTTTAAAATACAAATTCTGATGAAGAACTTTCGAAGTGACAGCCTATTGATACTAGTTTGTTCTTCTTGGCAGTTACTGTAAGTGAAGTTGAAGCACTCTATGAGCTTTTCAAGCAGATCAGCACCTCACTCACAAATGATGGATTTATACATAAGGTTATTATTAAAATTGTAGTATTTTGAAACCTTGTTGAAGTGGTAGACCATTGACAGCATGGACAACTTAAGTTTGTCTTGCTGATTTTTACAGGAAGAATTCCAGCTTGCTCT
>CM035418.1:123817611-123970111 GCA_020310875.1 Ceratopteris richardii | reverse complement strand
TTATGTACTTATCCAAATTGAGTGTTCTTTGGCTCATTGGAAAGCTCTTAGAGTCTAGTTTATGTGTGTGAAATAGTTTTTGAAAATTCAAAGTGAATAAAGAGCAGTTTTCTCTACAAGAAAACTGGTCTGTGCATACAAGTTTGTGAAAAAGTCAACTAGGTCTTGTTGGATTTCACCTACTTCTAGCTGTACTTTGGAGATGAATAAACTCGAACATTGGTATCAGAGCAAGTACTTGGAGGCTTGGAGAAGGTTATCATACCTTGATGAAGAATTTGAAGCTATCAAAGAAGCAGCTCATCATCAACACTACACAAAGGTAGAAGAAGATCGAAAGGAGGCATCTCAAGCAATATCCAAGCAAAGAAGGGTGCACATACCTCATTTACAAGGTAAATATTATATTTCTTCTCATCACACACATTGGAAAGAAGGCTTAAAGGAGGAAGTTTAGCATTTGTATTATGGGAGACCAACATGCACAAATAGAGAAGCTTGATAAGACAAATTATCAAGCATGGAAGTTTAGAATCACAGCATACTTGCAAGGTAGAGGCTTGTATGGTTTGATTGACGGCACAGATATCAAACCCACATTACCAGACGACCCAAATCAGCAACAATTGAGGGATTTTAGACTTTGGAATGAGAGACAAAAGGGTTATATTCATTTTATCACAAAATATTCAAGATTCAATGGTAGGACACATACAAGATCTAGACACAAGTAGAGATGTTTGGCTTGCATTGGAAAGGTTGTATGCTACAGGTACAAGAGCAAGGAAGATTCAACTCAAAAATGAGTTGAATAACATAAAGAAAGATACAAGGACATCGGTCAATGATTACTTGTTGAAGGTTAAAGAGATTGCAGATCAACTAGGATCAATTCAAGCTCATGTGGAGGACGACGACTTGGTTGCACATACTCTCAACGGACTCAAAGATGATGAGAGATGGAAACCCTTCATTACTTCAGTTTATGTCAGAGGAGAATTACCAGATTTTGATCAACTTATTGCCCTCATGGTCACGGAGGAGATGAATCTAAATGGCTTTACTTCAAATCAAAAAGGATCTCAAGGACAAGCTCTTTATGTAAGATCATCAAGAGGTGGAAACAGAGGTAGAAGAGGTTCAAATAGAGGTCGAGGAAGAAGGAGTGATGATCAAGGGACTTCAAGTGGCTTCTTCAACACAAGAGGAAGAGGAAGATCAAGTGCTAGAGGTACGAGAGGCAACTACAACTACAATCAAAGACAAAGGAGTGAAGATAACAACAATTGCTATATATGTGGAAGGTATGGACACTATGCCAAAGATTGTTATCAAAATAAAAATAATCAAGGTGGTAATCGAAGAGGAGGCTATTCAAGAAGAGGTAAACAACAAGGAAATTATGCAGTTGAAGGTAAAAGTGATGATTATGATTCTCTTCTTATGATGAATGTAGAAACTAAGATGAATTGCAATAGTGATGTATGGTATGTAGATAGTGGTTGTTCTAACCATATGTCACATGATGCTTCATGGTTTTCTAATATGCATAATCCTTCATGTAAAGGTCATGTTGAAACAAGAGATGATACAACACATAAGATTATGCAGGTTGGAGATGTTGTCATGCAGGATAAGAGCAAGACAAATTGCTTGAAGGATGTACTTTATGTACCAACGATCACTAAGAATTTGATGTCAGTTGGTCAAATGGTAGAAAAAGGTTTGCAAATAAGATTTAATCATGCAGGTTGCTTCATTGAGGATCCAAAGCAAAGGAGGTTAATTGCTAGAGGTCAAAAACAAGGTAGATTGTTTACATTCAAGGTAAACCCAAATCATACAAACTATTTCTCTTATTATGCATCGAATAGCAGAGCTTGATCTATGGCACAAAAGGATTGGACACATGAATGTACACAGGTTAAAGGTGCTATCAAAGAAGAGGATTGTTGAAGGATTACCTGATCTTACTAAGCAACATATGGTGCATCTTTGTGAAGCATGTCAAATGGGTAAGCAGAGTAGACAACCTTTCAAGCATTCAAGCTATGTAAGTGATGGTTTGCTAGATCTCATACATACAGATGTGTGGGGACCTACTAAAGAGGCATCCTTGGTTGGTAATAAGTACTATGTATCATTCATTGATGATCATAGTAGAATGACATTTTTGTATTTCATTAAACATAAGAGTGAGGTCTTTGATTGTTTTAAGAAGTTCAAATCATATGTCGAAAAGCAAACAGGAAGGTATATTAAGAAGCTAAGATCTGATGGAGGGGGAGAGTATTTCTCTCAAGCTTTTACTAATTTTTTGTATGATGAAGGTATCAAAAGAGAAGTTACATGCAGGTATACTCCACAACAAAATGGAGTCGCAGAAAGAAGAAACAGAATCATAGCAGAAGCATCTAGAAGCATGCTTAATGATATGTGTTTGCCTAATTATTTTTGGGCTGAAGCTGTTAGCACAAGTGTTTACATTATGAATAGAGTTCCGACTACTGGAGTTCATCATTTGACACCATATGACGTATGGCATGGAAGGAAACCAAGTGTAAGTCATTTGAAAGTATTTGGTTGTGTATGTTATGTACATGTACCTAGTGAGGTGAGATCTAAACTTGATGCGAAAGCAGAAAAATGTATATTTATTGGTTATGCAGATACTCAAAGAGGATATAGATTCTATAATCCTCATACCAATAAGGTTGTTGTGTCAAGAGATGTAAACTTTGATGAATCACTTTCATGGTATGCAGATAAGAATTGTTTGGAGGTCATGGATGAAAATGAAGAAGGTGTGGTTGAAGGAGATGAATGCATAGTTCAGCCATCAGGAAGTTTAAATGATGAAAGGAGTGGTTTGGATGAAGAAAGAGGATCACCTTTCACTAGAAGATTAAGGCAAGAGTCACCTCCAAGTGTTAAAAGTAAAGGTAAACTCAAACTTGTTGAAGTTAATGATGAAGGAGAGGAAATTAGTGATGTATGTGAGTATGGAGAATCATCAAAGGTTCCTAATAAGAAAGGAAGAGCATCTACATTGGAGGTAAGAAGAACTTCAAGAGTGAGTAAGCAACCTCAAAGGTATACTTATGAATCTTTTATGAATACTCATTATGCTTTTATGACAAAAGTTGAGCAGGAAAATGAACCCACATGTTATGATGAGGCAAAAGGAGATGAAAAGTGGGAGAAAGCAATGAGAGAAGAAATGGAAGCACTAGAGGATAACAAGACTTGGAATTTAGTTCCAAAGACACCAAAGCAAAAGGTAATTGGTTGCAAGTGGGTTTTTAAGATTAAAAGAAATAGTGATGGTAGTGTGTCAAGATATAAGGCTAGACTTGTAGCAAAAGGATATAATCAAACTCAAGGATTGGACTATGAGGAAACATTTAGTCCAGTAGCAAACATGGCAACGGTGAGAGCTTTGTTGGCTTTAGCTGCAAGTAAAAGGTGGTATATATATCAACTCGATATAAAGAATGCCTTTCTTAATGGTGAGTTAAATGAAGAAGTGTATATGTCACAACCAGATGGTTATGTGAATGCAAAATGTCCTAATCATGTATGCAGGTTAAAGAAGGCATTGTATGGTCTTAAACAGGCACCAAGGGCATGGAATGCAAGGTTGGTAAAGTATCTTATGCTGCAAGGATACACAACGAGTCATGCTGATCCTTCACTTTATGTAAAACATGTAGATGAAATGTGTGTCTATGTATGCATTTATGTGGATGACTTGTTGATTACAGGGAATGATGCAAAAGCAATTGATGAGATAAAAGGTAATTTGGGAAAGGAATTTAAAATTTCAGATCTTGGTTTGCTTAGATACTTTCTTGGGATTGAAATTGTGTATGGCGATGAAGGTATGTGGTTGATACAGAGAAAGTATATATGTGATATTTTGAAAAGGTTTGGTATGCAGGAATGTAAGTTTGTTTCTACTCCAATGGAATGTAATGTAAAGTTGAGTGCAAAGGAAGGTGATGAGTTGCATGATATGAATGAATATAGATCCATGGTAGGATCTTTGATTTATGCAACAAAAACTAGACTTGATATATGCTATGCAGTGGGAGTATTGTCACAGTTTATGCATGAACCTAGAGTACCTCATATGCATGTAGCAAAAAGAGTGCTTAGATATTCGAAGGTACCATGAACGAAGGATTATTTTATAGTCATGATGCGGATCTAACTCTTAAAGTCTTTAGTGATGCAAATTGGGTTGGAAGCAAAGATGACAAAAGATCCACAAGTGGATATGTGGTAATAGCAGGAAACAAGACATTAACATGGAGTTCAAAGAAATAGCCTACAGTTGCTTTATCTTCTACAGAGGCTGAGTATAGAGGTTTAACATTGGCTACTACTGAGGTTATGTGGTTTAAAAAGTTGTTTCATGACTTGAATGTGCAGGTTGATGTACCACTGATATATGGGGATAACTTGAGTAGCATCCATATGACCTCAAATCCTATTTTTCATGCTAGAACAAAGCATATAGAGGTTCACTATCATTATGTTCGAGAGAAGGCCATGAATAATGAAGTGCAGGTTTCTTTTGTTGGAACAAAGGATCAAGTTGCAGATATCTTCACCAAATCCTTGGATGGATGTTGAAGCTCAAGGTCAAGGACAAAACATGGAAGCGCATCAAGGAAGTGGACACACAAGAAGAAGGAGCTAGTAGGGAGCTCCAAGAAGCACCTGTCAAATTTTCATATGAAATCCCTATAAAAATAGTGATTTTTATCACTAAAAACCATTGTAAATACCATTTTCCATTTTTGTAACTCCATTTTGTTCAAGCCGAGGAGTCCTCGAGCTTGAGGAGTATTAGAACTACCATCCTACCAATTTTCATAATTTTTAGATTCCGTTTGAGCCCCCAAATAAGCCCTGGAACCTATTTTTTAACTAGGCCGGACACTAGGTCTGGACAGGGCCAAAACCACTCAAAAAACTATAAAAAGGGCTGGAGAGCTCATTTTTTAGGTTAGCTTGTTGTAGATTTCAGTGTTGTAAGAGAGCTCTTTGGTAATCGAAGCTTTCCATTGTTCCACTCTTTGCTCTCACTTTGTGCGCGTGTGTGTGTATGTGTGTGCATGCTTGTGTGCTTTCACTCACGCACTTGTGCCATCACTTGCTCACGGTCTTCATACCGGTCCTCACGTCTCCACGGATTGACATTTATGAGGTGTATCTCCTCACGTTGGTACTCACCATTGTGCTAGAGTGACACCAAATTTGGCGCCGTTGCCGGGGAGAGAGCTTGGAGGACGAGCGTGTGACGGTAAGACGTAGAGTAGCGACGTTGGAAGGTAAAAAAATCTTCATTTTCAATTCAGTTTCTGAATTTTCCTTCTTCTTCATCTTCATCATCATCACCATCTCCACCCGCCTTCATCTTCTCAGTTTTTTCCATTTTTTAGAGCACATTCACCTTGTTTTTACTTGTGGTTGTGAGCAAGAAGCTTAGAGAGGGTGCAGAATAGAGGCGCTGAAGAAGTAGCACCAAAAATAACTAAAAATCTGAGTGAATAGCCCCGGACAAGACAAAACCTACGTCGAGTATCGTGAGAGCTGCGCCAGAGATCGTGAGTGAGCAATCGGGCAACCTGGGGTAAACGTGTGAGAGCTCGTGTGTGAAGTGTATCGTGGTGTGTGTCTGAGTGGCTGAGGGAGGATCTAATGGAATAGGAGATGAGGAAGTGACAAAGAAGTTAGAGAGGCTCTCAAGGTGAGCAAACACCCATTTAATCTATAATTTCTCAGTAAATTAAGTTTGGAAAGGGAAACGATCTGCGTCAGGTATCGTTTGGTACTGACAGAGGTGAAAAGGAGTGATTTGGGGTGATACAGAGAGTGAGGAGAGGAGAGAGGAAAGAGTAGAGCATGTGTACAACCAAAACTTAGAAAAAATCTTTCCCAAAACTTGTTTAAGGGTCAAGTATCATTTTGCTCCCGCGGTCGAGTATCGCGATACTTAGCAAGTATCGTTTTACTCCTGTGGTCGAGTATCGCGATATTTCCCTCCTTTCGGTATCCTTTGGTCCAGAGATCGTTTTGATCAAAGATCGCGATATTCACCAGCGATCGTGTATCGTTTGGTTCGTAGATCGTGTATCGTCTGGATCAGAGATCGTGTATCGTTTGGCTTAAGTATCGTGTATCGCTTCTCAGAGATCGTGATACTTACCAAAGATTGCATATCGTTTTGAGCCAAGTATCGAGTATCGTTGGTGCCAAAGATCGTTTCAATCAAAGATCGCGATATTCACCAGCGATCGTGTATCGTTTGGTTCATAGGTCGTGTATCGTTTGCATGAGAGATCGGTATCGTTTCGGTCAAAGATCGGTATCGTTTATCAGAGATCACGATATTTGTCAGAGATCGGGTATCGCCTAAGTCAGAGATCGTGTATCGTTTTCTTCCAAATATCGAGTATCGCCTTGAGCTAAGTATCGTTTTGCCCGAGTATCGTGATAGTCAAGTATCGTGTATCGTTATACAGCGATCGCGATACCTATCAAAGATCGTGTATCGTGGAGTTTACTCGCGATACTTGTTGAAGATCGTGTATCGCTACTTCAAGTATCGTGATACATACCAAGTATCGTGTATCGAGTTCCTCAAGTATCAAGTATCGTGTCCTACAAATGTCGTGTATCGCCTGATTTGAAGCATTTCCTGAGAGGCCCTGTTTCCCTGTTTTAACCCCCAAAACCCTGAACTGGCATAACTTTCTCATACGAAATCCGTTTGCTGTGATTTTGGTTTTGTTGGAAAGCTCGTGGGTATTTTGAAGTATTATTAGATAGGGTATTTTGAAGTAGACCCTCAGGGAAACTAGAAAACCAAGGTGTTCCAAAGGATTTTGAGCAATATAAGAGAACTTTGGGACTAGAAGCCAAGGCTTATGAACCTGAGATCTGGCAGACACTTAGGCAAGGATAGACAAAGCATTAGGTCATCTGAGGCTAGTGTCAACCATACATCCAAGTCTTGGGCTCAACAGCTTAGTGGTTATCCGTACACACGAAGTTCAGAAACCAGTGACTCAGAAATTCTTTTAGCATGGAAAGACCCACATGTAGCTCAGGCACTGCCTGTTTACAGACACCAGAAGGTCCCTATAAGACCCAATTGGAGTATATCAGGACCAACCAATTAGGTGCTCGCATCTATGAGGATGGTCTAAAACGATCAGTGGTTCAACTCAAGAATCCTGACCAACCCTTTGGACTTGAACACCCAGTGGTCAAGTTTGAAGAGGGTGCTTACATTGATAAGGAAGGAACCATGTATGTGGTTACCAACTTACCAGATAGGACAGATGAGTTTGGAAATATCATTCCTGAGAACAAGATAGGAGACCTAGAGGAAGGGGACTTAGGAGGAGAACCCAAAACCCCTAGAGGTAAGTCAGTCTTGACTAGAGTGATCACTCCAGAATGGATTCCTCAAGATAACAAAAGCATAGAACTATTCGTGAATAGAGAAACGGAGGAAGCCTTTTGGAGATTTAGGCCAGATCAACCCAGCCCAGTAGTCACCATCTATGAATTCAAGGACCCAGAGACACTAGGGAAAGTTGTCTATCTAGATCACACATCTCAGAAATTATTCTTGGTATTAGATCATGACAGACATGCTTACACTTGGCAAGGTGAATCAATTTTCCCTCCACCAAGATCTAATGTTTCCCAGGGCCTCCAAGGAGCCGGATCATCCAAGGCTCACGGAACCTAGAGAGAAAGAACTAGAGAGAGACCGGAGGTAAGCTTTGCAGACACTGTAGGCAGAGACAGATCAGGATATGGAACGGAAAGACTTGAAAGGGAGAGACATAGAGTTCATAGGCATCAAAGAGATGATCATGATTTCCCATTGCCTAGACCACAAGAGCACTCAAGAACCCTTAGACCCTCTCAAGTGGTTAAGACAATGAAGAACTACTTTGATGGATTTGGAGATCCTTATGATCATGTAGCGGAGTTCAAACAAGTGTTAAGAGCTGAACAGGTTGAAGACTTGTTCACCCAGTTCGAGCATTTGGTTTGACTCTTAAGGGTACTGCCTTAGCTTGGTTTCAACCTCTAAACAGTCGCAACTATAGAGAGATAGGTCAGCTGCTAGAAGAATTCATTGTGGAATTTTCCAAAAGTGGTATCAGGCATAACACATCATCCTTGATCCACAGCTTCAAGCAGACACCCCAAGAAACAGTGCGATTTGCAGGAAGAAGGTTTAGACAGTACTTGGAAAGATGCCCTGTACCAGAATTACCCACATCAGCCAAACAGGTGGCACTGTTTTTAGATGGCCTATTGAGCACAAAATTAAGGTCATATGTATACCTGAAAGAGCCTAGATCCATAGAAGAGTGTATACGGATATGCATTGACATAGAAGACAATTTGGGTGAGGAGTTAGGACTATCCAAACTTTATAAGGACTCTGATAGTTCTACAAGTAATACCTCTAGAACCTCCACTGAGATAGATGAGATAGCTGAGCAAGTGGCCAAAAAGCTAGGAGTTCAAAATAGACAAATGTCAAGGGTCACTTCAGTGAAGCAATGTTATACATGTGGAGGAGATCACATGGCTAATGTTTGCCCGTTGACCACTCAACCCCAAGGAAACCCTAATGCTCTATATTGCACCATAGAGAGGAAATATACAAATCATACGACCCAAGATTGTCCCTATAACAGGCAGGCTGTTAGACAAAATTATCAGCAACCTTACCAGCAGGGTAGGTATCAGAATCAGTACCAACAGCCATATTATAGGCCACAACAATATCAACCTCAATACCAGCAGCAATATCAGGCACCATATAGGCCACAACCAGTCCTAGGAAACCAACCGCCAGCTCCTGCCAATGTGATCCCAGTTAAATATACGATGGTGGAGGAGAACCATAATAGAGCATTGGTGCCACTAACCCCATTGGTCTCAGAAAATGATTCTCACGCTCATGGTTCAGACTACTTCCATGAAGATAGTCCACATGCTTATTATATAGAGTCACCTGAGCAAAGCGAGGCTTCTCAGTACCTATGGAACAAAATTGGGAACCAGAATACTCCAACGTCATGTATACGAGTCCAAATCCTAGGCCCCAATTGAGACAAGTAAGACCACAAGCCCCTAGAGGACCATGCTTTAGATTGTTGGAGAAACAATCACTAACTGGACATATATTTGAAGTTCAAATCTTAGGAAGAAAACCCCATGCCTATGTGAAGGGACAAATTCACAACTGTATTATACTTGTAAAGTTAGTTCACTTTAGTTCTAGAAGTTTTTTAAAAATCACGAGAATACGAAAATCTATATAAGTTAGTTTGTATCAACTGACGCGGCATGAGAGAGAGAGAGAGAGAGAAAGTGAGAAGAACTCATTTTTGTATGACTGAGTATAGTCGAGCTTCTCTGAGTGAGAAAGCATTTGTAAAACTTCTGAGTTTTTACAATTATGAGAAGAACTGAGTAAAGTTCTGTGTATGAGCCTCTCTCCATCATCTCCATGATTACCTACTGTGTGATGAGTTACAAAGATCAAGTTTTCCAAGCAACTCGATGCCTGGCATCGAATCTCTGTTGATAAGTCATATTTTCTTTTATATTTTTCATTCAGTACTGAAGTGTTTGAAAAACATGATGTTGTTGGAACAACTCGATGCCTGGCATCGAATTCCAGTCGATAAGTCATATTGTAAATGTGCATGAAATCACCTATAGTTTTGGTGTCCAAAAGATCAAGACTTTATGCGGGAAGTCGATGCCCGGCATCGAATCTCTGCTGAAAAGTGGCCAAAAACACTCCAAGTCGATGCCCGGCATCGAATTCTCGTTGCAAGTCGATGCTAGGCATCGAATTCTAATTTTAAACAGGCGCTCTTACTAAAACAGGCAAGATTTCCAGTTTTGGAAGGTCATACAGGGTCATCTTGTGAGGGCCATAACTTGAGTTCTAGAGCTCCGTTTGATGCATATGATAGCTTGTTGGAAAGCTCTACTCTTCTAGTTTCAGCCTATAAAGTTTCATGAAGAAATCATACTTGAGCTAGGAGAAATTAGCAAAATACTGAAGGTATGTCATTTCGGTGACTAGGAATTTCTATAGAAGCAAAGTTCTCACTTTAAGCTATCATTTCTCAAAGTTTGGTGTGGCAATGAGTTAATGGTGACCATAGAGGTGTTCTAGTGTCACATTAATTCATTTCTTGTGGTGTTTTATACATCAACAAGTGGTATCAGAGCAGAAAGATTCTCGAGAGCAGAAGACGACAAAGGTACGAGAAGTTTTGTAAAGTTTTCCATTAAAGTTTGAAAGGTGAAGCATTTGAAGACACAAGGCATCAAAAGATTACTTTCGAAGTATCCTCATACACAAAGAACTTCAAAAGGTATTATCCTTTATCCTTTAAGCTCACAGGTTGCAGCAGAAGGAAAGAACTATGGCAGATCATATCTCCATTGACAAACTGGACAGAGATAATTACCCCGCATGGGTAATGAGAATGGAAGCCTTACTTATGAGTAAGGATCTCATGGTATATGTAACAGGTGAAGAAGAGAAGCCAGTATTTGAAGATGAAAGCCGACCAAAGAAAGAAGAACTTGATGCTTTAAAGCATTGGCAGAAGAAGGATGCAAGTGCAAAAGCCTACATCTACAATACAATCTCAGATCATTTGCTACCACACATCAGAGGATTGGAATCATCAGAAGATATATGGAATGCATTGGAATATCATTTCCAAAGCACTACTAAAGCACGTAAAGCAAGTCTATGGTCAGAGTTTACAACATTCAAGAAGAAGCCAAGTCAAAGTATTAGTGATTATGTCACTAAGATGAAGGATCTAGCAGATAGTCTTGGATCCATAGATGAAGATGTTGAAGATCACAGATTGATTGCTCAACTACTTGCAGGCTTGAGAGGGGATGAAAGGTGGAAACCTTTTGTCTTATCAACAGAACTTTCATTAAATCATTATGTTCCAGATTTGAACCAGTTGCTTGGTTTGATGCTCACATATGAGCAAGACTTGAAGGGAGAAGGAGATAAAGGTCAAAGTTCTGCAATGTACATGAAGAATAAGAAGAAAGGAGATAAAGGTAAAGCAAAGGATGAAGAGGAGTCTAGTTCTCAAGCTTATTATGCAAGAGGTAAAGGCACAGGCAGAGGAAGAGCAAGAGGTTTTGGAAGAGGAAGAGGTAATCAAAATAACAACAAAAAGGCTTGCTGGATCTGTGGATTGAGTAATCATTTGGCTCATGACTGTTGGCACAACCAACAAGGATCAAACCAGAATCAAAACAACATTAGCAGAGGTCGAGGTGGAAGATATCAAAGTAATTTTCAAAGAGGTAGACAAAGTCAAAGAGGAGGCTATGGTAGAGGTGGAGGAAGAAGTTGGGGACAGAATCAATCCTACAACACCACCTACTACAACTATGCAAATGACACACAGAATGAAAGTCATACATCATTGATGATGAACTCAATCAGCACATCAGATAAAGAAGATCTAAAGGTATTTTACATTGACTCTGGATGTTCTAATCATTTGTCAGGAAACATAGAATTGATGTCAGATTTGGAAAAAGGCATTTCTAGTCACACAGTTCAAACTGGTGATAATACAAGACATAGTGTACATTCAATTGGAAAAGTGAAATGCAAGAGTGGAGCAGATTTGCTAACCAATGTTTTGTATGTTCCTACAATACCTAAAAACTTGATTAGTGTGGGACAGATAGTTGAAAAAGGTTTTCAAGTCAGGTTTACAAATGAAGGAGTATTTGTGGAAGATCCAGAGAATGGATATAATCAGATTGTCTCTGGTAAGAAAGAAGGTAGACTCTTTACTTTAAGAGTGCAAGGGAACATTGGTCAAGCTTTGCTCACACATGGTGAAGCAGTGATTACAGAACTTGATCTCTGGCATAAGAGATTAGGTCATTTCAATGAAAGAGGAATTAAAGCTATGGTTGCTAATCAGTCTGTACTAGGATTACCAAATGTGCAAAGTCAACATATGGTTTATAAATGTGAAGCATGTCAAATGGGTAAAGCACACAGGTTACCATTTCAAAAGAAAGGATTCAAACATGATGGAGTACTTGAGCTCATTCATACAGATGTATGGGGACCAACAAAAGAAGGATCTATCAGTGGCTCAAGGTACTATGTTCTTTTCATTGATGATGCTACAAGATGGATAACATTATATGTTTTGAAGGAAAGATCAGAAGTGTTTGGAGCTTTCAAGCATTTTCATGCATATGCAGAGAGAGTCACAGGTCAAAAGCTTAAGAGACTGAGGTCTGATGGAGGGGGAGAATACTTCTCCCAAGAGTTCAATGATTATCTTTGGAATGCAGGTATTAAGAGAGAAATAACCTGTAGGTATACACCACAACAAAATGGTGTAGCAGAAAGAAGGAACAGGACTCTGGTTGAGTTTTCTAGAGCTATGCTAAAGGAGAAGAATTGTCCAAATTATCTTTGGGCTGAGGCTGTAAATACAGCTACATATCTTGTGAATAGATTACCATGTGCAGCTCTGAATGGAATGACTCCATATGAAGCTTGGTGGGGTAAGAAACCAACACTAGATCATTGTAGAGTGTTTGGATCAATTGCATATGCTTATGTGCCATCACAATTTAGGCATAAACTTGAACCAAAGGCAGAAAAATATGTGTTCATTGGTTATGATGAAAAGCAGATGGGTTACAGATTGTGGAATCCTCTAACCAAACAATTTATTGTTTCTAGAGATGTTACATTTGATGAACATAAAAGTTGGTATGCAGATCAAAGTCATACAGCTGAAGAATTTGAAGAAGAGGTAAGAAGATGTGAGAAAGGAAAATCAATTGTGCAGGTAAATAGAGATGAAGACTATATGCAAGCAAGTACATCCACAAGTGGATTAACAAGAAGGAATGAAGAAGCTCCTATATTTGATGAAGAAGTGTATCCAGACACATATGAAGAATGTGAACCAAGAAGGTCAAGCAGGACTAGAAGACAACCAAAAAGGTATTCTTATGATACTTCTTACATAACTCAGAAGAACTATGCATATATGGTCAAAGATGATGAAGAACCTCAGAACTATGATGAAGCTAAAGGTAAAAAGCAATGGGAAGAAGCAATGAAGGAAGAGTTCAATGCACTGGAGGAGAACAAGACATGGGAACTTGTTCCTAAACCAAATGGTAAGAAAGTAATTGGAAATAAATGGGTTTATAAGGTGAAGAAGCTTGCAGATGGAAGTATAGCCAGATATAAAGCTAGATTGGTGGTGAAAGGCTATGCCCAGACCTATGGCATAGATTATGATGAGACATTCAGTCCTGTAGCTAAGATGTCAACTATAAGGACAATCATTGCTATTGCAGCTTCAAAAGGATGGACCCTAAGTCAATTGGATATAAAAAATGCATTCTTGAATGGATACATATCAGATGAGGTATACATGGAACAACCTCAAGGGTTTATAGATTCCAGGTATCCAAATTTTGTTTGCAGGTTGAGAAGAGCATTGTATGGATTGAAGCAAGCTCCAAGAGCTTGGAACTATAGACTGGTGAAGTATCTCAATGATCTTGGATATCAAAGTTCAAAAGCAGATTCAAGTCTACTTATCAAAAGAACAGAGGAAGGTATAATCTACATTTGTATTTATGTAGATGACATTATAATCACAGGTACTTCAGATGAAGGAATCAAGGAGGTAAAGAGATTACTTGAAAAAGAATTCAAGATCAGTGACCTAGGAAAGTTATCATACTTTCTTGGAATGGAAGTTACTTATACAGATCATGGCATATATGTGTCACAAGAAAGGTATCTTCTGAACTTGTTGAAGAAGTTTGATATGGAAAATTGCAGAGAAGCTTCAACTCCACTTGAAGTTAATCACAAGCTCAGTAAATATGATGGTGCAGACTACAAAGATATGAGGAAGTATCAATCTCTTGTGGGTAGTTTGATTTATGCTACACTAACAAGACCTGATCTTAGTTATGCAGTGGGAGTTTTGTCACAATTCATGCATTGTCCAAAGGACCCACATTGGATTGCAGGTCAAAGAGTTCTCAGATATATCAAAGGAACTATAAAGGAAGGATTATATTATCCTTTTACATCAGATTTGAAGTTGAGAGCCTACAGTGACTCAGACTGGGCAGGTAATCAAGATGACAGGAGATCAACTCATGGTTACATGATATATATTGGTGATAAGCTTGTAAGTTGGTGTTCAAAGAAACAACATACAGTAGCATTATCATCAACTGAAGCAGAGTACAAAGGACTTGTGGAAGCAGCTAAGGAAGTCATATGGATGCAGACATTGTTCAAGAGCTTAGGCATTGATCAAGGTACACCTACAATACATGGAGATAATATGAGTTCACTTTATCTTGCAGCAAATCCAGTATTTCATGCAAGGACAAAGCACATAGAGATACAGTATCATTTTCTTAGAGAAAAGGTAATGGAGAAGGAGATTGAAGTGGAATACATTTCTACTAAAGATCAATTAGCAGACATAATGACAAAGAGCTTGGATGGTGTGAAGACCAGCAGATTCAAAAGCATGGCAGGAGTAAAAGAAAAGAAGAAGATATGAAGAAACAGGGAATGTCAATTAGTGATTGAGGGGGAGCTGTTGGAGAAACAATCACTAACTGGACATATATTTGAAGTTCAAATCTTAGGAAGAAAACCCCATGCCTATGTGAAGGGACAAATTCACAACTGTATTATACTTGTAAAGTTAGTTCACTTTAGTTCTAGAAGTTTTTTAAAAATCACGAGAATACGAAAATCTATATAAGTTAGTTTGTATCAACTGACGCGGCATGAGAGAGAGAGAGAGAGAAAGTGAGAAGAACTCATTTTTGTATGACTGAGTATAGTCGAGCTTCTCTGAGTGAGAAAGCATTTGTAAAACTTCTGAGTTTTTACAATTATGAGAAGAACTGAGTAAAGTTCTGTGTATGAGCCTCTCTCCATCATCTCCATGATTACCTACTGTGTGATGAGTTACAAAGATCAAGTTTTCCAAGCAACTCGATGCCTGGCATCGAATCTCTGTTGATAAGTCATATTTTCTTTTATATTTTTCATTCAGTACTGAAGTGTTTGAAAAACATGATGTTGTTGGAGCAACTCGATGCCTGGCATCGAATTCCAGTCGATAAGTCATATTGTAAATGTGCATGAAATCACCTATAGTTTTGGTGTCCAAAAGATCAAGACTTTATGCGGGAAGTCGATGCCCGGCATCGAATCTCTGCTGAAAAGTGGCCAAAAACACTCCAAGTCGATGCCAGGCATCGAATTCTCGTTGCAAGTCGATGCTACGCATCGAATTCTAATTTTAAATAGGCGCTCTTACTAAAACAGGCAAGATTTCCAGTTTTGGAAGGTCATACAGGGTCATCTTGTGAGGGCCATAACTTGAGTTCTAGAGCTCCGTTTGATGCATATGATAGCTTGTTGGAAAGCTCTACTTTTCTAGTTTCAGCCTATAAAGTTTCATGAAGAAATCATACTTGAGCTAGGAGAAATTAGCAAAATACTGAAGGTATGTCATTTCGGTGACTAGGAATTTCTGTAGAAGCAAAGTTCTCACTTTAAGCTATCATTTCTCAAAGTTTGGTGTGGCAATGAGTTAATGGTGACCATAGAGGTGTTCTAGTGTCACATTAATTCATTTCTTGTGGTGTTTTATACATCAACATAGATGTCAGGACGACCATTTCATTCGTGAATGCCCCCACCAACCAGCTCTGCGACAAGGACAAAACATCACAATACAAGGCTTTTGTCCTGAGTGCGGCAAGGAACATCTTCCTAGAGAGTGTCCCAGGAATCCCTCTAGTGCACCCAAGGTCACACCCATCAATGTGGTAGGCTTAGTGGCAGAATCAAGTCCAAGTAGTAGTAATGTGGCTCCTGTACAGTCAGTTACTAGGGCACAGGCTGCACAACAAGCAAAACCATCTGAGCAATCGGAGTCAAGTGAGGCAGGAGAACCCAGTAAGAGGAAACCAAGAACATGGAAGGATACCAGAGAGAAGGCTAAACGCAAGTGGAACAAAAAGATATCTGAAATAGAAGAAAGCCTAAAAGATGCCAAAACAAAAATAGAAGACATTGCATCTCAAAGCCCCTCGCATGCTGAAGCTCCATCCACTCCACCTCATTCCACCCCACCACCCATTGTAAATAACCCACAACCAGGGTCTGTTCTTGCAGATCCAACCCCAGAAGGCTTGGACATGATGTTCAAGGCCTATCAGGCTCGACTTCAAGAAGGGCCAACAGCTGCAAACCTAGACAAGAGTTACCCAAGAGCAGATTTAGAGATTGAACGGATGAAAATGTGCATGAAAATGGTAGAACAAGCTCAAGCTATACTTGAGACTAGTCAAAAGTTCAATCAGACAAACTCTGTCAAACCGGATTTGCATTTCCAAAGCTTACTAGAAAGATTAGAGCAGTTGGTAAACAAACCACAAGTTTCTTTACCTCCACAGGCTCAACCAGTTATTGAAAGAGGAAGCTCACCACCAATGGGAGCTTATGTTCCTAATTCCACGGATGCTGGAATACCTCCTTCAATTCAACAGCACTCTCAAGAGTTCTTGCGGGAAATACAGGAAGAGAAATGGGCCAAGGAGAAGGGTAATTCCCCTCCTATTCCTGAGATTGATGATCTTCATGATCAATTTCCCCAAGACATTTTGTCTATCTATGGAGACCAAGCAGAGCAACAAGAAGATGAAAGATTAGATTTTGAATCTAATTCTTTACAAGAGTTGCCTCATTTCACAGGCCCATGGGAATCTGAATCTCTCCAGATCAGAGCTCCCACAATATTGGTAAGAAATGAAGACTCAGTGATTCCAAGAAACACTGATGTTGTTAAGAACACTAAGGTTCAATGTCATCTCACTGTGGAAGAGCTGCTCAAAGCAAAACCTGAGCTCTGGAATCATGTGAAGGATCAGGTTCCAAAACTTGAATCCAATATGTCCAAAGTAGGCTATAAGCAAAAAATTCCAGAGATACCTCTCGACAAGATAGGAGACATGAGCGAAGGTGAAGAAGGTAACACTTATCTTCCGATCACATATCAAGGTTACACAACCAAAGCAATCGTAGATTCAGGTGCTAGTGTTGCTATTGCGACCACCTCCTTGTGGAAGCGATGGGGCAAACCCACATTAAGACCAACGAGAATGAAGCTTCAAATGGCAGATGGTCATTTTGAAAGACCTCTAGGATTGCTCGAAGGGATAACTCTAACCACTTGTGGTGTAGAGTTTGAACATACATTTGCTATATGTGACTTTGAAAAAAATAATGTCTACGAGATGATCCTAGGAAGACCCTTCCTATGACAATTGCATATAGTACAGGATTGGGGAACCAACTCCTTGTACTTACAACACTTAGGGGTCACAACCAAGGTCAATTTGAAGGATTACACCTTCAGAGATGTACCACCCCTACAGTGGAATCCTATCCACAAAGCGAAAGAAGATTCTATCTCCGTGCATTCTGGAAGTTCACGT
This sequence comes from Ceratopteris richardii, assembly GCA_020310875.1. NCBI lineage: Eukaryota > Viridiplantae > Streptophyta > Polypodiopsida > Polypodiales > Pteridaceae > Ceratopteris > Ceratopteris richardii. Next base: position 123,952,471 of record CM035418.1, on the reverse strand, counting down.
GATCCATCATGGCTGCATGAAGATACTCACTTGTGGATGTGCAAGGTCGCAGAGGAAGAGGAAAAGCGCCTAAAAGCGAGAGAAGAAGGAACTCCCCCAGGAGATAGACCAATAAAAGACCCAGCCCATACACCGATGATATTTCCAGATGAGGAATTTGAGCCTCATGGTTGGGCAGAAATCTTAGCTACCATGGACATAGCAGTCAATGAAGAACAATGGACACCTCATTGTGATGAGGAGGGTTATGATATTTCAGTGTTCATGTGTCAGCCCCTGTTGGAAGAGTGTGATCCTAGTGAGTTCATAGAAGAAGAAGAGAACGACGATGATCTAGAATCCATTGTGATGGATACTTACTTTGACTCAGAGGAACACTATTTAGAAGACATAGGAGTGTTAACCCAAAAAGAAGAAGAACCCTTCACGAGTATTAAAACGATAAATTCAAAGGAAGGAAGTGAAGGAGGTCAAAAGAAAAAGAAAAGAAAAGCAGTGAAACAAGAAGAGGAAGAATCATTGTTTGAAGTACCAGAAAATTTCAAGAAATACGAAGTGGAAGACCGAAAAATTTTGGTACGGATGCCTAAGAGAGAGGCCATTATAGGAGAAGCATATGACAATAAAGAAAGGACCAAAAAAATTGTAGTGACCATTGAAGGGAACGAAGAACGATGTACGTACATAGGAGATGACCTAAGTGCAAAAGAAGAAGCAGAGCTTGTAGCTCTATTAAGGGAATATAGGGATGTGTTCGCATGGCACTATAGAGACTTGAAAGGAGTAGATCCAAAAATTTGCTCTCATACGATTCCGATGACCGCTGATGCCAAGCCCACCAAACAAAAGCCCTACACATATAATGACAATTATGCAGCCAAAATAAAGGAGGAAATTGACAGGCTGATTGAAGCTGGATTCATCTATGAGATTGAGCACACTGAACGGGTGTCCCCCATTGTAGTGGTGCCCAAGAAGAATGGGAAATTGCGAGTGTGCATTAACCTTAAAAAAGTTAATGCCGCTACGATCAGAGATAGTTATCCACTTCCAATCATCGAACATCTTTTGGGGCGTGTTGCAGGCAAGGAAGTTTATAGCTTCCTTGATGGATTTTCAGGTTACAACCAAGTAGCCATTGCCCCCGAAGATCAACACAAAACGGCCTTTGCCACAGAATGGGGAATCTTTGCATTTCGTGTGATGCCATTTGGGCTCACCAATGCACCTGCAACATTCCAAAGGCTCATGTGTCATGTCTTCAAAGAGTTCTTGCGAAAGAGTTTAGAAGTATATGTGGATGATTTATGCGCTCATTCCCAAGAAAGAAGTTACCACATCCCTGAGCTCAGACAAATCTTCAACAAGTGTAGAGATTATCGAGTGTGTCTGAACCCAGAGAAGTGTGTGTTCATGGTACGACAAGGTAAGATCTTAGGTCACATTGTTTCTAAGAATGGAATTTCAACAGATGAAGACAAGGTAAGAGCGATAGCAGAGCTGCCAAGACCAAGAAATGTTAAAGAGGTACAAGCCTTTATGGGCCATTGTGGATATTACCGTAGGTTTATCCACATGTATGCCATCATAGCTAAACCTCTTTATGGGTTGTTAACAAATTTTGAGTGGAACGAGGAATGCGAGAATTCCTTCAACGAGCTGAAAAGATGTTTGTGCACAGCACCAATATTGACTACTCCGGATTGGAGCAAACCCTTTCATGTCCATGTAGATGCCTCCAATCATGCAATAGGATGTGTGCTAGCACAACCCACAGGTGAAGGAAACCTAGATTTGCCGATAGCATATGCTAGTAGGCAATTAAATGTAGCTGAACGAAATTATACCACAACGGAGAGAGAAGGCTTAGGCATGGTATACGCTGTGAAGAAGTTTAGACACTATTTATTGGCCAATAAGTTCAAGTTTAACACTGATCATCAAGCTTTACTATATTTGGTCAATAAACCTTGCAATACAGGCCGCTTGATGAGATGGTTCCTCTTACTAATGGAATACGACTTTGAAGTTGTTGTCAGGAAAGGTAGAACCCATCTTAGGGCAGACCACCTTTCTCGTATCACTTCAGGAGAGCCACCGCAAGGAGTGTCTGATGAATTGCCCGATGCTTATCTGTTCAATTTAGAAGTTGTTCCTAAATGGGCAAATAAGTTGGTACCGGTCCTAACCTTTGGGCCTGCAAATAAAAATGTGAAAACAAGCAAAGAAGAAATTGTAAAATCACAAAAGTATCAAATATTGGCCGGAAGTATGTACAAGCAAGATACCGAGGGCGTATTAGCTTGTTGTGTCGAGGACGATGAACATACTAGTTGGTTGCAACAAGCCCATGAGGGACTGCTAGGAGATCACTACTCTAAACAACGAACATTGCAGAATCTAAAGCGTTTAGGAGTGTATTGGCCTAGCATGGACAAAGAAATACAAGAGTGGATCCGGAATTGTCCAGTGTGCCAGAAGCGACCCCCAGTGGAGCATGCCACTCTTTATCATGTGTCATTAATCCCAGATTGGAGTGTTCCATTGGTTGAGTTCATGAGATCGGGAACATTACCCAATCAGGCTAGTCTTGCAAGAAAACGGAGCATGGAGCAAGAGGCTCAAGACTATGCCTTAGTAGGAGACAACCTATATCGAAGAGGCAAGGATGGTTACCTAAGACTGTGCGTTCATGAATCAGACTATTTGAAAGTCTTAGAAACTGCACACAGCGGTGTTGCAGGTGGACACTTTGGGCCTGACAGAGTAATTAAGACCATTCTATTCTTAGGACTTTGGTGGCCCACTCTTCATATGGATGCACATACTTATGTGAAGAAATGTGACACATGCCAACGTGCCCAATATCCGATAAGAAAAGACGAGATGCCTTTAAGGCCAATGATGGGCGGACGTGCATTTTCAAAGTGGGGTATAGACTTCGTAGGTCCCATCAACCCCCCAACTAGAAACTCCCATGCAGAATACATTATTGTAGCCACAGATTACCTTACAAAGTGGGTGGAAGTAAAAGCCACAACAAAGAATGATGCTCAAACAATGGCTAAGTTCTTATTCGAGAATGTGTTCACTAGATATGGATTACCAATAGAGTTGGTTAGTGATAGAGGTACGCACTTCTTGAATGAGGTCATTGAACATCTCCTTCAAGAATTCATGGTGATACACAAGAAGTCTGCCCCTTATCACCCACAAGCTAACGGACAAGCCGAGAGCACGAATAAGATCCTATGTAACGTATTGATGAAACTTGTAAATAATAAACGCTCTGATTGGGACAAACAACTCCATCATGCTGTTTGGGCATACCGAGTTGCCTACAAAACGGTACTCAATGCCACCCCATTTCAGATGGTCTTTGGACAGAATGCTGTGCTACCACTGGACTTCCTAATCCCTGCCTTGAAAGTAGCACAAGAGTATGAGTGGAACGGACACGAGTTGTCCTCCAGGATCTTTGATCTAGAACGCTTAGGTGAGACGAGGCTACGGGCAGCAACAGGCATTTATGCTCCAAAGAAAAGGCAAAAGGCATACTTTGATGCCCATGTAAAGGATAAAGGATTGAAGGAAGGAGATTTAGTGCTGGTTTATACGCTAAAGCAACATGCCCGCAAATTGGAGAAACGAGGATATGGACCCATGATCATTAATAGACTCTCCACTAGCGGTGCAGTTCAATTGGCCACTTTAGAAGGTGATATCCTACCAAACTATATTAGTGGATGCCGAGTCAAGTTATATCAAGAACCTCTTACAGAGGAAATGCTCATGAGACTCAACACTGCTAAGAAGCGAAAAGAAGAGGAGTTAAGGGTTAGAGAAGAAGCACAAGCAGAGGCAAGAGAGCGCATCAGAAGAAATAAGCTACGGCGGCTAGGCTTAGATGTCCACACAAAAGCTCCAAAATATCACATGGACATGTGCCAAAAATCGGGCATAACTACTTCTCAAATAATTGATCGACGGCCCTTTGTGACTATAGAGGTAGGACGAGGAAAGAGGGTAAAGACTGTGAGAGCATTAGTTGATTCAGGTGCAGCCACTAGTGCAGTTCGACTTTCATACTGCCAAGACCTGCAATTGGACATCAAGCCCATAGAAGCCTATCTCATAGGATTGGGAGGTGTGGAAACCTCTTGTTTGGGAGAGGTGGAACTTCCCTTCTACCTTCAAGATGTTCCAATAAAAGTCAAAATGCTAGTGTGTCATGATGAGGACCTCACAGAACCACTTGTCTTGGGTCAAGATTGGATTTACGACCATGCTGTCAACTTGAACCTAAGAAGTCAACTTCTTCAAGTTTGGGTATATAATCAATGCATTACATTAGAATTGGAGAATCGCATGCCCACTGACACTGACACCACACACTCTCTTTGTTCCTCTAAGGCTAATCTTCTCGAACAAGATGTTGTAGATGTCAAAAGCTCTATGTTCCATATGGACGCAATCACAGAAGGACAGTCGCAAAGGCAAGATGAACCTTCTTCTTGTTTTTCAAAGAGTAAAGCATCCACAGTAGTTCAACCTCAGAAGCAAGCAAAACAGTGCAAGACAGCCAGTCTATATAGACAAAGAGCCTTCAAGAGGAAAGAAGTGTTGGGCATGACACAGATCTGGGTAAAGAAAGGAGTACAACCATCGATGTTGCCTCAAAGACTCCCACCCAACCAGATCGACCATGACAACAGAAGGACCAAGCACCCACGACAGGCTCAAGCACGAAGACTCCAACAAATTTGGGTACCGAAGCTAGCAATGAAGGCCGACCACAATCAGGTACAAATTTGGGTGCATAAAAAATTAGCTAATGCTCAACAAGGGCGATCACAGATGTGGGTACCCAAGAAGCTCTTACACGTACAAAGGCCCATGCTCCCCACCATGCAAAAGGCTCAACAAAGAAGCCAAGGAAAGCAAAGGGTAAGAACAGGTTACAAAGACCAGAAGAAGATAAACTCAACCCTTCTACAAAAATAAGCAGGCACTCACCCAGGACATGGGTTTGGAAGCCAAAAGCACAAGCGACATCCACAGAACCAAGGGGCCAACCATACTGGATACCAAAGTTTGGACAGCATCCAAAGAAGAACTGGCCTGTGGTGATCTCTACAGGGCCAAATACTATTCGGAAATGGGTTCCCATTAGGAGGATTACATCATTTCGAGATCCAATAGACAACTCCAATCAAAGAATTCATCAAGTATACAAGTAACACCAAAAGCCTCGACCAGCAGCAGCCATGTGCCTTTGGCATAACCCAGTCGTTTGCACCATTCAGGTCATGCATTTCCAAAGTATGCATCAATATAGGGCCACCTTACATGGCCGTGCATAGACACAATTGAGAAATCCCAGGCACATGAGACACAATTTTCACATGCAAAATATGTTATTGATACTAACCTCTTTCTTCTTATTTGATGCCATTGTTCCAACAAAAAAAAAAAAACGCATAAAAGAGGACTATGTGCTTGAGAATGCTCATCAGCGAACTTCCAGCAAGGACATCCCTCAACAAAAAGGACAAGCTGACGGTCAAACACCATGATGGAACTACAACACAAAGAGATGAAGATCAACGGACCCTTCACCATGGTAAGACGCGTATGCTTCAACAACACTATAACCATGATAGATTAGGAAACCTCTTCGTCAGCATACCCTTGAGCACTTAGCTCAAGACCCAATCTCTTGCACCATACTTCTTGCCATGCATTTTCCAAGTACGCATATGTAGGGCCACATTACAAGGCCATGCACAAGGCACATATTTTGTTCAACCCATGCACTAATGCACTTACCCACCATTCATTATGGGTTACAAGTACTTGGCATGAAAACTATGAAAAGCCATCTTGGGAAGAACCAGAAGACATCAAGTTGACAACAACAAGAGCAAGGAAGCCATCCACCACCGAGAGTTGCTCACAATCAACATTGACCACCTCCTTCGAGCAGCGTGTATCTCTATGCTGCTGTAGTTTTTTATGCAGAGATTGCAGAGCTTGTATCTACCTCATTATATATCCAAATTACATGTTTAATATCTCATTTGAAAGCTCTTACTATCTACTTTCTTTCTGTAGATTTTCATAGTCATTGGAGTTGTGATCTGAGAGCAGTACTCTCTGCAAGTAGTGTGTGTTCTCTGTTTTTTATCCCTGCTGAAGGTCTCCATTAAACCTCCAACTTGCAGAGGTCATATCTCCTTGTGTACTAATCCAAATTGAGTGTTCTTTGGCTCATTGGAAATCTCTTAGAGTCTAGTTTATGTTTGTGAAATAGTTTTTGAAAATTCCAAGTGATTAAAGAGAAGTTTTCTCTACAAGAAAACTGGTATGTGCATACAAGTTTGTGAAAAAGTCAACTAGGTTCTGTTGGGTTTCACCTACTTCTAGCTGTACTTTGGAGATCAATAAACTCCAAAACCAATGAAGCTTGAAATTTAAAAAAATGTGTAGAATAAGAGAGTAACAAATCCTTTGTAATCCGGTACAAATAGAATTGTGAAAGCCTAACTACACCTCTAGACAAAGAGGAGAAAAATCATTAAAAAAACTGCTAAGCGAGCAAGGTGACTGATTTCTAGAGTTTAGTAGTTCATTAAAGTCATACAAATCAAGAAATAAACACAAAATGATTCTAGAGCAAAACATGTGGAACTCATACAACTCAAGAAATCAACACAAAATGATGCTTATATAGAAGTTTTACTTTTTCTAGAATCTAGTTAACCATCCAACAATTAGTGTAGGTGCATTTTTTGGTGGGTAATTGAGAAGATTTGGATTTGATTGATTTTTATGGAGATCCTAACTTGATTCCACAACTTTGGGTCCTTGGTTTTTATTGTTCCACTTGCAAAACTTGTGGGTGAGCCCTTTTCTATTATTGAAACCTGATTTTTAACATAATGTGGTTGTATTTATATACTTTAGTTTGATGGTGCCAAAATCAATACCTATATACCTCAAATCTTGTTACTTCGAGATCACATATACGTTTCAAATGGATATGCTAACTGATGGAGAGTGTTAATATCTAAAAGAACAAGCTACTCTTAAAGTTAGAGCACCTCTATATCAAGAGTAATTCAAAACTTTCACCAATTTAGAGGATCAATACTTAATTTCCAAAATCCTGAACAAACTATGAAGAAGGTGACTACACAGAAAGTCTGCTGCACATAACTCACTCATTGACTTATCAAATGTGTAAAGATTTTTATAAAACTTTGCACATGGTGTTGTCTATAGTTTGTGCACCTCATCCAAGTTAAATCATTCCAAAAGATTCAATAGAACTTGAGAAATGATCTTAACAAGTCACCTATGTCTAAAATTATAGTTCTTTACAGCCGACTTTGACACCTGTAACTTCTTAATCTTGGTTCTCTTAAATTAGAACCCTTTAATCAAATGCTTTTAGTCATAGGTAGCTCAACTTCCAACTTAAATAATGAGTGCTTGCTTGCTCAAAACTTTACACTGTGGAAGGAGAACTGACCAAAACATTAGCATCGAATTTTGCACCTCCTGCAACTTCTCTTCCTTTCATTTACACATGTAAATGTTCCTACACTCAATTCTCTCAGCGTGATCACAATTAGAAGCTGAAAGTTTGTACAAAGGTCAATCAACTATAGACTTAGACTTGTACAAAAGCATTTCAGAAAAGATTCAACATAGAAGGAGAACTCTCATAAATATCGGGTGCAACTTTTCTTCATTTTTGGAAAACTTTACATCTGGATGAGAGAGCTATTATACACACTTCACAAGTGTCTAATGACTTCTAATTCTCTTCAATTCTTGTTCTCACACACTCTCTCATATTTGCCCCGACATTTTTCCTTGTATATATAGGCAAATATTTACAAGCTCATGACCATACAAAGTAAAAGTGAACTAACTCTAAATTAATGTATATATGTATACACATCTTCATTCTCTGAACATGTACTTTCTTCATGCTTCATATCTGGATCTTTTCTTCAGTCCTTGAGTTTAAACCTTCATCAAAACTTCAACTTTTGATTGCCCTGCACCAACAGCTCCCCCTCAATCATCAATTGAGGTTTTCACTATCTTCTTTATACCTACCATATCTTTGAATCTATGTAGCTTTGGTCCATCCAAGCTCTTTGTTAGCATATCAGCTATTTGATCTTTTGTTGAAGTATGTATTACTTCAATCTCCTTATCCATCACCTCCCCTCTTAGAAAGTGATACTGAATCTCAATATGTTTAGTCCTGGCATGAAATACAGGATTTGCTGCCAAATATAAAGAACTCATATTGTCTCCACAAATGATAGGAGTACTCTGAATAATATCAAAACTCTTCATAAGAGTCTTAAGCCATATCACTTCCTTTGCAGCTTCAACCATACCTTTGTAGTCAGCCTCTGTAGATGATAAAGCAACTGTGTGTTGCTTCTTTGAACACCATGAAATTAACTTATCTCCCACATAACATAAGTATCCATAAGTTGATCTCCTGTCATCAGGATTACCTGCCCAATCTGTATCACTATATATCTTGATGTTTGTATCTGATGTAAAACCATAATACAAACCTTCTTTGAGTGTACCCTTAATGTACCTCAACACTCTTTGTCCTGCAACCCAATGTTCTTTCCTAGGACAATGCATGAATTGAGATAATACTCCAACTGCATATGACAAATCAGGCCTAGTTAATGTAGCATAGATCAGACTACCAACCAAACTTTGATATAGCTTCATGTCCTTGAACTCTTCTCCTCCATATCTGCTCGATTTATGATTCACCTCCATTGGAGTTGGTGCTATCCTGCAATCTTCCATTTTAAATTTGGTTAGCAAATTTTTCAGATACCTTTCCTGAGTTACATATACTCCATGTTGCGTATATGAAATCTCCATTCCCAAAAAGAATGACAAATTTCCCAAATCACTGATTTTGAATTCTTTCTCCCTCTGCTTCTTAATCATGTGTATATCTTTTTCATCTGTTCGTGTAAGTATTATGTCATCAACATAAATACAAACATAAATAAATCCATCCTCACTTGCTTCGACAAGCAAGCTACTATCTGCCTTTGATGCTTGAAACCCAAGTTCCTTTACGAACTTTACAAGCCTATAATTCCATGCCCTTGGGGACTGCTTCAAACCATACAAAGCTCTCTTGAGCTTACACACATGATTTGGATACACTTGATCTTTGAAACCATCTGGTTGTTCCATGTAGACTTCATCTGAAATATAACCATTCAAAAATGCATTCTTCACATCTAATTGAGATAATTTCCAACCTTTGCAAGCAACAATTGCTATGAGACTCCTTATGGTTGTCATCTTTGCAATAGGACTATAAGTTTCATCATAGTCCACACCATATGTCTGTGCATATCCCTTTACAACAAGTCTAGCTCTATACCTAGACACACTTCCATCTGCAAACCTCTTTGTCTTGTAGACCCATTTGCATCCAATGATCTTCTGACTATTTGGTTTAGGAACCAAATCCCATGTCTGATTCTCCATCAATGCATCATACTCTTCCTGCATAGCTTTCTCCCAATTTTCCTTACCTTTTGCCTCTTCATATGTAGAAGGGTCTTCATCTGCCTTTACCATATAAGCATAATCTTTGGTAGCCAAAAAAGAAGTGTCATAGCTATACCTTGTAGGTTGACATTTATGTCTTGTTGACCTTCTGAGTTCTCCACTCCTTGAGGTTTCTGGTTCATCACATTCTGGATCAAACCTTGGCACTTCTTCAACTTCAACTTGTACTTCATTGTTCTCCTCTTCATCAAATATCTGAACCTTTGATTTACCTTTCTTTTGACTCACAATTTCTTCATCACCTGCATGAACATTAAGTGTACCTGCATACCAAGTACCTTGCTCATCAAAGTTAACATCCTTAGACACAAGGAATTGTTTTGTGGATGGAATCCACAACCTATATCCCATCTGCTTATCATCATATCCAATGAACACATATTTTTCAGCTTTAGGTTCCAATTTATGCTTCAATTGAGATGGCACATATGCATATGCCAAACATCCAAATACTTTGCAATGATCTAGAGTAGGTCTCTTACCTCACCATGCCTCATATGGTGTCATACCCTGCAAAGCTTTACATGGTAATCTATTGACCAAATATGTAGCTATATTTATAGCCTCAGCCCACCAGTAATTTGGGCAATTTTTCTCCTTCATCATGGATCTAGCAAACTCAACAAGAGTTCTATTCCTCCTTTCTGCTACACCATTTGTTGAGGAGAGTACCTGCAAGTAATGTCCCTTTTTATACCTGCAATCCACAAGTAATCACTGAACTCATTAGAGAAATGCTCTCCCCCTCCATCTGACCTTAGTCTCTTCAACTTTTGACCTGTAATTCTCTCTGCATACACATGATAATGTTTGAATGTATTGAATACCTCTGACTTATCTTTAATCACATAGATAGTGATCCATTTGGTAGCATCATCAATATAAATCACATAATACCTTGAACCATTGATAATGAAATCCTTTGATGGTCCCCACACATCTATGTGTACCAACTCAAGCTTCTCTGAATACATAAAACCATGCTTTGAATAAGATTTCTTATGAGCCTTACCTAATTGACATGCCACACATCTATATGTCATATGTTGACCTGCAACATTAGGCAATCCAAGCACTGAGCCATTATTAACCATATCTTTAATACCTCTTTCATTAAAATGTCCAAGCCTTTTGTGCCAAAGATCTAACTCTGAGATCTTATGTCCTACATAGGTGTACAAGGCATGACCAATGTTACCTTGAATCTTCAATGTGAAGAGTCTTCCTTCTTTCTTCCCTGAAACAATTTGTTTATACCCATTGCTAGGGTCTTCCACAAAAACTCCTTCATTAGTGAACCTAACTTCATAACCTTTTTCAATAATTTGTCCTACACTTATCAGATTCTTTGGAATTGTAGGAACATACAAAACCTTACTCAAGAGAGTACTTCCATCCTTGGCCTTCACTGATCCAATTGAGTTCACATTATGTTTTGTATTGTCACCTATTTGAACTACATGATTAGTTACCTTATTCTCCAAATCAGTCATCAAAGCTATGTTGCGGTGATTGCTACACCCTGAGTCAATGTAGAAGACTCTTTGGTCTTCACTTTTCCTTTCACAAGTTGCATTCATCATCAATGTTGAATCCTCCTTCTGATCTGAACCATAATTGTAGTAGGTATTGTTGTATTGCTGACTTTGGAATCCTCTACCTGCATTTCTTCCAAAGTATCCTCTATTACCTCTACCTCTGAAATTACCTCTTTGATTTCTGCCACCTCTTCCTCTTGAATTAAATTTATGATTATATCCACCATTATTCTGAGTATTATGCCAACAATCATTAGCTAAATGATTTGTCTTACCACAAATCCAGCAAGCTTTGCCACCATCTTTATTACTTCTACCTCTTCCTCTACCTTTGCCACCTCCTCTTCCTCTTAGGAAGTTAGCTTGGCTAGTTGTACCTTCATCTTCATTTGATTGTTGCTTCCCTTTGCTACTCTTCTTCTTATCCTTTGAATACATTGCTTGACTTGCACTTTTATCACCATCACCTTTGACATCCTGCTCAGAGGTTAACATGTGTCCTAGCAACTGATTTAAATCAGGAGTAAAATGATCTAGTGATTATTCAATAGACAAAATGAATGGCTTCCATTTGTCATCACCTCTCAAACCTGTAAGAATTTTCCTTACCAATTTATCCTCCTCAATATCTTCATCAACTGCTCCTAATGCATCTGCAATGTCCTTCATTCTTGTTACATAATCTGAGATGGATTGAGAGGCCTTCTTCTTGAATGTAGTAAATTCTGCCCACAAGGATGTCTTCCTTGACTTTGTGGTGTTTTGGAAATGCTCCTCCAAAGCATTCCATATATCACTTGCACTTTCAAGACCTCTAATATGAGGTAGCAAGTAGTGATTAACTGCCATATAGATAATGCTCTTGGCTTGAGCATCTCTCTTCATCCAAGTCTTCAACTCTGATAATTCCTCCCTAGTTGGAACACTAGGATCTCTGAACTGAGGCTTTTCTTCTTCACCTGTAATATAACCTATCAAGTCTTTGCTCATAAGATGAGCTTCCATCCTCATTGACCATGCTAGATAGTTCTCTCTATCTAGTTTCTCTATTTGAAGAGAATCTCCCATCCTTTCTTCACATGTGCATTAAATCCTTCAAGCTTTATAAGGAATAAGGTTACCTTTACTTTGAATGATACTCCTTTTGTCTTCCTTGATGTCTTATGGCCTCCTTCTCAAGCTTTGCTCTCAAGCTTTCACCTTTTGAATCTTCAAATGTTTAATTCTTTATGACTACAGCAGTCGAGGTCTTCCTTTTCCTCAATCTGATAAATCTTGCTCTGATACCACTGATGGAGAGTGTTAATCTCCAAAAGAAAAAGCTACTCTTGAAGTTAGAGCACCTCTATATCAAGAGTAACTTAATTTGCAAAATCTTGAACAAACTGTGAAGAAGGTGACTACACAGAAAGTCTGTTGCACATAACTCACTCATTGACTTATCAAATGTGTAAAGTTTTTTATAAAACTTCGCATACGGTGTTGCCTATAGTTTGCACACCTCCTCCAAGTTAAATCATTCCAAAAGATTGAGTATATCTTGAGAAATTATCTTAACAAGTCACCTATGTCTAAAATTGTAGTTCTTTACAGTCGACTTTGACACCTGTAACTTCTTAAGCTTGGTTCTCTCAAACTAGAACCGTTTAATCAAATGCTTTTACTCGTAGGTAGCCTACCTTCCAACTTAAAGAATGAGTGCTTGCTTGCTCAAAACTTTACACTCTGGAAGGAGAACTGACCAAAACATTAGCATCAAATTTTGCACCTCCTGCAACTTCTCTTCCTTTCATTTACACATGTAAATGTTCCTACACTCAATTCTCTCAGCGTGGTCACAATTAGAAGCTAAAAATTTGTACAAAGGTCAATCAACTATAGACTTAGACTTGTACAAAAGAATTTCACAAAAGATTCAACACAGGAGAACTCTCAGAAATATCGGGCGCAATTTTTCTTCATTTTTTCACAAGTGTCTAATGACTTCTAATTCTCTTCAATTCTTGTTCTCACACACCTCTCATATTTGCCCCGACAGTTTTCCTTATATATAGGCAAATATGTACAAGCTCATGACCATACAAAAGTATAAGTGAACTAACTCTAAATTAATGTACATATGTATACACATCTTCATTCTATGAACATGTACTTTCTTCATGCTTCATATCTGGATCTTTTCTTCAGTCCTTGAGTTTAAACCTTCATCAAAACTTCAATTGTTGATTGCCCTGCACCAACACTAACTACTTGGTCAATGTCCCTATTTACTTCCACCAATTTCTCTACACATATATTGGGAAGTTGTTGCTCAATAGTACCCCTCCTTTTGATGCACTAAGGCTCTCATTCTACCTACCTTCACATTCTTCACGTTTGCACAATCCTTTTAGCTATTGTCTTCGGTCCAAAATTGCCTCATGAGATTAAAAGATGGAGGATATGATGTTCCTATTCTATATTCAGCCACAATCACTCAAACCTTTCTTCTCTTGGAGAGTCACCTTACCAAGTCCCTAGTCCTTCTTATCATAGCCCTCTCCATACCTACTCACCTTCTTGTCATTTTTTGAGGGTCTCACACCTCCCTTTGTAGAAAAGTGTGTACAAAGAAACTTTCTGTCTATTATGGATAGTCCATCAAGTTTTCGACTTCCCTAAGGAAGCATAGGGATTACTTTATTTTACCCCTTGGGTTGAGAGTGCCTTCTTTGGATCTCAATCCTACCTAGAAATTTTCCTAGCTCCACAAATCATTCACGAAGTTCTCTACAACCCCTCAATGTAGCCCCATGACTATAAGTAGAACCTTTTCTTGTCCCTTTTTATTCAATAAAGAAAAACGTCTAATCTTTTAAAAGTGTACCTACTTGGAAGGCTTTTTAAAGAGCTTTTGATTGCCAAGGTTCCCCCTTTTAAAGAGCAAAAGGTACACGATAATCTCATGTTCCATGTCACATCAAATTTAGACATGTAACCTTTTTCAAACAAAACAAAAATGCCCTCTTTGTGAATGTTTATGTCCTCAAAGATGAAGCTTTATAAGCTTAGCCACAACCAATATCACTTATCTATGCCACTCCCATGGGCTGGAATGATGCGATAAAGCAGAGAAAGAAATATATAGGTTGAATGGAGAACGTTGAAAAAAATGAAAAAATCCTAACCCTAAATATGATTTTCTTCTATTTCTTCCTATCTAACAACTAATTCAACTAAACAAAGCTCTCCAAAATGAAGGAAATTCACTCAAAACATGAGCATAAGTACACTAAGAACACATACCTTATGCAAAAACTTACCATCATGCCAAACATCCTAACAATGGCACCAAAGTGCTCACGTTGTAGACTTGCATGCACAACTTAGATATCAACATCATGCAAGACTATTGGCATAAAGTGATATGCTAGAAGATGAAACACCTTAAGAGGTAGGATTAGGAACTAATCCTCAACCATGGCTTTTAAGGCAAGTGGTTAGCCCATCACACTCCTAGTCGAGAGGTTGTGAGTTCAAATCCCTTATCGATGTAACATTGATATCAAAGTTTAGGAAGTAGGATTGGGCAAGATGGATGTAGAAAAGCCACTTGGATGCCCAATGGTCTCTAGAAAAGCCACTTGGATAGTTTTTATTTGAAAAGTTACAAAAGAAAGATGTGTAGCACTTTGAGAAATATGCCCAAGAAAGATGGGGGTGTATCTCTCAATCCATAGGTCAGATCGAGACACATAAGGCATCATTGGAAAGTTCTCTAAATGAATTCCCTTTAGCACTTGAGAGAGTTCAAGATATTGAGCATGATTGAGAATGAGTTTCAAGATACTAAGGTTGAGAACAAGGGGTTCAAGAGACTATGGGAGGGTGAGGACATCAATTCAATAGCATAGGGAGTTCAAGATCTGATCATTGAGGACAATGGTCAACCAAGCAATGAAGAATTTCATAAAAGTTGTCACTCTAGTACAATGAAAAGCATCAATGTGAGGAGCTCCACCTCGTTATTTCCAATCCACAGAGAGGTTAAGCCGATATGAAGATCAAGAGCAAGTGATGTGCATGAAGAAGATGGTGAGAAATGCAATGAGCATACACACACATGCATACACACAAGGAAAGTCGCGATGGAGATCAATGGAAGGCAAGGAAAGAACTCATACTCATATTCATTATCAACTAATTACAATAGCTCTTCTAGTTCTAGCTCATAAGTTCAACAACCACAAAATGAGCTTTCTACCTCTATATATAGTTTTTGCCTAGTTTTGACAGGTTTCACATCAAGTGACCGGCATAGTTAAAAAATAGGTTCTTCCTCTAATTTGGACTATCTAACGGCTTCCAAAAATTACAAAAATTGGTGTGAGCTTTCTACTTAGAATCCTCAAGCTTGAGGAATCCTCGGCTTGCACAAAATGGAGTCTCACTTGTGGCAATTATATATATATATATATATATATATATATATATATATATATATATATATTACATTGTTTTAGTGATAAAAATCATTGTTCACATGATGAAATAATTTGAGTGGTTTATGTGCTTCCTCTTCTTTTATGATGAGAGCCTGTACTCGATCCTTTGCCTTGAACACTCCCCTCCTCCTTGTTTTTGTCGTCCCTAACAGAACCTAATTTTGCATGAGTAATATAGTTACTGAGCAGGTCGGTTGCCAAGGTATGTTTTGTTATGCAAAGTCCCCGAATAAGGTCGCATTCAAGTTTCTCCCAATCAATGGGCTGGGATTCGTCTAGAGGTGGGCGCATATAATGTTCTGAGTACAAAATACGTTCAGAGGCAAACATGTGAAGCAAATGTGTTGGACGGCTGATGAAGACTTTTGAGTGGTATTCCGAGAAGCTGGTGGTGAACATATCTTCAAACGTCTGCTTGTAGCAGGCGGGCATATATTTCAGTCTCTAGTAGTAAGCATATCATACCTTGAGGGAAGGTGTTGTTCTCATGTCGTAAACTAAGTCCAAATTCCCATATTCAAATCCAAGTGTATCTATAGTGGGAGCTTTGACATGTCAGAAGGTCTTAAACACCATCTGCATCATATCAAAAATCTCCATAGTCAGTTGAGCAACAATATCAATCATCTTGTGCAGACATGGTAACCAATGGTGAATAGTGGCCATCATGTAGCCGACAGTCAGATTATTATTCGTGGGAGGCGAGAGATCGGGATAATTGATCCAGTCTCTGCATTGACGATTATTCTGAACCTTAATAGCAAATGCTTTTCAAGTACGTCTGTGCAGAATCGGTCCATAACACGGGTTGTACTTCAAGTGTGTCGGTGCGCATCCATGTGTGCATCACTTCCGGGTACTTTTGTAGTAAGGTTGCGCACCATGTGGGTTGATATATGTGGCCTCACTCTACTTTTGGTGGAATGTCTTCAGGCTCAAATTGTGTGGCATGCGTGGGGCGCTTTTGAGTGATGCTCTCAATTTGGAAATTGTATTCTTTGAGCAGAAGGAAATATGGTTTATATTTTATAAGGAAATATGTCATGATGTGTCTGCGAGAGGTGATAGCAGCAAAATAGGGTGACATCAAAATAACCTCTTCAAGATTTTCCATCACATGTAGTTGCGCATCTACTCATGTAAAGTGTGTCTTGCCCACTTCTTCGATGGTCTTTAACCAAGCGGGCGGAGGTAATTCATATGTGTCCTGCCCTTCGGGTGATGATCGTCCACCAACAACAGGTAAAGGTACATATTCTTCTTCAAATGTTTCCTCCACAGGTATGGGCATTGTTTCATCAGGTTTAGGTAGATTGGGTGGAAAATCTAGTTGAGGGGTGTGTACCTAAGTTCCAACCTAGGGACTTGTGGAGAAAGAGACTGTACCTTGATCCCCCTCAAGTGCATATAGTGGGGATTCACGCTTTATTTGTCAATCTGCTGAGTATCAAAACCTAGCCGAGTGTATGAGGACATGCATTCAAATGAGGATCAATGCAAATGATCTTCCCAAAGAGTGCAAACAAGGCAAGGACTTATCCAAACAAGCTTCAATGGTCAGTCATGGTATCGCGATACTTGGAGCAGTAGCCAACAGTAAATTGAGCTTTTCTCTCAGCTCCGAACTCCGAATACAGTGAATACCATATGCGTTTCGAAGCTCTTGAAAAGACGCATCCAATGGTGGTAATTTCACTCAATTTGGAAGCTTCTACTTCAAGTTATGAGCAAAATATTGAGTCATGGGAATGACCTTGCTATACTTCAGCACTTCCCACACTTCACACACACCGTAACCACAGCAAATAAACACTTTCATGGGTAGACAACACTTCCTAACACTCTTTTCAAGGAACACACATGCATACAAGCTCACAAAGAAGATGATACAGAGAGGAGAAGACACAAATTCGAAATTCTATGCTCTTGATTCTCACAATGGCCAAAAGTCTTTACAAAGAGTCACAAATTGACTTATATACATGTGCCCTAAAAATGGTCCTTTCACACAAGAGACCAGCACTTTATTCACTAAAAGGCTAATTTCCTACTAATTTACATGGGTAAGCTACTAATCTTCTATGGGGATGCATCTAGAGGACTCCTCTAGTGCGTTTACATCGAAAAATATATTACAAAATGATTATGATACAAAAATAAGGTGTCCAAATCGAAAAAATTTTGGGGCCCGTCTTTTTCTCTGCCTTGTGCTCTTCTTTGCTCTGCAACACTCTCCTCCTCTGTGTCTCTGTTATCCCTTGACAGGCTTTACTTCTTATCTTTAGTTTGTTGTCCGCATGCATCTTTTGGTCAGTTCTGCCTGTTTGTTAAACAGGTGTTCAGTTTTGATGGCCTCTTCTTGATTCTTCTTTTACATCCTCTGGGCCTGATGCATTTATGTTGCCTGTTAAGTCGGGTTGCCACGCACGCCACCAGTGGAAGGTATGAGGATGTGATCCTTCAGCCTTCAATCTGGACCTTCCAAAGACCCAGATGTTGAAGGACCTTCTTGTGGTTTCGGAACCGCTCGATATCTTCTTGCACTTCTTCATGGATACTTTCCTGGCCCTGGTTCCTCCTTCCACCTACGTGATTTTTCCTTGATATGTGCCCTTGCGAGGCTCTGTGCAGAGATGGGTGTTGCGCCCCTGCGGGGCTTCCTATAGAGATGTATCTTCTTTTCTTCTTTTTGCTTGACTCTCCCTCAACACTGCCCCCCTCTTGAACTCTATCATCCCCGACATGCTTTGGAAGTCGATGGGAGTATGTTCTGTACACTTTTTGCTCTGTTTCATTAAGCAGATTAGCTTCACGTATCATAAGTTGCTTCCACTGTTCTGCTTTCACACCATCATGTGGCGGCTGTCTGTTATCAGCGAAGAACCTTAGCTCATATGCCACTAATCTGGCATTCAAGTTGGATGACATCTTTAAAAAGATTTTGGAATTAATTTCAAAAAACCCTATGAAAAACGCTTCTTTGAATGTTTGCATATATGTACTTGGTAAAAACATAAGCCTAAAATAATATGCCATTATTGTGGGTCAACTAGGCATAACAGATAAATAAAAAACTCCTTGATTAATGCCAATGAAATTCAAAAATGTATAGGGCGCATGCTTGAACACCTTCAAAACTGTAAGGATCATGCTGAGGATTTTATTCGTCATTTTGATAGTTAGATCATGTACTGTTGCATAACAATGCAGCCAAAATTCAATGGTTTTTACCATATAATCTTCCGTTGGTAGATAATTATGAGGCCGGCTTGGAAGTAGCGGATAATTCAGCCATTGTTTATTGATAACACCATTCTTTTGCATATCCAAAAATTCTTTGGCTTCTTTGTGACATGGTGTTGGGCAAAATGAAGGATTTACCTGTAATAATTATGGATTATGGTGCTACTTGCCAGTGCACCCGCAATGTAGGATTTTTCTCCAAAAATTTTCTTCTCCAGACAGGCTGTATCGCTTCAAATTCTTCTTGAATATAATTGAATGAGTCAACTTTAAAATGCAACTGTTCGTCTGGATTTTTCTGTGTGATCTTCTTTATGTATTGCCTTCTTTTCTCTTTCAATAATCCGTACGGAATGTTGAAAGGCTTCATGATCGTATCCAAGTCTTTACCTTTGATCTTTGCTTCTTTCATGACTTTGATGACTTCATTTTCAAAATTCTCTGTCAATTGGGACACCAATAGTGCACGTTCCTGTTGATATATTTAGGTAGTGATGTGTGTGAACACTCTAGGACTGCCGGGGCACTTTTTTCCCTCTTTAGGAGGTTTTTTCCCCTCGGCTTGTATATACGCCTATTGCCCTAATGGGCTACTTATCTTTGTACATTCTCTAGTAATACATTCAGTATTGTGTGTTTGTGCTCCAAGCTTCTTCTTCTTCCTTGTGTTGTTCGCGTGCTTCCGCAGACGTCTATCTCCAACAATTGGTATCAGAGTAGGTCGTCGCTTCTTCTAGGGCGCCGTCAACACTCCTCCGTTTGCAGTCTCAGATTCGCACGAAATTTGGTGAGCATAGTCAGGGTGTTTTCGAGATAAAAACAGCTTTGCTGTGTGGTGCCGAAATCCCGATCTGAGCTCGTTTCGGCCTCCGAACGCACTATCGCAGTGCTTGTGTAGGCTATTTTGTCCTTTTGTGCCAAAGGTATATACCAGTTTCTGTTCGTCAATTTAAGCGTCTCGAAGTCTGCTACAGGTCTAGTAGAACTCGTCTAGGCAGTTCCGTTCAACTTTTTGAGATACAGTCAATTTTTTGCATCAAGGTATTTTAGTCACCGGCCATGGCTGAAAGCAGTGATGTATTCCGTATGTTGGCTATTGAGGATAAGTTGGATGGTACCAACTACCCATTATGGGCTTATATGATGCGACATGTACTGGTTGCAAAAGGACTGTGGAACATTGTGCAGGGTGTTGAAAGACGTCCTGTTACACCTGCGACTACAGGTACTACAAATATAGGTGCTGGAGGTGTTGGAGCTGATGAAGATGGTGTCGAAGATGATATTCCGCAGATTCCTGTTCGTGCTGCTGTTTCTGTTGCACCTACTGTAGAGTAGATTCGTTGGGATGGCAGAGATGCCCAGGCACATGCATTGATAGCTTTGTCTGTCAAACGTGCCATTATTCCTCACATTCGCTCTTGTAGAACAACAAAGGATGCTTGGGATACACTTACCACTTTGTACCAGGCTAGGAATGAGGCTCGTGTTTCTTACCTCCGAAAATAGTTGGAGAGTGAGCACATGAATGAAGGTGATTCTATGGATAGTTTTCTCACAAAGATCAAAGACCTGAAGGAACAATTGATTTCTGTTGATGAGGTTATACCAGATAGCTCACTTGTGTAGACCGTTCTGAATGGTCTTCCTGATTCATATCAGAGTTTTGCCTCTACTCTTCGGTTGATGATGAAAGGCAATCCCAATGCCTTGTCATTTGAGGAATTAATCTATGTTCTGTTGTAGGAAGATCAGTCCAGGCAGAACAAGTCCATTATGCGTGTTGCAGATCAAGCTTTCCTGGCTAGTCAGAAGGGCAAAGGAAAATGGAGCTCTTCTACTAGTAAGAAGAAATCTGCAAATGCTGCACAATCGAAGAACCAGGATAAAGATGAGAAGAAATCAGAAAAGCAGAAATTGTTCTGCAAGTACTGTAAAGGAAATTATCATATTATAAAGAACTGTCCAAAACTGGCTGCTAAAGAGGCAAAGAAGAAAGAGGCTGGAATGGTTATTGCAGAGGCCTCTACACCAAAAACAGAGTCTGCAAATCTTGTGCACGAAGAAGAATGGGTGTTTACTATTGTCTGCAGTTTTGACCCATCTTCTCATGATCAGTGCATGTCTGCAGTAGACTCAGATGTTTGGTACTTTGACAGTGGGGCGACCAAACATATTACCTCGCAGCGTAGTTTCTTCTCTTCACTCGAGCCTGCCCCTACAAGGAATACTGTCACATGCGCCAATAACTCCTCTTATCCTATTATGGGAGTTGGTAAGATCATTCTGACTACTGCTGATGGTAGTTCTTTCACTTTGTCAGATGCTTTATTCGTGCCAGGGATCAAAAAGAACCTGTTATCAGTTTCTGCATTAGCCAAGATTGGCTTGGTTGTGAAATTCGTTGATGACAGGTGTACAGTCCATGATCTCTCAAATGGCGATGTGATTATTGCTTCTGGCATTTTATGTCGTGGGTTGTATAAGATCATAGACTATGAAAGATCTGTGAATGATTCGGCACCTGGAGTTCATGATTCTCAGGCTATGTCAGATGCAAAGCTTTGGCATGCACGCTTTGGTCATCTGAATTTTGCTAGTTTGTTACGCCTGCAGAAATCTGAAATGGTGTCCTCTTTGCCCAAACTTGAGGCACCTGGAAAACATGTTTGTGAAGGCTGTATTTTGGGCAAAATGGAGCGTTCTTCCTTTCCAAAAGATGGTTCAGTTCGGGCTACGCAGAAATTGCAGCTTGTACATAGTGATGTCTATGGTCCTATGCAGACACCCTCTTTTGGAAATTACCTTTACTTCGTGACTTTCATTGATGATTTTTCCAGGCATGCATGGGT
This sequence comes from Ceratopteris richardii, assembly GCA_020310875.1. NCBI lineage: Eukaryota > Viridiplantae > Streptophyta > Polypodiopsida > Polypodiales > Pteridaceae > Ceratopteris > Ceratopteris richardii. The sequence goes on along the minus strand of CM035418.1, from coordinate 123,930,712 downwards.
ATATCCACTCAAAGCAAAGTCCGAAGTGTTCATGTGCTTCAAACAGTTTTTGGTTTTGGCTGGAAATCTGTCAGCATGTAAAATGGGCACCCTCCGTTCTGATCGAGGGGGGGAATATATGTCTTCAGATTTTAATGCATTTCTGGCTGAACATGAGATAAAACACCAGTGTACAGTGTCGTATACACCTCAACAGAATGGAGTTGCTGAACGAGAGAACAGGTCACTCATGGAGATGGCGAGGTGCATGGTCAAAAGTCAGGCTTTACCACATAGTTTCTGGCTTGAGGTTGTCATGTGTGCAGCATATGTACTGAACAGGTGTCCCACTAAAGCGTTGCAGTTTATCACTCCATATGAGGCTTGGCATGACCGCAAGCCATCTGTTGCTCATCTGCGTGTTTTTGGTTGTTTGGCATATGCATTAGTGCCTGAACAACATCGTAGAAAATTGGATGATAAGGGAGTAAAATGTATTTTTGTTGGGTACAGTTCTGAAAGTAAAGGCTATCGTCTGTATCATCCACAGACTAAACGCATTCTAGTTAGCCGTGATGTTGTCTTTGTGGAAGATGCTATTCAGCCATTGCTTTCATGTACTAAGGAGACATCTGTTAGCTCCAAAGACATGTATGATACTTTGATGCCTCTTTTTACAGGTGGACAGGCTAGTGCTGGTCCTAATGAGGCAACTTCTCAGCCTTTGCAGGTTTCATATGATGATGCAGATCATTCCATTTCTGATGCAGATTTACATGATGCACTTGTTGATGAGAGACTGATATTGAGCAGGCAAAAACTATGCCAAAATGGTTGGTGCAGACTTTGCGTGACAGCAAATTAGATGCACCTTTGTCATATCGTACTCGTTCAGGCTCTCATAGTGCCTCCTTTGCATCAGATTGCTATGCTATGGCTGCATCTAGTCTCTTTGATGAGAATGAGCCTGTTTCTTTTGATGAAGCACAAAATTCAGAAAATTGGATGGCTGCTATGCAATCTGAATATGATGCTATAATGAAGAATGGTACATGGTCTTTATGTGACTTGCCTCCTGGCAAGAAGGCCATTGGCACTAAGTGGGTATACAAGCTGAAGCATAAACCTGATGGTACAATTGACAGGTATAAGGCTAGGCTTGTTGCAAAGGGTTATGCACAGGAAAGAGGCATTGATTTTGATGAGACCTTTGCACCTACATGCCGTATGACTACTGCTCGGAGCATTTGTGCACTTGCAGCCCATCATGGTTGGAATGTACATCAGTTGGACATTAAAACAGCATTTCTGAATGGTGACTTGCATGAAGAAGTGTATGTTTTTAAGCCCCATGGCTTTGTGCAGAAAGGGCATGAAAACCAGGTTTGCAGGTTAAAGAAGGCATTATATGGTTTAAAGCAAGCACCACGTGCTTGGTATGAGAAGATACATGCCTATCTGATTGCACATGGTTTTGAGAACAGTCCAACTGAAAGCACCTTATATGTTAAACGTGCTAATGATGTGCTTCTGATCATTGTTGTCTATGTTGATGACATGCTGCTCACTGGTCCTATTGAGACACATATTGCTGATTTGCATGCCTCATTTGAGATGTCTGATTTTGGGCATTTGCATCACTATTTGGGCATTCAGTTTATGCACGTTGATGGTGGAATGGCTTTGTGTCAAACGAAATATATTGACACATTATTGCAGCGTTTTGGCCTTGAAGACTGTAAGCCTATTGCCACTCCTATGGAGACAGGTTTACGATTGAGTCTTCATGATGCTGGAGATGCATTTGATGTTATTCTCTATCAGCAGGCTGTTGGATGCTTGATTTACTTATGCATTACTCGGTCAGATATTCAGTTTGCTGTCTCACAGATGAGCAGGTTTATGCATTGCCCAGGAGTCACGCATTGGAAAGCGGTTAAGTGCATCTTTCGCTACTTGAGTGGTACTCGGCTACTTGGGTTGTTTTATCCCAAGGGGGGATCACTACCGCCAGATTTGCATGCTTTTTTTGACTCAGATTGGGCTGGTTGCTATGACACTCGTGTGTCCACCAGTGGTTTTTGCTTCATGCTTGGTAGCTCATGTATATCTTGGTTGAGCAAGAAGCAGCCTACTGTGGCCACTTCCAGTTCTGAGGCTGAGTATAGGGCAGCTTTCACAGCGACTGTTGAGTGTGTGTGGCTCAGACGCCTTATGGCTGATTTGGGTGTTGGCCAATCTTCTGCCACCACCATCTTCACTGACGGTCAGAGCGCATTGGCAGTTGCGAGGAACCCTGTGTTCCATGCTCGCACTAAGCACATTGAGGTGCAGTATCACTATGTCAGGGAGAGGTTCTCTGTTGGGGAGATCAGCTTGGCATATGTGCCCACGCAGGAGAACATTGCAGACCTTTTCACGAAGGCTTTGCCTAGGGAGAAGTTTGAAGCTTTCCGCAAAGCTTTGGGCTTACTTCCTTTTGTGGAGTGATTTCCACATAGCTTGGCACTTCCTTATACATGAGTGCCAGCTCCTTGTTCACCAAATCACTCCCAGGGGGGATTTGGTTATATATTTAGGTAGTGATGTGTGTGAACACTCTAGGACTGTCGGGGCACTTTTTTCCCTCTTTAGGAGGTTTTTTCCCCCGGCTTGTATATACGCCTATTGCCCTAATGGGCTATTTATCTTTGTACATTCTCTAGTAATACATTCAGTATTGTGTGTTTGTGCTCCAAGCTTCTTCTTCTTCCTTGTGTTGTTTGCGTGCTTCCACGGACGTCTATCTCCAACAGTTCCTTCTAACCTATTTCTACAGTGTATGGCATTAGATGATCATCATGTATGTCCGTCATTTGCTCTTTTATTGGAGAATTATAAATCGGGGGAGATAGAGGACATACCTCTACCTCGTCAGTAGGATTTTCTTTTGTCGGCTCTACTGGTGTCCCAATTGGTGCTTTCTCTTCTACTTTGGTCTCTAATTGTGCTATGCGTTCAGTCTTCTCTTTAATTTCTTGCATAGATGCTCTGAGTGCTTCTTTTGCTGCAAGGAGTTCATTACCAATTTCTACTATATGATCCATGTTTTCACTGTAACTCACTGCAAGTTTTCCATGGGTAGTGTTCAGTTGTTTCTTAAGTTCATTGGTTTCCTTGACATATCGTTGTTCCCATTCTTCCCTTAGGGCTTGCTCTTGCTTCAACAATTCTACATTTCTTATTCTGATCTTGCATTTCCTTCTGTTCCGTGACTGATGTTTCCTATTTTTCTATAGGTTGGTCATATAGTAATGCTTTCATCAGTTCTTTGTTTCTACTTCGTAATTTATCATTCTCCTCCATATATACCTTAAGTTGTGTCTGTGAGCAGATTGCTTCTAGCCTTCATTCTCTCCTTGTCTGCTTCACTGGCTTCATGTTCTCTTTGTAAATCGGTCAATTGTGCTTGGAGTTGATGATGTTGTTTCATCAATGTATTACATTGTTCCTTGACTGCAATTATCTCTATTTGTTTGGTCAAAATTTCTTGTTTGGCCTGAATGAGTTGTGCAGACAATTGTTCACTCATTACTTGAAACTGATTCTTTTCCCTCATGGCCTTTTCATAATCTGCATTTGTGTCCATCATCTGCTGTTGCGTATCCATGGCCGTCTGGATCATTTGCTTGACAACAGGTTTCAATTGAGTTACATCCTTATTTAACCAGGTGGTAGGGATGCTAGGTTCTTCACCTATTGTGACATATTTTCCTTTTGCTACATGTAAAGTGGTATCATGGGGCTGCCTAATGTGGAGTTGTATCCTTGGCTCAGCCTCCTTGTGATCAATTTTACCTTGAGGTGTATCATCAAGCACGTCAATCACGATTTGCTCTTTATTTTGTTGTAGGCCTAGGCATGCGTTCTGGTTTGCTGGAGTTTGTATTTCCTCTTTGATAGGTGGCACTACATTTTTATTAGTTATTGGAACTTCCTTGATGCTTATCTTTGACTGATCATTTAACTGAATCAAGTGTTCCTGTTCAGTTTGTACTTCCTGGTGTTGTGCTTTTTGTTGTTGATTGTCAGGTGTGATTTCAACCTGGTTTATTTCTGTTCATTCTTCATTGTTCATTTCAGTTTGTATATCAGTGTCCAATGTGTCCTTCTCTGGGCTGGATTCTTCATCAAAGCTCGAATCTTCTAATCCTAGTTCTTTATATCTGGCCGATTGTTCTGGAGTATGTTCTTTATCTTTGTGCTTCTTTTCCTGGCTTGCCTGTCTGTAATGGTGACCTTGAACATTTAAATTTACTTGCCCCTGCGTGTAGTGATGCATTTCTTCCAGGGCGGCGGAGAGGTCTCTCTTGGTGATAGGCTACTGCATCATAAAAATCTTTGGCAGTGTATGGGTCCTTTTTGATGTTGGTGTCTCCTGAGCTTCTTCCTCTCTTAGGCATTTAGTCCCCCTCATGGGTTTCTTTGAACTGGTTCCCACTTCTTCGATAGATATGGCCGTTTTCTTTTTCTTTGGTACAGTCGCTGACTTGGCATATTTTGCTAACTCCGTTGATGTCGGCATCAAGCGTAAGCAATTCTTCATGTCAAGTGCCTCATAAATGAGTAATGTTAATGCCGAACTTCCATTTAAAATCTTTTTCTGTCCCCACTTTTTCTTTACTTCGAACAAGCGATCTTGAATATATGGAGTCATATTGACTTGGTTTCCCATTTGCCTCATTGCATGTGAAATTAATTGCACAACAATCTTTTGAGGTGTTGTATATCTATGCATGCTTGGAAAGCAAAAATGCTCGTGCACCAAGCGAACAGCATCTTCAATATCCATTCTGTTAATTTCCAAAAATGTTCTCTTTTTTGGATCATGACATTCATCTTTAACATTCATGAGTCCCTCTTGATTCCATCCAAAAGCTCTGTGAATTAGGTCATGAGTGAATTGAATCGTTTTCTAGGTACCCACTTTATCAAGTACTCTTGCCTCTGGGACTGATACCTTATTCGATGCAGACTGAAGTGTATTCATTACTTGCGTACATCTCTGGAAATTTGGCAGATAGATAGGTAGTCTTAGGAATATATCAATTCCTTCTTGTGTCCAGACATCCGTCATGTGCGGTAATCCTTGTATGATAGTCTTGAAATCTTGTGACATGATAGGGAAGTAGTGATCCCTGTCCATAATCTTGATGGTCGCCATGAAAATGAGTTCAGACACTGGTTGGTCATCTAGAAACCAATGACCTCTTGCTTTCGTTATTGATTCCGAGGGAAGAAGTTGGATCTCTTCCTCTTGCGTAGCCTCGGAATTAGAAGATGCCATCTGCACTCAATATAGAGTATGAATTAGTGGCAAGATGGTATCAAAAATCCTCCTTCATTTGTCTTTCATAAGATTGGCAATGCTCCGCGTGAATGGTGTCGTCCCTTCCCCGTGGGTGTGAGAAAGGTAAGACCTAGGATTTTTTATACTTTTAGATAGTTTTATGTTTTTGGCTGAAAGAAAAATAGAAACGTTAGTTCATAGCCGAAGCGGTTATTAATTTTTGAGTAATTTTCTTTAGCTTATGTACAAGTGCTCTCCTATTTCCCAAGAGGGAAAATGTGCTTCACTATCCTAAAGTAGAAAAAGAAGGTGTCGAATTCTTGGCCTTGTAATGTGGCCCTATTATGCATACTTTGGGTTTTGGTAACTCCAAATGTGTGCTACTCGAATTATTTGGTAGAAATATACAGCTTGTCTTGTCTTTCGGCATCCAAATCTGCTTTATTCTGTTGGGACAGATAGTGTTCCCAACATTCCTGGTGAATGTGGTGCTTCTCATATGGTGCTTCTGCTTTGTCTGCTTTTTGAATCTTGGAATGATGTGTGAATCATATGTAGACTCCTGCTCTATCCTGTAGCAATTTATCTTCTTTCGTTTTGCCTTTAGATCATACTGATTCTCCTTGTGCCTTGACTCGTCCTTCTTGGTGATTGTCATTTGAGTACATGACTTGGGAATCCATATTTGTGTTCGGGCCGGCTGAGTAGCTACCACCTTCTTAGGAATCCATACTCGAGCAATTGTTTGTGGAACTAGGTGTCCAGAATGATGTGTATTTTTATTCTGTCGTTCCTTCTGATGTCGTGAGTAGTTCTGTTGTTGAAGATACACTTTCACTTGATCTTTTCGGATCCAAGCCTCTCTAGTGTAAGGAATGGGGTATATCCTAATGTGTGATGATTCGTAAGGGTCTTGCTGACTTGTCTCTCTGGTACTCGGTTCCTTACTGAGGATGTTTTTGGATAGTACACTAATCATGTGATTGACTGGATTAGATAATTGTGGGCCATCAGAATTCATTGTGTCCGCACATGAAGTATTCGACGAAGAGGTTTCCATATTGTAAGTGAACATACGTTTGTCATTGTGCTCATTTAAGTGAGTTCTTGGTTCTACACTTTTGGCTTTGATTGGTCGTTTGTCTAGCATGCTAAATACTTCACGATGTCCTATCTTGGCCGAGATATATCCTAAGGCCAATTGAATAGTCACTTCGTATTCATATATCCAATCTTGGCCTAACACAAGCTCTTCTAATAAGTCCTGGTCATGACATACTAAGAGTTTTTGTTCCATTGTGTTGTTTCCGAGATGTAGAGGTAAGGTAATCTCTCCTATACATTTGGTAATTTTTCCTCCTATTCCAATAAGTTGTGCATTAGAAGGACGTAATTCTTCCTTGAGTTTCTAGGTCAATGAAAGTCTGATACAGCTTATAGCGGCTCCTGTGTCAATGAGAGCATCCACCAAGTGGTACTCTTTCGTTCCAGTGCCCAAATTCAAATAAGGTTACGTCATTTGTTGACCTAGGTTTTCAGTGGCTCTCAAATTAGCCATTGGGATGAGTTCCTCTCCTAGTCGATATCTCTCGTCTTTTTCTCTCATCCACTCCTTTCGTCTCCTGATTCGTTCTAGTGCTTCTTGTCTACCTTCTTCTCGTATTCTTTCTTCCTCTATACGCATGTTTTTACCCCTTATTAATCATGACATTATCTCTTCATTTAATGGTTCTAGATATTTTTTCACTCGACATCCGCTGATATAGTTTGGCAATATGTCTCCATCCAAGGTTGCTAAACTGATGGTTCTGCTTGTGGATATGCGATTGATGATTAACGGGCCATATCCCCTTTTTTGTAATTTCTTAGCATGTTGTTTCAAAGTATAAACCAAAACTAAATCCCCTTCCTTCAAGTTTTTATCTTTGATATGAGCATCAAAATAGGCTTTATGTCGCCTTTTTGCAGCATAAATCCCTGCTACCGCTTCTAACCTAGTTTCATGTAACTTCTCTATTTGATCCAATTGAGCTGAGAGTTCATGTCCCGTCCACTCATGAGTTGTTGCTACTTTGAGAGTGGGTATTAAGAAATCAATTGGCAAAATAGCATTTTGTCCATACACTAAGTTAAAAGGAGTAGTTCCTATGGCGGTCTTGTAAGCTACTCGGAATGCCCATAAAGCATGATGTAATTGTTTATCCCAATCCAATCTACCATTGTTAACAATTTTAGTGAGAACTGTGCACAAGATTTTATTTGAACTTTAGGCTTGTCCATTGGCTTGTGGGTGATAGGGGTCTGATTTCTTGTGAATTACCAAGAATTCATTCAGTAAGGCTTCTATTATTTCATTCACAAAATGTGTGCCTCTATCACTCACAATTTCTATCGGTAGTCCAAATCTAGTGAAACGTTCTCGAAGAGAAACTTGGTCGTAGTCCTTGCATCGTTTTTCTTGGTAGCTTTGGCTTCAACCCATTTGCTCAGATAGTTTGTGGCTACGATTATGTATTCGGCATGGGATCCTTTAGCTGGTGGGCTAATAGGTCCTATGAAGTCTATTCCCCATTTTGTGAAAGCTCTTGCACTCATCATGGGTTTCAGTGGCATTTCATCTCTTCTAATGGAATACTTCATTCGTTGACAAGTATCACATCGTTGAACATATGTGGCTGCATCCTGATGTAGAGTTGCCCACCACATTCCAGCAAAGAGAATCATTTTTGCAGTTTTATCGGCAGAAAAATGTCCTCCTGCAGCTCTTGTATGTGCCATCTCTAAAACAGCAAGATATTCGTCTTCATGAATGCACATTCGTAAATGATTATCTCTTCCTCGTTTAAAGAGTTGTTTTCCTATGAGAGCATAGTCCTTTCTTTTTTCTACAAGTGCACGTTTCCTTGCTAGAGTGGCTCCTTCTGGGTACTCTTGGGTCTTTAAGAACTTCACCAGAGGCATGCTCCATCTTGGTGCTACGGTGGAGTAGCATAAGTTAGAGTTCTCTTCTAGATTTCTTTCTTGACAAGTTTGGCAGGCGGATACATAGTTATGTGTATCCCTTTGCATGGTTGGCCAATATATGCCTAATCTCTTCAATGTTTTCCATGTTCCGGTTGCATTTAAATGAGTTTTCCATTGATTTACATGTGCTTTTTGAAGCCACATCTCCTGATCCTCTTCTTCTACACATCTCATGAGTAATCCACTTGAGTCTTGGTGATATAGGCTTCCAGCAATGATATGGAGGTTTTTCATCTTCCATAAATCTTGATTTTGTTTTGGTGAGATCCCATGTTTAGGTCCATATGTGAGTATAGGGATCAACTTTTCTGCCCATTGGGGACATACTTCGAGATTAAAAAGGTATGTGTCAAGCAGATCATCTGGTACTCCTATGGGTGGTTCTCCATGTGTCATTCTTGATAGCTGATCTGCTCTATTGTGGGTATTCCCTTTCTTGACTACTACTTCAAAATCAAATTCCATCAACAATAGAAACCATCATACTAGTCGTCCCGTATTACAAGGATTATTGACTAAGTACAGTAGGGCTTGATGATCAATGAAGAATTTGATTTTGTTTGCCAATAAGTAGTGTCGAAACTTTTTCACTATGTATACCATTCCTAGGCCTTCTCTTTCAGTCGTGGTATAATTGCGTTCTGCTTGATTCAATTGTCTACTGGCATAGGCTATAGGGTGATCTAACTTTCCTGTATCTGTGGGTTGAGCTAGGATGCAACCAATGGCAAACTTGGAAGCATCTACGTGAATGTGAAATGGTTTGTTCCAATTAGGTACTCGAAGGATTGGGGCTTAACTCAATCGACTCTTTAATGCGTTAAAGGCATTTTCACATTCTTCAGTCTAGTTAAAGTGAGTCAATAATGCATAAAGAGGTCTAGCAATTATGGCATACATATGTATAAATCTTCGCTAGTATCCGCAATGTCCCATAAATGCTTGTACTTCTTTAGCAGTCTTTGGTCTCGGTAAGTCCAGAATTACTTTGATCTTGTCTTCATCAGTTGAGATTCCATTCTTAGAGACAATATGTCCTAATATCTTTCCTTGTCGAACCATGAAGTCACATTTTTCTGGGTTGAGGCATACTCTATATTGTCGACATTTGGCAAAGATCCTTCCTAGTTCCGGGATATGCTCTAATCGTATAGCTGAATAAGTGCATAAATCATCCACGTATACCTCCATACTCTTTCTCAGGAACTCCTTGAATACATGGCACGTCAATCTTTGGAAAGTGGCTAGGGCATTGGTTAGGCCAAAAGTCATAACCCTAAAGGCGCATACTCCCCATTCAATTGCAAAGGCTGTTTTATGTTGGTCCTCAGGAGCAATGGCTACCTGATTATACCCTGAAAAGCCGTCCAAGAAACTATAAACTTCCTTCCCTACAACTATTTCCAAAAGATGATCCGTGATGGGTAATGGGTAACTATCTCTTATGGTGGTAGCATTTACCTTTTTCAGGTTAATGCATACTCTTAACTTACCATTCTTTTTCGGCACGACCACCAAAGGTGACACCCATTCCGTATGTTCAATCTCATAAATGAACCCCGCATCTAACAGCTTATCTATTTCTTCTTTGATCTTTGCTGAGTAAACATCATTATATGTGAAGGTTTAGCTTCAGATGTCATAGGGATTCTATGGGCACATATAGAAGGATCTACTCCTTTTAAATCTTTATATGTCCAGGCAAAGACATCCCTATATTCTTGAATGAGTCATATCAACTCTTGCTCTTCTTCCTTTGAGACATCTTGACCTATAAAAGTACATCGTTCTTCTCCTTCCTCTAAAGTTACTACCATTTTCTTGGTCTGCTCTTTGTTGTCATATGCTATTCCTGACTGTGCTTCTCGTCTTCGCATTTGAATAGCAATTTTCCTTTCTTCTACTTCATATTTTTGAAGTGGGCAGGCACTTCAAATTGGTCTTGAGGCTTGTTGTCTTCATTATCCTTTGCTTTATCTAATCCAAGCCCTTCTTCCTGTGTTGGTTCTTGATTTATTTCATTAAATATGACACTTACTTCTTGAGTTTCATTTTCCGTTTCCATATGTTCATGTTCCATTTCAATGCTCTCGTAATCTTCCTTCCATTCTTTTTCAATTAGTTCCCCTTCTTCAGCCTCTTGAAGAACTACCACATATAGACTAACATCATATCCTTCCTCGTCAATGCATGCATTCATGGTTATCACTTCTTCGTTTACACACACATCGAGAGTGGCTAAAATCTCCATCCAACCATGAGGTTCGAATTCTTCATCAAGGAATACTTGAGGCATGTAAGTTGGATCTTGTACAGATCTAGTAACTCCTTGCCTGTGCTGCCATCCTTTCCTCCTATCCTCTTCCTTTTTCGCAGTTTGGCATATCCATAGATGAGTGTCTTCGTTCATCCAAGATTGATTACTTGAACCTATACTGTGAATGGACTACTCATCTTCCTCCTTATGAATCTGATTCCATTGCAAGGGGGGAACATCTTGATACGTGTATGTGTGGAGATTTATTCTTGTTGTGGTTCCTTCATGCTGTAAGTATACTGCGTCTTTTCCCCAATCTTGCACTACCTTTAGCTGTCTCATAAAGGGTCTTCCAAGTATCATTTCATAATTGCTAACCCTTTCAAATTGACATATTGCTAAGGTGTGCTCAAATTCAACACCACAGGTAGTGAAAGTTACTCTTTCCAATAATCCCAAGGGTCGTTTAGTGTGTCCGTCTACCATTTGTATCTTCATGCGAGTCAGTCTTAAAGCTGGTTTTCCCCATTTCTCCCAAATTTCTTTAGTTGCAATTTCTACTCCTGCTCCAGAATCCAAGATGGCTTTAGTGGTGTAACCCCTATAGGTAATTGGAAGGCAAGTGTTTCCTTCATCTCCCTCACTGAAATCTCCAACCTTATCGACTGGGATTTTGACTGTGGCCACTTCATTAGGCATCTCCATCTCTTTTGCCTTGATCTCCAACTAACTGGTCAGCTTCTCCTTCAAATGCGGTTTGACCTTCAACAGTTCTTCCAATGTCAGAGTGCAAGGGATTTTTACCTTTTTAAGGTGTTGTATGATGTCTGATGTTTGGACTGATGGGTTCTATTCTTTTTTTCTCATTGAGGGAATGCGGTATAATTCTGAATTATGTTCATATTCTCCTGTGTAATTTGGCAAAACCTTTACACTGTCATTTTCTTTGTCACTTGGATCAAATTGTATTAATTCTTTTGAATTCAGTTCAGGTATGGAGTCTTCAATTTCACCTTCTGCTTCTAGCTCATCAAAGGGTGGTTCTATTCCTTCCACTTTCTTCCATTGGTCTACTTGGACTCTTGCCCACAAGTCTTTAGGCCATTCTCTATCTACTTCGGGGACAATGGATCCTTCCCTTTTATCCTCACAGTGATTTTCATTATGTGTCTCACCTTTTTTGGTTTTCTCGCGGTCATTAGGGATGACACACTCTTGGAATTCTTTTTCGGGAATTCGTGAATTGGGTAGTTGAAGAACAGGTTTTTCTAAGGTCTGTTGGGCTACTTCAATTAATTTTTTGCATATCTCCAACCTTTCTTTCTCTAGGTCACCTCTAGGATATTCTTTTTCATGTTGTTCAATGGTAGGTCCTACTCTTATTCGTGCCTTGTACTCCTGAATCCACATGGCTAACTCTTATGGCATGGGATCTGCCAAAACTGATCCTACCTCTTCGTTTTTATACTTTTCTTTTTTATTTTCTTCTTCAAATTTCTGTTTTTCTTTTTTATCTTGCTCATTTTTTTCCTTCTCCATCTGTTGTTGTAGTTTCTTTTCCTTTATCCTATCTCTACGATTCTTCCATCTCTGTGTTCGTTTACTTGTAACACTTTTCCCAAGCTCTTCTGAGTCTTCAACTACTTGGGGTACAAGTATATTTATTCCTCTGTCACCTTGATTATTTTCTTCAGTTTTTTCTGGGGTCTCTCTAGCTTTAGCTCTTGTTATTGCTTTCAATGGCACAGTGTACTCCTTATCACTCCCTGATGACTCTATCACTTCTATCACGTTAATCTGCACATTAGAGTTAACTTTGTTGGTGTTCTTGGGGCAATCTCTGAAAAGGTGTTCTTTACCACAATCACTACAGTATCCTTCCCAGACTCGTTGCGGTGGTGGTGGGTTTGGTAGTGTACATTCTCTGATATAATGATCACCTTCGCATCTATAACATGGTCCTCTAGGTACGGGCGGTCTGTTCATAGGTCGGGGGGGTATGGGTGCTCTGGAAGCAGTATACATCAATGACACATAATCCTGCTCATATCCATAGGAACTATCTGGTACTTCCATGCCATATGCATACGGTTCGTACATTTGCCCATATTCTATTATAGAGCTCTCATAAGCAGAATATTTTCCTTGACTATGGTCATAAGATGAGTCATATGGTTCGTTACTAGTCAACGGTGTGGTTGGAACTATTGCTCTTTCTAGATTTTCTTTAGGTTGAGCTATTTTTACTAGGACAACATTTTGAGGATGGGGCGGCGGTTGTCCTAACACCGGTTGTGGTTGAGTGTAACTTTGATAGGCATGAGGTCGTGGTGTTGGTGTTTGCTGCTGATATGTGGGATATCTGAAGGCTTCTCCTCCTAGATCTCTCTGAGGGTATCCATAAGGTCTCATGAGCGGTTGTACTGGTCTTGATTGTCGATTGTAAGGACAGTTTTCTGTACTGTGGTTTGTGTACTTTTGTTCTATGCTGCAATATTGTAGAGGGCCCGGAATGGGTGGTCTATTATAAGCATAAGCAGGTGGTGGGACTACTCCCCTAGTGCACAAATGAGAGGGATGATCACCTCCACAATGCATACATCTTCTAAGCATGGGTACTCTCATCGGGTTGTTGGGGTAGTTCCTCTGTCCTTGTAAGTTCAGTTCCTTTGCTACTAAGTCAGCAATTTCCTCTACATTGTTCTTAGGGTTTGATGTGAGGAATCTTCACTTTTCACACTACCTTGAGGTATTTTTAGATCTTCTGCTAGATTGTCCTCTAGGTCAATACATTCTTTCATACATTCTTGCAAAGTTTGAACTCTTTTCACATACACTAGTGATCTTAATGATCTATTCACTAATCCTTCCAAAAACAATGACACCATCTTGTTTTGAGTGGGTCTCTCTTCCATTGGACATCTATCCACATATTGCTTGAACCTTCTTGCCGCCAATCTCATTGATTCTGTAGGAGCTTGCTTAAAACTATGGATCAATGAGGAAGAGTTATTTTTAATCCCAGATTTAGTGAATTCTTCAATCATTTCTTGATAGACTTGTTCCATGTTTTGAAAATTATTAGGGTCCAATGGTTGGAACCAAGCTAAAGCGGTGTCCGTCAAGGTTAAACCAAAGGATTCATATTGGATCAAAAAGTCTTCCACTTGTTTGGCTCTGATTACTTGCTTAAATTCAGCTATATGGTTGTAAGGTTCACTAGAGCCATCATAGTGGTTTCTCATGCATTTGGCGACTTGGATGGGTCTTAATCTTCTTCTTGCCTCAGGTGGTCTAGGCATCACAGGGAAAACTGGTTTTCCTATCGGTATACCAGGTCCTCTTACCACAGGTGGTCTATTTGGGACAGGGATTCTATTCCTTGGGTCAACAGGTGGTTGAGGTCGATAGTTCAGATTATTTCCAGGCATAGCGAACTGCACATGGGGTCTCACCGGGATTTGTGTTTGTTGTGTTTGTTGTGTTTGTCCTGACTGATGATATGAATTAGCTTGAAAGGTTCCTTGAGGGTTCTGAGAAGTAGTAGCTTGATCCCTAGGAGGGAACACAAGAATGTTTTGATACTTCAACCCTACTCTTTCTAACTATGTTAGAGGCCAGTATCTCCTATGATTTTTTGTCCAAATAGGTGATGATGGTGGGGAATTCAGGATCTTGTAACTCATAGACAGTAACTGGGTTAGGGGCTACTTCCCATAATGAAGAGTGGGCTCTAAGGAGATACTCCATTCCATTAATCAAATACACATCCATTAAGGAGTCATCTTGAGGAACTAGGTCTCCTCTCCATACCCTAGCAACAGTAGATCTCCCTCTGGGAGTGGTCACTTGTTCTTCCTGTCCCTCTATATTAGGGTTATGAGCATTATCTTCTTCCCTGTGTTTGTTGATACTTTCAGGATGTTCTACAACTACATACTGGATGTCTCTCTTTTCCATATAAATTCCTCCTGCATACTTAACTGCTGGCCTAGGTACTATGTACGCATCTGAAGCTTTCTTCAATCTGGCCATTGATCGGTTTAGACCATCTAGGTAGATAGGTATCTCATTTTGGTTGGTGTTCACATATTCCGAAGATGTCTGATATTCTCCCTCAATAATTGACATCATGCCAATCATTGGTATAGTGTTCTGCATATCCTGGGAAGCCATGGGAATTTCTTCCTCTGACTCACTAGAGGTTTCAGAATAATGTGAGTGGCTACTCGGTTCGGCTACACTTCCCACTGAAGAGATTACACTTCTTCGGCTTCCTAGGGTTCTCCCAGACCTTAGGTTCATTCACTTAAAAGCTCTGATTAACCTTTGCCAAGCTCCAGCTCCTAGAGCTCTGTACTGAGGGTCTGAATTCTAGAGAAAATTGTGAAGAGATGGATAGGTATGTGTTGAAGATGAAGAGGTGTTGCAAAATCTTTGCTCTACACCAGCCAAATGAACTCCAGGAGTAGATGGTGGGCCCTTTTAGCTTGCCAATGGATGTATTAGACACCCTATGTACCTTGGAAGATCACTCTCAAAAAGATAGATCAAAACAGATAAGTTGGAGTTAGCTCAGAGGTGAAAACTTGCTATTCTTGGTTGATACACCTGTCCAGTGTTTTACATAATTCTCTGAGCACAGCAGCAATTAGATTAATTCCTCTTGGGGAAGGCTAGGTAGTTTAAAGAGCTAACTTTAGAGAGTAATCTCATCAAAAATAACAAACCACACACTGAGAATGACTTTTAACAAGTGATGACATCATCCCGATTTTCACGGGCTGCTACAGAAATAGACCAGTGAGTAGACACATTAACATAACTCAAGATGTAAGAACCCAATGATCATGAAAATTTGTATGCTTATACTAGACAGTAAGCTGAATCCAACAAGCTTAAAATCACTGAATTTGGATGAGTAAACACTGAGAAATGATTCTGACAAGATGACTGAAAAAGTCGGGTACCTGACAAAGAAGTGAAGATGAACATACCATGTTGACTTCAAATGAACATAACTGAAGATTCCAACATCCAAATGACATGAAAATTTGTGAGCATATAGTAGACTTATAGAGCTAACTTTACCAAGTTAAAGCACTGAAAATGATGAACCAAGTGCAGAGAAACAATCTCTGCAAGCTAACTGAGAAAAAACTGAAGTAATGGCAGTGAGTAGTACACATCACAAGAACATGGAAAGATGAACTCAAATAATCATGAAAATGAAAGTATATTGCTTGTACAATACAATGACTTACTGATACATATGTGTGCCTTGTAATCACACCTTGATATGGCATAAAGCTCAGCTCTTGGAGGTCTTCACATAGGTCTCTCTAACCACGACTAAAACTGCCATCTATTTATAGTTGAGCTTGGGAGGCTAACTTCCCTCAATCACTCTCCAATCAATCAATGATTGATTTGATTCTCTACCTACCACAAATCACGAATTCATGGCTCCTCTTTCCATTCTTGATCATGTGGGCTCAACCACTTAAGATTCTCTTACTTTTACATTAAGTAAACTCTTCAAAAGTTACAAGAGGTAGTTCACAAGTGAACTTTACATAGTCTTCATTTTGAAGCTTCTTTAATGACTTTGTGAGACTCAAGCCAATACTTAGGCTTGTCATAGACTTGCTCCAACAGCTCCCCCTCAAGCCAAGTATGCTTGAGGTCTTCAATCTTCCAAGATTACCTGCAAACCAATCATAGCCTTGAATTTGCAAAGCTTTGTACCATCCAATGCTTTAGTTAGAATATCTGCACATTGTTGATGAGTGGACACATATGATATTTGAATCTCCTTGCTTAGGATCTTCTCTCGTACATAATGATAATGAACTTCAATATGTTTAGTCCTTGCATGAAAAATAGGATTAGCAGCCAAGTGAATAGAACTCATATTGTCACCAAAAATAGTTGGAGTTCCAAACTCCAATCCAAGATCTTTGAACAATGTCTTCATCCACATAGCTTCCTGTGTAGCTATGGCAAGACCTCTATATTCAGCTTCAGTAGAAGAGAGAGCAACTGTGGGTTGCTTCTTGGATGACCATGAAATAAGCTTTGAACCTGCAAAGGTAAGATAACCTGAAGTGCTCCTTCTATCTTCCTTGGAGCCAGCCCAATCTGCATCAGAAAATAGCTTCAAACCTAAATCAGATACATAAGGATAGTAAAGTCCTTCATTTATGGTTCCTTTGAGATATTTGAGTATCCTTTTGGCAGCATCCATATGTGGTTTCCTTGGTGTGTGCATAAATTGGCTTAGCACACTCACACTGTAACATATATCTACTCTTGTCAATGTGGCATAGTTGAGACTACCCACTAGACTTTGATATGATGTGATGTCCTCTATGAGTTCACCTTCATGTGAGCTCAATTTGTGATTAACCTCCATTGGAGTACCTGCAATCTTACAATCTTGCATCTTGAATTTTGCCAACATGTCCTTAATGTACTTTCTTTGAGTGAGAAACAAACCATGATCTTTGTAGACAACTTCCAAACCTAGGAAGTAGGTAAGTGAACCCAAATCACTTATCTTGAACTCTTCTCTCATCTGATCTTTGATCTTCTTCATACCATCTGCATCATTTCCTGTCAATATAATATCATCTACATATACACATAGGTAGATGACCTCGGAATTACTCTTTTTAATAAAGAGTGAAGGATCTGCTTTGCTTGGTTGAAAGCCTTTGTCTTGCAAGAATGAAACAAGCCTAAAATTCCAAGCTCTTGGAGCTTGCTTGAGACCATACAATGCTTTGTTAAGTTTACACACATAATCAGGATAAACTTGACTCTCAAAACCAGGTGGTTGTGCCATATATACCTCTTCTGTTATCCAACCATTCAAGAATGCATTCTTCACATCTAGTTGAAGTATCTTCCAATTCTTAGAAGAGGCAATACTAAGCAAAACCCTAATAGTAGGCATCTTTGCCACAGGAGAGAATGTCTCCTCATAATCAATTCCCTGAGTTTGTGCAAAGCCTTTTGCTACAAGCCTTGCCTTATACCTGTTAATGGAACCATCAGAATTCTTCTTGAGTTTATAGACCCATCTTGAGCCTATTACCTTCATGGATGAAGTCTTGGGCACCAAATCCCAAGTGTTGTTTTCCTCAAGTGCTTCAATCTCTTCCTTCATTGCATGCTTCCATTCTGTTTTTGCTTTGGCCTCTTCAAATGATGATGGCTCCTCTTGGTTTATGTCCTGTGCTATGTAGATAGAATGTTTAGTTACTAATGAGGTGTCAAACCCATACCTTTCTGGTTTTTTCTTTTCCCTCATAGATCTTCTTAAGCCATGATTTGATGATTCTGCCTCATGTCCAAGTTCCTGCAATTTTGCTTTACCTTTAGACTTCCATGCTTTGATCTTTTCCATCTGACATTCTACATCATCCTCTAAGGTGTCTTGTTCTTCAATCTTTGATTGTTCTCTACCAAGCTTTGGAAAATCTTCTTCAAGATCATATGGTAAATTGATCTTCCTGCATGAATCTTCATACCATGAATTGTTCTCATCAAAAACTACATCTCTGCTTACCAAGAATCCTTTGTTGGTAGGGTTGTATAACCTGTAGCCCTTTTGATTGTTGTCATATCCAATAAATACACACCTTTCTGCTTTTGGATCCATCTTGCCTCTAACCTGTGAAGGAACATGAGCAAAAGCAATACATCCAAAAATTTTACAATGATCTAAACTTGGTCTTCTTCCATTCCAAGCCTCATATGGAGTCATCCCATCAAGGGATTTTGAAGGCAACCTGTTAATCAAGTAAGTGGCTGTAGATACAGCCTCAGCCCATAAGTAATTAGGTAAATGCTTTTCATTTAACATAGACCTTGCAGCTTCAACAATTGTCCTATTCTTCCTTTCTGCCACTCCATTTTGCTCAGGAGTGTACCTTGTAGTTACCTCTCTTTTGATTCCTCTTTCTTGAAGAAAAGAATCAAACTCATGGGAGAAGTATTCTCCCCCTCCATCTGAACTTAGCCTTTTTAGTGATTTACCTGTTTGATTCTCCACAAGAGCCAAATATCTTTTGAAACATGAAAAAACTTCATCTTTGTGTTTCATAAAGAATAGGATAGTCCATTTGCTGCAATCATCAATAAAGGAAACATAATACCTTGATCCTGATATTGAAGCTTCCTTGCTTGGTCCCCATACATCTGTATGAACCAACTCCAAGAGATCTCCATGCATATAACCTTTCTTCATGAATGGTAACCTGTGAGACTTTCCAAACTGACATGCACTACACTTATAAATCATATGTTGTTTTGACAAGTTAGGGAGTCCAAGTACACTTTGGTCCCTGCAGATTTGCTTTAATGACCTTTCACCAATATGTGCTAACCTTTTGTGCCATACTTCCAATTCTGTGAGTGTCTGACTACCATAATTAAAGAGAGCAATGTTTCTAGTGTCCTCTAATTCAAATGTGAACAATCTACCTGTCTTTTCACCTTTTGCAATTCTTCTGAATCCTTGACTTGGATCTTCAACAAATGCTCCTGCTTTTGTGAACCTGACTTGCAACCCTTTCTCTACTATCTGCCCAACACTTATCAAATTCTTTGTAATGGTAGGGACATAGAGTACCTTACTGAGTAGGTTGATGTTTCCATCAGGTGCTTTGACATTGCCTATTTTCTCCACAGGATGTTTTGTATCATCTCCTGTTTGTACCTCATGCTTATTCCTTGGATCTTCTAAATCTGATAGGAGTGCCACATTTCCTGCCACATGATTTGAACAACCTGAATCTATGTAGAAAATATGCTCATCAGATTTACCTTGTGGCATAGCCATGTTCATGATCAATAATGAATCCTCTTTGTTTGAGTCTTCTGTGTAGTTATTGTAGTCTCTCCTTCCTTTGTAGCCTCCTTGATAGTTTGAATGATTGTAGTTGTTGTAGTTGCCATGGTAGTTGTTGAACCTTCCTCTTGAGTAGCCATAACTTCCTCTATTGTATCCTCTGCCTCTTTGATTCCTGGAATTCCTAAAGCAATTTTCAGTTGTATGATTAGTTAATCCACAAATAGAACATGAGTTGGAGTCTTGGGATCTCCCCCTGCCTTGTCTACCTCCTCTTCCTCTACCTCTGCCATGTCTTCCTCTACCTGCATAGTTAGCTTGATATGTACCTGCTTCATCATCCACTTTCTTTGCCTTTCCTTTGTTATCTTTAGACTTGCTTTTATCCGTGTATAAAGCTGAGGATTGATTACCTTTAGAGCTTTCTCCATTTTTGATAAGCTTTGCCTCTTGAGTAAGTAGTTGTCCAATGAGTGTGTTGAAATCAGGTACATGCATGTCCATGTACAAATCCATAGCTGTGGTGAATGCTTCCCACTTATCATCTGCCTTCAATCCATTGATGACCTTCCTTACAATTTGCTCTTCATGTATTACCTCTCCAATGCTTCCCAACTGATCCGCTATGTCCTTGAGCTTTGTGACAAAATCAGTCACATTTTGTTTGGGAGCCTTCTTGAGAGTTGTGAACTCCAGCCATAGTTGATGCTTCCTAGCTTTAGTACTTGAAGAAAAGAAAGCTTCAAGTGCATCCCACACTTCCTGAGATGTCTTACAACTTCTAATGTGAGGCAACAAAAAATCTGAGATAGAGTTGAGGAGATAAGACCTTGCAAGTGCATCCTTGGAGCACCATGTGCTCAATCTTTCTTGCTCTTCTTGTGTTGGTTGACTTTTGCTCCTGAAACTTGGCATAACTTCATCTCCAGCCACATAACCATATAAACTTCTACCTTGGAGATAAGCTTCCATCCTTAATGACCAAGCTGAATAATTACCTCTATCCAATTTCTCAATTGATGAAGGAAATCCATCTGCCATGTTGTCCAACCTTTCTCTGATACCACTGTGAAGAGATGGATAGGTATGTGTTGAAGATGAAGAGGTGTTGCAAAATCTTTGCTCTACACCAGCCAAATGAACTCCAGGAGTAGATGGTGGGCCCTTTTAGCTTGCCAATGGATGTATTAGACACCCTATGTACCTTGGAAGATCACTCTCAAAAAGATAGATCAAAACAGATAAGTTGGAGTTAGCTCAGAGGTGAAAACTTGCTATTCTTGGTTGATACACCTGTCCAGTGTTTTACATAATTCTCTGAGCACAGCAGCAATTAGATTAATTCCTCTTGGGGAAGGCTAGGTAGCTTAAAGAGCTAACTTTAGAGAGTAATCTCATCAAAAATAACAAACCACACACTGAGAATGACTTTTAACAAGTGATGACATCATCCCGATTTTCACGGGCTGCTATAGAAATAGACCAGTGAGTAGAAAAATTAACATACCTCAAGATGTAAGAATCCAATTATCATGAAATTTTGTATGCTTATACTAGACAGTAAGCTGAATCCAACAAGCTTAAAATCACTGAATTTGGATGAGTAAAAACTGAGAAATGACTCTGACAAGATGACTGAAAAAGTCGGGTACCTGACAGAGAAGTGAAGATGAACATACCCTGTTGACTTCAAATGAACATAACTGAAGATTCCAACATCCAAATGACATGACAATTTGTGAGCATATAGTAGACTTATAGAGCTAACTTTACCAAGTTAAATCACGGAAAATGATGAACCAAGTGCAGAGAAACAATCTCTGCAAGCTGACTGAGAAAAAACTGAAGTAATGGCAGTGAGTAGTACACATCACAAGAACATGGAAAGATGAACTCAAATAATCATGAAAATGAAAGTATATTGCTTGTACAATACAATGACTTACTGATACATATGTGTGCCTTGTAATCACACCTTGATATGGCATAAAGCTCAGCTCTTGGAGGTCTTCACATAGGTCTCTCTAACCACGACTAAAACTGCCATCTATTTATAGTTGAGTTTGGGAGGCTAACTTCCCTCAATTACTCTCCAATCAATCAATGATTGATTTGATTCTGTACCTACCACAAATCACGAATTCGTGGCTCCTCTTTCCATTCTTGATCATGTGGGCTCAACCACTTAAGATTCTCTTACTTTTACATTAAGTAAACTCTTCAAAAGTTACAAGAGGTAGTTCACAAGTGAACTTTACATAGTCTTCATTTTGAAGCTTCTTTAATGACTTTGTGAGACTCAAGCCAATACTTAGGCTTGTCATAGACTTGCTCCAACAAAAATTTGGTTAGAAAAGGACTGACAGAGAATTCTCAATTCACGATACTTGCCCCCAAAAAAAATCCACGATACTCAATACTTCACCCCCACAGAGCATGTCACGATACTCGATACCTGACACACTAGAAGGGTACCACGATACTCGACATGTGAACAAGACGATACACGATATTCCACCACTTGACCAGACATGATACACGATATCTGTACAAACTGGATACACGATACTTCCAGAAATACGATATACGATACTGGATAAACACGATACTCGATACCCACAATATGCGATACTTGACACTGAAGGTCATGATACTCGATACTCAGGAAATGCGATACACGATATTTGCCCAATATCGCTTGCTAATCACGATACTCGACACACAACAAGTATCGCGAGAAAATTCCCGACGATACTCGATATTTGTCAAGTATCGAGAAAGTTGCCTCCACGATACACGATACTAGACGAGTATCGTGATCTCAATTTCACGATATGCGATATATGACAAGTATCGTGAGGATTTCTCAACGATATACGATATTTGACCAGTTCAAGTATCACGATACTCGACCACAGGAGTTCACGATACCTAGGTATCGCGATACTCAACCACGGGAGAACACGATACTTGGCACTTTTTGAATTTTTTGCAAGTATATTTTGAATTTTAAATGCATACATGTGTTTCTCAAGCTCATGTACCCTCTCCTCACTAACTGTTTCACATAAATAAACTTGTCCCAATCCCTGTCTACCTTTCACGAAACTTACTGCAGATTGTTTTATTGGAATACTTAATTTTATTTGGCAAAGATGAGTGAATGATGAATGAGCTTAGCCTAGGAACTCTCTTTCCACTCTCCAACCACTCTGACTCGCCTTGGGCAGCTCAAAAGCCATGATCTTAGCTCACGATACCCGACAGATTACTCCCACGATACTTGCTCCAAAGACAAGTGACTTGAAAAATGACACTTTTTAGTTTTTATACCTTTTGAAAAATTCTCCTAACTACAAGGACTCAACACAACCAAGGCTAATGGCTATTCAAACCTCCTAGCTACTCCCTTCTTCCTCCTACTATACTCACTCCACTCACTTCCCTAGGCTAACAACTTACTACACACACTCCAAGAGTGAGAAGTAATAAGTGTGGATGAATATGACTTACCAAAGAAGAGAAATTCACAACTCCTCTACTCGCTTCAATGCAAAAATCTACTTACCATCACACAAATGCCTCGGTTTGATTGGACATCCCTCGGCAACCTAGGGATTTGTGGAGAAAGAGATTGTACCTCGATCCCCCTCAAGTGCATATAGTGGGGATTCACGCTTTATTTATCAATCTGATGAGTATCAAAACCTAGCTGAGTGTATGAGGACATGCATTCAAATGACGATCAATGCAAATGAGCTTCCCAAAGAGTGCAAACTTGGCAAGGACTTATCCAAACAAGCTTCAATTGTCAGTCATGGTGTCGCGATACTTGGAGCAGTAGCCAACAATAAATTGAGCTTTTCTCTCAGCTCTGAACTCCTATAGCAAATAGCATATGCATTTCGAAGCTCTCGAGAAGAGGCATCCAATGGTGGTATTTTCACTCAATTTTGAAGCTTCTACTTCAAGTTATGAGCAAAATACTGAGTCACGGGAATAACCTTCCTACACTTCAGCACTTCCTACACTTCACACACATTGTAACCAGAGCAAATAAACACTTTCATGGATAGACAACACTTCCTAACACTCTTTTCAAGCAACACACATGCATACAAGCTCACAAAAAAGATGATACAGAGAGGAGAAGACACAAATTCGAAATTATGTGCTCTTGATTCTCACAATGGTCAAAAGTCTTTACAAAGAGTCACAAATTGACTTATATACATGTGCCCCAAAAATGGTCCTTTCACACAAGAGATCGGCACTTTATTCACTAAAAGGCTAATTTCCTACTAATTTACATGGGTAAGCTACTAATCTTCTGTGGGGATGCATCTAGAGGACTCCTTTAGTGCGTTTACATCGAAAAATATATTACAAAATGATTATGATACAAAAATAAGGTGTCCAAATCGAAAACATTTTGGGGCCCATCTTTTTCTCTGCCTTGTGCTCTTCTTCGCTCTGCAACACTCTCCCCCTCTGTGTCTTTGTCGTTCCT
Source organism: Ceratopteris richardii (assembly GCA_020310875.1). Taxonomy (NCBI): domain Eukaryota; kingdom Viridiplantae; phylum Streptophyta; class Polypodiopsida; order Polypodiales; family Pteridaceae; genus Ceratopteris; species Ceratopteris richardii. The sequence continues at coordinate 123,906,756 of CM035418.1, read as the reverse complement.
TGACAGGCTTTACTTCTTGTCTTCAGTTTGTTGTCTGCATGCATCTTTTGGTGAGTTCTGCCTGTTTGTTAAACAGGTGTTCAGTTTTGATGGCCTCTTCTTGATTCTTCTTTTACATCCTCTGGGCCTGATGCATTTATGTTGCCTGTTAATTTGGGTTGCCACGCACGCCAGCAGTGGAAGGTATGAGGATGTGATCCTTCAGCCTTCGATCTGGACCTTCCAAAGACCCAGATGTTGAAGGACCTTCTTGTGGTTTGGAAACTGCTAGATATCGTCTTGCACTTCTTCATGCATATTTTCTTGGCGCTGGTTCCTCCTTCCACCTACGTGCTTTTTCCTTGATATGTGCCCCTGCGGGGCTCTGTGCAAAGATGGGTGTTGCACCCCTACGGGGCTTACTGCAGAGATGTATCTTCAGATATGATCTTTTTAATGAAGCTTCTTTCTTTGTCTTCTTCTTTTCTTCTTTTTGCTTGACTCTCCCTCAACAAGGGGGTTCTGTCATATTGGATACCTGAGTATGTAACTCATTCAGTTCGTCCAAGAGAGCCGGTGGTGACACTCCCTATACAATAGTGGGTCTCAATGAATCCTTGAGCAACAAGGTTTTATTGGTCTCTTTGAGGGTGCAGCATTCTTCCTGTAAATGGTCATAATCATCAAGGACTCGTCCATGGTCGTCCAAGAGTATCTGCATTGACTTAGGGGGAACGGCTTGAAAGTGAGATGTTCTAAGGGGCATTTTTGGATTGTCAATGTGGCTTCAAAATTCTCACGATCCTTTTTTTGTAGACGTTGATTTTCCTCCTTTGTTGCGTTGAGATGTCAGCAAAGAAGCGCCATATTGTGTGACGGTTGGGCATTGCACATCAAGTAAAATTCTAACTGTGATTCGTCCTCTTTGCAGCATTCCTACACTTGAGCTTCAGAAGCTTGTTGCTGCTTCTGATGTTCGGTTTCCAATTATTTTTTTTGATACTTTTTATTAAGGTCCTAGTTCTGCAAGATGAGTGCATCTAAGCGTACCTCCAAATCCTATGTAGTCCGTTGTAGGGTGGAATGTTGTTGTCTGAGTGACAAATATTCTACATTAATCTGTTGAAGACATTGTATCATTTGCTGGATAGCAGCATCATCAGTGGATGACGACGATGATGCAAGGTTGGGGAATGATACATGCAGGGTGGTTTGTAATGCAATGGGAGTGGGAGTGGGAGTAGGGGTAGGGATGTTGGATGCTATGGCAAGTGACCCAAGGGAGGTGCAAATAGGTGACGTGTGAAGTGTGCTACGTGGTGTGGTGGATGCATGTAATTGTGCATCTGGTGAAGCGATGGGTGAGATGTCTATGTCACTAGAGGTACCTTCGGTGATCGCAATGTGGAAGAGTGATATAGGTGTGATTGTGCATGGTGGTGGGTGCAATTGTGTGGTGAGAGGTGAGTGAGGTGGTGTACTTGGTGGCCATAAGAAGGGGACTGGTGGCCAAAGTTCCTGAGAGGCTCTTACAAACAGAAAAGTTGTAGATCGGGGGTGCAAAAAGGATGTGAAAGAGGAATAGAAGGAGGTTGGTTGTGTGGACACAGTAAAGGAGTATAACGGATTAGTGGTATATGAGGGGAGATGAGGGGGCAGGGAAATGATGGGTGGTGTCATAATAGGTGGAATGGAAACAGGGGGGATGGGAGTAGTGGTCAAAATTGGGCTGGATACAGGGGGCCAAACGAAAATGGGGGAAGGAATGGGAAAATCAAGGCTATCTACATTATCAGGGGAGGATAGGGTTGGCATTCGGTGATGGGGGGGTTTCGATAAGGGTATATACATAGGAATTCTCTTCTGCGGTCAAGTTGATCATGGAAGAACCCACCAAGGGTGCTGAAGTTATAGGATCAGTGGGGATGCGAATATATGTACCTGGGCGTTTGAGAATGCCAATCCGTCGAGGGTCAAACTTGGGTAAGGGCTTCCTTAGGAAATATCATAATGCTTCTGGAATGCTGATAGATTTAACCAATTCATGCATGGTAGAGATAAAAGTTTCCTGGAAACCACCGTTGACCAGTTCTTGTTGCAAGATAGCTTGCCTTTGTTCTTCTATTAATTTAGTTCTTGCCCAAACATTATTCATATTATTGTGATGGTGATGGTGATGGTGTAAGTTGCTGCTTCTATTGTTTCTTCTTCATACGTGCTTGCTTCCCCTGAAACTTCAACATGTGCTTCCGAGTTTTGTGCTTCTTTCTTGCTAGCTTCAATGTTAGCATCTCCTTCATGTGTCACCGTATGATCATCATCTTCATCTTTCGAATCAGCATTCTCTCCCTCTAAGGGTGTAGTGGGGTAAGCAGGATGTTCAAATTGAGAGACAATGTGGGTATCCGAAAATTGAAAATCACTAGAAAATACATCCGGGATCTCAAAATCAAACGTAGTGTTGATATCATGAGCGCCCAAACTTGTAACCGCGAAGGTAAAAGAAGTAGAGAAAAATGGGGAAGTTGTTGTGGGAGCTTCTACAGTCATGGTGGCAATAGTCGTTATGGTGGTAGGCACAGTGGGCTCAGCCTATGAAACCTCACGGAGTGTAGCAGATCAGTTCAGGCAAACTCGGAGTTGTGGGACAGCTGGTTGTGGTTGAACTAGAGGTTGTTGGGGAGAGGTTTCAGGTGTGGGCTGAGGTGATGGTGACTCCAGAACTTGTAAGCAAGGCATCGAGCCACGCATGCATTTGGCTATGCGGATATTGGGGGGTCTCGTGGTTTTCTTGGAGCCTTCATATTGTTATAACTGCATAGCTAGGATGACTCTCTCTATAGCAATATCATAAGCCAAACACATGTATATGATGCATGCAAGAGCACAGCATCCATGAACAACCTTTTTCTTCTCCCACCGATGTCCAGCCAATAGAAGATCCTGAATGTGAGTAGCAATATCAATTGTCTGAGGCCCTATAGTGGCAAGATACAAACCAAACCAAAGATGTTTGTGCGGGATCGTAAATCGCTCCTACGTAGGGAAGGCAAAGTGTTGGAGACATATTCTCAATGGAGTGGTCAACTTAGGGTTGATGGCGGAGATGGCTGGCCATTTATCGACATCGCTTTGCTTCATAGGTTTTGGGATGACACGCTCCTTCTCTGTGGGTGTATGGTTGCCATGAATCTTAAGCATGGTCTTGATTAAGTCCAAAGACAAGGTAAAATTCTTGAAGGGTGGGTCATTAACCAAGGATGGTAGTACAAAGACAGAGTCCAATTCCTTGCACTCTTGCTCTTTAAAAGAAGCTACCAAATAGTAACACTGATAAAATTCAGGTTTTGGGAGTGGTGCACTAAAGTAATTTGCAAATCCTACCCTCTGCCATATTGATTTGAGGTCGTCACTATTCTGGAGGTTCTCAAACTCTTGTGAGAAAAATTGCTAGCGCCTCCATACATTGCACCGTAAGTCAAGTTAGCTTCATATATGAACTCTGTGTCTCCTAAGGGTCCTGCAAGCCCTTGAAACCAGTGTGCCTTGCTGCTTACTCTTTCTATTTGTCCTTGAGGAGGTTCTTCGATGGGCATAGGTCCCGTGAAACTTTGGAACTCTATCAGGATATCACCAGGCGGGCTCTCGAATGGAAGAGTCGAGAAGTCAACAATAGGCCGCCCGAGCATTGCACTGGTAGAACCTTCTACTTGCATGATTGAAAGTTGATGTTGCAAACCTAAGCTGAAGTGAAGAGGAAAACACATTAGTCATGGAAAATAGTTAAGATCCCAAGAAGATGAGACCTCCATTCCTTTCCACCACCAACATGCTTTGTGTGCAGTATATGTGATTTTAACGTTATGAGAGGTGAATTGTGAGAAGTTCATGCTTTGCCTATGAGTGGGAATGTGAGGTGCATGGCTTTACAATTGACTTCGAATGAGTATTGCCTACAAAGTTAGTGTATGTTACAAGGATGGTGGTGATATGGATTTGTCGAACTGGGTCTGAGTGTAGTGGTTAATAGGAGTTTAGCTTCACTAAGTCCGTGGTCAGGGTGATTTTGGTTGAGAGTTTTTGTGATTAATGAAGGCTATGGGATCCATTTCTGTACCACATTGGGGGTTAGAAGAGATGAAGTGGGATTTACAAAAGAAGGTGTGTAGGATGTCCTAGTGGTCTCAGAAAAGGTCTTCTTTGAGCTGACAAAGAATGAAGCATAAGCTAGACATTTTTTAGGTACCCAGAACTACTGAGACTTGGACTGAGCGATCACCGAGGACTTGGGAACCCAAATTTGTTAAATTTGTTGCCGTGGTCAAAACTGAGAGGGATGTCGAAGATCTAGAGTGTTTGACTCATTGGGCACGATCGCCTTGCATATCCACCTCGATTGTGGGAATGCTTGAGTGAACCATCTAACGAGTCACTCTAATGTGTTGTGCTGATGAGTATGTGGATGATGTGGTCGTGTGGCTCGTCGAGGGTGAGATGTATCCGCACTTTGTTGTGGAAAAGAAGGGAGATCCACTGCAATCGTGCCCAGAAGTGGTGACTATTTACATTCATCTGAAGACTGAGCCTTATGTTGCCATACTTGTCGGATTCCTGTCTGCCTACCCAATTTCCTCTCCTAGATGGGTGGTAATTCTTGTGTTTTGGGGATGTAAGGATCATGTAACCTTACCCCATATTCATATATATACATCATATATAGAGCATTGCCTCAAGAGAGATCATTATGTGGGTTTCGAGGCTCCCATGCATCTGTGCGCATCTCTCCTCTCTTCTCTCTCCCTCCATCTCCTCCTTGCTCCTCTTGTTCTGCACACCAAAATTGTTGGGGATGTAAGGATCATGTGACCTTACCCCATATTCATATATATACATCATATATAGAGCATTTCCTCAAGAGAGATCATTATGTGGGTTTCGAGGCTCCCACGCATCTCTCCTCTCTTCTCTCTCCCTCCATCTCCTCCTTGCTCCTCTTGTTCTGCACACCAAAGCCCTTCACTGTGTTTGTTTGGTAGGGTGTGCTGACTCGCACAAGGTTGGGGAGAGGCCACACACATTAGGGGGGGCTTCTGCCACGTCCAAAACCTCCCTGCATCGACTTTGGAGGGGTAGTTCATGATACTGTCTTGAAAGTTTTGAGTGAAGCATACTTTTGCGAAGATTTAAATTCATCGAGTAATGGTATAACCATTCTTGGCCTAGGATCATAGGTTCTATTAGATCTTCGTCATGGCAAACCAACAATTTTACTGTCAAGGTCACCTTCTCTATGGAGATTGGTAGCTCAACCTCACCTATGCAAGGGGTTTCTAGTCCACCTAGTCCTATGAGATAGGCTTCAAGAGGCTTAATTTCATACTCCCTACAAAGAGAGAGTTGAATTGCATTCGTTGCTCCACCAGAGTCGATTAAAGCTTTACATTGTGTGTGCATGGGATCATGTCCTAGAGTGATATTAATGAATGGTCTTCTATTAATAATACTCGGGACATCTCTTCCTCCAAGTTGGCACATAGCTACAAGATATTGAGGGGCGTCCACTGATTGAGGTTCTCTACCTAGTGCTCTCCTTCATAGTCTCGTTCGCTTAATATGTTCCAATGATTTGGCTTGGGCTTCAGCTCTAATTTGTTCCTCCTCTTCCTTTCACCTTCTTGGCAAAAGTTAATTGTTTAAGCATGTCTACAGTTAAGCATTCCTGATATAGCTTAACTCAACATCCCTTGATATAGTTAGGCATTACTTCACCTTCAAGACTAGCTAGCTGAACCGCACTGCTAGTTGATATCCTATTGATGATCACGGGTCCGTACCCTCATTTCTCTAACTTGTGGGCATGTCGTTTCAACGTGTAAACTAGCACCAAATCTCCTACTTATAATCCTTTGTCCTTAATATGAGCATCAAAGTAGGCTTTTTATCTCTTCTTAGCGGCATAAATTCCTGCTACTACTCGCAATCTTGTCTCACCCAATCATTCTAAGTCAAGTATTCTTGAGGAAAGCTCATGACCCATCCACTCATACTCTTGAGCGATTTTGAGTGTGGGTATCAAAAAGTCTAAAGGCAACACAGTATTCTGACCAAACACCATTTGGAATGGTGTAGCATTAAGTACTATTTTATAGGCTACGCGATAAGCCCACAAGGCATGGTGTAATTGTTGATACCAATCCGAACGTTGATTGTTCACAATCTTGGTGAGAATGTTGCACAAAATCTTATTAGTGCTCTCAGCCTATTCGTTACCTTGTGGATGATACGATGCTGATTTCTTATGTACAAACATAAATTCTTGTAATAGGTATTCAATAAACTCATTTGAGAAGTGAGTACCCCTATCACTTACAAGCTCGATAGGAAGTCCATATCGTGTGAAGACATTCTCGAACAAGAACTTAGCAATGGTGCGTGCATCATTTTTCCTTGTAGCCTTGGCTTCTACCTATTTAGTAAGATAGTCAGTGGCAACTATGATGTACTTGGTATGGGAATTCCTTGCAAGGGGATTAATAGGTCCAACAAAATCTATTCCCCACTTTGAGAATGCACGCCCTCCCATCATGGGTCATAAGGGCATCTCATCCTGCTCAATATCAGCTCTCTCATCAACAAGTGCATCATGTAAATCTGCATCAGAAATGGAATGCTCTACATCATCATATGGAACCTGCAAAGGCTGAGAAGTTGCCTCATTAGGACCAGCACTAGACTGTCCACCTGTAAAAAGAGGCATCAAAGTATCATACATGTCTTTTGGAGCTAACAGATGTCTCCCTAGTACATGAAAGCAATGGCTGAATAGCATCTTCCACAAAGACAACATCACGGCTAAGCAGAATGCGTTTACTCTGTGGATGATACAGACGATAGCCTTTACTTTCAGAACTGTACCCAACAAAAATACATTTTACTGCCTTATCATCCAATTTTCTGCGATGTTGTTCAGGCACTAATGCATATGCCAAACAACCAAAAACATGCAGATGAGCAACAGATGGCTTGCGATCATGCCAAGCCTCATATGGAGTGATAGACTGCAACGCTTTAGTGGGACACCTGTTCAGTACATATGCTGCAGACATGACAGCCTCAAGCCAGAAACTATGTGGTAAAGCCTGACTTTTGACCATGCCCCTCGCCATCTCCATGAGTGACATGTTCTTTCTTTCAGCAACTCCATTCTGTTGAGGTGTATACGGCACTGTACACTGGTATTTTATCCCATGTTCAGCCAGAAATGCATTAAAATCTCAAGACATATATTCCCCCCCTTGATCAGAACGGAGGGTGCCCATTTTACATGCTGACAGATTTTCAGCCAAAACCAAAAACTGTTTGAAGCACATGAACACTTCGGACTTTGCTTTGAGTGGATATACTCATGCATGCCTGGAAAAATCATCAATGAAAGTCACGAAGTAAAGGTAATTTCCAAAAGAGGGTGTCTCCATAGGACCACAGTCATCACTATGTACAAGCTGCAATTTCTACGTAGCCCAAACTGAACCATCTTTTGGAAAGGAAGAACGCTGCATTTTGCCCAAAATACAGCCTTCACAAACATGTTTTCCAGGTGCCTCAAGTTTGGGCAAAGAGGACACCATTTCAGATTTCTGCAGGCGTAACAAACTAGCAAAATTCAGATGACCAAAGCGTGCATGCCAAAGCCTTGCATCTGACATAGCCTGAGAATCATGAACTGCACATGCCGAATCATTCACAGATCTTTCATAGTCTATGAGCTTATACAGCCCACGACATAAAATGCCAGAAGCAATAATCACATCGCCATTTGAGAGATCATGGACTGTACACCTGTCATCAACGAATTTCACAACCAAGCCAATCTTGGCTAATGCAGAAACTGATAACAGGTTCTTTTTTATCCCTAGCTCAAATAAAGCATCTGACAAAGTGAAAGAACTACCATCAGCAGTAGTCAGAATGATCTTACCAACTCCCATAACAGGATAAGAGGAGTTGTTGGCGCATGTGACAGTATTCCCTGTAGGGGCAGGCTCGAGTGAAGAGAAGAAACTGCGCTGCGAGGTAATATGTTTGGTCGCCCCACTGTCAAAGTACCAAACATCTGAGTCTACTGCAGACATGCACTGATCATGAGAAGATGGGTCAAAACTGCAGACATGCACTGATCATGAGAAGATGGGTCAAAACGGCAGACAGTAGTAAACGCCCATTCTTCTTCCTGCACAAGATTTGCAGACTCTGTTTTTGGTGTAGAGGCCTTTGCAACAACCATTCGAGCCTCTTTCTTCTTTGCCTCTTTAGCAGCCAGTTTTGGACAGTTCTTTATAATATGATCATTTCCTTTATAGTATTTGCAGAACACTTTCTGCTTTTCTGATTTCTTCTCATCTTTATCCTGGTTCTCCGATTGTGCAGCATTTGCAGATTTCTGCTTACTAGTAGAAGAGCTCCATTTTCCTTTGCCCTTCTGACTAGCCAGGAAAGCTTGATCTGCAACATGCATAATGGACCTGTTCTGCCTGGACTGATCTTCCTGCAACAGAATAGAGACTAATTCCTCAAATGACAAGGCATTCGGATTGCCTTTCATCATCAACCGAAGAGTAGAGGCAAAACTCTGATATGAATCAGGAAGACCATTCAGAACGGTCTACACAAGTGAGCTATCTGGTATAACCTCATCAGCAGAAATCAATTGTTCCTTCAGGTCTTTGATCTTTGTGAGAAAACTGTCCATAGAATCACCTTCATTCATGTGCTCACTCTCCAACTGTTTTCGGAGGTAAGCAACACGAGCCTCATTCCTAGCCTGGTACAAAGTGGTAAGTGTATCCCAAGCATCCTTCGCTGTTCTGCAAGAGCGAATGTGAGGAATAATGGCACGTTTAACAGACAAAGCTATCAATGCATGTGCCTGGGCATCTCTACCATCCCAACGAATCTGCTCTGCAGTAGGTGCAACAGAAATAGCAGCACGAACAGGAATCTACGGAATATCATCTTCGACACCATCTTCATCAGCTCCAACACCTCCAGCACCTATATTTGTAGTACCTGTAGTCGCAGGTGTAATAGGACGTCTTTCAACACCCTGCACAATGTTCCACAGTCCTTTTGCAACCAGTACATGTTGCATCATATAAGCCCATAATGGGCAGTTGGTACCATCCAACTTATCCTCAACAGCCAACATACGGAATACATCACTGCTTTCAGCCATGGCCGGTGACTAAAATACCTTGATGCAAAAAATTGACTGTATCTCAAAAAGTTGAACGGAACTGCCTAGACGAGTTCTACTAGACTTGTAGCAGACTTTGAGACGCTTAAACTGACGAACAGAAACTGGTATATACCTTTGGCACAAAAGGACGAAATAGCCTGCACAAGCGCTACGATAGTGCGTTCAGAGGCCAAAACGAGCTCAGATCGCGATTTCGGCACCAGAGAGCGAAGTTATTTTGATCTCGGAAACACCCTGAGTATGCTCACCAAATTTCGTGCGAATCTGAGACTGCAAACGGAGGAGTGTCGACGGCGCCCTAGAAGAAGCGACGACCTGCTCTGATACCAATTGTTGGAGATAGACGTCTGCGGAAGCACGCGAACAGCACAAGAAGAAGAAGAAGCTTGGAGCACAAACACACAATACTGAATGTATTACTAGAGAATGTACAAAGATAAGTAGCCCATTAGGGCAATAGACGTATATACAAGCCGGGGTAAAAAAACCTCCTAAAGAGGGAAAAAAGTGCCCCAGCAGTCCTAGAGTGTTCACACACATCACTACCTAAATATATCAACAAGGAGAAGCCTTTTGCCATCAATCTTTCTTTGACCTACCAATGGAACCATCTAAATTTTGTTTAATTTTGTAAACCCACTTATTAACTTTCACCTTCATGCCTTCTTGAGCTGGTACCAAGCTCCAAGTCTGGTTTCCATCAAGTGCCTTGAGCTCTTTCTTCATTGGCTCTTGCCATTCATTGCAATATGTAGCTTCTTCATAGCTAGTCAGTCATTTGTCCTTGATTACATGATTCGTGTATGCATAATGGTTTCCAATGAAATTATCATATGTTAACCTTTGAACTAGATATCTTACTCTTGAGTAATTTCTTTCAATTCCTCAATATTTGTTTGCCATCTTCTTTATTATTTTTTAGGGTTTGAATTTCTTCTGTCTCATCACCTTCCAACTTGCTCTCATCCATGTAGCTTTCTCCTTCAATTCCAATCTTTTGTTTGCCTTTGAGTTTACTTTCTTTAGAGCTATTCCCTCTGTCCTTAAGCCTTCCAATCAAAAATGAAGGTGGCCTTGTCCTTGATGATTTTCTTGGACCACTTAAACCAATGCTTTCTTAAGCTCTATCATCATTCTTCTTATCTATCTCACCTATTTCTTCAAACTCCAATGAATTTGTGCATGCATACCAAGGCTTCAACTCATCAAAGACAACATTCCTACTTAGCTTCATATCCTTGGTGACTGATTTATAGCTTTTATACCCCTTTTCCATAGAATATCCCAAAAAGATACACCTTTCAAATTTGGCATCTAACTTTGAGTTCAACTCTTCAAGTACATGTATGTACATAGCATACACAACCAAAGGTTCTAAGATGTGAAATGCAAGGTTTTCTTCCACTCCATGCTTCCTCAAGGGTTGAAGGATGTATTCTTGATGAAGGACATCTATTCATGATGTATATGGTTCTATATGTAGCCTCTTCTCAATAACAATGCAACATACTCATTTCATTAAGCATAGATCTTGCTACCTCTGCTATGTGTGTGTTCTTTCTCTTTGATACTCCATCTTGTTGAGGGATATACATGCATGTAAGTTATATTTTGATACCATTGACTTGCAAAAATCTCTGAAAATTTATGGGAGAAGTAATATGCTCGTCCATCGGATGTCAAAGTTTTGATATACTTGCTAGACTGCTTCTCCACCTGTGCTTTGAATTGCTTAAAGTAGTGGAACACAACTGATTTATTCCTAATGCAATACAACCACACTTTTCTTGAAACATTGTCAATGATGATTATGAAAAACCTATTTCTAGCAAGGGGCACTTCTCTTATTGGACCTCAAACGTTTCTATGAATAAATTTTAAAACATTTGCATACACATAGGTACTCTTCTTGAAGGGGAACCTTGATTGTTTTCGTTGTTGGAAAGCAACACAAATTTCATGCAACATTTTAGATGTAAAATCTTATAGGCCTCTTACCAATCTCCTCCTTTGCATGTCCTTGAGCTTTTGTAGGTCGATGGTTGCCCTCCACTAGGCCCGCAAGCAATGATATATGCTCACTACTCTAATATTTTCATTGCACCTCTACAAAGACTTAACATGAAACTTCATAGACTTAAAGTAGAATCTACAAGCTATCCAAAAAACTTTAAATCATCCCAAATAAATATTAAAACTAAGAGAACCATCCACTACAATTCAGACACTTGTTTGCAACACTCTCCATGATGTGTAGAGATATTGCTTCACAAGCATAGCGATTTCTCATCAGTCACTTAGGAAAAGAACTTGAAACTTTGATACACTTTGGGGCACTATATGAGAGATCAAGTGAACATTCAAATCAATAAAAATAATTACAATGAGAGAACAAACAATGCTCTACAATCTAGTTTGATCAGATTTGGAAAAGCCTCACTTCACCACTAGATATAGAAGAGAAAAATCGATAGACAGATAGATAGATAGATAGATAGATAGATAGATAGATAGATAGATAGATAGATAGATAGATAGATAGTGTTGCAGAGCTAAAGAGCGCACAAAGCAGAAAAAAAAGACGGGCCCCAAAATTTTTCCGATTTGGACCACATATATATTTCCCTTTGTAAAGGCACTAGAGGAGTCCTCTAGATGCATTCCCACAGAAGAATAGAAGCTTACCCATGTAAAATAGTAGGAAATTAGCTTTTAGTGAATAAAAGTGCCAATCACTTGTGTGAAAGGACCATTTTTAGGGCACTAGTATATAAGTCAAATGTGACTCTTTGTAAAGGACTTTTTGCCATTGTGAGAAGAGAGAGCACAGAAATTCGAATTTGTGTCTTTTTCCCTCTTCATCTCCTTCTTCGCGAGCTTGTATGCATGTGTATTGCTTGGAAAGAGTGCTTGTGAGTGTTGTCTATCCTTGAGAGTGTTTCTTGGCTGTAGGAGAGGTGTTTGCGAGGTGTAGGAAGTGCTGAAGCGTAGGAAAGTATTTTCGCGATTCAGTATTTCTGTCATAACTTGAAGTAGGAGCGTCGGAATTGAGTGAGACCACTGCCATTGGATGCGTCTTCTCGAGAGATTCGAAACGCATATGCTATTTGCTATGTTTGGAGCTCGGAGCTGGGAGAAAAGTCCAAAATACTGACGGCTGCTGCACCAAGTATCGTTTCGCCTTGACCTACAGTTGAAGCTTGTTAGGATAAGTATTTACCTCATTTTCATTCTTGAGTAGTTTATTTGCATTGACCATTACGTGATTGCATGTCTTCATACACTCGGCTAGGTTAGTATACTCTTTGGATTGATATTTAAAAGCGTGTATCCCCACTATATGCACTTGTGAGGGGATTGAGGTATAGTCTCTTTCTCCGCAAGTCCCTAAGTTGCAGCTTAGGTCAACACACTTTTTGGCGCCGTTGCCGGGGAGTGACGAATCAAACCGAGGCATTCGTGTGATGGTAAGTAGCTTTTTGCTTTGAAGAACTTGGAGGAGCGGAAATCTTCTCTTCTTTGGTAAGTCATTTTCAGCCGCACTTGCTACTTCTCATTCTTGGAGTGTGTGTAGTGAGTTGATAGATTAGGGAAGAGAGTAGAAGGAGTAGAATAGGAGTGAGTAGAGAGTGGACTAAATCATTAGAGTAGGTTTTAGTTTTGTTCAAAAAATTTTCCTTGTTGATAGCTAGAAATTTCCAAGTATAAAAGCCAAAAAAGTCTCATTTTTCAAATCACTTGTTGAACAAGTATCGTGAAGAGAGCAGTCGGGTATCGTGTGAGCTTGCAGAGATCGTGGCGAGGAAAACAAGCAATAGGGAAGAGTACAGAGCAAGGGAACTTGACCAAAAGATCATAGGTGCTACCAAGGTAAACTAAATTACCCATTTGATCAAAAATTTTCAGCATTTCAACCTAGGAAAGGAAAAAACGATCTGCGCTGAGTATCGTTTGGGCTTTCAGGGGGCTAAAAGTTGTTTGTTGAATGATACAGTGAGTGAGGGTAAGAGAGAAGAGCTAGGTGAGCAAGGGGGAAAACATCAAATCTCAAAAACATCTGTAAAAATTTGAAGTTGGGTCAAGTATCGTCTTTGCTCCCGCGGTCGAGTATCGCGATACTTGTCAAGTATCGTGGAACTCCTGTGGTTGAGTATCGCGATATTTCCCAAATATCGGTATCGTCTCGATCAGAGATCGTTTGTACCCAAAGATCGTGTATCGTTGGTTCAAGTATCGTGTTCCAGAGATCGTGATACTTGCCAAAGATCGTCGATCGTTGAGGTCAAAGATCGGTATCGTTTCGGTCAGATATCGTTTGACCAAGTATCGTTTGGATCAGCGATCGTGTATCGTTTGGTTCAAAGATCGCGATATTGATCAAAGATCGGTATCGTTTTGGCTCAAGTATCGTCGATCGTCGCAGTGAGAGATCGTTTACCAAAGATCGCGATACATAGGAGAGATCGGTATCGTTTCGTTTCAAGTATCGGTATCGTCTAGTCTTCAGCGATCGCGATACTTAACAAGTGTCGTGTATCGTTGTGGTCAGCGATCGTCGGCCAAAGATCGTTTCGTGAGAGATCGTGTATCGTCAGTGGCAAGTATCATCTTAGTGAAATATCGTGGATCGTGGCCTGAAGAGCGCGATACTTGTGAAGTATCGTGTATCGTTCGATCAAGTATCGTAGAGACAGAGATCGTGTATCGTTTTGGTCAAGTATCGTGTATCGCGTCTCAGAGATCGCGATACTTACCAGCGATCGTGTATCGTTTTGAGCCAAGTATCGTCGATCGTGTATCGTTTTGAGCCAAGTATCGTCGATCGTGTATCGTGTTGACCAAAGATCGTGGAGTCTAGAGATCGTTTTGCCAAAGATCGTTTGGGGAAGTATCGTGTATCGTGTATCGTCTGGACTCAGGTATCGAGTATCGTTTCAAACTCAGATATCGTGTATCGTGTCCATCAAGTATCGTCTGGGCGGAGATCGTTTTCCAGCGATCGTTTCATCCAAGTATCGTGTCAGTCAGCGATCGTTTCCTCAGAGATCGTGAGAGTCAAGTATCGTGACTTGAAATTTTCTTTCAGTCATTTTCAGCCTGACTTTTTCCTAGACTACTAAGCCATAACTTAGAATTCTAGAGGCTAGAGGTGGACAAGTTTTGATCAGAGCTCTTAAGTGAATGAACCTGAGATCCGGAAGAACCCTAGGAAGCCGAAGAAGTGTAATTTCTTCCGTAGGGAGTGTAGCCGAACCAAGTAGCCGTTCACACTACTCTGAGACCTCCAGTGAGTCAGAAGGAGAAATCCCCATGGCTTCAGAGGATATGCAAACCACTGTATCCATGATTGGCCAGATGTCCATCATTGAGGGCGAATACAAAACTTCCTTAGAGTATGTGAGCACCAACCACAATGAGATCCATATCTATTTGGATGGTCTAAACAGATCAGTGGCCAGACTGAGGAAGGCTTCAGAGGCCTATATAGTGCCAAGACCAGCAGTTAAGTACATAGGAGGACTGTACATGGACAAACAAGACATCCAGTACGTGGTCACAGAACACCCTGAAATCATTAATGAGCGTGGTGAGGAAAATAATGCTTCGAGCTTAAATGGATGTGGAAACGAAGAACAAGTAACTACTCCTAGAGGGAGATCTACAATTACTAAACTTTGGAGAGGAGACCTGATTCCCCAGGATGATACTCTAATAGATGTATATTTGATCAACGGGATGGAGCACCTGCTCAGAGCCCATTCCTCTATTTGGGAAGCTGCTCCTAATCCAGTTACCATCTATGAGTTACAAGATCCTGAGTTCCCCACCATTATCACCTATTTGGATAAAAATCACAGAAGGTATTGGCCAATAACAGAACTAGAGAGAACTGAGTTGAAATACCAGAACATCCCAGTGTTCCCCCCTAGGGACCAAGCCACTACGTCACGGAATCCACATGGAACTTCTCAAAAGGATTCAATTCAACAATCGGGACAAACACAACAAACTCAACAAACCCAGATCCCCGTCAGACCACATGTACAATTCGCAATGCCTGCCACTAATCCTAACTACAGGCCACAACCAGCCATTGACCCAAGACATGGAGTTCATGCTCCAGTCAGACCGTAGGTAGTACGAGGACCAGGCATACCAATAGGAAGACCAAATTACCCTGTAATGCCTAGACAACCTGAAGCAGGAAGGAGACTAAGGCCGATCCAAGTTGCCAAGTGCATGAGAAATCATTATGATGGCTCTAGTGAACCCTATAATCACATAGCAGAATTTAAACAAGTAGTTAGAGCCGAGCAGGTAGATGACTTCATGATTCAATATGAGTCTTTTGGCCTTACCTTGTCAGACACAGCTTTGGCCTGGTTTCAGCCATTGGATCCAAATACCTTTCAGAACATGGATCAGGTATATCAAGAGATGATTGAAGAATTTACCAAATCTGGAATTAAGAACAATTCTTCGTCATTAATCCATAGCTTCAAACAAGTCCCTACCGAGTCAGTGAGATTGGCAGCAAGGAGATTCAAGCAGTATGTGGATAGATGTCCCGTAGAAGAGAGACCAACGCAAAACAAAATGGTGTCATTGTTCTTAGAAGGACCGTTGAACGGGACCTTGAGGTCATTAGTGTACGTAAAGAGAGTCCAAACCTTGCAAGAATGTATGAAGGAATGTATAGACCTAGAAGATAACCTTGCAGAAGACTTGAAAATACCCCAAGGTAGTGTGAAAAGCGAAGACTCAACAAGTAGCACATCAAACCCTAAAAACAACGTAGAGGAAATTGCCGACTTGTTAGCAAAAAAACTGAATGTTCAAGGACAGAGGAATTATCCCACCAATCCTATGAGAATGCCTATGCTTAGAAGATGTATGCAGTGTGGAGGAGATCATCCTTCTCATTTGTGTACTAGGGGAGTAGTCCCACCACCTGCCTATGCTCCTCACAGACCCTCTGTCCCCGGACCACTACAATATTGCAGTATAGAGCAGAGATACACAAACCATAGCACTGAGAACTGCCCTTACAATAGGCAAACCAGATCCACACAGCCTTATGTGAGACCATATGGATACCCGCAGAACCAGCAGGGAGGAGAAGCCTTTAGATATCCCTCATATCAGCCGCAGGCACCAATACCACGACCATACGCATACCAGGGATATACACAACCTCAACCAGTGCTAGGACAACAACCGCCCCACCCTCAGAATGTTGTCCCAGTTAAGATAGCGCAACCAGAGGAAAATCTAGAAAGAGCTATAGTGCCAGCCACACCTTTGGCTAGTGATGACCCATATGACTCATTTTACGATCCTAGTCAAGGAACATACCCTGGTTATGAGAGCTCGATAATGGAATATGGGCAACAATATGACCCATATGCTTATGGCATGGAGATACCTGATAGTTCTTACGGACATGAGCAGGATTATGTACCCTTAATGTACACAGCTCCTAGAGCAACCATGCCACCTCGACCAATGAATAGACCGCCTGTACCCAGAGGACCATGCTACAGATGTGGAGGTGACCACTATATTAGAGAATGTACATTACCAAACCCACCACCACCACAACGAATTTGGGAAGGCTACTGTAGCGATTGTGGTAAGGAGCATCTTTTCAGAGATTGTCCTAAGAATCCCAACAAAGTCACATCTAACGTGCAGATTAATGTGATAGAAGTGATTGAATCATCAGGGAGCGACAAAGAGTACACTATACCTTTAAAGGCCATAACAAGAGCAAAGGCTAGAGAGAACCCTGATAAAACAGACGGAAGTAATCAAAGTGACAAAGAGGGAAATACACCCATCCCTCACAGAGTGGAAGACTCCGAAGAACCAGAAAAAAGTATTGCCAGTAAGAGATCCCAAAGATGGAAGCAAAGGAGAGACAGGATAAAAGGAAAAAAGTTATTGCAAAAGAAGGAAAATGAAAAGAGTAAACAGAAATCAACAGAAGAATCACAAGTGGAAGAAGAAAATAAAAAAGAGGATAAAAGGGAGGAGGTAGGATCAGTATTGGCAGACCCAATGCCTGAAGAATTAGCCATGTGGATTCAGGCATACAAGGCGAGAATAAAAGCAGGACCTACCATAGAACAACATGAGAGAGAGTACCCGAGAGGCGACTTAGAGAAAGAAAGACTGGAAATCTGCAAAAAACTGATAGAAGTTGCCCAACAAACATTAGAAAAACCCGCATCACCTTTACCAAACAACCGAATTTGCGAAGAAAAATTCCAAGAGTGCCTAAACACTCAGGAAAAGCCTAACGTAAATAGACCTCTGAATGATGAAATTGGTATTGAGAGAAAAGAAGGATCCATAGTCCCTGAAATAGAAGGAGATTGGACTAAGGATCTATGGGCGCGAGTTCAAGAGGACAAGTGGAAAAAGGTAGAAGGAATGGAACCGCCCTTTGAAGAATTAGAGGCAGAAAACGAAATAGAGGGTTCAATACCTGAACTCAATTCAGAAGAAATTTTTCCAATGGATGCAAGTGACAAAGAAGAGGACGATGTAAAGGAACTACCCAACTACACCGGGGAGTACGAGCACAACTCAGAATTGTATCGTATTCCATCAATAACGAGACGAGAAACGAATCCATCAGTTCAAACATCGGAGATTATACAACGTCTTAGAGAAGTGAAAATCCCATGTACCCTAACACTCGAGGAACTGTTAAAGGTAAAACCACATTTAAAAGAGAAATTGATCAATCAATGGGAAGTCAAGGAGGAAAAGAAGGAGGTAGCTGACGAAGTGAAAACGGTGAGAATTCCAGTGGATAAAGTAGGAGACTTTAGTGAAGGAGATGAAGGAAATACATGCCTACCAATCACCTATAGGGGTTATACTACCAAAGCCATACTCGATTCAGGAGCCGGTGTTGGCATTGCTACCAAAGAAATTTGGGAGAAATGGGGAAAACCAGCATTGAGACCAACACGCATGAAAATTCAAATGGCAGATGGACATACGGAAAGACCCTTAGGATTGTTGGAACGAGTAGTCTTCACTACGTTCGGAGTGGAATTCGAACATACTTTAGCAATTTGTCACTTTGAAAGGCCAAGCAACTATGAAATGATCTTGGGAAGGCCATTCATGAGACAGCTAAAGGTCGTACAAGATTGGGGAAAGGATGCAGTGTACCTACAACACGCAGGAATCACCACTAGGATCAACCTACATACATACACATATCAAGATGTACCACCTCTACAATGGAATCAAATCCATAAAGAGGAAGACGATCAATCGGTTCATAGTGCAGGTTCTAGTGACCAATCCTGGATGAACGAGGACACTCATCTATGGATATGCAAAGCAGCAAAGAAGGAAGAAGAGAGAAGAAAAAGTTGGCATCAGAAACAAGGAATAGGGAGATCGGTACAAGATCCGGCTTATATGCCACAAGTATTTCCAGACGAAGAATTTGAGCCTCACGGTTGGATGGAAATATTAGCCACCCTCGATGTCTGTGTAAACGAAGAAGTGGTAACTATGAACGAATGTATTGACGAGGAGGGTTATGACATTAGTCTGTATATGGTAGTCCTTCAGGAGGCAGAAGAAGGAGAAGTGATTGAGAAAGACTGGAAGGAGGACTACGAGAGCATTGAAATGGAACCAGAACCCATGGATCTAGGGATTAGTACCACTAACATGGATATCACTGCCAATGAAAAACAGAAGGTACTCCCACAAAAAGAAGAATTAAAAGTTGAAAGGGAATTAGAAGATGAAGAAAACAAACTCCAAGACCAATTTGAGGTACCAGCTCATTTCAAAAAATATGAAGTGGAAGAGAGGAAAATTGCTATTCAAATGCCTAAAAGAGAAGCACAACCTGGAATAGCATACGATAATAAGGAGCAAACCAAAAAAATAGTCGTAACTATGGAAGGAGGTGAAGAACGATGTACCTTCATAGGACAGGATGTCTCAGCGGAAGAAGAACAAGAGTTAATTCGACTCATAAGAGAATACCGGGATGTTTTTGCTTGGACTTATAAGGACTTAAAGGGAGTAGATCCATCTATATGTGCGCATAGAATCCCCATGACATCCGAGGCCAAACCTTCGAAACAGAGACCTTATACTTATAATGATGTGTATTCAGCCAAGATAAAAGAAGAGATAGATAAGTTATTAGATGCTGGATTCATCTACGAAATTGAGCACACGGAATGGGTATCACCCTTGGTGGTTGTACCAAAGAAGAATGGAAAGTTAAGAGTGTGCATCAATTTGAAAAAAGTGAACGCCGCAACCATAAGGGATAGCTATCCCTTACCAATCACTGACCATCTCTTGGAAAGGGTAGCAGGGAAAGAAGTTTATAGTTTTCTGGATGGCTTTTCAGGGTATAATCAGGTAGCCATTGCTCCTGAGGACCAACATAAGACTGCATTTGCAACAGAATTGGGAGTATATGCCTTTAGAGTCATGCCTTTTGGTTTAACCAATGCCCCAGCTACATTCCAAAGACTGATGTGTCATGTGTTCAAAGAATTCTTGAGAAAAAGCATGGAGGTATACGTGGATGATCTGTGTACATATTCAGCTATACGATCAGAGCACATCCCTGAACTAGAAAAGATTTTTGCTAAATGTAGACAATATCGAGTATGCCTCAATCCTAAAAAATGTGTCTTCATGGTGCGACAAGGGAAAATCCTAGGACACATAGTCTCAAGAAATGGAATTTCCACAGATGAAGACAAAATTAAAGTCATTTTGGATTTACCGAGACCGAAAACTGCTAAAGAAGTCCAAGCATTTATGGGACATTGTGGCTACTATCGAAGGTTCATACATATGTACGCCATAATTGCTAGACCTCTTTATGCATTATTAACTCAATTCAATTGGACCGAAGAATGCGAAAAAGCCTTTAATGAGTTGAAGAATCGATTGAGTTCAGCACCTATTCTTCGAGTCCCCAACTGGAATAAACCATTTCATATTCATGTTGATGCTTCCAAGTTTGCCATTGGTTGCATCTTAGCTCAACCAGCTGATACAGGTAAATTGGACCACTCGATAGCCTATGCCAGTAGACAGTTAAATCAAGCGGAACGAAATTACACTACTACGGAGAGAGAAGGCCTAGGGATGGTATACGCAGTAAAGAAATTCAGACATTACTTACTGGCAAACAAATTCAAATTCTTCATTGATCATCAAGCTCTATTGTACTTAGTCAACAAGCCTTGCAATACAGGACGACTAGTACGATGGTTTTTATTGCTAATGGAATTTGATTTTGAAGTAATAGTCAAGAAAGGAAACACACACATAAGGGCAGACCACTTATCTCGCATGACCCATGGAGAACCACCCATAGGAGTTCCTGATGATCTGCCAGATACCTATCTCTTTAACCTGGAAGTATGTCCTCAATGGGCCGAAAAATTGATCCCGATACTTACACATGGACCTAAAGAAGGGATCACGCCAAACCAAAAGCAAGATCTTTGGAGGACTAAAAACCTTCACATTATTGCTGGAAGTTTGTACCACCACGATTCTAGCGGACTGCTGATGAGATGCGTGGAAGAAGGGGAACAAGAAATGTGGCTTCAGAAAGCACACATAAACCAATGGGACACTCATTTGAATGCAAATGGAACGTGGCAAACACTCAAGAGATTTGGCATATATTGGCCAACAATGCAACGAGATGCACATAACTATGTGTCAACCTGTCAAACCTGTCAAGAACAAATCCCAGACGAGAACTCTACATTATGCTATTCCACAATAGCACCAAGATGGAGCATGCCTCTGGTAAAGTTCTTGAAAACTCGAGAGTACCCTGATGGAGCTACCCTAGCAAGGAAACGTGCTCTTGAAGAACAGAGCAAAGATTACGCCATCATAGGAAAACAACTCTTTAAACGCGGGAGGGATAACCAACTAAGAATGTGCATTCATGAAAATGAATATCTCTCTGTCTTAGAAATGGCACATGCAGGAGCTGCGGGAGGACATTTCTCAGCAGACAGAACGGTCAAGATGATTCTCTTTGCAGGCTTGTGGTGGCCAACTCTACATATGGATGCAGAGACATATGTGAGAAGCTGCGAAACATGTCAGAGAGCGAAATATCCCATTCGGAGAGACGACATGCCTTTAAGACCGATGGTTTGTGCGAGAGCATTTACCAAGTGGGGAATTGACTTCATAGGACCTATCAATCCACCGGCCAAAGGATCACATGTTGAATATATCATAGTAGCCACCGACTACTTGACTAAGTGGGTAGAAGCAAAAGCCACTAGAAAGAATGATGCTCAAACCACTGCAAAATTTCTCTTTGAGCACATTTTCACACGCTTTGGACTACCAATTGAGATAGTGAGTGATCGAGGAACACATTTCTTAAACGAGGTCATTGAGTCACTAATGAATGACTTTCTAGTGATTCATAAAAAATCAGCCCCATACCACCCTCAAGCTAATGGACAAGCTGAAAGTTCCAACAAGGTACTATGTACTGTATTGACAAAAATTGTCAATAATGGAAGGACAGACTGGGACAAACAATTGCATCACACAATTTGGGCCTTCCGTGTGGCATATAAAACGGCCATTGGCACTACACCTTTCAACCTAGTGTATGGGCAGAATGCAATTTTGCCAATTGACTTCTTAGTACCTACATTGAAAGTGGCCCAGCAATATGAGTGGAACGGTCATGAATTGTCTCAGCAATTAGATCAAATTGAAAAGCTACACGAGACTAGATTGCAAGCGGTAGCGGGCATTTATGCAGCTAAACAGAGACAAAAGGCTTATTATGATGCACATATAAAAGACAAGGGACTAAAAGAAGGCGACTTAGTCCTAGTATACACCCTCAAACAACATGCAAAGAAGCTCCAAAAACGCGGATATGGACCCATGATTATAAATCGAATCTCTACTAGTGGTGCAGTCAATCTCGCCACACTAGACGGAGACATTCTTCCCAACTACATCAGTGGATGTAGAGTGAAAAGATTCATGGAGCCTTTGACGGATCAAATGCTAGCACGACTGTTAGGAGCTCAAAGTAGGAAAAAGGAAGAAGAACGAATACGAGAAGAAGCGAGACAGGAAGCCCTAGAACGCATCAGAAAACGGAAAGAGTGGATGAGAGAAAGAGACGAGAGATATCGAGTAGGAGAAGAACTCATCCCAATGGCTAATTTTAGAGCCACTAAGAACTCCGGACAACAAAGAAGACAGCCTTACTTGAATCTGGGAGCAGGACGAAAAGAGTACCACTTAGTGGATGCTCTCATAGACACAGGAGCAGCCATAAGCTGCATTAGATTTTCCTTGTCTCAGAGACTTAACGAGGAGTTACGGCCATCAAAGGCACAGCTAATTGGAATAGGAGGAAAAATTACTCAATGCATAGGTGAGATAACTTTACCTTTACATATGGGGAACAACACTATGGAGCAGAGGCTCTTAGTGTGTCAGGACCAAGATCTGCTTGAAGATGTGGTGTTAGGACAAGATTGGATCTATGAATATGAGGTAACCATTCAATTGGCTTTAGGATACATATCTGCCAGAATAGGACCTCGTGAGGTATTTAGTTTGCTAGACGAACGACCACC
Source organism: Ceratopteris richardii (assembly GCA_020310875.1). Taxonomy (NCBI): domain Eukaryota; kingdom Viridiplantae; phylum Streptophyta; class Polypodiopsida; order Polypodiales; family Pteridaceae; genus Ceratopteris; species Ceratopteris richardii. Next base: position 123,883,869 of record CM035418.1, on the reverse strand, counting down.
CAAAGCCGCTAATACAGAGCCAGAAGCTCATCCCAATGAACAAAGTCATGCTTGTATGTTCACTAGCACTATAGAAACCCCATCATCAAGTACTTCATGTGAGAATATCGTGAGTCCTGTGTGCACTCCATCTTTGAGTATAGAGATTCACAAAAGTGCACAAGAACATGAAATCAAGCCCAGTGAACCACTAGGCGCAAGAGAGAATATTCCTTTGCAAGAATTGAAGTCTACACCCATGAAGGTGTACCCTATTCCACATTCTACACTATCTTGGATAAGGAAGGATCAAAAGAAGGCATATCTTCAGCAACAGAAAAGTCTTCGACATCAGCGTGTCCAATTGAATAAGAAGACAAAGAATTTCGAACACTTCAGTCAACCACGACTCAATAGCATATGGGTCCCAAACAAACTGATAGCTGCACAACCTGATCGAACAAAAATATGGATCCCAAAGTCATGTACTCCAAGGACAACCATCCCAAACAAGGAACATCCTCAGAAGGGCTATCACCATCAACATGGTCAACAGACACATCAGTCGAGAAAGAGGACATATTGGAGGAAGAAGGAATCTACAGATGCAATACAAACCAACTTGAGATTCCCAAAACAGAATAAGCAGACGTACTACCGAAGAAGAACCAAATTCATCAAGGAGGTGGAGCATACAGTACATTCCGTCCAAGTGAAGCAAATTTGGGTGCCGAAAGACGAGACAAGCTGCATACATCAAGAAACTACTTCCAATTGCACACATGAGGAGTTGTCGAGATCCAAAGTATGCATGATAGGGCCACATTACAAGGCCAAGCATTCGGCACGTCTTTCTTCTACTTTCGGATAGTCACGCACATTTTCCCTTTGGAAATAGGAGAGCACTTGTACATACATAAAAATATCACTCCAAAAAAATTTTATTAACCGCTTCGGCTATGACTAACTTTTATGTTTTCTTTTCAGCAAAAAAATATAAAAATACATGAAAAAAATTCAGGTATTACCTTTCTCACACCCACTGGAAAGGGACGGCACCATGCACTCGGAGCAACATCGAATTATTAATCAACATATGGAGGAGGATTTCTGAAAAAATATATGGATACTAATTCATACTCCATATTGAGTGCAGATGGCTTCCACTGATTCCGAAGCAACACAGCAAGAAGAGGTGCAACTTCTTCCGATGGAATCAGTAACTAAAGCAAGAGGTCACTGGTTCAGGGACGATCAGCCAGTGTCAGAGCTAATTTTCATGGCTACCATCAAGATCATGGACACGGATCATTACTTCCCTATCATGTCCCAAGATTTCAAGACTATAATACAAGGGTTACCTCATATTGAGGATGTGTGGACACAAGCAGGCATAGAGTCATTCTTGAAGTTACCCATATATGTACCAGATTTTCAGAGGTGTACACAGGTGATGAACACCATGCAGCCCGCTGGAACGAAAATTTCAGTCCCAGAAGCGCAAGTAATGGACAAAGTCGGGACATGGAAGACAATTCAATTCACCCATGAATTGATTAATAGAGCTTTTGGATGGAATCAAGCAGGGATTACTAGTGTGAAGGACGAATGCCATGATCCGAAGAAGAGATCATTCCTGGAAATCAATAGAATTGACATAGAGGATGCTGTACGGCTAGTGCATCAACACTTCTGTTTTCCAAGTATGCACAGGTACACTGCACCTCAAAAAATAGTCGTCCAACTACTATCGCATGCCATGAGACAGATAGGCAACAAAGTAAATCTAACAGGCTATGTACAAGAACGATTGTTTGAAGCCCAAAAGAAATGGGGCCAGAAGAAATTCTTGAATGGAAGTTCAGCCTTGACACTATTGATCTATGAAGCTTTGGACATGAAGAATTGTTTAAGAGAGATGCCAACCTCAGAAGGGCTAGCTACATATGTGAAATCCGCCTCAGTTCCCAAGAAGAAGAAAAGTGCTACAGGTATGGAAGAGGCAGGAACTAGCTCTCAGCCAAGAATGAGAGGCACCAAAAGACTAAGGGAAGTCAAGACAGATGAAGAAGGAATACCTATGAAAAAAAGAGTCCATGTACTTCCAAAGGTGAAACTTACAGGACAGAAACAAATAACGGAAGAAGAATTGACTAAAGCACTAGAGGAGACGCACAAATACACTGAGGGACAAGTCAACTTACCAGTGCAAGGGCATCACTATCAGCAAGCACAACAGGAGTCAAAAACAAAAAGAAGACTCACTAAGGTCCACCGATACCGTGAAATCGGATTAGACAACTCCAGCTCATCTACTCATGACAAAGAAGAAAAGGACACATCCTTGTTAGATGTGGAGATTCAAAGCGAATCAAAAGATGATGGGCAATGGAACGAACTCAATGAAGTGGATTATGGTGAAGAACCAGAATGTCCCAAATCGATTGATCAAGATATAAAAATGAATCAGAAAACCACCAGCGCAAAGATCGATGAGGAGATTGCGGAAAAGGAAAATGAAGATCAGGATATAGAGACGGAGGAACCATTCACACCTATCAGGGTTGTAGCAGAACCTTCCCCAATGGATGTCACGTTTCAGGGGAGTGCTACTAAAAAGAAGAAAGCAAAAGACGATGATGAGGAACCCAAGATACAACTACAAGTTAGACAGCCACACAATGAGACACTCCAGGTGGCAGAAGGCAAAGATGTGCAAACGGGAGAGACTCCAGCAATCGCAAAGACATGGCTAAATGTAGACATCGCTCAGCTCAAGCCTATTGTACAAGATATGATTCGAACGGCTTTAGATACACAACAACTGATGCTTGATGCTGATGAAGATTACGACCAAGCCATGCAAGACAAGAAAGAACTTGAAAGAGCAGGCAAAGAGCTTTCAGAAGAAATAGTCAAGGTGCGAGAACAAGCTCTGAATAAAGAAAAGGAACTTCACGAGGTCAAAACACAAAACAGTATGCTAGAAACAGAGCAGACAAAGCTAAGAGATCAAGTCCAAGAATTAACAAAGAAATTAGAGAAGAGTGAGACTGAGAAGACACGTCTTCAAGCACGTAGTAAGATCTTAGAGTCTCAGCTCAAGGCCAGTATGGAGGAAGCTGACAACATGCGACAAAGAAATAAAGAGCTAATGACAGCTCTCATTAGTGATCAGCCACTGGCAATTACTGACGACCGACAAACAAATGTAAAAGACCTGGAAGATCAGATCACTAAATTACAAGATCAGCTCAAACAGGAGCAAGAAGTCATAACGGATTGGGAAAAGAGGTATATGGAGGACAAAGCAGCCCTCAAAATGAAATGGAAAAAAGCAGAAAATAACTACCTGCGACAATGCAAGAAAGACACGGAGCACATGAACATTGTGGCCCAAGAACTAATCAAACATCAAGCAACTATTGCTAAGGCCGAAGAGGGAATCAGACAAAAAGATGCTTTAATCAAACAGCTTCAGGAATAGTTAGAGCAGCGAGCACAACAAGGGACACCAGTAGTTCTGCCAGGGACCTCGGCTACTGTGGAGGAAGAGGTACGCCCTCTCTCTCCCCCCTTGTATAATTCACCAATAAGGGAGGAAAAGGAGGTTCCATTAGAACCTAACACACAAAAACTTGCAGAGCTGAGCAGGACAGAAAGGGCACTACTGGTGTCCCAGCTTACGGCTGAATTTGAAGATCAAATCATCAATCTAATGAAAGAGGCTCAAATTGACAGCATGCAACTGGAGCAAATACTAAGGCCATTCAATGTACCATACGGGCTTTTGAAGGAACAAACTAGGCATTACATAAAACATGCTACAAATAAGGAACCTGATCAAAATCTCCATTTTTGGTATGATACTTTTAAATATACTCAGGTAGAGTTTGAGGCAGCAATTCCAATTTGGAGAAGAAAGCTCTTGGAAAAGCACCCTACACTACGGGTACAGTGGGAAGCATCACCGTATGAGCTTCAAGTAAACCCATCATTTTGCCCACTACCCCGTCGAAGAGCATGGACGCAATTTTGGGAAGGCCAACGACAAGGTACCATTAATAATCAATGGTTAAATTATCCGCTATTACCTAGTCCACCACACAACTACCTACCGACAGAGGAATACATGGTCAAAACCATGGAATTTTGGCTTGCAAGATATTCTACCGTTCCCGACCTAGCCGTAAAAATGACAAATAAAATATTTAGCATGCTCCTTACAGTGATTAAAGTGTTCCAACACGCACAATATACTTTTTTGAATTTCATCGGCATTACGCAGGGCTCGGAGGCTTTAATTTTTGATTTATCTACTATTCCCAGCCGGTTAACAATTATGGCATATTTTTCTCGGCTCATGTTTCTTCCATCGACATATATGCAGACATTTGAAGAAGCATTCTTTACGGGCTTTTTTGAAATGGATTCAGAGATCTTCATTAAAATGACCTCCAACTTAAATGCACGACTGGTGGCCTACGAGATAAGTTTCTTTGCTGACCATAGACAGGCACCAGAGGACGGAGTCAAGTCTCGCCAATGGAAGGAATTCATGTTATGTCACGCCAATCTGCTAAATCAAAGAGAGCAACAGGTCATTCAAACCTATACCCGTCGCCACAAAAAGCCTGTCGGGGACGACAGAGTCCAGGAGGGGGGCAGTGTCGAGGGCGAGACGAGTAAGAAAAGAAAAAAAAGAAAACAACGAAAGAAACAGCTTCACTAAAAGGCAAATTTGAAGATGCATCTCTGCAGGAAGCCCCGCAGGGGCGCACACACCAAGGAAAAGCACGCAGCTGGAAGAAGGGATCAGGGACAACATGTATCACTTATGTGGATGCTTCAACCTCTTGAGTTGCAGAGGTTTCAGATCAAGGCTTACGAGCTACATCTGCATATGTGCACTGATGGCGTGCGTGGCAAACCAAATCAGCCAGGTCCAACGTGTGCAACCAGGACAAATCAGAGCGCCTCTAAAACGTAATGCAAGATCAAGAATCAGACAATACTGACCACAGGGCGCGTGCGCGAAGCAAAGTCTGTCAAGGGACGACAGAGACGAAGAGGGGGAGAGTGTTGCAGAGCTAAAGAGCGCACAAAGCAGAGAAAAAAGACGGGCCCCAAAATTTTTCCGATTTGGACCACATATTTTTGTAACATACTCATTCCTGTAATATATTTCCCTTTGTAAAGGCACTAGAGGAGTCCTCTAGATGCATTCCCACAGAAGAATAGAAGCTTACCCATGTAAAATAGTAGGAAATTAGCTTTTAGTGAATAAAAGTGCCAATCACTTGTGTGAAAGGACCATTTTTAGGGCACTAGTATATAAGTCAAATGTGACTCTTTGTAAAGGACTTTTTGCCATTGTGAGAAGAGAGAGCACAGAAATTCGAATTTGTGTCTTCTTCCCTCTTCATCTCCTTCTTCGCGAGCTTGTATGCATGTGTATTGCTTGGAAAGAGTGCTTGTGAGTGTTGTCTATCCTTGAGAGTGTTTCTTGGCTGTAGGAGAGGTGTATGCGAGGTGTAGGAAGTGCTGAAGCGTAGGAAAGTATTTTCGCGATTCAGTATTTCTGTCATAACTTGAAGTAGGAGCGTCGGAATTGAGTGAGACCACTGCCATTGGATGCGTCTTCTCGAGAGCTTCGAAACACATATGTTATTCGCTATGTTTGGAGCTCGGAGCTGGGAGAAAAGTCCAAAATACTGACGGCTGCTGCACCAAGTATCGTTTCGCCTTGACCTACAGTTGAAGCTTGTTAGGATAAGTATTTACCTCATTTTCATTCTTGAGTAGTTCATTTGCATTGACCATTATGTGATTGCATGTCTTCATACACTCGGCTAGGTTAGTATACTCTTTGGATTGATATTTAAAAGCGTGTATCCCCACTATATGCACTTGTGAGGGGATTGAGGTATAGTCTCTTTCTCCGCAAGTCCCTAAGTTGCAGCTTAGGTCAACAGATAGATAGATAGATAGATAGATAGATAGATAGATAGATAGATAGATAGATAGATAGATAGATAGATAGATAGATAGATAGATAGATAGATAGATAGATAGATAGATAGATAGACAAGTAGATAGATAGACAAATACAGAGATAGAAAGATAGAGAGAAACACATAGAGACGAACAGACAGACTGAAAGAGAGATAGAGAGACAGACAAAGAGATAGAGAGATAGATAGATAGACACATAGCTAGATAGAAAAATAGATAGATAGATAAATAGATAGATAGATAGATGGATAGATAGATAGATAAATAGATAGATAGATAGATAGATAGATAGATAGATAGATAGATAGATAGATAGATAGATAGATAGATAGATAGATAGATAGATAGATAGATAGACAAATAGACACATACATAGGTAGGTAGATAGGTAGGTAGGTAGGCAGGTAGGTAGGTAGGTAGGTAGGTAGGGAGAAAGGGAGGTAGGTAGGTAGGTATTGTTGAGATATCAAGCTTAATATGTGATGATCGAGCTTGACACATATCACTTTTTCATTTCTCTTACATGTATAGTGTTAACGTCGGTATATGTGAGGGATCTTTTAGTGAGCTTTACTAGATTTATTTATCGAGAGTGATGGCATATTTGTTTCATATGAGCTCACTCATTTGTAAACATTAGGATTTCTCTTTTGTACTTTTCTTTTATATATTGCACTAATTGTATTTTTGTTTTAGGTCATTCTTGTATATTCCTTTTATGTAATAGAACAAGAAGAAGAGCACTCTTCCTTGCCTCAATCAGTGTGTGCTTCTCTTTGATTGTGAGAGTGTGTGAGTGAGCTCTCTTCCTTATCTCCTTTCTTATGACATGGTATCAAAGCTAGTGTGGCTATAGAGAGTTGGTGGAGAAGGCCGATATATAAGAGTACCTGAGAAGGTATGGAGAATGGGCACTTCACAAATGACCTCAAATTGCTACGTAATTTGGTGTGAATGTAGGAGGCAGCAAAATATTTTCAAAAGTTATCCCTTTAGGGTCACTAATTTTTCTCATATTTTTCTTTCGAAGCCATCTCGACCTCTGCTTGAACTCACAAGCTAGGACCCACAAAGAAGCCAGGTCAATTTGCAAAACTTTAACTTGCATTCTATTCGAAAACAGTCACATATTTTGAATCTAGAATCTTAAGCGATTTCATGTACTATTGATACACGAAAATTGTGTTTTTGTGAGATCGAACTATCACGTCATAGTGCGACAGTGTTCAAGAAGAGGTACTGCTTCTAGTGTTTTTGCAATGTTATGAATTACTACAAAAATGGCAAATCCTAATGGAATGAGTCAACTTATGAGTGACAAGTTGGATAAGACAACTTTCATGCTTAGAGATTTAGAATGACAAATTTCTTGATGTGAAAAGGCTACTGGAAGTACATCCAAGGAGAGAATGAAAACGCTCCACAATTACCAAAGAGGAATCAGATTTCGGACCAGTTAAGATCATATGAAAAGTGGAATCAAGGAGCATGGAAGGTAATTTATTGGCTATCTGTTAGCATAGGATAACATGATTGGGCACATACAAGATGCCAAAACACCAAAAAAGTCTTGGAGTAGTTTGTTCACATTGTATGAGACCAATACAAAGGCATGGAAATTGCAACTCAAAAACGAACTGCATACACTAGAAAAAAAGAGCATTTCAGTAAGTGACTACACCCTAAAAATCAAAAGCATATGTGAGTCACTTGCATCTATTGGTGTCAATGTAGATGATGATGATAAAGTGGAAGTGTGCCTTCGTGGTTTAGGAACTGCATATAACCAGTTCAGAACTTCTATTCAGACCATGGAAAATATTCTAAATTATATTGATCTGGTTTCCATGTTGATAATTGAATAAACGAATATTGTTAAGGACTCAAAACTCCCAAGGAAAACCTAGATTTGAGAAGGTATTCTACTCTAGCAAAGGGAGAGCCAGAGGTAGAGGTTTCAGATGTGGAAGAGGAAACATTAACCAATACCAAAGTCAACAACAGAATCATGCAAGAGGTATAGGAAAGTTTTGAGGTAGGAGGAGCCAATGAGGTTGCAAAAATTTTCAAGGAAATGATTCCAATAATGACGGTAAAGGATGTTGGAATTGTGGTAAAGCTAATCACTTTGAACGTGATTTCAGGTTGAAGAACCAAAATAATAGAAGGCAATAAAAAAACTATGCATACACAAGTGCAGATGAGTCGGAGAAGTTGTTCATGGTCCAACATCACATGATGAATACAATGTCTATTGATGTTTCAAAATCAAATGGTGATGTCTGGTATGTTGATTCAGATGCCTCAAATCACATGATCGGCCATGTAGATTGATTTAGTAGTTTGCAAAAATCGTATGTTCTGAGATTTGATGAAACAAATGATGACACATCACATCCTATGGAGCATACAAGAAACATAGCACTATCTATGGAGGATGGGAAGGTAAAACATCTTGCTCATATGATGCATGTTTTGTGTTTGAATATAAAAAACAATCTATTTTTTGTTTGACAAATGGTTGAACAAGGATTACAATTCAGGTTCAATGGTGATGGTTTATATGTAGAAGAGTACAAGCCGAATGGAAGGTTCATCGTCAAAGGAAACAAAGTTGGTAGGATGTTCACATCGAATGTGAATCTTCCTTAAATGAATGCAGCCATGTGTGCAAAAGGTGCAAGTGTTATTGCTAATATAGAGATTTCACACATGTGACTTAGACATGCAAATTTGTAGAGGCTAGAATCGATGGAGTCAAAGGATCTTATCAATGGACAACCACATTTCAAGGTTGCACAGATGCAGAAGGCATGTGAAGCATGTCAAGTTGGTAAAAATTCAAGGGCATCATTTCCACATGGCAAGCATGTTACTGAGAATATGTTAGAAATACTACACACATATCATTTTGGGGTGTTGAAAAGACCACATCTATGGGTGGTTGCAAGTTTTATGTCCCTTTCATTGATGACCATACATGAAAAGTATGGGTATATTTTATGAAAGGGAAGAGTAAGGTGTTTACTCACTTTCAAAATTTTAGGCTATGGTGGAAAAGCAGAAAGGGAAGCATATTCAGACATTAGGATCTCTTGGAGGAGGTGAATGCATGTGAAATGAGTTTGGTAACTTTGTAAAAAGTCATAGAATTTGATGGTAGTTTTCATGCAAGTAACACCACAACAAAATGACGTTGTTCAATGCATGATGGCTGAGAAGAATATGCCTCATTGTTATTGGGTTGAACTTGTGCACATTGTTGCATACATCATGAACAGAACTCCAACTATTGCTATACATTGGGTTACACCCCTAAAGAGAAGTTTACAAGTAAAAAGTCAAACTTATCACATATGAAATTATTTGGCTATATTCCATATGTACATGTTCCAGATAAGTTGAGGATGAATCTTGATCCAAAAGCAGAAAAATGTATCTTCATTGGGTACTCCCTTAGAAAAAGGGATACTAATGCTACAACCCAGTCATATGACACGAGAAGGTAAGCAAAGATGTGTTTGATGAAATGATAAGCTTCTATGCAGATGCTAAAGAAGGACTTAATCTTGACTCAAATGACAAAGGAAATGCTGAAAAATCAAGTGAAAAATCTCAAGTTTTGAGTGGACATGATATGTCACCAAGCAATGGTTCCAAGTCAAATCCATGAAGTTGAACCTGGCAGATAATGTTTCCTTTACAGTATTAGACTGTGAAAGTGCAAAGGAGCTTTGGAAGAAGTTATGCAATACATATGAGAAAGAGACGGCATCAAATAAAGTGTATCTCATGCAAAAATTATATGACCTTCGTATGAAGGACACAGATAGTGTTGCTTCTCATCTAAATGAGTTTGATGCTATATTCTCCTAGTTATGGATAATGAAATGAAAGCAGTATTATTGTTATGCACCTTACCATCATCATGGGATACGTTTTGCACAGCTATTAGCAATAGTGGACCTAGTGGTAAATGTGAAGAGAGATGGTGGATGCAATCCAAAGATGAGTAGGTGTCGCTACAACCAGCTTCACACCAGCCAACTGAGACTTCAGAGTTGATTAGTAGAGCCTTTGAGCTTCCTAAATTCACCAAAATATCAGCCAAGTACTTTCGAACATGTATCCCAAAAGTTTAAGTGAAGACAGACAAGTTGCGAAATGACTAGCTCCCAAAACTTGCTATTTTTGGACATACACCTGCTCGAAAAAATGAACAGTGCTCTCAACCTGGTAGGAATTAGAAAAATTCCTTTTGGGAATAGCAAATATACTTAACAAACTTGCTATTCCAAGTTAAAACACTTCAAAGGATGGACTGAGTACTGAGAACAAGATTTATCAATTTCTGCAACATGCCCACAATTCTCGGGGCTCTACAGAGATAGACCAGTGAGGAGTAAATTGAAAATATCTTCAAAACTATTAATCCAATGACCATGAACATTTATAGGTAGAAGGACGACAGTATAAGCTATCCAACGCACATTAAATCCCTGAAAAAGGTTCAGTAGACCTTGAGATATGACCTTCTGAAGGTACTGCTCTGAGTGAGTATAACAGAGAACAAAACAGAGAAGTAGATGATGATAAATGTATAGATTCACATATGATTACAACCACATTGGCAATGAATCTTTGCACAATGGGAGTAGAATGATAGAGCTATGGAGTAAGCTCTTCAATATCTACAAAATGACATGAAGTGGTCACATACAAGGCTTGCTAATCGCCTCTTCCTTCTTGCTCTTTTTATAGCTATTCTTGGAGGGAGTTTTGAATTTGAATTCGAATGGCTCCACCTAAAAGTGATCCCCAAAGTTAGGAGATATTCCCTTAGCTCGAAAATTCGTGGTTTTAGGTAGTTAGAGCCACAAAATTGCTTTTACATCATGGATGAGGTAAGCCATCCTTTTCCTTTTTCTTTTTTCAATGACAAGAGATAAAAAAGAACTCTTTTACAAGAGGTGTTCACATGACTACTCATGTGACTTACAAATGAGGATAATATCAAGCATACCAAGCATGTAGGCTTGGGTAAAATGCATCAACAGTAAAGTCATCTATGATGACATATGTGGCACACTCTTGAGTGAGGAGATTCGTAGAAAATCTATGATTGGCACTAAGAGTGGAGATGCATATAATGTTTGTGATTCTTGCCAAGCAAAGAATCTACAACATGCCAGGAGCAAGAACAAGGAAAAGAAGGGTCAACGCAATAAGAGTAGAAGTAAATCAAGGAAGAGGGATATCAAATGCCATTATTGTCATAAGAAAGGACACATGAAGAAAGATTGTTATGCATTAAAGAATACTAAAGGTAAAGGACAGAATGTTGATGGGCATGTTAAACAATTACCTGCACCATCTACTTTGATTGTGAAGATTGAAGAAATTGATGCTCTTTCTCATGATGTTGATGTGTTGACACTTGATAGTACTGTGCCAACTGATGCTCTTATGGCTGATTCTCTTTCCCACACATGGCTGCTAGATTCTGGTGCTTCTTTTCATGCGACACCACATAGAGAATGGTTCTCTAATTATGCAACAAAGTCTCTTGGTACCATGAGACTTCGTGACTCTTACCAGTGTGATGTTGTGGGGATTGGAGATGTGGCTCTGCAGTTGATTGATGGTGCAAAATTTACTATGCATAATGTGCACCATATACCTTAGTTATCTCACACATTTTGATGTCACTTGGTCAACTTGATGACCTTGGTTATAAGGTGGCCTTCTATGCTCAGTCCTTTTGCATATCAAAGGGCAATATGGTTATTGCAAAAGGAAGAAAAGTTGGCTCACTTTATCCATTATTTGTATCACAGAAAGAACACTTGTTAGTTGTTACTAAACAGCTTATGGCTTGTATTTGGCATGGTCGTTTGGGCCATATATCTCGTAGTGGAATGATAATCTTTCTCGTTTTGGCTACTTACATGTGTTATCTTTCTCCGATTTTTCATTTTTTGAGCATTGCCAATATGGAAAGCAAAACAAAAATATGCATAGAATGCACATTGACTCTTCAATTCAGCCTTTAGATCTTGTTCATACAGATGTGTTTGGTCCTATGCCCACTAGGTCGTTAGGTGGTTCTCTTTACTTTGTCACTTTCATAGATGATGCTACTAGAAAAGTTGGGTATATCCTATCAAATAGAAGGATTAGGTATTCCCTACTTTCAAAAAATGGATTGCTTCAGTTGAGACTGAAAAAGGAACTAAGCTTAAGGCTTTACGTTCAGATAACGGGGTTGAATATACCTCACACGAATTCAGCCTTTTCTGTCAGTCTAGAGGGATTCATACAGAGTTTACAGCTCCTTATACCCCGGTACAGAATGGTGTAGCTGAGAGGATGAATAGAACTATTCAAGATAGAGTAGTCTCTATGTTGCATCATGCAAATCTCTCACAAGGCTTTTGGGCAGAAGCAGTATTGGCTGCAGTTCATGTGATTAACCTTTCACCTAGTACTTCCAAAGGTCTGCAAGTGGCACTAGAGTTATGGATAGGGATGCCACCATATTATGATCATCTTCGAGTTTTTGGGTATGAAGCATATGTTCATATACCCAATAATCTTAGACAAAAGTTGGACCATAATTCAAAGAAATGAATTTTTCTTGGATACGGTTGAGTAGGATAATTTGGATATCGCTTATGGGATCCTGAAACACAGTGAGTGATCAGAAGTAGTGATCTCATTTTCAATGAGTCTAAGATGCATAAACAACCCATTAAGGAGATTGAAGTGAGAAGAGTGGTGTTTGAGGATGCTAGTCCTCTGGTTAGCATGCATAAACATGCTTCACATAGGGATGTTCAAGAGAATGTACATTCAGATCAGTCTACACATGTTCCTGTTCAGCAACGAATGAGTCGTTCTGCATGTGTCTCACATCCACTTGATAGATATGTTCCAAGTTTATATTATGTTATGCTAACAGATGCTGGTAAGCCTTCTTGCTACAAAGAGGCTAGCAGACAGAGGATCATGTCAAGTGGGAGCGCGCCATGAAGAGTGAGTTAGATTCTATTCACAAGAATGCTACTTGGGATTTAATACCTTTGCGAAAGGGCAGGAAAGCTTTACCATGTAAATGAGTGTACGATCTAAAACTCACATCAGATAGTGCTTCTCCAAAGTATAAAGCACAACTTGTTGCAAAGGTTTTTAAGCAATAACATAGTGTTGATTTTGAGGAAAGCTTCTCTCCAGTGGTCAAGATGACTACCCTATGCATGTTGCTTGGATTTGTTGCACTGGAGAACTTAGAGATAGTCCAAATGCATGTGAAAACTGCTTTCTTGCATGGAGATCTTACAGATGATATCTATATGGAAAAACTAAAGGGTTATGTAGTTCCTAGCAAGGAAAGTCTAGTTTGTAAGCTTAAGAAAATCTTGTATGGACTTAAACGATCCCCTAGACAATGATATCAAAACTTTGATGCTTTAAGTCTCAAGGCTATTCTCGAAGAAATGAGGATCATTGTCTTTACACAAAGAGATACTCAGATGGAAGCTTGATATGCTTGATACTTTATGTCGATGATATGTTGAATGCTGGGATGTCCTCTTATGATTTGTCAATTCTCAAAAAGAAGTTGAGTTAGACATTTGATATGAAGGATTTGGGGGATGCCAAACATATTCTTGGCATGCGCATTACTCGTGATAGGAGTAAAAGATGCATATGCTTGTCTCAAAGTGAGCACATATTCAAAGTACTTCACAGGTTCAATATGCAGGGTGGAAAGGCATTGAGTACACCTTTACCAACATATGTAAAATTGAGCAAGGATGATTGCCCCAAATCAAATGAGGAAAGGGAATTCATGACCAAAATTCCCTATCAATCTGTTGTTGGTAGTGTCATGTATGCTATGGTAGGTACGAGACCAGACATTGCATTTGTAGTGGGAATTATGAGCATATATATGTCTAATCTTGGCAAGAAAAATTAGGAAGCGGTCAAGATGATTTTAAGATATCTGAGTGGCACTAAGGACAAGTGTCTATGCTTAGGTAGAGGGAAAGCATCCATTATTGGTTTACACAGATTCTGATTATGCTAGTTGTCTAGACAATCGTAAGTCTACATCAAGGTACATTTCTCATTTTGCTAGAGGTGCTATCTCTTGGAGATCTCATCTTCAATAATGTACAGTTGTTTCCACCGCAGAAATAGACTATGTTGTAGTAAGTGAGGGATGTAAGGAAGCAATGTGGCTTTCTCGATATGCGTTTATCTTAGCATGTATCTCGTTTGTTCAGTGATAGTGAGAATGCCATTGCTTTGGCTAAGAATCCGGTCTATCATGCAAAGAACAAGCACATTGAGGTGAGGTATCACTTCATTAGAGATTGCCTAGCCAGTGAGCTCATTATTCTTGAGAAGATTCACACGCGAGATAATGTTGCAAATGCTTTGACTAAAGCTCTACCACAAGATAGCTTTTGATATTGTAGTCACTTGATGGGGGTTACTTGATTCATTATCTTACACAGTCACTTGTATATTGTGTAACATACCCCTCAGGTGGGAGGTATAGTTTCTACACTTACACTCACGTATTCTTTATGATTCTTTATTTTTTCCCATAGTTGCTTTGGTCATATTGGCCTTCAGTGAGAGATTGTTACCGTTAGTGTCCATGTGAAAGTTCAAATGGCCACAGGACACTTCTTTGTATATGTTCTTTAATAAAACATATAGTGGTTTGGTCAGCCACAGAGTGTAAGTTCGACCGCATTCGTAACACCTAAGAAGTATGTCTTCATGCTCCCTGTGTACTGTCATGGACAAAGGAAACCATCTTGAATCTCAGATTCCATGTGAATCCTATATCTCATGATTGGTTCAGAATTTGGGGAAACTAATGCTTCCATTGCGTCCGGAACATGCCAAAACCCTAAGATCGACTGTCTTCTTGCTTGATCCTGACATCTAGAGACCATGCTTCGAGTCGATGACATCATGATGACATCATCAAGTCGCAACCGCCCTTGGGAACCGCTCTTGAAAACCTATACAAGGAGGGGTTGGCCACATTCATAATCAGTCTTGCCAATACCAGTCTTGGGAGCTCAAGGAGTCGTGACCGCCAAGTAAGTACTCTCCAAGTTCCAGTTCAGTTCCTGTCTTGTTTCTTGTTCTAGTCCTGTCTAGTCTAGTTCTTGGACATCCTCTCTTGTCCTCTTGTAATCTCATAGTACGAGATCTTGTCAATTTCTTTCTTGTATTCAGTTCATCTCCCAGAAGGGAGTTCTTGTAATCCATACATCTTGTCTCATACTTACGATCCCGGGTTGTGGGATCTCCTCTATCATCTCTAGACCAGTTTTCCATACCTATTGGTCCCGGGTTGTGGGACATCTTGTATCAAATCCGTCTTCTTGTATTATTTTCCCTATGTGGGTGTTCGTGTAATCATAAGTGTATTTCCAAAATCTTGTCTAGTGAAGTCAAAGAGCACAATCTAGTGCTCCCCTGATATTTTGGCAAGACTATCTTCTATCCAAGACCAAGCATCATGGAGAACGCTTATGAACAGATTGTAGCATCACTTTAGAGTCTCCAACAACAAGTCAAAGACCTAAGTCATCGACAGACACAAGTCGAGATGGGACATCCAGTGCATGTAGGTGATCTCTCCAAGAATTACAAGAACGAATCGTGAGTCTTCAAGCAAATCAAGGGAGTATTCAAGTGAATCAACGGCCTAGTACATCATTTATGAAGGAACCCAAGATTTGCATGCCAGAAAAGTTCGATGGGGATCGCACAAAGTTTCGTGGATTTCTCCAACAAGTTAAATTGTACCTCCGTATGCAACCTGATAGATACCCTGATGAGGCATCCAAGGTCGGGTTTATTGGGACCTTGCTCTATGGCCAAGCATTATCATGGTTTGCCCCAATCTTGGAGAAGAACATGGCAGTACTTCAGGACTATGAGGGGTTCCTTTGAGAACTCTCCGCCACATTTGGAGATGCAGATACAAATCGAATAGCAGAAACAAAACTTCAAAAGTTACGTCAACGTAACCGGCTTGCCTCTACGTATGCATCTGAATTTAGGCAGTTGATATGTGATCTCACTTGGCATGAGGATTATTTCATAAGCCAATTCAGATGGGGTTTAAGAGATGATGTGAAGAATATGTTGCTCACGATGCCAGAGGTTAAAACATTGAATGAATATATCATTCAAGCTATTCAATGTGATAACTGACTTTTTGAAAGGAAACAAGAAAAACAAGTAGAAGGAAGACCTCGCCAGTGGAAACCTTTCCAACCCACTACTAAAGATGAGTCCATGCCTGAACCTATGCAAATAGATGTAACTAGGTTTCAGCCTCTAACACTAGAAGAGAAACAAAGAAGGAGAGTTAATAAGTTATGTCTCTACTATGGAAACCCTGGACATATTGCAATTAATTTTCCGAACAAGAGAACAAACTCCAGAGTCGCAGCCACCCTTGTAGAACAGGGAAACGAGGAAGTCCAGTTGTAACAGAGACCCTACAGCGGGACCATGATATAAGAAAGGGTCTCATAATTCTAGCTACACCCATAGAAACATGTCTTGCACATGTCAAGTTAATCATGCCCAAGAAGACCCTTTCCCTTATAGCCCTAGTAGATTCTGGAGCCTCCTCATGTTTCATCCATGAAGAATTGGTTAAGAAGCATAGAATTCGTGTACTTCGGAAGAACAAACCAGTAGTGGCTGAAGTAGTGGATGGACGGCCTCTAGCATCTAGGAATATAACCATGGAAACCACACCATTAAGAGTACACATTGGTGACCATGAATCCCACATATGTTTCAATGTAATATCGAGCCCAGTACATCTAGTTATCATTGGGATGCCCTGGTTAAAGAAGCATAATCCAGACATTAATTGGGAAAAGAATAAAATCACCCGTCGAGATATCCAGAAGAGCCTAGTATATGTCGGAGCCAAAGCCTTCATACATGCAGTAAGGAAGGAACCTACATATATGATCTATGCCATACCAGCTCAAGAATCCGAGAAAGATGATCCAGTATAGCTACCCAATCAGTACAAAGGCTTTGAAGATGTCTTTGAAAAGAAGAATGCAGATATCCTCCCAGAGCATAGACCTTACGATTGCCCCATAGATCTTCAAGAGGGAGCACAACCACCCTTTGGAGCAATCTACAAACTATCCCCAGAGGAACTTACAGAACTACACAAGAACATTGATGAGAATCTAGCAAAGGGGTTTATCAAACACTCCAAGTCTCCAGCAGGAGCTCCTATTCTATTTGTAAAGAAGAAGGATGGGACTCTCCGGATGTGTGTAGACTATCGTGGACTGAACAAAGTCACTATTAAAAACAGATACCCTCTACCATTCATATCAGAGCTCTTAGAACGCCTTGGAAAAGCAAAATTCTTCACAAAAATTGATCTTTGAGGAGCTTACAACCTTGTCAGGATCAGAGAAGGAGACGGATGGAAGACAACATTTTGAACAAGGTATGGGCATTTTGAATATGTAGTTATGCCATTCGGTCTTACAAATGCTCCAACTGTCTTCCAACGTATGATGAATGATATCTTTCGAGAATATTTAGATGAGTTTGTTGTAATATACCCTGATGATATCTTGATATTCTCCAACAATCTAGAGAATCATGAATATCATGTAAAGATAGTCCTAGAGAAGTTAAGAGAAAAAGAATTATATGCAAAGTTGGAGAAGTGCTCGTTCCATAAGACAGAGGTGGAATTTTTAGGGTACATTGTATCAGATAAAGGAATTTTTATGGACCCTAAGAAGATTCAGACAATCCTTGATTGGCAACCACCTTCATGTGTTCGAGATGTACAATGTTTTCTAGGGTTTACCAACTTCTATAGGATATTCATCAAAGATTACTCCAAGATAGTGACACCTCTTACCAAGCTTACAGGGAACTCCAAATTCTCATGGACCGAAGAAGCAGAAAAAGCATTTCAGACCTTGAAATCAGCATTCACTACTGCTCCAATTCTAGTTCATCATGATTCTAGTAAGCCCCTCTTCCTAGAGACAAATGCATCAGACTTTTCCCTAGGGGCCATTCTCTCACAATATTGAGATGATGGACACCTACATCCAGTTGCATATAATTCAAGGAAATTTTTCCCTCCAGAAAATAATTATGAAATTCATGATAAAGAACTTCTTGCCATAGTGGACGTGCTTGATACTTGGCGTCACCATCTAGAAGGAGCAGCTCATAAAGTTATCGTGTATACAGATCACAAGAACCTAGAGTATTTTATGACCACCCGCATCCTCAACAGAAGGCAATCTCGATGGAGTAACTTTTTATCCAGGTTCGACTTTGTCATCACATATCGTCCAGGACGGCAACAGTGTCAGTCAGATGCCTTGTCAAGAAGATCTTACCTTGCACCAAAGAAGGGTGAAGAGGCCTTCGATCAACAGGAGAGTGTATTACTCAAGCTTGAGCATCTCCAGTTATTAGCTATCTCTTCAACCCATCCTGAAGATTCAGCCTTGAATCATTTGATTTGTGAGAATCTACCACAAGATGAATTATTTTGTAATGTTAAGAAAAAAACTCAAGAAGGAAAAGTCCAGGAAGTAAATTAATTCTAAGAAAAGGACGGGTTACTATTCTATAAGAACCTATTGTATGTCCCTCCAGGAAAGCCCAGGATCCAAGTACTTCAACAACGTCATGACAATCTTGCAGCAGGACATTTTGGAGTAAATAAAACAATAGAACTCATATCCAGGGATTTTTGGTGGCCTCAAATGTGGAAGGAAGTCAAAGAATATATCCGAACCTGTGACACTTGCAATAGATCTAAGGTACCACGACATAAGCCTCATGGCCTCTTACAACATTTACCTATTCCAGAAAGGCCATGGGCTTCATTATCTATGGATTTCATCACAGATCTACCAAAGTCACATAAGTATGATGTCATTCTTGTTATTGTGGATAGATTCACAAAGATAGCACACTTCATTCCAACTACAAAGGCAATCACAGGTGCAGCCACTGCTAGACTCTTTCTCATATACATCTTTAGGCTTCATGGATTGCCTCATGATATTGTCAGTGATCGAGGTCCACAGTTCATATCCAGCTTTTGGAACAGTCTTTGCAAGCTCCTTGGTGTTCAAGTTAAACTATCTAAAGCAAATCATCCACAGACTGATGGACAAACAGAATGGGTGAATCAAGTCCTAGAGCAATATCTCTGTTGCACTAGCAACTATCACCAAAATGATTGGTTTGAGTTGTTACCCTTTGCAGAGTTTGCCTATAACAACAGTATCCATGCATCTACTAAGCAAACTCCCTTCTTTGCAAACTATGGACAGTATCCAAGGATGGATATACAACTCTCAAATCATGTCAAGAACCCAGCTGCCAGAGACAAGGCCCAGTACCTGATGGACGTTCACAAAGAACTCAAGGAAGAGATCCATAAAGCTCAACAACAATATAAGTACTATGCATATCAACATCGTGTCCAGAATCCATCATATCAAATTGGGGATAAAGTATGGTTACTGAGAAACAATTTGCAAACTTCAAGGCCTTGTGCAAAGTTAGATCATCAAAGATTTGGTCCATTTACCATCTTGGCCAAGATTAATCCAGTCACCTTCAAGCTCCAGCTACCAAGTACCATGAGAATACATCCAGTTTTCCATGTATCCATGTTGAAACCATATCAGATTTCACCATTGAGGGGAGAGAGACCTAGTCCTTCACCACCTATTGAGATTGATGATCGTGAAGAATTTGAAGTCGAGCATGTCCTAGATTCGAGAATATCCCGAGGAATATTAGAGTACCTTATTCATTGGAAAGGGTATGATATCAGTGATTGTACTCGAGAACCTACAGAAAACCTTCAAAGAGCACCAATCAAGGTTCGAGAATTTCATAAGAAAAATCCAATGAAGCCGAGACCAGAGAACATGACCGCTCCTCGTGGAACTCGTCGCTTGAGGGGGAGGTAATGTCATGGACAAAGGAAACCATCTTGAATCTCACATTCCATGTGAATCATATATCTCATGATTGGTTCAGAATTTGGGGAAACTAATGCTTCCATTGCGTCTGAAACATGCCAAAACCCTAAGATCGACTGTCTTCTTGCTTGATTCTGACATCCAGAGACCATGCTTCGAGTCGATGACATCATGATGACATTATCAAGTCGCAACCACCCTTGGGAACCGCCCTTGAAAACCTATACAAGGAGGGGTTGGCCACATTCATAATCAGTCTTGCCAATACCAGTCTTGGGAGCTCAAGGAGTCGTGACCGCCAAGTAAGTACTCTCCAAGTTCCAGTTCCAGTTCCTGTCTTGTTTCTTGTTCTAGTCCTGTCTAGTCTAGTTCTTGGACATCCTGTCTTGTCCTCTTGTAATCTCGTAGTACTAGCTCTTGTCAAGTTCTTCCTTGTATTCAGTTCATCTCCCAAAAGGGAGTTCTTGTAATCTAGACATCTTGTCTCATACTTACGATCCCGAGTTGTGGGATCTCTTGTATCATCTCTAGACCAGTTTTCCATACCTATTGGTCCCGGGTTGTGGGACGTCTTGTATCGAATCCGTCTTCTTGTATTATTTTCCCTATGTGGGTGTTCGTGTAATCATAAGTGTATTTCCAAAATCTTGTCTAGTGAAGTCAAAGAGCACAATGTAGTGCTCCACTAACATGTACTGTGTTTTTGTGCATATTCTCCAACCTCTGTGCAAAGTACCGTGTGCAGCCCTAGGAGCTCGGTTCTCTACTCGGAGCATATCCTCGTGGAGCTCTCGAGAAGGAGAGTGCACTATGGTGCATCGCCATTCAAATACTTCATGATACAAGGAGAAGTGACCTAGGACAAAGCATATTTAGGAGGATGCTGAATTTAGTGCAACAATTAGCGTATGACAGTTACATGGCTCATCATTGTGCGTACATGACCAAGGTAATATAAGATGTTGAACCTTGTTTTGAAGATGCAATTGGAAATGCAGATTGGGAAAAAGCTATGGATGAGGAGATGGATGCACTTTATGGAAATGAAACATGGAAGTTGGTTCCATTGTGGCAAGGAAAAGAAACTCATAGGCTACAAGTGGATCTACAAGGTTAAGCCCTTTAGTTAAAATGGCAATTGTCATAGCATTTGTTGCATTAGCTACAGCAAAATGATGTATTTTGTACCAGCTGGATGTGAAGAATGATTTCTTACAAAGTGAGTTGCAAGAAGAAGTATACATGGACCAACCACGAGGATATGACGATTCAAAGCATCCAAAATATGTTTGCAGGTTCGAAAAGGCTTTGTATGGATTTGAACAAGCCCCTCGTGTTTGGCATGCAAGGATTATAAATTATTTAACCACCCCTCGATTTTCTATATGTGATGTAGACCACTCATTATACACAAGGAAGGAAGACGATACCATCACGATTGTGGCTATTTATGTTGATGAATTATTATAGATGGTGATAATGAAGAAAGCGTTGAAGAGGTAAAGAAACTCCTTATGCACGAGTTCGATATGAAAGATCTTGGTGTAGGGCACTATTTTTTGGGAATCGAGTTTATACATACAAAACCAAGCATATAGATAGTGCAAAGGCAATATGCCTTGAGAATGTTACAAAAGTATGGTATGCCTAATTGTAAGCAAGTTTCTATGCCATTGGATTAGAATTTAAAGTTGGATACTAAATCACATGCAGCACTAGAAAATGCTACTATGTAAAGGAAAATTGTGGGAAGTTGATATATCTCACAATTATGTGGTTGCCAAGAAACCACATTTACATGCTTTGAGATGCACTCTACGATATGTGATTGCTATTTTGGATTGCATTGTTTTATGAAGCTTGTCGTGAATTGCACATTCATGGATACACAGATGCAAATTAGGCTCGTAGTATTCCAAATAGAAGATCTACTAGCGGCTTTCTATTCTCACTTGAAAGTGCAGCTACTACATTAAGTAGAAAGAACCAACTCACTATTGCTTTGTCAAGTACAGAGGCTAAGTATAGAGGTGTGGCAATGGAAGCATGTGAAGCATGATGGCTAGAGGTGCTACTTGCAAATTTAAGTGTGGAAGTGCAAAATCTTATCATCATTTATGGTGATAATCTTAATAGCATATAGTTAGCACAAAACCTTGTTTTTCATGCTAGAAAAAAAAAAGCATATCGAGGTACATTATCATTTCATCATGAAAAAGATATTAGCACGTGACATTAATCTTGCTTATGTAAAGATAGATGAAAAGGTTACCAATATTTTCACTGAAGCACTTGGAGCACAGAAGCTGAAGAAGTTTTGGAAGTTGCTTGCATAACAAGATATGACATTGAGCTTCAAGAGGAGTGTTTAGATATCACGCTCGACATGTGATGATTGAGTATACCACGTATCACTTTTTCTTCTCTCTCACATGTATAATGGTCATGCAAGTATATTTCAAGGATACTTTAGTGAGCTTTGTTAGATTTATCTACCTAGTAATGGCACATTTTTTTTCCTATTATCTTACTCATTCACAAACATTAGTATTTCCTTATGTACTATTCTTTAAATATTTCACTAGTTGTATTGTTGTTTTCTGTCATTCTTGAATATTCCTTTTATGTAATAAAAGAAGAAGAAGACCACTCTTTCTTGCCATAATCTGTGTGCTCCACTTTTGAGTGTGACTCTATGAGTGAGCTCTTTTCCTTATCTCCTTTCTCTTGATAGATAGGTACGTAGGTAGGTAGCTAGGTAGATAGGTAGGTAGGTAGGTACATAGATAGATAGGTAGGTAGATAGGTAAGTAGGTAGGTAGGTAGTAGGTAGGTACGTAGGTAGATATAAATAGGCCAATAGATATATGACAAAGCTCTTCCCGAAGCCCTTCGATAAATTTGCTCTTCATAACATCCCTGCTAACCTCCTCTACATATATACGAAGACGTAAAACTTCTCTTTACTCATCAACAGACAAGCTATGCTTGTCATGATCGTGTTGTCAAAAATTAAACTCCATCTTCTTTTCCATATAGTAGTGTCTAGAGCAATAACATTTTTTTGCTTGCTCCTTGAATTCCTTCCATAGAACCGGTCTAGAAGTCATCTGTGTCTACATGTAGGCCTTACGTCATAGTTTTGTGATGCCACACAAATGCACGATCTCAACCTTTGCCTTGAACTCCTCACCAAATTATCGAAGATCAAAGAATTCCTTCAGCTCTTCGATCCAAGCCTCCACATCCTCACCACTCTTCTCATCATTAAAATCCATCAATTTGGTTCTTCTTGAAGACTTGGTTGAGGGAAAACTCAGTAGCCTCCATATCTTCATGATTGTTTTGCACTAGCCACACTAGATATTCCTGAATGTGTAACAAAATGAAAGAGACCCATACAGAAGGACGAGTACAACAATATTTACTATTCTTTGCATAATGCATCTTCATTCTTGAGCATGAAAGAAATTAGAAAGGGTAATACATTTTCTTTCAAAAACATGCTCTTCAGGAAATTACAGAAATGTTGAGCAAGTTTTAGCTAAGTCAAATGGCCAGACTCCATAGCTGCAAAGTCATATGTGCATCGACAGGAAAAACCTCATTATGCCTACCAGCTGTAAAAAGTGCGCTCAACTATGATTTGGTATCACAGATACCAAATCCTATATAGCCATTGCAAGTGCCCAGGATTTTTTATGCTTGCAGTCGCTAACATCATCTTCATGGCCTTCACGGTAGTCTTCTCACTGTCAAATATGCCTCCCCAGGTTGGTAGTGTTGTCACCTTCTCCACTATCGAGTCAAGCTCTTGTTGCTAACATCCCATGTGTTGTTCATTCAATATATGACACTACTGCAGTTGCATCATCAAGCTTCCCACCAGAATAGTTGTAACCTACTGCATTCGCCTCATCACTAAAGGGACTTCTTCCAGTGGAATTTAAACCTGCTGCATGTGCTAGCTTGACAAGCCACAAGGCTACAGTCTGGCAGACCAAAAATGACAAAAAGAAAGATAAAGTGATATTAAGGCCACCTGCCCAAAGCTACTATCATGATAGTCTTGAACATTAAAAAAAGTACTACAAGAAAATCAAGGTAATACCCCCGGTTCAACTCTCTTTGCTTGTCCTTGATTAACAAGGTCCACAATTTCCCTTTCATAAAGATTGTCGAAAACCCCATCTGTTGCTAGCACGACCACATCGCCTGATGCTACTTTAACTTGAAATTCCTGCATGCACATGACCAAAGCAACTTAGTATATAAGCAAATGTGTCTGCACAAAAGCCAAAATCACCCAAAGAGGATATGGTGAGGCTAAATGTATAAGATATGTATGTGTGTATCTATGCATATATGTACATACATATGTACGTACTTACGTATGAAGACACACATGTATGTATGTATGTATGTATGTTATAGTGATAAACATAGAATGGCACCATTTCACATCCTTAGTGATGAATCCTGTATGCACTAAAAGTATATTCATGATAATCACATGTACATGATCAGAACATAAAGCGACAGGTATAAGATATATTATAGAAGTAAATGTACAAGAGGCCCATTTCACATACTAAGTGCTAAGTAACTCACAGAGAAAATAACGCAATGAATATACGCTCCCATCCAACATATCCTACATATAACACTTATTTAGCCTATATATATTTTTCCAAATATCCTCATGTGCAAAGTTCAAACAAACTAAGACATGTCAAAAGTTCAAACCGCAAAGCAATTATATCTTCTGCATTATGACAATCAAACTAAAATCCAGGGACTTGCTCCCAAAAGGTGCAATCCTAAAACCTGCCTCTGCATCATATGGATCATCACCGTCAATCCCAATCTGGTAAGGAAAATTGAAGCCATGTTGCATTGGTTTTGACTTCGTTAAGACCTTCCCATCTCTCACAACAATAAAACCCGAGTCTCCAATGTTTGCAATGTGCAATGTCTGCAAGAAGAATACAATGTTACACATGACGCATTATATGTATGTAGCAATTCATCTTGATAAGTAGAGTGGAATATGCAACCTGATCATGCAGAACAGCAACCACGGCAGTAGAGGATCCTATTTCTTCGCATTTTTCTACTCCCTTGTCTATAACAGATACTGGATCAGGTTCGTCAACCATAGACCTCGCAATCACTGCACAATGCCTCATCAGCTCTCTTGAGAACAAACCAGAATCAATACCTGATTGGCAACAGAAAGCTATATGATTACCCACCAGAAAAGTAAAGGCAATATCGACTTCAGAAAGCCTGCCTTCATAATTTCATAAATTTGAGAATATTGTAGGATCCTCGAGTACTTCAAAGGAAGATCTTACCATTTCTAGCCCAACCACCAACACCATCTGCTATACCTATCCAAAAATCCCCTTCGATAAAATAGGCATCTTCCCCACCAGTCTTGACCTGCAGTAGTTTCAGAATGACAAAAAGGGGGTGGAGAACTTCCAGTTCCAATGAAATCAATGAGACTGTGTTAGGTATACCCTTCGCTATCTTATGGCTATAGAGCTTTGCAGACCTTTTCAGGGTGTGGCCGGATAGCTCCACCTGACCGAAGCCTTAAGAGCCCTTGCTTTTCACTGGTAAAAACAGATCAGATTGCAAATAATTAAGAACACAAAAAGGCAAGCCTTCTTGATATGTTCATGGAGGCATGCCCAAGAAGAAATGCCCATACAGCACAAACACTAGAGAGAGCTCCAAACAGCCACTGCAGTTTTGAATGAGATCCCTGAACAAGATCTCAACAATCATTGCTTTGATTCTCGTTGTTGTTTGCATTCTGTTTGGTATTTACAGCATTCTAATCCATTGTTTCTTTTCTATGGCTTGATTACATGTTTTATTGTTCTGTTTTGGTGTAACTTTATATGCCAGCCACTGTTTTCTTAGTGTAATCTCTCATTAAGATCCCAGCAACCTTCGCTTTCATTCTCCCCATCCCTTCCACTCTATTAAGAACTTGCTTCACTTAGGTTTTGTTGATCCATTCATAATGGTATATTGAATGTTTTGCCACGAAAGAGAATAGACAAAGTCCTTGAGAGGTAATAAATGCAGATGCTGCTGCATATCTTCATAACTTCACAATCTCCATCATATGAAGATGATCTCCTCCATGTGTAGATAAGCCTCAAGTCGATCTCCTCCTCGTTGTATAAGAAGAGACAAAAACCCTAGCTGCTGCCCTTCTTGTTGAAGAGTAGAAAACCCTAATTTCAGCTGCTCCGGGTAGTGTTGGTGCAAATGCCAAGCCTTCACACTTGGTTGTGTTTGATGAGAATGATTCTTGGTTTGAAAGTGAACGCAGGAAAGTAAAGTTGCCTCATGACTTGGAAGAGGAGTTTCCAAGCCTCACCAAGGAAGGGCCAAATCAGATTGAAGACATCAAATCAGATGATGAGGACATCATCAACCTAGTAGAATTCAAGGCATGCAAATCCAAAGGCAAAGTCAAGACGAAGGACATACCTGAATCATCCAACCAACCAATCAAAAGATCACAAAGGGAGAGCAAGAAGCCAATTAGATATGGGTATGATACATCTTTAGTTACTAAGCCTTCTATTTATCTTACCAAAGATTTATCACTTGAAGAGCCATCATCATATGAAGAGGCAAAGACCAAGGCAGAATGGAATCAAGCTATGGATGAAGAACTTGAAGCACTAAAGGAGAATGATACTTGGGAGCTAGTGCCAAAGAAGGAGTCTATGAAGGTAATTGGTTATGGATGGATTTACAAGATCAAGAGTAATTCAGATGGATGGATAAGCAAGTACAACGCTAGACTTCTGGCTAAAGGTTTTGCACAAACCCAAAGAGTTGATTATGAAGAGACCCATGAGAACCATTGCTTATGGTTTTACCATTAACTCTTGTAAAAGTCATTTGCCTTTGAAGAATCTTTGTAAAAGCCACTAAATTCGTGGAGTTAGATATAATGAAAATCACGACTCTACCTTGAGGGAATATCTCCTAGATTAAGGGATTACTTTTAGAGAGCCAAATTTGAACAAAGCATCTATAAAAATCATTGTAAATTCTCGCAGGATATCCTCTCCATTCTATTGCCTTAGTTGATCACATTGTAGAGAGTGTGTGGCTCTTTTTTGGAGTGTCCATCCATCTTTCCCAACAGTTGTATCATAGCAAGCTAAGGTAAAATAGGAGATGGTTTTCCTTCTTTCATTGATGAATTGAACAGGGACAATTACCAAGCATGGTCCTTAAGGATGAAGACATACTTGCAAGCATAGTACAATAAAGCACGAATTTGTTTTTGTTTCATGAATTGAATTATGACAATGTATGGTTTTCTTTCTTTCTCTACCAAAATAAGAACCAAAAGTCCCTCCTATCTGGATAAGAAAAAAGTTCCTATTTTGATTTTAAAAGATATTTCATTTAGGAAGGAATCAAGACATCATTAAATTATTGACATTGTTTTTATCCATTCTGGAGTCTATCACTCTAAATGCATTGTCTTAAGAGTTTTAATGTGCTTTATGTGGGGCTTTAAGGTCATCAATCCTTTGTTTAAGATTTCATTCCCATTTTTTGTTTAACTTAACCCAATTCATTTTGGGCCTTCCTAATTCCAAATCATTGTAGTGGTAGTAGATTAAGGTTTTTTATGTGTTTTTAGCACTAGATATGTAAATGAGTGTTAGATATACATTATTCATGGATTACTAGAGAAAAAAGAAATTTGAAATGTTGCCACAAAATAAACTACTCGTTTTTTATTCCCATTTTTTTAGTACTCTACGTACTAAACGTTTTAAAACCTGTTGTTAAAACTCGTTTTTAAAACTCCCTTTGTACTATGCTTGCAAGGAAGGAGTCTCTATGGATACATCTAAGGAGATGAGGAGATTCCCATTTTCAGAAGCAAAAAACAACCTACAAGAGAGGAGCATGAAAGACTCAATTCATGGTGCCCCAAAGATGCATTAGCAGGGTCATATTTACTTAACTCTATCTCAGACTTTCTTCCACACATTAGAAACTGTAAGACATCCCAAGAGACTTGGGATACATAGTCTTCATATTTTTCTTCCAACACAAGGACTAGGAAGAACCAATGTGGATTGAGTTTACCACTCAAAAAAAGCAACCCAAGCAAAGCATCTCAGAGTATGTGACCAAAGTCAAGGATGTAGCAAACCACTTGGCAAGCATAGGAGAGGAGATTGAAGAGGAGCAGATAGTAATGCAAGTAGTCAATGGCATCAAGGCAGATGACAAATGAGAAAGCTTCAACTGCCATGGACTTGTACATGGACATGCAGATTCCAGATCGTACCACACTCATGGGACAACTCTTTACCCATGAAGCCAAGCTCAACAAAATGGAGATTCATCAAGAGGTAATAGCTCTTCTTCCCTATACACAGATTAAGGCAAGTTTAAAGAGAAAGGGAAAAGCAAAAAAATCGAGGATGAAGGTACTTCTTCTCAAGCTAACTATGCAGGGAGAGGTAGGAACTCAAGAGGTAGGGGCAGAGGAGGTAAGCAAGGTAGGGGGAGACCCTTCAACTCTTCCCCATGTAATATTTGTGGTTTATCAAATCACACTGTAGATGAGTGTTACAAGAACTTCAAGAATCAGAGAGGTAGAGGTTTCCAAAGAGGTGGCTACACACAATCAAGAGGAAGGTTCAACCATCATCAAGGCTACAATAACAACTACAACAACAACTACAATAACAACTACCAAGGAGGCTACAAATCAAGGAAAGACTACAACAACTACATAGAGGAACAAGAGGATTTCTTTCTGATTATGAATATGACTTCAAAGAAAGGTATGAATGACGACCATCTCTTCTACATTGACTCAGGATGTTCAAACCATGTGGCAGGCAATGTAACTCTTCTCTCTAATCTTCAGGAACCTAAGGGAAAGCACCAAGTGCAAACAAGTGATGACACCAAGCATTTAGTGATCAAGGTAGGAAATGTTAAAACCTCTGATGGAAATAGAAATCTGTTGAGCAGGGTTCTATATGTACCTATAATCACCAAGAATTTGATGAGTGTTGGACAGATTGTGGAAAAGCGTTTGCAGGTTAGATTCAACAAATATGGAGCATTTGTGGAGGATCCCAAACATGGGTTCAAAAGAATTGCCAAAGGAGAAAAGATAGGAGTTATTTACATTTGAACTTGAAGATACAAAGAATATTGCACTTTATAAATACAAAGATCAAACATTGTCGGAGCTTGAGATTCGGCATAAGAGATTAGGGCATATTGGTGAGAGAACCTTAAAGCAAATTTGTAGAGATCAATGTGTGCTTGGGATACCTAATGTATCCAAGCAACACATGATCTATAAATGTGGTGCTTGTCACTTTGGAAAATCTTATAGGTTACCCTTCTCAAGAAAAGGCTACATGCATGAGGACTACTTGGAGCTTGTCCATACAGATGTATGGGGACCACGTAAGGATCCCTCAATTTCAAGATCAAGGTATTGTGTATCTTTCATTGATGATTTAAGTAGGTGAACTATCTTATATTTTATGAAGCACAAAGATGAAGTGTTCAGTTGCTTTAGGAAGTATCTTGCACTTGTGGAAAACCAAACAAGAAGAAGCCTAAGAAGACTAAGGTCAAATGGGCAGAGGTGAGTACTTCTCAAATGAGTTTGATGCATTCTTGCAGGATAAAGGAATCAAAAGGAAAATTACAACAAGGTATACCCCTGGGCAAAATGGAGTGCTTTAGAGGAGAAATAGGTTAATTGTTGAGACAGCTAGATCAATGCTAAATGAGAAAAAATTACCTAATTATTTGTGGGCAGAGAGTGTATCTATTGCCACTTATCTTGTAAACACGTTGCCATCCAAATCACTTGATGGGATGACCCCATATTAAGCATGGCATGGTATAAGGACATCACTTGATCATTGCAGGATCTTTGGATGTGTTTCTTCTGTACACATCCAATCTCAAATCAGAGGTAAGCTAGACCCTAAGGCAGAGAAATGCATCGTCATAAGGTATGATTTGAATGAGAAAGGATACAGGTTTTATAATCCATCCAGCAAAGGTTTTATGGTCAGTAGAGATGTTGTGTTTGATGAGAATGATTCTTGGTTTGAAAGTGAATGCAGGAAAGTAAAGTTGCCTTATGAATCGGAAGAGGAGTTTCCAAACCTCACCAAGGAAGAGCCAAATCAGATTGAAGACATCAAATCAACTGATGAGAACATCATCAACCTAGAAGAATTCAAGGCATGGAAATCGAAAGGCAAAGTCAAGATGAAGGACATACCTGAATCATCCAACCAAGCAATCAAAAGATCTCAAAGGGAGAGCAAGAAGCCAATCAGATATGGGTATGACACTTCTTTAGTTACTAAGCATTCTATTTATCTTACCAAAGATTTATCTCTTGACGAGCCATCATCATATGAAGAGGCAAAGACCAAGGCATAATGGAAGGAAGCTATGGATGAAGAAATTGAAGCACTCAAGGAGAATAATGATTGGGAGCTAGTGTCAAAGGAATCTATGAAGGTAATTGGTTCTAGATGGATCACAAGATCAAGAGAAATTCAGATGGATCGATAAGCAGGTACAAAGCTAGACTTCTAGCTAAAGGTTTTGCACAAACCCAAGGAGTTGATTATGAAGAGACCCATGAGAACCATTGCTTATGGTTTTACCATTAACTCTTGTAAAAGTCATTTGACTTTGAAGAATCTTTGTAAAAGCCACTTAATTCGTGGAGTTCAATATAATGAAAATCACGACTCTACCTTGAGGGAATATCTCCTAGATTAAGGGATTACTTTTAGAGAGAGCCAAATTTGAATTCAAATTCAAATTTGAACAAAGCATCTATAAAAATCATTGTAAAATCTTGCGGGATATCCTCTCCATTCTATTGTCTTAGTTGATCACATTGTAGAGAGTGTGTGGCTCTTACTGTAGCCTACACTTCTCATTATCATTGGGCATTATTCTTCATGCCAATGGTCATGTACAACATTGTCATATAATACAATATATCATTGATCATCTCTATTGGTCTCTCTGTCATTGTCACTCAGAACATTGTTCTTGTCTTGCTCATATCTCAGTCATTACTCCATCATTTTCAATGTTCTATGGCTCATTGGAATCAGCTCTAAGTCTACTATATGCTGACAAATTTTGAAGACATTTCATTCAGCCAATCGGGAGAAAAGTGTCTCGAAGTAGTTATTGGTCATTCTCTATAGAAGACCTAAAAGTCGGGGGTAATGTTTCACTTGATAAATTGATTGCTGTGTATAGTCAATCATTTTAAGCGAATTAGATATCCCCATAAGGATAATTAGATATCCCCATAAGGAATTTTCCTAATTGTTATTGTGTTGGGGAGCACTAAGCTTAACAAGTAGAAGGTATTTGAACCAAAACAGAAAGTTTCTAGTGACTTGTGACTTGTGAAGTTATCTGTTTTGGATTAATTATTACATGCATCATCTCTAAAGTACATAGGCACTTATTTAGTGTCATTGAAAAGCTAAAAGGCCCTTTAACTCAACTCTGAAGTGAAAGAGGGCAGGTACAGAGCAAGGATTCGTAGTACCAACTCATTTCTTGGAGTGTCCATCCATCTTACCCCACAGGTAGAAGGGACCTCCTCCTAGCCAGCCTCAACATAGCTCTCGACAAGCTGACAATCAATTGCTTGCAACCACGTATGTTATTAACAAGTCAGCTGCCCAAGATTTTTGAAATAAAAAGCTATAAAATCTGATTTTTTTAATCTGATCTTGCACATTTTCAATTAAATTTTGCTTATTTTAAAAACTTGAATCTGATCCGTAAAATGTCCTTCAAATGCTATGTATTATATAGAAGTCAGCTGCCCAAGATTTTTGAAATAAAAATCTCTGAAATCTGATTTTTTAAATCTGATCTTTGCACAATTTCAATTAAATTTTACTTATTTTAAAACTTGGATCTGATTCCTAAAATGTCCTTCAAATGCTATGTATTATATAGCATCTCAATTATCTTCAAGAGTACCCCCTAAATATGTAACCTGCTCTACCTGAAAAATTGACCGATTTTGACCACTTTGTTGACCTCCTTTGACCATGGTTGACCTTCACATTTTCTGAATTTTTTCCTGAAGATGTACAACCCCCTTGTGGAGGGCTGCTATTTCAAACATAAGTCTATGTGCACATGTGTGTGTATGTGTGTGTGCATGTGTACACGTGTATGCAAACACATGCAAAGATGAATCTCACCAAACCCCAAATTCACCCTAAGATGAAATTACCACTATACCCTCAATATTAGTCAACCACGCTACTATCACCACCTAGTCCATTATGTCCATTGCTTGATATCAATTGAACAATATTAGAATTCAGTATACAACTAATGTTGAACACATGCTCACACGCTCCCATGGGCCACAACAAACACACCACCAACATGTGAAAGAGCAAGGTCAAAGCTTCAAGAGACTATGCTCAGCTGCTCAATAGCCCAAGAGGATGGATGGGTGCAAGAAATTGAGAACAAGAAGAAGGGGAAAAGGAAGAAATGATGCCTTTTTTTTTGTTTTTTTTTTTGTTTGGGGGGGGGGGGGGGGGGGACAGCTCTCCATGTAAGACTGCTTCAAACTATGTGACACGCCCATTGGCCAAAAAGTGAAGGAATGCATAAACATGCCAAGCACAACCTACAAGAGTAAAGGTATAGCCACTTGTGGATTTACCTCTTTCCACATCACTTGCCTTGTTGAAGTCACAAAACCTGTATGCACCTCTAGATCCAATTGTGGGGATTCACTCTTCCGAATAGGGTGAAGCATAAATCCTGCTGCATTTAGAGGTGAATGTAACATTTTCCAGATTTTAACACAAAAACATGTATGCGAATCGAGTTTGTGCTTCCTTTACCAAATCTTTCGTGCTATGTTTCCTGAATAACACAAGCACACTAGGCTTCATCATGACAAATACCACAACTGTCACAACATGATCCAAAATAGGCTTCACCCATTACAAAGGGCCAATATCTTCAAACAACAAATCCAAGCAATGGCACGAGCATCGTGTATAAAAGATGCATTGTCCATGCATATTTGTACTACATTGTCTGGCCCCACATTCATTATGGCATCCTTCACGATCTCAAATATGTATTCACTTGATTTAACCTCACATGAGGTATCCACTAACTTCAGAACATAGTACCAAAAATGCAACTAACCATAATGTTGATGATTGGCCAATTTCTGGTGTAAGACCAACCATCACATACTTTCTATTTCTCACATATTTCCAACAAGTCCTCCTCTATGCATCTCACTTCTGCATTTAGCTCTTTTGCCCTCAATTGTTGGTATGAGGGAGGCTTATAACTTTGTCCTACTCTTACAACTGCACCAAGCATTTGGATGAAATAACGACTACTAACTTTCCAAAAGGGAATATCTTCTGCAAAAAAGAAGAATCGGACAGCTTTATCAACCTCTTTTCTACTCTACATATCCCAAGCTTTATCCAATGCTCCCTTTACACCTTTTGGTCTCTTGTATACCTGCCCACTTCATGAATCATCAAGTACAATTTCATCATAAAATGATGCTCCTTCATTTTCCACATTTTCACATACATGTGAGGATTGTGATGGTATACCCATGTAACTCCCAGTTTCTGATAAGCCCTTTGCATGTGGCTTTCTACATGCATCTCTTTAGATGTTGAGATGCATGTTCACATTTCCCTACACCATATCCCGTTAAGCCAAGGATATGTGCTCGTACTCTATTTGCACCGCCATCGCAAGAATATGGATAGAATT
Source organism: Ceratopteris richardii (assembly GCA_020310875.1). Taxonomy (NCBI): domain Eukaryota; kingdom Viridiplantae; phylum Streptophyta; class Polypodiopsida; order Polypodiales; family Pteridaceae; genus Ceratopteris; species Ceratopteris richardii. The sequence goes on along the minus strand of CM035418.1, from coordinate 123,849,952 downwards.
TGCATTTCATTGTACAATTTCCTTTAGACAAAGCTTTTAATTTCTAAACCAAGTCCCACTCTCCTCCAATTCCGCGTGGCATCTACACACGAGTCAAGAACAAAAAAAGAAAGATCCAAATTATTAGAATGATGGATGAATCATGTTACATGCATCATACATATTATAAATTACAATTCAAATTTGAGCAAGATAGATGCATGATGCATGCATGCATCGTGGAATGATGCATGCATGAATTAATCATGATGAATGCAAGATGGGCTATGGACCATGGTGGGTGCTTGAGCCTCGAAATTAGTATATCATATTCTGCTGCCTGCATACATTTCAATCAAGGTGGTACGGAACGTTTGGTACAGCACGTACGGTACGGGTATGGAACGTGGTGTCGTACCAAACACCAAGGTATGGAACGTTAAGAAACGTTACCATTATATATGTATGTATGTATGTATGTATGTATGTATGTATGTATGTATGTATGTATGTATGTATGTATGTATGTATGTATGTATGTATGTATGTATGTATGTATGTATGTATGTATGTATGTATGTATGTATGTATGTATGTATGTATGTATGTATGTATGTATGTATGTATGTATGTATGTATGTATGTATGTATGTATGTATGTATGTCTGTGTGTGTATTGGAATGTTTTTATGAATGCATTCTTTATACTATGCACAATGCTTCTTTTGATGGTTAGATATGCTTCCCTTTATCTATAGATAATGATGTAATGTATGAAAATCCTTGCAAATTCTATATAAAACTGGTATTTTGTATACTGTGCTCCATTTTACCATCTATATACTATGGTTGGATATACTCCAACCATTAGAAGAGAGCATCTAATATAAAATGTCATATGAAAAGCTCCATAATAGGCCATTTAAGCTAAAAAGATCACTTCAAAATTTTTTAAATTGAACGCGTTCCGAACACGTTTTGGAACGTACCTTCCGTACGGAACGTTCCATAAGTTCCATGCGCGTTTGGAACGCGTTGCGATCCAACCTTGATTTCAATGTACATAGTACATGTTCGATGACATGTATGATGTCCACAATCCATATGGCATAAGCTCCCTCTTCAATCTACATTGCTCCAAATCGAAGGCAAGCATGTGTCTTTACCTTTACCTTGAAGCTTGGATATGTGCTCGATCTATTGTGTTCGCGTCTGTAAAGTGGACGGGAGATCTCACTACTCAGTAGTTAGCCTCTAGATCGTCACGACTCACATGCTGGTGCAAGTTGAAGCTATAGCCTCAGACTTCAATATTGTAGCATACCCTGCGAGCAGAGAGCAGAATCGGCACTCAGAAAATAAAACCCTCCCTTCCTCCCGCAAGCAGTGTCCGTCCTTTTTCCCAAAAAAAAAAGTCTGCAATAGCCCTATCAATAACCAGTCAAGTACCTGGATGGCTGCTATGCAAACACAATATGATATTATTATGAAGAATGGTACCTGGCCATTATGTGAGTTACCTTGGCCCTCTAGGCAAAAAGGCCATTGGCACTAAATGGGTATAAAAGATAAAATGTAAGCTTGATAGACTAGTTGACAAGCATAAGGCTAGGCTTGTTTTCAAAGGTAATGCTTAAGAGAGAAGCATTGATTTTGATGAGAGCTTTGCTCTCACACATCGAATGACCACTATTTGTAGCATCCGTGCATTTAGAGCTCTTCCTGGTTGGAATGTACATCAAGTAGACATTAAAACTGCATTTTTTAAGCAAGCACTACGTGCTTGGTACGAGAAAATACATGCCTACTTGCTAGTGTTGGGGTAAAGGCCCTAAATAAACCCCTCATAGTTGTACACTTATGTATAGGCCTTTAAAAGGCTGATTATAATCATTTTTATTCTTTTTGGCCAAGTTCAGTGTGAACTTGGCCAAGTCCTATAAATAATACCCTAAACTAAAGTTAGGGTCTCTTCTTCTTTGGAGAACCCACCAAAAGGATGCGCCTCCTTTCTTCTTTCGATCTTCCTCTCTCTCTCTCTCACCTTCGTGTGCTGCTGGACACTCACCTGCCCTGCTGCTCAATCAAGAGATGCTCCATTTGAACTTCTCCATCTGTTGAATACTCTCTCTTGCTCCAACAACTGGTATCAGAGCTCCGTTGAGGCATTAGTGCAGCTGCGTTTCAGTTTTCAATAGGGTTTTTCTTCCGATTTTGCAAGATCTTCGCGTTTCATCGCAAAAAAGGTGCCCAAAACAGCGACATCAGCATTTCTGGAGTGTTCTACTTCAGTTTTTGCAGGTTTTTCTAAGTTTTGTCGCGAAGAAAAGGGTTAAAAGTGCAGCACCACACCTTTGGAGCAGCATAAACTTCTTTTCAAGTGATATTCTTCAATTTCATCTCGAAGAAACTGTTCCTCTTTGTCTTATTGCTCAAAACAGGCTATTTTCAGGTGTTTTACAGGTGTACACAAGTGTTCCACAGTCCAAAACAGCAATATACAGGTTTAACATTTCATGTATTGAAGTGTGGCATGAGAAATTTGTTTATGTACAGCAAATTGTGGGATTTTCTCTGAATTTTTCAAAATTCTGAAAAGAAAATTTGGGGTTTTGCTCTCTTTTGCTCCTAAAGGCTTCCTTATAGCCTTATGTATACACTTTGAGGTCAAGAAAAGTCAAATTTGCTGATTTGAAGCATAAAGTGACTTGCTGGAATTTTCTGCAAGTAAATTCAGAAAATTACAAATTTTAATCTTGTGGTCCAACTGGTCTGTTTTTGCTCCATTTTGCTCCCACAACAGTTTGAAGCCATTGTGCATCTTTTTTAGAAGTGATACTCTGATTTGAATCATTTTTGCCCAAATTTCAGCATATCAACTTCTTCATCGTGCAATCATGGCGTCATCCTCCTCAGATGTGAAGAATCTATTTGAGATTCGACATTTTGAGGGAACAGGTTTCGATTTGTGGAAGGAGAGAATGCAAGGTATTCTCTTCTTGAAGGATTGTGATAGGGCATTGGAAGCTGAAAAACCGATATTTCAAAGGAAGCTTGGCTGATCTTCAACAAGAAACCTGTTACATATATCAAGATGGTCATCTCTGATGAGATCTTGGTAGATCTCAAAGGGCTGGCCTCTGCTTCAGAAATATGGGCAAAGCTGAAAGCACATTATGAGAACACTACGCCTGTGAACAAAGTGCATTTGATGCGGAAGCTTGTTGGTATGCAACTTGATGAGTCCAAGAGTGCAGCTTAACACTTATCCCTCTTTACAGATACTTTGTCACAATTGCAGGACTCAGGTATGGCTGCTTTGATGACAAACTTAAAGCCATCTTCTTGCTTATGACACTTTCTGACTCTTGGGAGACACTGGTAGTCTCATTGTCCAATAACCCCAACCTGACCTTTGATGGTGTTAGGGGTTCTATACTTAATGAAGAGATCAGGAGAAAAGCAGAAGGTGAAGTTGAAAGCTAAGCTAACATGGTTAGAGGCAAGACAGATAAGAGGAGCAATAAGGCACAAAGGAACAAGAGTAAGAGAAGGAAAAGAGGTAATGGAAGCAAAGGTAAAAGCAATGATGTGACTTGCTATCAGTGTAGCAGGAAAGGCCACAAGAAACCTGATTGCCGCTATTACAAGGCACAACTTGAAAGAAATAGGAATGTTGGAGATAAAAAGAAGGGCAAGAAAGAAGACAAGACTGATGCAGAGGACATCCAAAAGGACAATGAGAAGGCCAATGTGGCCTCTACTGTAGTCATAGAGGAGTTGTCAGATGTTGAGGATATTTTGTGCACTATTTTATCAGCTGATGATACTTATGCATATGATTTCTCTCTGAATGTTCATACACAGGACATGTCGATCACCAAAAGTGATCTTATCAATGCTTTGCTGACTCTTAATGATGCATTGGCCCAGACATGGATAGTTGACTCTGGTGCTTCTTTTCATGTGACTCCTATCAAGGAGTGCTTTTCTACTTTTACTGCAGGCAGCCATGGCCATGTATACCTTGGAAACAATCATGCTTGTTCCATTGAGGGTATAGGCACAGTGCATTTCTCTACAAATGGCACTAATGAGCTGGTTTTGCATGATGTACGTTATGTACCAGGGATCAAGAAAAGCTTACTCTCTGTGGGTCAAGTGGATATGCATGGTTATAGCATTCTCTTTGAGAGAGGATCATGGAAAATGACAAAGGGATCAAGGTTGATTGTGAAAGGCATAAAGAAGGGAACTCTATTGCTTGCATGGGAAAGCCTTATCAAGAAAGGTCATTGCTTTGGCTGAAGTTCACTCCCATATGGAGTTGTGGCATAAGAGACTTGGCCATATGAGCCAAAAGGGTCTCACTAGGCTTTGTAACTTAAAGAAGCTTGATGCTAAAGGCACAAAGCTTGATTTTTGTAATGAATGTCAATATGGAAAGCAAGTGAAACGTTCCTTTTATTCTGGTGTGTCTCGTAAGTCTTGTGTACTTGATCTTGTTCATTCTGATGTATGTAGCATACCCACCAAATCTATAAGGGGTGCTTTGTATTTCATCTCTTTTGTTGATGATTTTTCTAGAAAAATTTGGGTTAAATTGCTTAAATCTAAGGATGAAGCATTTGCTGCGCTTAAGTGCTTTCATGCATTTGTGACCACCCAAACAGGTAGAAAGCTGAAATGTTTGCATACGGACAATGGTGGTGAGCATACAAGTGCTGAATTTCAGAAATTTTGTGAAAATTTGGGCATTAAGAGGGAGCTTACTGTTCCATACAGCCCCTCTTCTAATGGTGTGGTTGAACGCTATAATAGGACACTTTATGAGAGGGTGAGATGCATGCTGTCCAGAGCTAATCTCCCTCATGGATTTTGGGGAGAGGCACTCAAAACTGCAGTACATATTTGCAATAGATCCCCTCACATGTCCTTGAAAGGTGACATCCCTGAAGAAGTTTGGTCTGGCAAACCTGCTTCATATGATCACTTACGTGTCTTTGGCTGCGAGGCTTTTGTGCACATAAGGCCGGAGCTGAGAAACAAACGTGATGCTAAGTCCATAGAAGGTCTCTTCATAGGATATGGTGAAGAAGGTGAAATGGGCTACAGAATTTGGATACCTCAGCTCAAGAAAGTTGTACGCAGCCGGGATGTTGTTTTTAATGAGGCAAGGCTGCTTCAAAATAATTGTGCCTCAAAGGATGACCATAAAAGGGTCGGATTTCAGCATGACCAGCCACCTATTAGGCCTGATTTTGATCCTCAGGAATGCACCACAAAGGACTGAAAATATTGATGATCCAGTGGTTTTTGAGCCAGATGATGCTGGACAGCAAAATGACGCTCTTGATGGGCATATGCAGCCACCTATTCATGCTGAAAACAGGGCTGGAAATGATATGCAGCAGCCCATTAACAATGGACATGTTGATATACCTCGTGATGTAGATCCATTGCCAGATAATGTGGATCATTGGGTAAGAAGATCTACACGTGCTAAGAGGCCAATGAACAGATATGATCCCTCTATACATTACATTATGTTATCAGATGAGGGGGAGCCTCTCACTTATAAAGAGGCAAAGCTATGTGAGCACAAGAAGAAGTGGGAGTTAGCCATGCAGGAAGAAATAAAGGCCTTGCATGCAAATGATACTTGGGATCTTGTTGAGTTGCCATTCCTAACAAGTGGGTATACAAAATCAAAACTGTTGATGGCAAACCAAAGTATAAGACAAGGCTGGTTGCTAAGGGATATGCTCAAAAGGAGGGCATTGATTTCCAAGAGGTGTTCTCTCCGGTAGTTAAAATGACCACTCTACGTGTGCTATTTGCTACTACAGCTGCTTTGGATTTGGAGCTATTCCAAATGGATGTTAAAACAGCCTTTTTGCATGGTGACTTAGATGAAGAGTTGTACATGAAACAGCCAGAAGGATATGCCATTCCTAGAAAAGAGCATCTGGTATGCAAACTGAAAAGGAGCTTATATGGGCTGAAACAAGCCCCTAGGCAATGGTATAAGAAGTTTGATGCATTTATGCTCAAACATGGGTTCAAAAGAAGCCATGCAGATCACTGTTTGTACACTAAAAAGGATGAAGATGGCAGCCCAATCATTCTTGTGCTGTATGTAGATGATATGCTGCTGGCTGGGAAGAAAAAGGGCACTCTAAATGCTCTCAAACAGCAGCTGAACTCTGAGTTCTCAATGAAAGACCTTGGGGAAGCTGAGCATATTCTTGGTATGCGAATAAAAAGGATAGGCAGCAGCATACTTTGCATTTATCCCAAGAAAAGTACATTGATCAAGTACTGGACAGATTTAATGTGGCTGATTCTAAGCCTCTTGGAGTGCCATTGCAGCCACATGTCAAGCTTTCCAAAGATGATTGTCCCAAGGATGATGATGCAGCCAACTACATGAAGAGGGTTCCATATGCATCAGCCTGTGGTGCACTTATGTATGCTATGGTTGCCACTCGGTCAAACATTGCTCATGCAGTGGGAATTGTTACCAGGTTTATGGCTAATCCTCGCAAAGCTCATTGGGAGGCAGTCAAATCTATTTTGAGGTACTTGAAAGGGACCAAGAATAAATGTATTTGCTATGGCAAAGATCCATTGGAGCTGAAAGGCTTTTGTGACTCTGACATGGCTGGTGATGTGGATACTCGTAAATCCACGAGTGGATATATATTTACTCTTGCAGGAGGTGCTATTTCATGGTGTTCTAGGTTGCAAAAGATTGTTGCTCTATCAACTACGGAGGCTGAATATATTTCAACCATTGAGGCTTCCAAGGAAGCCATTTGGCTGGCACGTTTATGCTGTGAGTTTGGTTTGCCCAGCAAGGCACCTATGCTTGGATGTGACAGTCAAAGTACTATATGTTTAGCAAAGAATGCCATGTTCCATGCACGTACAAAGCACATTGATGTGCGGTATCACTTCATTAGAGAAGTGCTTGAGGATGGCCTTATCACATTGGTTAAGGTCCATACGTCACAGAATCCTGCAGATGTTCTTACTAAGTGCTTGTCCAAAGCACAACATCAACTATGTATACAGATGGTGGGAGTCACATAACTTAAAGGCGTCATTTATGCCTTTAAGTGGAAGGTTGTTGGGGTCAAGGCCCTAAATGACCCCTCATAGTTGTACACTTGTGTATAGGCCTTTAAAAGGCTGATTATAGTCATTTTTATCCTTTTGGCCAAGTTCAGTGTGAACTTGGCCAGGTCCTATAAATAATAACCTAAACTAAAGTAAGGGTCTCTTCTTTTTTTGAGAACCCACCAAAAGGATGCGCCTCCTTTCTTCTTTCGATCTCCCTCTCTCTCTCTCACCTGCGTGTGCTGCTGGACACTCACCTGCCCTGCTACTGCCGTGCTACTTAGTCAAGAGATGCTCCATTTGAGCTTCTCCATCTGCTGAATACTCTCTCTTGCTCCAACAACTAGCACATGGTTCTGAGAACAGTCCAATTGAGAGCACCTTATATGTTTAACATGGAGATGATGATGTGCTTCTCATCGTTGTTGTATATGTTGATGATTTGTTTATGCAAGTTGATGGAGGAATAGGTTTGTGTCCACATTATTCCATTGTTTAATCCTTGAAGATTGCTCACCTATGGCCCACTCCCATGGAAACAAGCTTATGGTTGGGTCTTCATCATGGTGGAGATGCATTTAATGTTGTTCTCTACCAATAGGCTATGCATGCTTGATATACTTATGCATAAGTCAGCCATGATATTCACTTTGCTCTCTCTCAGGTGAGCAAGTTTACGCATTGCTCGGGGGTCGAGCATTGGCAAGTGGTTAAACACATATTTCACTACATGAGTGGTACCTGACTACTTAAGATTACTTATCCGAAGTTTAATGCTTTGAGGTGTTGGAAAACAATGTCACATTAGTCAAAATCCCTATTTGGGCAGAAACCCTAATTTTGGTACTTCGTCATTTTTGACACAAAATTTGGATAAAACTTTTATGATCCTATCTTGTAGAGCTTGATGAGAGCTTTCTAATGGTATAGAACATTCACTCATCAGAGATCAAAGGTGGGAGAAAACCCTAATCTAAGTTGATCAAAGTTAGTAAATAAAAAAGCTTGTAAAAAGCTATTTTCAGCAATTAACAAAAAAAAACAACAATCAGCTTTTCAGGCAGCGATCAGCTTTATTTAGGGAGATTTTTCGCATGGGGTTTTAAAACCTATATAAAAAGGCTTATAGTCACTTATTGAGACATCTTCAACCATCACTTGGCTGATTTTTGGAGGTGGTTGTGCTGATGCACACATGGGGCAGCCATGGTGCACATATGGGGCAGCTATGGAGCTATCTTGAAGAAGATAAAGAGCAGCCATGGAGTTCTTCTTGGAGAAGAGTGTGCTCACACTCTTATTTATAGAGAAGACTTACTTATCAGTAGATTGGTGGTGTGGATCATCCATCTACATGATGTATTTGAAGACTGACTTCTACATGAAGATTAATGGAGTACTTCAAAGACATTGGATGGAGCTTAACATAAGATTGCATCTTATGTTAACTATTCAGGTACATATTCTCTTTATGCACACAGGTACTACTTGAAGCTTATGGAGGTGGTGGCATCCAAATCTGGAGGAGTCCTATTCGGCATACATGGAGGCAGTGGGCATCCATAAAGGAGAATCAGTACATGCATGCTACATGCATCAGATGAGGTGATAGAGAAGGTGTTTTCACATGAGTACGAGGATTTCTGTCAACAACATGTTAGCATTCTATGCTATTCTATGCTAATTCCGTAAGTATGTGATCTATCACATACACATCTGATTTAGGATCTTCCATAGCTTAAATTCAGAGTAGGGTCTGTTGAACATCAGTTTCGAAGTGATCTTTCCTCTTTCAGTCACTCATATTCACTCTTCTACATCCTATCATGTCCTACACCTCATACATATTCAGATTTCTGTCACTACATCTGAATATGCTTGTAAATTTTGTATATACACTCTTCCATCTATTTCTGTTCACATAGAGTGGTTGAGGTTTTGACTCCCACATTGTAAATTAACATTTGTATATACGATGGTGTAAGCAGTGGCTTACATAACACTTTGAAAATGTTGTGTAACCTCTCTCTATCTTTGTCTCATCATTGTATGATTAAGTGATGTATGCTCATATCTGTCAATATTGGAAAGTCCTGGAATCTGTGTTTCTAGATCTTGGAATCCGTGGGCCTACCTAATTTCCAACATTTGGTATCAAAGCTCCCACATTACCAACATTTGATTTCAGAGAACATTCCAACATATGACATATGACATACACACTTAATCTACATGAGTAGAGATTTGAGAATTAGACAATTGAGTCACATGTTTATTTATCAGTGTGGAGTATGAAGTTGACGATCTGTTGGCACCCAAATACTTTTGGAAGTATGAAGATACTTTACAGAAGTATTGCATGAAGACCAAGAATTGATGAAGAGAAGGCTACTTCAAATTCAACGAAAAACAATGGTTTGGAGAAGATAAAGGAACCAGATCAACATTAAATCACAAGTATTAGTTTCTACTATCAAAGTGTCATTTGCAAGTCATATCTTAGAAGAGCAATTATGAAGAGATTTGAAGAGCAAGTCATATTACTTTGAAAGTTAAAGCATTAGCTACACCAAATCAGGTATCTAGAGGTTGTTCTTGACAGTTTTGATAGAAGTCTCTTTCATGGCAAGAAAGCTCATCTAGGAAGACAAATTTGGAGATTATATCAGTTTTGTTTTCAGCCAACACAAGGTTGATAGTTTTTTTTATCAGACTCTGAACCTAGAGAGGTAATTCAGCATTTAGCAAACTCAAGGAAAAGGTTGGTGAATTCAGTCATATCACTCAAATTTGAAGCAGAGTAATGATTTAGCATATGAGGAGACGGTAAAACATGCTTCTATGCTCACTTCCATTTATATACTATGTTTATTTTCTCTCTTACTCTTAGCACAAGAGGAAGAGAAAAATTCATTTGAAGAAGTGAAGAGTGCTTGCTACAAATTTGGAGATTAGATCAGTTTTGTTTTCAGCCAACACAAGGTTGATAGTTTTTTTTATCAGACTCTGAACCTAGAGAGGTAATTCAACATTTAGCAAACTCAAGGAAAAGGTTGGTGAATTCAGTCATATCACTCAAATTTGAAGCAGAGTATTGATTTAGCATATGAGGAGATGGTAAAACATGCTTCTATGCTCACTTCCATTTATATACTATGTTTATTTTCTCTCTTACTCTTAGCACTAGAGGAAGAGAAAAATTCATTTGAAGAAGTGAAGAGTGCTTGCTACTTCAAGATGAAGAGAACAAAAGGTATGGAAGAGAAGTTTGAAGATGTTGACATCATCAGGTGGAAGAGATGGAAGAGAGATGCAGAAGAAGAAAGTCCAACAATTCCAAAGGGAAAGTAAGACTTCTTTTTCGCTTATATTTTCCATATACTTTTTCTACTTTTATCCTCTACATCCAACGACATGTCTACGAGAACATCTTGTGTGAAGAAGATAGTTAAAAAAGAAGCAGTTTCTTGTTTTACATTATACTTGGTCATGTTTTAGTAGGTTTTAACAAAGAATTGCATTCAGAGAAAGAAAAGCAGCAAATATCTAAGACAGCTTATATGTTTTGACTCATATGTGTATGAGTTATGTTTTAGTTGAAGCTTTTGAGCAGGCATCTTATATGTTCCCTCAAAGAATTCTTGGGGAAGCTGATTGTTATGTGTACAAGCAATAGTCAGCTTAATTTCTCTTGAAACCATGTGAGAGCACTAATATTATGTTCCCAAACTCAAGCACATCAGGATGGGCGCCGATACTTAAAAGTGTCTGCCCAAGTTTGAATTGATCGCCCAATGTGAACTAGGCCACCTCATTTGTACCAAAAAATAGGACCCAAGGGCTCATTTGTGAGACATTCCTCACATGCGAGACTAGGACTCTTGGCCCTTGGAGAGAGCCTCCTCACCCATAACAATGGGGAGGCTCGAGGTATGGCACATTAGTGCTTTAGATGGATACTTGCTTCGCTGTAAGCTGCCTAGAATTTTCTTTTTTTGTTGTGGGGGGGGAGGGGGATGTGGTTGAGCTCGTATTAACTCAAGTGAGTCTCATGTCTGTCCTTCTTTTTTTGTGAATATGGCTTTCTTCTCTTGTCTAGTACAAAGAATCTTAGAGGATCTAACTTTGGTATCAATGCAGCTCTTTGTTAGTGTGGGAAAGTGAGGACTACGTGTACAAAACCATCGGTACCCATGGAGCCGAAATAGCCAAGCTTGACATGTTCTCTACCTTTTGCATAGGGTGGTATGGGGCATTTCAAGCCAAAGGGGGCAAGGGGAGCACATGCAAGCCATTGGTTGGATACACTAGTAAGAGTACATATTTCTTCTGTTTTCCATGACAATAAGTGGCTAGACGGTTGGCTCTCTCCATCATCATCATGAAGGAAGCCATGGCTGAATCTTTCTACTATAGGGAGAGAGCGAGTGCTCCATGGGCTAACCATATTGATGTTTGGGTAAAGGGAGAGGTGATAGCAACCCTTTCTCGTGTCTAGTTGGTCGCCTCTCTTAAGGTGGTTGTACAGCCCTCAAGGAAGGTGGGCTGCTCTAGGGATAATCATGGCCCATTCCAAGGAGGCCAAGGGCAATATGAGAGTGGCTTCAGCTGCCTAAAGGCAGCCATGTTTATGACATGGAATCAAGTTGTATGGCCTGCATCAACGTGGTAGATGTTAATTCCCCATGACAGTAAGATAACATGAAGCAAGGCAATTTTTTAATGGTAGGGAGAAAAATTTGTGTAATCTCCTCAACACCTTGCTCGCCATGTGAGCATGGTTGCATGTCACCCGTATACAGTGGAATTTTCAGGCATAGAATTCTCCCCTTGATTCCCCATGACTTTTCATATGGCTGGAAACTTGTTGTATGTTGTGCAAAAAATCAAAGTCTTGTAAAACTTGTCATTTTTGGTTCCAGGAGGTTGTTGGTCTTGAATCGAGCATACTTTCTATTCGGTAGAAAGGCATGTCATGAGAGATCTACTCCCTTTCTTTAAGGTCATTCTTTCTACTCTTGAATTGAACCTCCATGTTTTAATCTTCATTATGGCACACTCAGATCCTCGATGCTTATGGAAATAACTCCAAGTCACAGGGGGACGTTGTCCCGGGACCCTAGGGACGGCCGGGACGCCGTCCCCGACCCCAAAATCTCCGGGACGGAAATACGGGACAGAAAACGTCCCCGAGCATTGTTCTGATACAGGATCCCGTCCCCGAGACGCGTTCCCGGACGGCCACATGTGATAAACCCGATTTGGGACGGGGACGGCTGATGGTGGATGCCAAAATTCGGAGAAAAACACTTCAAAAGTTTTTTATTTTTTTCACTAATGTTTGCACCCTTTTTGGAGGGCTTCTTGCCATGAAGCAAGTTGATGATGAAAGGTTAAATTATTTATTTAATGGGAAATATATTGTGGAGCTTATTGCTGAAGGAGAAGCTTGCCTCTTTCAAGATTGGCTTCCAAAGGGGTTATTAGTGCACCTATTAGTAGGGTACTAGCCTCTTTAGCAGTTTAGGAGTAGAATATTCAAGAGGAAAAGAGAAAACTTTAGGAAGATTCCAATGAAGATATGGCACGCAATTTCTTTTAAAAATTGTTCAAGGATCTTTATTTTGTAACACTCTTGCAAGTAAAATGTTCAAACTTCGACTCCTAAAGATGGATATACGATATGGTCTCCAAAGCTCTTGACTCTTTACATCTTTTATCCATGCATCATCATCGTGAGGTTTCTTTATATGTACTCAATATTTATTGGTCAATATTTGGTCCTGACCCTCTAAGGAATGTATATATGTTATATGCATGTAGCAATTATTTAGGTTTCCATGACCCTTAGTTTGATGCCAGTGTTGATGTATTGGTAGTTAGAAGAAGACATTGCTCTCTAAGTGTCCATTGTTTATACTTAAAATAAACCTTTGTTCTATGGTTTTTTTGTTATAGGTCATTTCATATGCCAACAAATTCATTCTATATGACTTTGTTTGATTTTTTTGAAAATATGAGCATTTTTTTAGTGTCGTCCCGGGGACGCGTCCGGGACACCCCAAGCTCCGTCCCCGTCCCGGGGACACCACCGTTCCCGGGACCCGTCCCCGTCCCCTGGTGACTTTGAAATAACTTCATGGAGCATTACTTTGCGAGTAAATTTAATTAACGGGCCATAGTCCATCAATGAGCATTATTCTTCCCAGCCTACTATCAAGCACGGGCTACCTCCCAAAAGGGGCATTCTTCAAAAGTACTTTCATAACATAGGATTTTCACCAAGATGCATACATGTTGGGGTAAAGCCCTAAATGACCCCTTTATAGTGTATACATGTGTATAAGCCTATTTATAAAGGCTAAGTCACTTATTCTTTATTTTTTGGGCCAAGTTCAATGTGAACTTCGCCAACCCTAAAAGGGTTCCTTATAACATAACTTAATACCACTTTTTGGCTAACTCACTTCGAGTGAAGCCTCCCAAAAGCTGATCGATCCTCTCTCTCTCTCTCTTCCAAGCTGCCTCCATTCCTCGTTATCACCTCCACCTTTAAGGCACATACACACATCCTCTACCCCTCCAGTACCACATCTCTACCCTAACAACTGGTATCTACTATCACAGCAAAACTAGGGTTTTAGACATGCTGCGCATGTGATGTACAACACAGAAAACCCCACTTTTCGCGATAATCTTGATTTCATCGCGAAGAACCTTGCTCTCAAGCCAAGAGAAACACTTTGGGCTCAACAGCTCATAACAGGCTGCTTTAAGGTGTTTTACAGGTGTTTCACATGTCATAACATCAATACACATGTCTAGTACTTAATGTATTGAATTGTGGCAAAAGAAATTGCTGATGTACAGCATTTTGTGGTATTTCTTTGAGAATTTAAGAAATTTTTGAAGCAAAATTTGGGGCTTAAAAGAAGTCAAAATTGTTGAATTCAAGCATAAATTTGCTTGATGGAATTTTCTGCAAAATTTCAGAAAATTTCATATTCTGGTTTTGTGCTCCAATCACCTCAATTTTGCTCCATTTTGCTCCTACAAGTGTTTGAAGCTATTGTGCACTATTTTTGAAGGTGGTACCCTGATTTTGGTGCATTTTGCCCAAAATTTCAACACATTAACCTCTATTTGTGTAACCATGACATGGTCCTCCTCAGATATGAAGAATCTCTTTGAGATTCTCCGCTTTGAGGGCACAGGATTTGATCTTTGGAAGGAGCGAATTCAAGGAATTCTCTTCCTCAAAGATTGTGACAGGGCATCGGAAGAACGAAATCCGGAAGGCATGTCAGATAATGCATGGCATAATCTGAATAGAAAAGTGATCACTTACATAAAAATGGTCGTATCTGATGACATTCTTGTAGACCTCAAGGGCATTACTACAGCTTCAAAGTTGTGGGCAAAGCTTAAGGCCACCTATGAGAACACCACACCTGATAATCAAGTACATCTGAAGGAAATTATTTGGCATGCAGTCAGTGTAGATTCGGTTCGCGAACCGTTCATCTTCAGGTGCGTTTTCGGTACGTAGAATTCGGTTCGAACCGGATGCGTACGGTTCGTGCCTGTGTGAATTTCAAATTTTTTTGGGTTAGTTTACTCGAAACCAGAGCCCTAACTGCACTCGTTTCACTTGTTCCGTTCACACGTCGACGCAGCCAAGGTCCCGATGCAGCCAAGGTCCCTAAGCTTGCCCGTCCTCTAAGCCCCAAGCCTAAGCTTCCTTCTCTACCTTCCAATCCTTGCCTAAGCTAAGAGCTTCCTTGCGGGTCTTGTTGCTCACTCGGAGTCACATCTGTGCTCTCGGTTTAGGGCTTTGGCATCGAGGAGCTTCGAGCTTAATTGCTCAAGAGTCTTAATTGCTCAAACCGTATTGCAAGTTGCAAGACTCAAGTGACAAGAACATACACATTTAAAGCATCACAAATCTTCACGATTCACCTCAAGTGACAAGAGTCAAGGTTCAAGAGTCAAATCCATTATCATATCTTGCCTCAATATTGAATATGCCTCGAAGCATGAATGCCATGTGGGATGCCCATACTATTAACCACTCATTGGCTAATGCTAAAAGTACTTCGGGCTCTGGCACTCGTAAGTGGACGTGCAAATATTGCACAAAGTCCTTCTCTACCACGACTACAAGACTTTTACGTCACGTGTCCGGTTTAGGAGGAATGGGCATTTCTGCTTGTGATAAAGTTCCTCCAGAGGTTGCTCAAATCGTAATACGTGAGCATTCCTTGGCACAAGAGGCTCGTGTTGCACGTCGTCGTGATTTGGCTTCGGCCGATATCGAGATGATGAGGACATGGTTCCTTCTTCAGAGACTAGTGCTACTCGGAGTCGGACTTCATCACAAAGAGTTGCCAGTATGGAGGAGGGTGACTCCACCCTGACCCCTCCTACACAACGTCCTAGGCAAGGTGTTAGTGCCTCATTTATATCCTCGGCCCTACAAAAGCAGAGACAAAAGGTTGCAGAGATACAAATTGGGAGGTGTGTTATTGAATGCAATCTCGCATTCAATGTGGTACGTACCGAGGCATGGAGACGCATGGTGAAAGCCATTGCTCAGGTCGGTCCATGCGATGATTGGTATGGACTTGACTACAAGCGATTGCGTACTACCATGTTGGATGAGGAAAGGGATCGCATTGAGGTACAATTAGAACCTATTAAAACAAGCTGGGTGATGTATGGATGTTCCATCATTTCTGATGGATGGAGTGACACACGTCGACGCCATATTATAAACATCCTAGTGTCATCTTGCCTAGGTACCTATTTCCTCCGTGCAGTGGATGCTAGTAGAGCAAGGGTTCGCATTACGGGTGAGTTTATCTTTCAACATATCAAATCCGCCATTCTTGAAGTTGGAGCTGAAATGTGGTACAAGTTATCACAGATAATGCATCGAACTGTAAAAGAATGGAGAAATGATTGAAGATGAGTTCCCGAAAATAGTTTGGACACCTTGTGCTGCACACTGTGTAGATCTTCTATTAGAGGATATCGCAAAGCTGCCTTGGATAGAGCCCATTGTGAATGATGCCAAACGCATTGTGAGTTTTATACGCAAAAACCATTTGGCATTATCCATATTCCGCTCTCATAGCACCATAGAGATGATTCGGCCTGCAGATACTAGATTCGTTACATATATGTGGTGTTATGTAGGCTTCAACAAGTCTTAGGTGCATTGCATGTAACTGTCATAGATCGAAGATGGACAAACCTACCACACTCTAAGACAGAGCTTGCACGTTATGTGCAAAGGAAAGTATTGGATGAGAGCTTTTGGAAGGACATAGATCTCTTGTGCCTGCTTTGAAGCCCATTTATATCTTGCTCCGTATAGTGGACAAAGAGGGTTCTACACTCGGACTTGTCTACCATTTCTTTATGCAGATGAGACAGGCTATCATGCGAGGAAGGGAACTTTCACAGGAGGATGTATGTTTGGAATTTATGTATGTTCTTTCACTTAATATATTTATATAAAATTCAGATTTGACATTGATTTTACTTTGTAGGAAATCTGATTTTACGACTAGTGGACTATCGTTGGTCTTTTCTATCTAGACCCATACATGGATTTTCGGCACTCTTGTATCCATATTTCAAGAGTCAAGCTTTATGGGCGGAAGGCCAACTACGACAGATGAAGGATGAGTACATGCAACGCATCATGTCCCCTGATGATCAGCTTCTCTTTGATAGAGATTTCACAGGCTATATGGGGAATGTGGGCATTGCATATGCACGTATACATCTATGCGCAAGGAGGTGACTGCTGAGCCGTTGGAGTGGTGGCTACACTATGGCTATGGTCACCTTCAATGGCTCCACATGCACTACGAGTCTTATCACAGGTATTTTTTTGTTATAGATAATTGAACATTGATTCATATTATCATAATAGTTTCAATACTTATTGATTTTAATAGTTTCAATTGTGTAGGATGCTTCCTCTAGTGCATGTGAAACGCAATTGGAGCGCCTATTCTCTCATTCATACAAAGTTGAGGAATAGGTTGACTGTACAACAATTAGAGGGTTGGTCTTTTGTAAGGCCAACTTGAGATTGGTGCATGATCTCAAAACCAAAACTGATAGACCAAAAACAGGTATTCTTTTATATATTTATTTTTGTCCTTCATTCTTTTAAGTTTCTATTTTATCAAATTTCTATTTTATCATTTATGTAATGTATAGGTATTCCTACCATCTTTGAGAGTTCTATGGAGACAGAGGACGAGATTGCAGTTGTTCGAGACGAGCAGGAGGATATCTATCGCATGTTACACCTAGAGCTTGAGAGTATTGATCGCAGAGTGACACGTGCACGTGCTCGTCGATTGGGTATTGAGCCTCAGAGGACA
The DNA here is from genome assembly GCA_020310875.1 of Ceratopteris richardii. Lineage (NCBI taxonomy): Eukaryota > Viridiplantae > Streptophyta > Polypodiopsida > Polypodiales > Pteridaceae > Ceratopteris > Ceratopteris richardii. The sequence goes on along the minus strand of CM035418.1, from coordinate 123,832,448 downwards.
TTGCATCCACGAGTGTTGCTTCAGCACCGGTGTATAGCAGAAGGCGCAAAATGCGCCCTCGACGACGAGGAGATCCACTTCTGAGGCGGATGATATCGGCATAGCACCACATAGCATTGATTTCACTCCGATTGCCGAGCCAGAGTACGATGAGGATGGGAATGTCATTGTCATTGGAGACATTCCATCAGAGTCATCATCATTGTCTTCTTCGGAGGGGATGGATGATGAGGAGCTTGATGATTGATCATTGATCCTATTATCTAGAGTTCATACTTTATAGATTAGTCATTATGTGCAGTGGACTCAGGCATCATAGATGTCCTTTCTTCATTATGTTTTTGACATTCGTATGAGGATTCATGGTTGACTTGAGACATTTCATGCTTCATGTTACATGTATTATTCACATACATTTTGGTTCATAGTTAGTTAATACATGTTATGGGATGCTATGCTCATTGCTTTGTTTCTTGAGGTTGTGATTATTGTTATAACTTTAATTTTTGGAAGTGATATTTGAAGTGCATGGTGATATTATTCATAATGTTTAGCGGATGGTGATGTTAAATTGTTGATGGTTATGGTGTATGGTGTAGAAATTAGAGTTTAGAAATCTAGTTGTGTTTGAACTTTATATTATCTTGAAATATATACATATATATATATATATATATGTGTGTGTGTGTGTGTATGTACACTGTATATATAATATTTAATACATGGACGAACCTTACGAACCTTACGTCGAGGGTAAGGTTCTTCTCTCGAACCGAATGCGTACCGAACCTTACGAACCTTACGAACCTTACCACCTTGCATGCAGTTGGATGAGTCAAACAGTGTTGCAAAACGCTTGTCTCATTTTACAGGTACTCTCTCACAGTTGCACGACTTAGGGATGCCTCCCTTCGATGATAAGTTGAAAGCTATTTTGCTGCTTATGACACTTCCTGATTCTTGGGAGACCCCAATGGTCTCATTATCAAACAACCTCAATCTTACTTTTGATGGTGTGAGGGGTTCTATATTGAATGAAGAAATAAGGAGAAAAGCAAGTGGTGAAGGAGGCACTTCTGCAAACATGGTCAGAGGCAAATCAAAGAAGAAGGACTCTTATTGACAAAGGAGTAAGAGCAAAAGCAAAGAAAGAGGAAGCTCCAGCAAAAAGCAGGGTAGCAAGAAGCAGGGTACTGATGTGACATGTTATCAATGTGGAAGGAAAGGCCATAAAAAGCCCGACTGGCGATTCTATAAGGCAGAGCTTGAGAGGAAGAAGAATGTTGGAGACAAAAGAGAGGACAAGAAAGAAGACAAGATGGATGGACAAGTTGGCCACAAAGAAAAGGAGAAGGCCAATGTTGCCTCTAGTGTTGTTATTGAGGAGCTTTCAGATATGGAAGATATTCTACATGCTACTATATCATTTCATGATGCTCATGCAGGTGATGTCTCTTGCAATGTTCATGTACAGGACATGTCGATCACTAAAAGTGATCTAATTGATCCTTTATTGACTGTAAATGATCCATTATCCCAGACGTGGATTGTTGATTCTGATGCTTTGTTTCATGTGACTCCTCTCGAGGAGTATTTTGTTACTTTTCATGCGGGCAGCCATAGCCATGTATACCTAGGGAATAATCTTGCATGTCCCATTGAAGGTATTGGCACTGTGCATCTTTCAACAAATGGCACAAATGAGTTGGTCTTGCATAATGTGAGATATGTACTAGGAATTAACAAGAGTTTGCTTTGTGTTGGGCAAATGGATATGCATGTTTACAATGTTTTATTTGAAAGAGGCTCATGGAAGATGACCAAAGGATCACGGCTGATTATTGAAGGCACGAAAAGGGGAACTTGTATTGCTTGCATGGAATGACCCTTTTGGCTGAGATTAATTCTCATATGGAATTGTGGCATAAAAAACTTTGCCATATGAGCCAAAAGGGTCTATCCAAACAACGTAACTTAAAGAAGCTTGATTTTAAAGGCACCAAGCTAGACTTTTGTAATGATTGTCAATATGGAAAGCAAGTGAAAAGTTCCTATTACTCTGATGTGTCTCTTAAGTCGTGTATATTAGCTCTTGTCCATTCTGATAAATGTAGCATACCCACCAAATCTATGGGGGGTGTTTTATATTTTATTTCTTTTGTTGATGATTTTTCTAGGAAAATTTGGGTGCAACTGCTCAAATCAAAAGATGAAGCGTTTGCTGCATTTAAAAGATTTCATGCATTTGTGACTACCCAAACAGGTAAAAAGTTGAAATGCTTACGTACAGATAATGGGGGTGAGTTCACAAGTGCTGAATTCAAAAAGTTTTGTAAACATTTGGGGCATAAAGAGAGAGCTTACTGTTCCATACAACCCCTCTTCTAATGGTGTGGCTAAAACGTATAATCAGACACTTCGTGAGAGGGTGAGATGCATGTTGTCCACAGTTAATCTCCCTCATGATTTTTGGGGAGAGGCTCTTAAAACTGCAGTACATATATGCAATCGATCCCCTCACATGTCCGTGAAAGGTGACATCCCTGAAGAGGTTTGGTCTCGCAAACCTACTTCATATGATCACTTACACGTCTTTCGCTGCGAAGCTTTTGTACACATAAGACCTGAGTTGAGGAATAAGCTTGATGGTAAAAACCATTAAAGACCTCTTTATGGGATATGGTGAAGAAGGTGAAATGGGTTATAGGATATGGTTACCTCAGCTCAAGAGGGTCATACGCAGCCGGGATGTTGTTTTTAATGAGGCAAGGCTGCCACAAAATAATGTTGCCTCGAAACATGACCATAAAAAGGTCACATTTCAACAAGACCAGCCACATGTTAGGCCCATTTCAGACCCTCAGGATGCACCACATATGGCTGAAAATATAGATAATTCAGTCGTTATTGAGCCAAATGATGTTGGACAGCAAGAAGAGGCTCTTGAAGGGCATATGCAGCCACGTATTCATGCTGAAAACAGGGCTGGAAATGATGTACAACAGCCTATTAACAATGAAGAAGTTCATGTACCTCATGTAGATCCATTGCCCGGTAATGTGGATCATTGGGTAAGAAGATCTACACATCCTAGGAGGCCAGTGAATAGATATGACCCCTCTATACATTATATTGTGTTATCAGAGGAGGGTGAGCCTCTTACTTATAAAGAGGCAAAGCTATGTGAGCACAACAAGAAGTGGGAGTTAGCCATGCACGGAGAGAGAAAAGCCTTACATGCAAATGAGACTTGAGATTTGGTTGAGTTGCCCAAAGGAAAGAAGGCCATTCCCAACAAGTGGGTGTACAAAATAAAAATTGTTGATGGCAAACCCAAGTATAAGGCAAGGATGGTTGCTAAGGGATATGCCCAAAAGGAAGGCATTGATTTCCAAGAAGTGTTCTCTCCAGTGGTTAAAATGACCACATTACATGTGTTGTGTGCTCTTACAGCTGCCTTGGATTTGGAACTATTCCAAATGGATGTTAAAATAGCCTTTTTGCATGGTGATTTAGACAAACAGCTGTACATGAAACAACCAGAAGGATATGCCATCCTGGAAAAGATCATCTAGTATGCAAACTGAAAAGGACCTTATATGGGCTGAAACAGGCCCCCAGACAATGGTATAAGAAGTTTGATGCATTTATGCTCAAACATGGGTTTAAAAGAAGCCACAGCAGCTGAACTCTGCATTCTCAATGAAAGACCTTGGGGAAGCTGAGCATATTCTTGGTATGCGAATAAAAAGGGAAAGGCAGCAGCATACTTTGCATGTATCCCAAGAAAGGTATATTGAAGAAGTGCTGGACAGATTTAATGTGGCTGATGCTAAGCCTCTTGGAGTGCCATTGCAGCCACATGTTAAGCTTTCCAAGGATAACTGTCCCAAAGATGATGATGCAGCCAGTTACATGAAGAGTGTTCCATATGCATCAGCTTGTGGTTCACCTATCTATGCTATGGTTGCTACTCGACCGGACATTGCTCATGCAGTGGGAGTTGTGAGTAGACTCATGGCCAATCCTGGTGGAGCTCATTGGGAGGCAGTCAAATCTATCTTGAGATATTTGAAAGGAACTAAAAACAAATGCCTCAATTATGGAAAGGACCCCATTAGAGCTGAAGGGATTCTGTGATTCCGACATAGCAGGTGATGTGGATAGACGAAAATCCACAAGTGGCTATGTTTTCACGCTTGCAGGTGGTGTTGTATCATGCTGCAGCAAACTGCAAAAGATTGTTGCTTTGTCTACTATTGAGGCTGAATATATTTCAGCCACTGAGGCTTCCAAGGAAGCAATATGGTTAGTACATCTTTGCAGTGAGTTCGGTTTGCCTGACAGAGCACCTAATCTAGGTTGTGATAGCTAGAACGCCATTTGTTTGGCAAGGAATGATATGTTCCATGCACGCACAAAACATATTGATGTGCAATATCACTTCATTCCAGAAGTGTTTGAGGATGGCCTTATCACATTGGTTAAGGTCCATACATCACAGAACCCTGCAAATGTTCTCACTAAGTGCTTACCCAAAGCACAACATCAATTATGTATACAAATGGTGGGAGTCACTTAGTTTAAAGGCATCATTTATGCCTTTAACTGGAAGGTTGTTGGGGTAAAGCCTTAAATGACCCCTTTATACTGTATACATGTGTATAGGCCTATTTATAAAGGCTAAGTCACTTATTCTTTATTTTTTGGGCCAAGTTCAATGTGAAGTCGGCCAACCCTAAAAGGGTTCTTTATAACAAAACTTAATAACACTTTTAGCCTCTTCATCAATGCCCTTAGAAGGCTTTCTTTGGCTACACTGAGTAGTGTGAGAATACTGTTCTAGATTTTATATGTTTCTTTGCACATAAATATTGTTATAGCAATTATCGATAATTCGAGTCATATTAAATTTTTTGAGACATCACTTGTATTTCAGAGCTCTCTTGGAGTGTATGATTCTCTCTCTCTCTCTCTCTCTCTCTCTCTCTCTCTCTCTCTCTCTCTCTCTCTCTCTCTCTCTCTCTCTCTCTCTCTCTCTCTCTCTCTCTCTCTCTCTCTCTCTCTCTCTCTCTCTCTCTCTCTCTCTCTCTCTCTCTCTCTCTCTCTCTCTCGCGTTAACAAAAGGTGCATCAAGCAAAATTATAATCCCCAAGGCATGCATATACCAAGGTTTTGCACCTAAAACAATCTTTGAATCAAAAACTTCACGTGTTAAACTATTGACAAATTTGCCATAATTTGCAAATTTCTAGATCTTGAAAAACAATGTTAGAGTGCATGAAAATTGCCAAAATTCTAGCAACCCTAATTTTTAGACTTAGTCAAATTTTGCTCAGATGGTCAAAAAAACTTCTTACCTCATTGGATAGTATTCTCTAAGAGCTTCTAAAAGTCTATAACATTCAACCATTAGACACCAGGAGTCAATGAAAAGTCAAACCCTGATTTTGGTTTTCAAGTTTCTTTTCATAAACTTATGATAAATGGCTTAGACTAAATCTACGGAAAGCATATTGATCCAATGGTCTAGAATAACCTAGTTCATTAAAAGCAAATGAAAAGCTATCCACTCCGCAAAAAGCTGATTAAAGCTTTTGTTTTATTGCTTTTCGAACAGCTTTTCACATGCATTTTCGTGGAGCTTCTTAAAACTATACAAGGAAAGCCTTGTTGCCTCATTAGATAATCAATCTAGAAGCATTCAAATGCACAGTTGGAGAAGCTTTTGGCAGCCTACCCATCATCTTCTTCACTCTGCCTTGATGTGCATGCTGATTTTGTGAGTATATGCTTCATAATTTAGGGTTTCTTCAAGTGTTGCTGCTGCACCAAGTCTTTACCTACTACTTCAATGCAAGAAGATTCCTTAGCTGCTGCTCAAACTCAACAGAAGACCTAATTTCAGATTAGGGTTTTCTGTAATAACTGTTTTGTACAGTTTACACACTTCATATTGCACATATTCTCTCAGATATTATCTCTTAGACACTCTCTCTCTACATTTTGTGATTAGAGCCCTTTTCATTTAGCCTATACTCAATTTTGTATCATTACACACATTGTAGCTAGCATTCAGCTTCTACACTTTTAAAAGTTTCTTCTCTCTATTCTATTGTCATTCATCTCATTTAATATAGTCAAAGTATGTTATGTGCTAAGGTGTGTTATGTGCTATGGCTTAAGTGTTGGAAAAATATTGATTAACTTATGGTTATCATTTGAGCCTACCACACTTCAACATTTGGTATCAGAGCATAGTTGGCATACACCCTCGTACTCAAGATGAGTGACTATAGAGAAAGATTGGAACAAGAAGACAACCTTGATGGAATGTGTAGTTATCCAATGTAGAGTTTTACGATGATGAACTTGTTAGTTTCAAAGTACTTATGGAGTGTCAATCGCAAGTAACCTAGGCCAAGACAAGTTGTAGAGGATGTAGCTTCATCATCAAAGCAACATGCTACTCCAATTTCTACTCCACAGAGGCAAGTTATCGAAGAAGAATAAGAAGAAAAGCTTCTCTCATCATTCAAAGTGAGAGAAGCTATCAACTTACTTCCTACAAAAGAGGAGTCCGAATGGGATTCAAGAGATACACTAGCACTCTCATTTACTAAGATGGTAGTCAAGAGGCAATTTTTTCCTCAAATCAAATCATGCAAAACCTCTCGTCATGCTTGGTTGGAGTTAGACAATCTCTATTAAAGCAGAAATCCTACAAGAAACGCCCACTTAAGGAGATAGTTAGCCAATACAAGGATGAAAGTTGGCGAGGATGTTAAATACTCTAATAAATTCACTTGCATCTACCTATCTTTCTTTTGTTACTTCTCTTTCTCTCTCTACAAGAGTTAAACAAATATCATTCAAAGAGTTGCAATGCTTCTTACTTCAGGATGAAGACCAACAAAACAGTATGGAAGATATTGATTAAGCCATGGTATTATCATCCAAGGGGAAGAAAAAGAAGGAGAACTATAAAGAAGAAAAAGAAGACTCAAAAATACGTCATACTAATGTTGTTAGATCTTCTATGCCAAAGGAGAATATGAACTTATGACATGATAGATTTGGCCATATAAGTTACAAAGCTCTGAAGCACATCAAAGATCAAGGTATCATGGAGAATTTATCCACTTCGCTTCACCAAATGATTCAGAATCATGTGAAGGATGTCTTGAAGAAAAGCTTCAATTGCTCCCTTTCAAGAAGCATGGATACATCACTGCTACCACAAAGTTGCAGACCATATATTCAAATGATATGGACCCATGGGAGCAAATTCTATTCAAGATTTTAGGTATTTTATCTTAGGTTTATGGACTATAAGCAAAGTTAGAAGTATTTCTTACCTTAAAGAAGTTTTTAGCAATGGTCAAAAATGGAAGTCAATCTTAAATTTAGATGATCAAAGTGCTATTGTTATTGCAAAGAGCCCATTTCATTATGCAAGGATACAGCATGTTGAAGTACACTATCATCACATTAGGGAACAAATATCTAAAAAGCACATTGAGCTAACTTATGTACTTACACGTGAGAATATGGAAGATATATTTACCAAAGCATTATCCACAAATAGACATTAGAAGTTATCCAAATTATTGAACCTTATGTCATTATGACATTGGAAAATAATGTGATGTGAGACTACATCAAAATTACCAAAACTTCAATAACCTTAATTTTTTGAGTTGGTCAAATTTTGGTCAAAGATGGTCGAAATTTTTAATCTGGCTCATTGGATTGGAGTCTTTGAGAGCTTTCTGATGGTCTAAAACATTACATCATCACACACCCGAACGTCAATCACAAGTCAAACCCTAATTCTACTTTTCAAGTTTCTTTTTATAAAGGTAATGTGAGAATGTCTAAGAGATATTATGCGAGTGAATATGTGCAAGAAAAGAAAATGAACTGTTCAAAGCAGATAGCACTAACAAGTGGGCAAACCCTTAATTGGGTGCTACAGCTCTCCAAAATCAGCGTGTATGCTTTGTAACTTGCCGAAGAACAAAGGGAAGCTATGTCTTAACCCTAGAGTGTATGTCTTAACTGCTTCAAGAATTGAAGTTTATGATGCTGCCTAGGTCCTCTTCATATAGGAGTTGAAGTTCCCATAAAAATCAACATGAAAAGCATGTGAAAAGCAAAGATTGGGGTTCCACTTTGGTTGACTTTTTTATGCCAGATAGTGAAGTGTTATATATCATTCAAAAGCTCTTGAGGAGTACTTTCGAATGAGCCAATAAAACTTTTTTACCATCTTGTATCAAATTTTGACGAAGTACCAAAATTAGAGTTGCTAGACTCTTTTATCATTTTGGACCATTCTAACATTGTTTTCCAACAAACCCCCTTAATGTCAGAATGGTTTAAGGTTTAAATGTCTGCATTACTTCTAATGTGTTTTTTTGGATAATGCTTTGGTAAATATGTCTGCTATATTTTCACGTGTAGGTACATCAATTTGGACCATTCTAACATTGTTTTCCAACAAACCCCCTTAATGTCAGAATGGTATAAAGTTTAAATGTCTGCATGACTTCTAATGTGTTTTTTTAGATAATGCTTTGGTAAATATGTCTGCTATATTTTCACGTGTAGGTACATCTATGGTTCAATGTGCTTTTTAGATACCTATTCCTAAATGTAATGATAGTGTACTTCAATATACTTTGTCCTGACATGATGAACATGATTCTTTGCAATAGCTACAGCACTATGACTATCAAAAAATATTTGCACAAGTAGATGAACATGAGCATAAAGATATCTAGATTTTTTTTGCATCCATATTGCTTCTAGTTTAGTTGTTATGCAACCCTATACTCTCCTTCACTTGATGGAGTAGCTACCGTTGCTTGTTTCATACAAAGTCATGAGATAAGACAATCTCGAACATAGAAACAATAACCACGTGTGCTTCTTCTTGTATCTTCATCATCTTCCCAATCAGAGTTTGCGAAACCTTGTAGTAGAAAATGTGTAGACTTTGGAAATACCATTACATAATTCAAAGTTTCCTTCAAATATCTTAATATCATTTTAATTATTTTCCAATGAATGTTAAACCATTTATACGTGAACTCTGACACTTGAGAAACTATAAACTGAATGTTGGGTCTTGTAGTACACAGATAGATCAAACATCAACATCTAACTGCTTTACTATATAGAGTAGCATCAAAAGGTTTTGAGTCTACTTCTGCATATAATGACACATTAACATCCATCGGTGTCTACATAGATTAACAATCTATCATTTCAAATCTTTCTTAAAGTTTTTCATTGAACTTTTGATGTGTTTTAAGAACGCAATCTTTCTTGAATTTGAATTCAATGCCCAAGTAATAATCAAGGTGGTCAGCTGCATTCAGTTCGGTGCATTTAAAGTGCAAGGACTGAACCCTACATCTCAAGTAAGGTGGGTAAGGTTCATCTAGGGTTCGTTAAGTGTGTTTAAGGTGCTAGTACCTTACCTTTCTCCAAAAGAAAGGTGTGTAAGGTGTGCTCCATTACAAATCATAATATATACTAGCATATAATATATGCAAGTTGTCCCCTGTAGTAAAAAATTCAAATCATACTGCTATGGTACCTGCTATATGTGATTGATAATTGTTGATATCATCTATCTCTCTGTGTGTGACATGTAGCACTCTGTGTGTCAAACATGTATGCAAGACGTTGTAATGTGAAATTCAAATCATATTGTTATGGTACCTACTATGTGTGATTGATAACCGTTGATATCCTCTCTCTCTCTCTCTCTCTCTCTCTCTCTCTCTCTCTCTCTCTCTCTCTCTCTCTCTCTCTCTCTCTCTCTCTCTCTCTCTCTCTCTCTCTCTCTCTCTCTCTCTCTCTCTCTCTCTCTCTCTCTTTCTCTTTTTGACATGTATCATTGTGTGTCAAACATTTTTGCCAGACATTTGTAATGTATAATGCATGTGTATGTGTATCTCACTGGAAGCTTCTTGACATCATTTGTCACTTTGTGTGTGAACAATTTTGAGTAGCATGGGTGTGTGACATGTGTCACGTATGTGACCTATGATGTGTGTGTGGCATGTGTGGCCACTCACTATGTGTGTTTTACATCAATCATGCATGATGTGTGTGTGTGATATGTGAGTGTATGTGACACGTCACGTCTCTATGACACGTGTATGTGTGAATGCGACATGTCACATCTGTGTGTGCACTATAGTATGTGACACGTGTGTGTGTCTTGTGATGTGTGTCTGGAAAACATGCTTGTAAAATGCTTTGCTCTCGAGAAAGGAGCTAGTAGTTGAGGACAATACAAGATGGCAAATGCACATGAACCAAAGTATCCTAAAGGTTAAGTGTGCAATTTACCAACGAACCAACAAGCCTAAACGCACAGAATCCAACCTTATAGATGAACCGAACCAAATTAATTTGGTTCCATCATACCAAACACTATCAAAGAATGCCATCTACCCATAAGGTTCCGTTCGACCGAAACCAAATAGAACCTTTTAGGGATTAGATACGCGAACCACATCAAACATGGAAATAATGTAAAACCCCAAGGTCATTAACATGAAAAGTACGCTTAAGTTGTGACTTAGAGAGCTCAAGATCGAAATCCTACGGATCTATCATGAACATGTCATCACCATAGATGAAAATAATCAAGACATTTGTCTCTACTTTAACATAGAGGGTTAAAGTAGATTCAGAGTTTTCAAAACCGATAGATAAAAGATATTAACGTATCTTTTTATACCAAGCCCTTAGTGCTTGCTTCAAACTATTGAGTGCTTTGACTAGTTTGCATACTAAGTGTTCTTTACCTAGCTCTTCAAAATTTTCTAGTTGCTAAACATAGACATCTTCATGTAGATCACCCTTTAGAAAATTTGACTTAATATCTAACTTGTACTTATTCAGACCACAAAATGCAACAAGAGAAAGAATTGTTCTGACTATAGTCATTCTACACAAAGGATCATAGTCGATGCTTCTCTTTTGTGCATAACCTTTAACTACTAGTCAACCTTTATACCAATCAATGGCACCATCTTTTTTTTATCTTGAAGATCCACTTAGGATCAATTGGTAAAGCCAAAGTGGGTAGACCCTCCACTGGATATGGCAAAATCTAGCATGCCATAACTTCATGTTCTCCTTAAAAGTAGAGAATCTAGTAGCATTCGCATGATTAATTTTGGACATAACAAACATTCCACTTCTGTTTTCACTTTGCAAAAGACAATGCTTCTCATTAGGTGTGACTCATGAATTTCTCTTAAAAATGCCTTTATATCCATCTCCTAAGAAAGTTGAAATGGACAACAAATTCTTCTTCATTTTTGAAACACGAAAAAACATTAAAAATTATGAAATTTCCATGTGCTCTTGACTTTAAGTTAACTTCTCAAAAACCGACGACATCCTGATCATGACCATCTACTATGATCACCCTTCTTCCTGTAGATGATGATGTAACTTCCTCTCATGTACTTCCCAATGCTCTTTGACAATATACTAGAAGTCCTTGGAAACTAGCAAATTCATCATCATAAAACTCCACATGGGATAGTTAGACATTCCATCAAGTTTGCGTTCTTGTTCCAATCTCTCTCTATAGTCACTCATCTTGAGTACAATGCCGTATGTCAACTATGCTCGAGTACCAAATGTTGGAAGTGTGTTAGGCCCAAACAAAAATCACAAGCTAATCCAAGATCTTTCCAGCATTTGACCTTAGCACATAATAGATCTTGACTTGATCAAGTGAGATAGATGACAATTTAGAGAGATCAAAAGACAAGTGTAAAATTGCAACAGCTTAATGCTACTATACACACTTATAAATGCGAAATGTCAATATATGTATGTATGATACAAAATTTGAATATAGGCTGAATCTAAACATTCTAGGTATAAAACGTAATGTGATACTTTCTACGAGGTATTATGTGAGTGAACATGTGCAAAGAGAAAGACATGAACAACAATGTTCAAAAGAGTTTTTTCGAGCAAACCCTAACTCTGAAATTAGGTCTTCTCTGAAATAGAGCAGCAGCCATGGTAAACACCTTGTTCAACGGCAACACGTGAAGAATCTCTAGATTGGGTGCTATGACTCTCCAATATCAACATGCACACTAGGTACCTCAAGACGAACAAAGGAAACCTGCCCAAAAACTTCTCCAAATCTGCAAAAAACCACCTCCAAGACTCCTCCTAGCTCTTAACCTTCGAGCATATGTCTTGAGTGCTTAACCTATTGATGATTTATGACTCCGTAAGTCTTCTTTATATAGGATTTGAAGTGCCCATGAAAATAAGCATGAAATGCATGAAAAGCTTCAAAAAATCTATTGAAAAGTGAGTTTTTGCATGAAAAGAATGTGAAAAGCAAAAAATAGGGTTTGACTTTTGGTTTACTTTTTCATGCCGAATGGTGAAGTATTAATAATTATACATCATCACAAAGCTCGCAAGGAGCACTTCCCAATGAGCCAATAAAAGTTTATGACCATCTTTGACCGAACTCTAAGTACCAAAATTAGTGCTTCTCGATTTTTTATAATTTTGGTACGTTCTGAGATTGTTTTCCAAAAGCTTCAAATGTTGGAAAAATCCCGATTAACATGTGATTATCATTTGGGCCTACCCCACTTCCAACAACATAGCGTCTGATATAGCATACCACAAGTAGAATTTATATCAACATCATAGGGATCATGAATTATAAAACTATCATCCATGAATTCAACTATCATTCATATCTTGACCAATGGTCGAAGTGAGCACTAATATAAAGCATCTACTAATATGAAGTTACTAGCATTATTAATAATAATAGCGTCTGATATAGCATACCACAAGTAGAATTTATATCAACATCATAGGGATCATGAATTATAAAACTATCATCCATGAATTCAACTATCAATCATATCTTGACCAATGGTCGGAGTGAGCACTAATATAAAGCATCTACTAACATGAAGTTACTAGCATTATTAATAATAATTCTTGGTCTCGGGCACATATAAAGCATCTACTAACATGATAGTAATAATAAGGATAATCTCTCCAATTCCCATGACAAATTAAAAGATTTTGTTATGCATATATTAATACTCTATTATGGTAAGTGTGAATAAAGTAAAGAAATTTTGTTATGAGGTTATGTATTCTATTGTACCATTTACAAGATACCGTCGACCGAACACTTGAGTGCACTTGAGAGAAAATACTCACAAGAGGATCTTTGCAGAAGGTTCGCAAACTTGATTTTAGGAGCAAAGGCATATGAAAGATCCATTCTAGCTTCTTTCTTGTTTTCCTCTTTAACAATAAATTTAGATTGATTCTTAAGGACATGATTAGCCCTACAATACTTGCAAATTGTTTTTTCTTTTCTAATTGATTCTCATCTTTGTCTTCCTTCTTTGATTGTGAAACATTCTTAGGCTTTTGCTTACAAGAGGAAGTCAAACTTTATCCTTGCTTCTAGCAACACGCATCATGAACCTCTTGCAAGACAATGGAGGTTGATCCTCTTACAACAAAAAGAAAAAAAAAAATAACTCTTCAAATGATAAGGCATCAAGATTTCCTTTCATCATCAAATGATAAGTAGAAGCAAAGGTCTACTAAGAATTAGGCAACCCATTGAGACTCATATGCAAGAGTAAATTGCACCAAAATATTTATCACTTAATGTCCAAATCTTCTTTCTTTTAAGGATTCACAACGACAATCTAGGAGTATGTAATTAAGCTTACCCACAAGCCCCCCCCCCTTCAAGAACAAAAAAAATAAGGGGGGGAGGCAAACAAAAAACTAAGAGGAAAGAAATTCCAGCAGCCATAAGCATCCTTACACACATCACTACCACGATCTACTAACAATGATAACATTTATAGAAGAGCACGAGTAGATTGTACCAAAATATTTACCACTTCATGTCCAAATCTTCTCTCCTTTAAGGATTCATCACGACAAATCTAGATGTAATTAAGTGTATCCACAAGCCCCCCCTTAAGGGACGAAGGGGGAAAAACAGAGAGAGGAATGAAATTCCAAAAGCCATAAGCATGCTCAATCACGTCACTGCAACGATGTACTAACAATGGTAATATTTACAGGATACTTTTGATGATCATGGTTTGATGCCCTTCAAGAAAACCATGATAAAGATAATGTAAAGGATGCACATTTCTAGAGCGAAAACTTTTGTAACGTACAGCAAAGGACAATATAGTGGGCAAAAATATTTGACAGATCATGTGATATAGCTCCTCATTGACATGTAATATGAGTTCCACTGAAATTCATTCCCAACATGGAGCATCAAGCACCTTGTGCTTTAATGATGAATTAAATTTTCTTCGTTCAAGCAGAACTCTATCAAATGGTCTGTTTTCATTTCAGCCTTAAGATTCATAGCTTTGCAAACAGAGCTAGTCATTGCCATTGTGTCCATTGTAAGCAAAGGATTCCAATAAGGTTTATTAGTAGCAACCCTATTTCAAGTTGCCTGGATATTGAACATTGTGCACTACTGTAATGTGCTTGCATGTAGATTTGATTTAAATTTTAAAAATTTTAAAATGTACACTGAATCTATATTCCAAAACAAAACCAGAATCTCCCTCCTATTCAAGATCTAGTTCTGCAGCTTTTGCTGGCTCAATCAAGTGTGTTTATCATTTCTCTCATTTATGCAACCCATCTCCAACTCAAACAGATTCTAAGTAAAACAAAGCTTACGATGAAATTACCTTTCTGTAGAAGACAAACTCTTATCTCCTGCCTTACCGGCCACATCCTCTGAATCCACC